>OY728136.1:1718410661-1719660661 GCA_963277665.1 Viscum album | reverse complement strand
GTCCTTATGAGACTTCCAAAGGATCTATTAGGTATGTTATATTGTGTAGTCAACCCAATGTCACCTATGTTTCTAAAATTAAATGTAGATTGAAATCCAATCGTAGTCAGAGTCACTAAATTTATGTAAAGAACATTCTACAGTAGTTGATAATAACTAAGGATATATTCTTATTATTTAGAAGATTAAATGAGAAATATGAGAAAGGTGACAAATATGAAAGTTTTAAATCTGATAAAGATTATATAAAGTCTAAATATTAATTAGTTTTTTGTATACATGATGTAAATATCACTTGGAAAAGTTTCGTATAAACCAATATAGAAAAGATAACAACAATAGAAAAATACATCACTGCATCATATGCTATGAAGGAAGATGTTTGGATCAGTAAGTACATCTATGAACATGAGGTGGTTCCTAATGTTATAGGATAAATAAATCAATATTATGAAAAAATGGATCTATCACCATTTCTAAGGAACACCAGTCTCACCAAGGAACTAAACTCATCCTTTGGAAAGCCATCTCAAAAGAAAAATAGTTTAGAGGGGTTATGGAATGATTTTTTGGGGGGTTATAGAAGGCAGTGTAGTAGATCTGTAGAAAAATCCATTACCATCGGAACAAAAAAAGGGTCATGTAAGGTATCTTAGTATTTTATAGATGAAAGATTGATTTAATAGATATATAATATATAATGATTATATAATTAAGTCAATATCCATATATCATTCATTCAGGTGTGCCATAAATTTATTTTACATCAATGGTAAAATGATTATATTCACTCAATGTAAAACATTGATTAGTCCCTAATTGATGATTATCATGGTTTATTATAGGTTTTCATGATATTTTAAGATTATACTGAATAAAATTATATACTCACTACTTGTTATTGTATATAAGATATGATAAAAAGATTCATGAGGTAATAAGTATAGGCTTATTACTTAGAGTTGTCTGCTAAAGTATTTCCCCTGTAATGTTATATGATCATCAATAAATCTAGTTATTCTTGCTTATTATCTATCCTAATTAACTATGGTTACCAAGATACCTATCATGATAACCTTATACATTTATACATTTCATATGCAATTTAATTGAAAATAAGACAATTTGAGGGTGGTTGGATATGTCGTTGATCATCTTGTTGGTTTAAGCACAACCAAGGTGAGATTTTTCACTTATATTATATGTATAGAAATTTGATACTTAGTTTAATTAGATAGAGTTAATTCATGGAAATTCTTATTTGAAGAATCTATAATGAATGAAACTACTTTTATTAGATACATATGATGATATCATCATCTAGATGAATGACATGGGATGTATTCATCAACCTCGTTAGACTATTTTGGATAATAAAGAAAATATGAGTTGGACTATAATAGATTGACAAGTTCCATGTATGAATAACACTATATGACACCCTAAAACAGATTTTAATTAATTAATTAATTAATTAATTTTTATTAATTTATTAACTATATTTCTGGGTAGAACCGTTTTAAATTCTTCATGAAATTTAAGAAACTCTCCCTATCACATGGTTAGAACATGGTTGGTGCTAACCATGCAGTGACCATGTGAGTAGGTTATTTATTTTATAGAGTCTTTTTTCATGGTTGATGTGTGGTATAGATAAATAGATGATCTATCCATGTGGGTGCCTTAGTGTGACCAATGAAGGAAACATGGTTGGAACATATTTTGTGAAATTCATATAGAAACTGTATGATGTATCTTGTTTTAAAATGTTTTGAAGATTACAACAATTACCCTCCTCCATTTTACCCCTAATACCCAACTATCACCCCTCACATGCATGACCAATTGTATCCTCCAACTCGCACAAATCCTCCTCTCCTACTTTGATCTATGGGGGATTTCTTATGATTTCCAAGGGATCAATCCAGGTAAGTGCTCCACTTCCTTTTTGTCCTTTAACTACTCCCTTTTATTCTTCTTTTACACATGATTATTCATCTCTCATATCAATTTAGTGTTAACTATCTAGAAACCAATTGTTTTTTTTGTTATAAATTGAATGTTTTATGTTTCTAGGGTGTGAAATGGGTTTTTTCAAGCCCTATTCTATCAAATTTTAACGGATTCCCATCATTTGCACCGACCCTAGGTAGCTGTTTCTCTAGTTTGTATTTTCCCTAATATATGCTGCATGTTCATGAGAATTTAAAATTGGGTAATTTGAAACTATATCTGATACTTGGTTTCATATGGATATAAATATTCTTGTTTTTAATGGGTTTTAAGTGATTTGAATTGATTTCCAAATGGGTCCTTGTAGAATTCACCATGTTTTCTATCTGTACCCAATGAATAAATTATGACTTTGATTTATAAAATTCCTATAATGGGTTTCAAATAGTAATTGGGTGTTCTAATGTTTTTTGGAGTTATTTAGGAAATTTTATTAGGTGATTCCAGATTTCAATCGAATAATTATTTTAGGTTTCCTCATTTGAGATTTATTTTGAGTTTATTAGTTTATACTTGTTTTTTTATTTTGGGTTGATTATTTGGATGCCACTTTTCATGTTTAGTTATTATAAACATATGTATTTGTATGTATATATACACATCTATAAATATTCACATAAGGATATGTTAATTTGAAAATTGAGATTTTTTTATAAATATATATGTAATTTCATATGTGTATAATTTTGAAAAAAGGAGGGTTTTAAATTTAAACTGATTTTTAAACATTGTTTTTAAATGTGTTTTAAAATACATGTTGTTAAGTGATTTTGTTTTATTTAATGTGATATTTGATCTTACTATGTGATTGGGAAATCAATTATCTATACTATACTAGGATTCTTCTTGCTTATGTGTCACTATACCATGCATCCACGTCACCCTTATTCCTCTGATCCTCCCTCCAAACGCCAAAAATCAACCCGCTAGCTATCCCCCGCTCGGGAATTCCCTTCACCCCGTACTCCCCTACAAGAAATCCCTCCCCAAATCCCCTTTCCCAGATCTGTGGTTCTCAATCCCCTCCCCAAATCCCATAGTTTTCGCAATCCCCTTCCAGAATCCCCTCTCCCTTTCCCCATCCCGATTATCCCCCCAGCCCGCACCACTCCTTCTCACGATTTTCAACACATACTCCTACACATCCCTAACAATTTCGTCTCCTGGAAGCTCTCCTAATTGCAACTCCTCTGATTTTCTTTGAATTGTTGACTACTCCCAACTTCGGTTATCGAAGCTCAACTAGGCTCCTCTGTAGGCTTCTTATGTTTTCTATTGTTCAGAACCCTTACCCATTCAATGGTGTCTCCAACGACAACCCAATTAAATAATATTATTGCTCTTCTTCGAAGCTTAGAACTATTTTGAATTGGAAGTCCTTTAATAATTTCATTCACAAGGTTTTTATTTGGTTGAAATATGTCCTCAAACCCTATCCTCCTGATTGGAATTTTGTTCCAACAAACTATGCTAAGGTCAGTACTTTTTTGATCGCTGCTTTACTAATTTCCCCCTATTTTGATCGTTGTTTTCTTTGTATGGATAATAATGTGTGGATTATTTTTATTTCATAATATGGAATTGCATCTAAAAACACGGTTTTTATGGGAAGTTATTGGATCAAATGCAATCGGTACCTGGAAATTTAGACCATCATTGTGACAGGACATTCAGGATACAATAATTTGTTCTTCCATAGTTGTATATAATTTTAATTTAATGATTTTTTTTAGATTTGTCCCCAATATTTTTTATCTTTCTATAGTACTTTATTATTCCATTCAACAAAAATTGTATTTTGATGTAGTTATTTATGGTTTGTGTCTCAGAGGTGAACTGTCCGATTCTTTTATTACTTTCGAATAAATAAAATGTTTTAAAAATGCATACTGGATATTTTTATTTGTTTTTTATTAGATGTCTACTTACTGGTATTTTATTATTATTTTGAATACATTGCAAATATATTTTGTTATTATTTTTATAGATTGTTTAAAATTTCTTGACTTGGTTGATTATGTTATAAATTTGATAAATTTTGATACGTTTGAGAAGATCGATCAAAAGCATGTTCAAAATTAAGTTCAGAAACTATCTATTTTGTCACCATAGATCATTATGGGGACATAAATTATATAAGAATCAATTATTTAATTGTTTTAATATTTTCAAACAATTCCATATCAATTTTATTTCTTAAACAATTATCATAAGTTCATTGTGATTTTTTAAATATTATCATATTTTTCTAGGTTCATGTTCTTAATTTCAATTGGGTAAGGGAATGAGGGTGAAGGAATAATGTAAAAGAAGGCACACATGAGGAGGGATATGATATGATCCAGGATGAGAATTAATAGAATAGTGAGGATGATGATTACAATCAGGTCCTCAGTAAATGTCAATCGAGCTTTCTCCAAGCCTTACTATTGGGCCAAACCATTGATTTAGTTTCTGATTGTTTTGCAGTAGAATGTTTATTTCAATGATGATGGAGATGATTATAATGTTTAGGATAATGATGGTATGAAAATAATATAGAAATTTATTGTTACATTCTTTTCAAATGAATTCCAATTACAATTTCTCACTGGATGATGCTGATCATTGGTTTTTGCAGATGAGTTGTTCTATGATTGATCGCACCCACTTCAGTTTTGTTCAATGGATGATGCTGATCATTAGTTATTCTACCATGGTGGTTTATTTTATCTATTCATCCACACATTGTTATTTTTCATTTTATTAGGTGAGAGTTATGATTTTTGAAGTTGAATTTAGTATAATAATACATGCATTCTATTTTTGGTTTGTCCATTAAATTGAAAATATCTTTTCAGTTTTTTATGATTAGATGAAATGTTACATTTTTTTGTATTAATGATGTTTTAATTTATAGATAAAAAAATGTTTTTTGATTCCAATTTTTTAGTCGATATACACAATAGATATTCGGTTTTTATATTGTTGTTTCAAATTAAAAATTTGTTGTAATTTTTGATTAGTAGATAATTTTTTTGTTAATGAAGTTGTTCCAATCCTTGTTGCTTGATTTTCAACTAAATATTCCATTATAGATTCTTATTAATTGTTAAACTGTTATATTTTATTGTTAATTCAGTTGTTTACATTTTTTTACTGAGATTTTTTATTCTCTGTAATTAATTTATATGGTTATTAATGAGAGAATATGTTTTTTATTTCATGTTTTTAAACAATGAATATTCAGTTTTTCATTATTTATATATACTAAATCTATGTGATGCTTACCATGAACCTATTACCAGATTATCTTCATCTTATTTTTCATATCCACTATCCGTCAACATAATAAGCTTATATTCCTTCGAAAAAATTGTGATGGGTTATTCAGGATACAGTAATTTGTTTTTCATACATGTATATAATTTTAAATTTATGATTTTTTTAGCTTTGAACCCAATATTTTTTATCTTTATATAGTAATTTATTCTTCCATTCATCAACAATTGTATGTTGAAGCAGTTATTTATGGTCTATGTCTCAAAGGTGAATTATTAGATGCATTTATTACTTTCGAATAAATGGAAAGTTGTGGAATACCCCCGAGATGTTTACAACTACCTCATTTTGGTGGAAGGGATTTTCCAAATTGGGGATAAATGGAATGATATGTGCTTAATGGAAGATAATATTTTGGAGCAGTGGTTCATTTTATTTAAATGTATTTTCTACAAAATTCTATGTTATACATGATTTGTACATTGTTTATACATTACATAATCATTGTAATGGTTCCCAATGTGCTTACATGACTTCTTTTATTTAGGTTTTTATTTCACCATCTACAGTTATTGAATGCAATGGTAACATGGATTCAAAGTAATTCTCTTGATATATTTTTCTATTAATTAATTTTTTTATTTTCACTTCTGGTACATACTTTGGTTTGTGAAAATCAATCATTATGTTTTTATGAAAGTGTGACATAAAAAATGAGTAAATATTGTAGTTAAGTTTTTGATGTTATCTATAATTTGTACATTGTTTATACATTGCATAATCATTGTAATGGTGCCCAATGTGCTTACATGTCTTCTTTAATTTAGGTTTGTATTTCACCATCTCCAGTTTTTGAATGCAATGGTAAACTGGATTCAAGGTTATTCTCCTGAAATATTTCTCAATTAATTCAAAATTATTTTTTTTCACTTCTAGTACATAGGTATGTGACATGAAATCATTATGTTTTTAAAGAACCGTGACATAAATATTGAGTAAATAATGTGGCTAATGGATTCAATATATTCTAAAAGGAAATGCTGATTTCCCCCAAAAATGTTTTATTGGCATGCATTCATTGTTTTTTTCACTTCATTTATTGATTACTTTTAGAAGGATATAAATGATTGTGTTTTCATACACTCTTTTTATTTCTGAAACCCGTTTAGAAAGGGTTGTGAGCAAGTTTTAAATCATTTTTTAAATCTAATATGAACATCATCACTTTTGTTCTACCATTTTATTATGAAATTTATCCATAAATAATTTATTTTTTACATGATATTTTCCATTATTTATGTTTTCAAAAGTAGTTCATTTTTTTCTTTGTTTTAAAGTCATTTAATTTATTATGTTCATTGAGTTGGAATATAACAAATGTTGATACATGAAAATTTATTTCCTAGATCCTAGTCCTGTTATTTATATCTTGGTTACCATGAAGCATGAAAGAGATAAATGAAGGTCTTTCTTTATGATAAACTAATGTGGAATAACATCAACAACCCACTCTTGACATGCATGTAATCAGGTTGTGTACTCCTCAATTTCTTTTACAGTCATATCACTCTACTGTATTGAGTGTTAATTCAACAGGTATAATAGATATCATATCTATCAACCATTACTATATCTATAAATCTAATTGTGGCGTGACTAGATTTTTACATGTAGTTCCCACAAAGTAGATGACATAGAAAAATGGGGGGGGGGGATCTTTTGGGCTTGATGGTTGCCAGCAGAAGTAGCTTGAGAAGTGTCTTGACAGCATATTGAGAGATTTGATTGAGAATAAGGTCTAGACTTCAACGACTACCTATCCATTTCTATTTCCTTATTCATTTGAATTTTCTTTCATGTTGTTGAAAATTAATTTATTTGTTAATTTGATTGTTGTTCTGAATCATATTTCAATATATTATGTAAGCTTTCCCAACTCTTAACACCATCCTTCTTCCATCACCAATGTCTCTGCATAGTATAGGTATGCTGTAAACTATAATCTACTAAATCAGTTTAACATTATATGTAGATTATCAATTAGTTATATATGTTAAAATTTTAATTATAATCATTTAATTTTTAAATGACATGTTTTTTATTCTTGTCATTATTTTTTATTTTTCATTTCATAACACAGTTTTCTATATTTTTAGTTATTTATGGATCATTGGTGTGCACATTATAATAGGTATGTTTAATATTTTCTTCTACTTTCATAATTATTTGAATCAGTCTATTTTTTAGAGTGGATTCAAGTTATTTTTATAGGTTATTGTGGCCCATGAAAAATATGAACTGGTTATTGGTGACTATCTTTTATACTTCTAATTATCAATACATCCTTGAAATGAGTACCATGCATGTTTATTCTCAACATGTATTCATCCAGTAATATTTTAGTATACTATTTATATTTCTATTTATGTTAGTAAACCACATTATCAATTACTAAAATCTCTAAAACTATAAACTAATTTTCCAATTTTATGGGTTTGTTCTCAAACAGGATGATTCAAGGATTCATTGAGTCAATTGTGAAACATTTTGGAATGATGGATGTTCTTGTGAATTCTGTAGTTGGGAATTTTCTTATTTCGCCAAAATATTTGAATCCAAATGGGTTTTTAAAAGGTTATGAAATCACATAAATATGTTTTTCTTAAAATAATTCACATTGAATTATTTATAGGATGAACTAGTTGCAGATTCCAATACAAAATTGTGAAACATTAAGAAACATTTAGTTTCTTTTTTGAAATTAAATCCAAAAATTTTAGAAGATGAATGATTCAATCAACTTCTAAATATAATTCATATATATGTATCTACAAGACTTTATCCCACTATAATTCTTCCCGAAATAAATATCTTTAATTATGTTTTTTCGGGATACTAGATGTTATAATTTAATTGAGTTATATTTCTTCCCAGATTTGTCTTGCTGCTTTTGAATTTAGATTAGTTTCCATGTATATTTTCTAATATGCTGAAACCAGTAGGTCATATCAGAATAAAAAGGCACTGCTGGATTCTTATGGCCGCCTATGGTTTCTCAATTTTCCCGAAGGTTCCAATATGTTAAGAAGGAGTTCAAGAAACCAGTCATGTTGGCCAAGTCAACGACCACTCTAAGAAATAAAAGGGGTGATATCAAACCCAGATTCAATCACTATGTCGCTTTCCCATATATGACTGTTGATGTTATGTCGAATAGAGTAGAAACATAGGCCTTGGTAATTCAGGCACTTGTGAATATTTCATTACATATTATTCCATTAATTTCTATTAATGTCATCACTTTTTTTCATCTATGGTCTTGACTTAATAGTGTTTCATTTATTTTCATCTTATGATATTTCTTCTCATTCAAGTTTTCTAAAATGAAAGAAACTCCATAATCCAAAAGATGTGTATAGTTTCTATCAAGTGATGTGAGGCTTCTCAGTTACTTACTGTCCTTATCTTAAAATAACTAGAATAATGGTTTTGTAGCCTTGAATAATAGGGTAAAACCTCACCTCCCATCTTCAAGTGAATGCGTTGATTGGTAAAATCAATAGAATGGAATTTATATTTTCTACCACAGGTTTGTGTGGATGATGGTTGTTTTATCTACATGCATGTTGGTGCGCAACCCATAGGCACGATCAGCATCCGTTTGTGGTAATGGGAATCTGTGTGCACTTCACTGTTAAAATGACAGTGTGACATGGCTGTACAATCCATGTACGGGAATGGGTGAAAATACATTTTTAAATTATTCCACTTAGTTTCCGCTCTCATTTATTAGCTTCTTCCATTTGTAAAAAATATAATTTGTTAATCTTGTTTCTGAAAACTAGATAATATACTCTATTTGTGTAGTGTATGAGGTTTTTAAATGGGGACCTGGCACAACCCAGTTTGATCCTTGAGATCATAATGTCTTGGAAACATCAAGAAGGTAGGGTTATTGGTTTTACACTATTCTATTTCTCCCACCCCCTTTAATAGATGAATAAATTAAGATTAAGATTTAGTTTTATGTAATTACACATTTATATAAATTTCTCAAAGTGATCCATGCTTGTGTTTTAAATCTGTAGGCACCCTCCTATCCTAATGTTCATGATCCGTTGCATGGAAAAATCTAGCCAACATTGGATGGACAAGATGAGGCCCTAGGACCAATCGAGGGATGTGTAGCGAATGTGACATATTGGTTCACAAGGGGATTATTGATTTATTAGTGGTGAGGAAGTCCCGAGAAACACCTGCTAGAATGTTATTGGGAACACATTTATTTTATGAAGGGAGTGGACTTACTATAGCCTTGGGAATTTGAGGAATTGGAAATTCACTCCAATGACATGATACGATTTACTATTTTGGTTCCACATATAAAACTCAAAATATATAAAATCAAGGATTGCATTTTTATTTCATCTGAAATTCTCACACTTCACTCTTAATACCCTTTTCTGCATGATACAATTTTTCAACCATAGTCTACTGCTTTTCTATAAAGACCTATAAATGAGTTATTCTTGGCCTAGTAAAACATAAACATAGATGGGTCCTGAATGATGCATCACCCACATAGCTGGGGCCTGAATGATGGATGACCCTTTTTCACATGATGATAAGATGTGTCATGTTATTGGTCTAATGTTCTGACAAACAGACCTGTAAATGGGCCAGAATTTATACGTTTTCCCTTTCCCATATATTACTGTTGATGTTCCATGGAATAGAGTAGAATCACAATCCTTGGTATTCATGGAACCTGAGAATGTTTCATTACATATTATTTCCTTCATTTCTATTAATGTCATCACCTTTTGTCTTCTATGGTCTAGACTTAATAGTGTTTCATTTATTTTCATCTTCCGATATTTCTTCTCATTCAGGTTTTCTACGGTGAATCAAACTCCATAATCAATAATATGAGTATTGTTTCTATCAAATTATGTGAGGCATCTTAGATACCTATTATCCTTATCTTTAAATAACAAGAATAATGGGTTTGTAGCCTTGAATAATAAGGTAAAACCTCACCTATCATCTTCAAGTGAATGTGTATATTGGTAAAATAATTTGAAGGGAATTTACATTTTCTACCATAAGTTGGTGAAGATGACGGTTGGTTTATCTACAGGCATGTTGGTGCGCAACCCATAGGCACGGTCATCATCTGTTTGAGGTAATGGGAATCTGTGTGAAATTTAATTTTAAAATGATGGTGTGATACAGTTGTATAATCCAAGGATTGGAATGGGTGAAAATAAATTTGTAAATTCTTCCACTTAGTTTCGACACTCATTTATTAGTTTCTTCCACTTTTACTAAATATCATCTGTGAATCATGTTTTTAAAAATTAGATCCTATACACTATTTGTGTAGTGTATGAGGCTTTTAAATGTGGACATGGCATAACCCAGTTTGATCCTCGAGATCCTAATGTCTTGGAAATATCAGGAAGGTAGGGTCATTGATTTTACACTATTCTATTTCTCCCACCCCTTTTACTGTATGAATAAATTAACATTTGGATTTGGTTTTATATAATTACACATTTATTTCAATTTCTCTAATAGATCCATGTCTGTGTTTTAAATCTATTGGCACCCTCCTATCCTAATGTGTAGGATCTGTTGCATGGACATATCTAGCCACCGTTGGATGGACTAGAGAAGGCCCTAGGAACAATCAAGGGATGTGCATGGAATGTGACATATTGGTTCACAAGGGGATAGTTGATTTATTAGTGCTGAGGAAGTCCTGAGAAAAACATGCTAGAATGTTATTGGGAACACATTCATATTATGAAGGGAGTGGATTTACTGTAGCATGGGGAATTTGTGGCATTGGAAATTCATTCCAATGACATGATACAATTTTTTATTTTTGTTCAACATATAAAAATAAAAATATATAAAATCAAGGATTGAATTTTTATTTCGTCTGAAATTCTCACAATTCACTCTTAATAGCCATTTTTTCATGCTACAGTTTTTCAACCTTAGTCTTAGGATTTTCTAAAAAGACCTGTAAATGATTTATTCATGTCCCAGTAAAACATACACATAGCTGGGGCCTGAATGATGCACGACCCACATAGCTGGGGCCTGAATGATACATGACCCTTTTTCACATGATGCTAAGATGTGTCAAGTTATTGGTCTAATGTTCTAACAAACAGACCTATAAATGGGTCATACTTTCCAGGTTTTCCCTGGCTTGATAAAACATGCACACAATTAAGGCATGAATGTGGACTAGCCTCATATTGTTTTTATGTTATACTGGTCTGTTACATTTTATAATGGATTGTGTTTGATGTGGGGTTTGCCCAGATTTGGCCTAAATACTCAACCTCACCTAATATAAACATATATAGACATATTTAATAAAAAAATATTATAAATAATAAATAATAAATAATTATATAATATAAAACTGGTTTATAATCCAGACATTCAGGCTATGGGGTGGGTCACCAATTTATAGCAGTGAATCCACACTAGTAAGTATTACCATTGACCATAACCATGTATTATTTTTTATACATTATCTATTTAAATTAATTAAAAAAACCACATTATGATACTATTATTTTTATCCTTGAATTTTAGAAACATCAAATCACCGGAACATTATGAGCCATTTGAAACACTAAAGGTAAAATTATTACCACAACTAGACATATTTCATCTAATCAGGTATATGTTTTTTTAACAGCATTGAATATTAATTTCATGAAATAATTGTATATTAATATACTACATTTTTTTGATGAAATCTGTATTTTTTATATGATTATAAATTACATTGCATTTATTTTTGGATAATTGGAAACTATTGAAAGATATATTTACACTTCAATGATTTTAGTTGTCACTATTATTTTATACTAAGTCATTATGTCAAATATTTAGGTAGAAAAATGTATTTACTGAGTTTAATTCTAATGATGATGTGGTCCAACAAAATTTTACAATTTCTCGTGCCTTTGCGGAAATATCAATCCATGCCAATGAACGTTGTCTCCTATTTTTGATGACTATCCCCTTCACAACATATTTCCTAGTTTTTTATTACTCAGGGATACTAACTCCTTTAGGGATCTACAAAACTGTGAACCCAATATCCATTTTAGGGGATCCATTGCAGCAAAAACTCACACCGCTACTGCCAGCCATAACCAAATACAATTAAAAAAAGATTATGGTATTATGTAAGTCAACCTTCTTTATCAAAAATGAAGTCTTTTATGTTGGAATATTGTAAAGTTTTCTTCATTACAAACATTTAATTTTATGTTTCCATTTATAATGAAATGTACCTAATTCAATATTAATTTTTAAATTTTATATGAAATGTATGTCTATTCATGTATATGATTTCTCTGTGGTAAAAATTAAATTTCTATCCTTTTTATATCTCATTTTTTCTACTATTCAGAAGCTCTTCTATCTCTAGAGATCACTGTTTATTCGACAATTTCTTTAATTTATATTCCGAGGCATTAAACCATTATTTAACTATTGTTCCTTCATTATGTATTTTATAGAGAAGGAATCTCACTATGTAACTTTTGTTCCGCAATTCTTGTATCTTTTATTCCTTAATTATGTATGTCATTTTGTTTTCAAATAATTTCAATATTAATATTAAATATTCTGTTTGATAAATAGTATTCTATGCTAAATAATAATAATTATTTTATAGTTCTGTCCATCGCACGGGCAGAGTACTAGTTATTTCAAAGAGAATTATTTACTTTTATTTAGGTTTTGAAAAGGGGTTTTGGAAAGATGATATGGTTCCAAGTTGCGTTCTTGATTGTGGGATGTCATTGCTATTGGATTGAATGTTATCTATGTTGAATATTTTTATGTTTAGTTCATGGTAGACAATAGGTCAGAGGGTAATAGGAAAGGTTCTACTCAATATTTTATCACGATTCTGGAAAGGGGTCATTTTTAGTGTTCTTGAGAGGGCTAAGTTGTCTTACTTGTTGAGGTCACATAGCTACCTAGTGATCTATGAGTGAGTCTTAGTTTCCTTTGTAACATAAACATCAGAGCTCCTCACCATGTTTCTTACTTAATTATTATGGTGTTAAATGTTAATTGGTTCCCACTCTCACATTTTTGGATGATGTTGTCATCATTGTTTCTGGCCTTCATTCATCTCAATTTCTTACCCCTTTTAGCTGTAGTTTTTATTTTGAACTTGTTTTATTTATTACTGACACTTCATGATCTGTTCTTTTTATTTTATCTCTACTCTAGGGTTGTGATTCTTCTTTTTATTGTTTCCACTATATTATCATTTTATTACCTTGTCTTTTCATTCTCAATGCCATTTTTTAATGTAAGATAAAATGGGATTTTGAGATCAAACACTACATACACCACTTGGTGTCTGTAGAATGTGAATCCCTTTAAAAGTTATGGATTTGATTCTGGGAATGGTATCTTAGTTTGGGTGGAGCATGACCTTGGGTCACATGTGATGATTTGATCATGTATGTCCATGTGTAGTTTTATTTGTTTTGACTAGATTGTTTTTTAGATTTCTTTACTTTAATCAGTAGTGCACTATACCTATGGATATCAGGTGATGTTGTGAGGGGTTGTTAATATGGTATGATTTAGAGGTGATATGGGGGATTGATTTTTTATCTGTTGGATATATTTCACTATTTTAGTTTATTTTAATCATTTTTTATATTTATTTTTTGTTTTGGCATGGACATCCAACCTAGAGTTGGTTTATGCTAAAATTTCGGTAAATTCCACTACAGTTTAAGTAATATTTAAATGATTGAAATCATCCACATCCATCTATTTTGATTCATATAATTATTTTCATCAGCCCATTTGTTGAGGATGTCATTTAGGTTAGTAGAGATTTAGGCCGGGTGACATTTTAGGTCGCATCCTAGGCTAGTTTGTTACAAATAGTATTAGAGCCTAGGTTCTTAAGAGGGCCTATATTTTCAAATTTCTCTTATTATTGTGTTATTTATGGTAGTTACACATATGATTATTGGGACTCAGGATGTGGGAGTGGGAAGAGTGGCATGGCCTCTTACTCGGTATGAACCTTGAGTATCCATGGAATGTTTGGTTTTGAATTTTGGTGTATTGTTTTTGTCCCATTTTCTTTCAGGTTAATGGTGATTGTAATTTTTTTAATGTAAAATGATTTTCTTGATGAATTTATTATATTTTGGGACCAATTAGGAGTAGATATGTTGGTACAGAGTGAGCTCCAAAATCATGATAACCAATGTGGAGCCCATGTACATGGTTCTTTATTACCCTTAGTGACAGTTGTTTGATTGGAACTTGTTCCAGCAAGACATGAATCCAATTCATGCATGGCCACTATTCCCATTTTTCTTGAACTTATATTTGGTGATGTTAATTAATTTTTTTTTATATTTTTTAATGAATATTTTTTAGAATTTAATTTTTTAAGGGAAGCATCAATATTTTCAAATGGTATTACTCATTTGGATATTATTTTTATAGGATTTTGAAAATAATTCTAGATTTTAAAATGGTGAAAGTCGATTTTGAGTTATATAAAGGGTTTTTTTCATTAGTAAATATTTTATGGGAGGGATTTAATTGGCCTTTTTAATTAGAAAATCTTTTTTGAAATAAAAGATATTGTTTTTAAAACTATTAAATAGTTTTTCTAAATAAATTAAAAATAGTGTTGGATTTTGGAGATTTTGATGTTTTTTAATTGAGAAAGTACGAGGTTAATAAAGGGTGTGTTGAATAGGGATTTAATATTTTAAAATTTTATGTTATGGATTTGAAATGGTTAAAAGGGAGCCTTTTTATTTGTTTAATGTTATGGTGGATCCTTTTGGTGGTGTTTTGGGTTGATTTATATGAAATGGTATTTTAATTTTGATTATGATTTAGGATTGTAGAGGATGTTTCTCTGAAGGTAATTTACATGGTCTAAGGATATTTTTATTATTTATAGTATACTCTCCAATATGGTCTTAACCATTGTTGAGTTTGGGTTATAATTAATTTTGGGGTATTTAGCTGATCAGGTTTTGTGGTAATTCTTATCTAGTATACTTACATTGATCATTATTTGTTCCTATGGTAGTGGTGATTTTAGGTTTTTGTGTATTGATGGAGTTTGTGGTGCAGTTATGGTCGGCGTGGTTTGATTTTGATTCCATGATAATAGAGGATGAATTAGGGAATGTGCCTCTGGTGTCTTGGGTGGGAGTTGAACCAGTTGAGATTATGAAATGACTAGTATTCATTGTATTTTTTTGGGACACTATGATTATTTTTCCATGTATGTGATACTACTCTACCACCTCCTTTTTTTTACCCATGTTTCAATCCCAAGTTGTTTGAAGATACATATTTTTGGTTTATACATTTTTTATTTTTTTTAGTTGGTGGATCATGAGACTGTCCTTGTTTCAATATTTTTGGAGGGTTCTTAAGGCTATGTTTTCCTTAGAGAGTGGATTAGTGTAATTTTTGAGGTACCTATTCCTCCATTACTTTGCCTATCCATGATCATTTTCTTCCTTTGTATTGTTTTTATTTATGCATGACTAGAGTGTAAATAATTGTTTTTGTGATTCTAATAATGTTCCTATGATTGAGTGACTGTCCATGTCCATTCCATTGAAGTTCTTGGTGTTGTATTAGAGAAATATTTTTTACAATGCTTCTATTATTTTTTATCCACTATCCTAGTTGAATTCTTAAATATTGAGGGGACACAGTATGGGCCTTCATTTCATTATTTTCCAATTTGCAGTTGGGTGTGAGTTGATCCTTGAGGATTTAGAGATTCCTGGATATTTTTGAGATAGTTATAGCGTCTTAGGTTAAATTTGGATTCTTGTATCTCAGAGATTTCATTGTAGAACGTCCTTCCATATTATTTGAGGATATTCTTTGAGTATCCCCATTGAGTTAAGTGGATTTATTAGGGAAAAAATCATTATAGTGGGGATAATTGTGACACTAAACCCATATTTTATTTTATTTATATATTTATATTTATTTGTTATCTTGAGTTTTGGGATGGACCATTTGATTTTTTTGGGAAAATTTATGAAATTCCTGTTATTTCATGGTTAGCACATGGTCAGTGCTAACCATGCGACAACTATGGGAATATGGAGTTCAGTTTACATGTACATTCTACATGGTTTTCACAGGGTTTATCTAACCCTATGAGTCAACTATGTGGGTTCCCCAATGCACCCAGTGGAGGGATCATGGTTGTTTCATGGTAAGGGTAAACTATGCAGTAACCATGTGATTTACCCTATTTTCAAAAATTTATAAATTTATAGAATTCCCCTCCTCCCTTTTACCTATATGTCCTCTCCTCTCCCTATCACTACTCTAGCATGCATGAATGTAGTCATCCCACCATGTGTACCACTCTGACTCTCCTCCCTTAACTCATGGGATATTTATTGTGATTTATTAGGGAATCAATCCATGTAGTATCTCATATCATTTTTTATTCAACCTCTTATTCCTTGATTTTTCTTCCTCCCCAATCACTGTGTGTGACATAGAAAAAAACAAAGGTATTTTGGTTATAAAAATTTATACATTGAATTTATAGGGTGTACAGTGGGTTCTTTAATCCTTTCACCCTCCATTTATAATGTATTTTCTTCATCTACGTTAGCCCTGGGTAGGTGTTTATGTGCTTTGGACTTTCCTTAATATGTTTCATGTGATTGGTTGTTTCAAACTGGTTTCCTTAAAAATATATATTCTATTTGGGTTAAAATGGATATAAATATACTTATTCTTCAAATACATTAATATATTTCAATTTATGTAGAAATGGTTATTTATGGACTTTTCCCTATTTTCTATCTAAACTCAAAGAATTAATTATTATTTTTATTTATAAAATACCTATGGTGATTTTCAAATAGGAATTAGGTGTTTTAAAATTATTTGGGTGTTTTTATGAAATTTTATTAGGTGATTCATGAGTTTAAGGGAGTAATTATTTAGGTCTTCCTCATTTGGGAAATTTTTTTTATGTTTATGGTTTTATCCTTGTATTATTTATTTTGTTATGATGTTATAGATGACACTTTTCATGATTGGTGCTTATACTTTTATGTGTGGGTATATATATAGACATGTGTACATATTCACATATGAATATGTGGATATGTATATTGAGATATGTCTACAAATATATATGTAATTTCAAATGTGTATAATGATTAAAAGGGATGCTTATTAATTTAGATTTTTGTTTTAACTTGGTTTTTAAATGTGATTTCAAAGAGGATATTTTAAATTAGTTTGTTTCATTTAAAAAATTATTTGATCTTGATAAGTGTTTTGGAAATTATTTCAAATGAAACATTTGAATTTTATTCATGTTATAAAAAGTGGTTTTGGAAAGATAATGTGGTTCCAAGTAGTGTTCTTGATTGTGAGATGTTATTACTATGGAATACAATGATTTATATAGAGGATTATTTTTTTGTTGGCACATGGGATACCATATATAGGATGGTAACTAGAAGGATGATGCTCTAGACTTAAATTTTATGCTAGCTAGGTGTTATTTATGGTGTCCCTAATAGGCCCAAGTTGTATTACTTGTTTAATTAATATAATTGGATATTGTTCCATGAGTGATTCCTAGTAACCTTTGGAACCTATAGTTTAGAGATCATCACCATGTTTCTTGGTTTATGTGTGTAGTATTACACATTATTAAGTGCCCACTCTCACTTTTATGGTTGATGTTGAGATTTTTGTGTCTTTCCTTTATTCATTTTTGTTTTTTATCACTTCTGCACATTAGTTTTTATTTAGTACTTGTTTTATCTATTTTTAACTATCTATGAAATATTCTCTTTATTTTTTCTTCACTTTATGGTTTTATTTCTTCTATTTACTCTTTTATTTCATTACCTTGAATTTCAATTCTCAATTCTAATTTTAGAGTAAGCTAAAAAGTTTAATTTCAAAGGCATGTTTTGTATGGACTTGTTTTTGTAAAATTATTTCTAAATGTGTGTTTTTCAAAAATGTAGATTTGGTCATGGAAATTATTTTAAATTTATCATATCCATTTAATGAAAAAATAAATTGATGTTTTATAAAATGTTTGCTTGTGAAGTTTGGTTTCTATATGATCACTCCTAAAAGTTATTTTCTAAATTTATTTCAAACTAGCATATTTGTTTTCGAAATTAAAAACATGTACTCCATGGTGATTAAATACTCGGTTGTTGATATTTCACCCTAATTACACCATTCGGTGTTTGTAGACCAAGTTTTCCATTACAGGTTCTGGATTTTATTCTTATAATATCATCTATTTTTGGATGGAGTGTGACCATAGTCCACATGGGATGATTTGTTTAGGTATGTCAATGATTAAATTTAGTGTTTTAGTAGTTTTTTCCAAATAGTAATTTCCTTCATTCTTAACAATAATCAGTGGAAAACAATATCTATGGAGTCCTGGTGATGATCATTGAGGTTGTTTCTATAGATAGAGTTGTAGGTGAGATACGGGATTTATTTTTCATTTGTTTGGTCCAATACTTTGTTTAAGATCATTTTAAACTATTATTTATAATTCTTGTTTGTTTTGTTATGGATTCTCAAAAAAGAGGCGAGCCGTACTAGAATTTAGGTAAACGATAATGGTATTTATAAATTATTTATCATAAAAAAGTCATCCACATTTTTTAAGTTTGCTGCCTATAGAGCATTTTTTCGGTACGAGAGGATCAAGGAAACCCCTACTGTAGTTGAGAAATACTTTTATTAATGCTCTATTGCATTGATAATAAATGATATTTATCAATAGTAAATTTAGCACTCATAAATGTGAATTTTATTATTGCTTTTATAAAAGTGATAAAAACCTAAATTTATAAACATTTACATCATCACTAATTTAAAATAACTTGTAATATATATTTTTCATGTTGATAAAGGCCTATCACATAGTAGTGTTATAATTTTCATTGTTGGAAATCATTATATCTGATGCATTCTCTTCCTTCTATGAACCAATAAACATGAAACATTTTATTTATGATTTAGATGATGTTGAGTGACATTCAATAGTATAATTGAAATGAATTTTGTCTCTTTCACTAGGCCTTCTTATGGTATGATGATCATTTTTTATTTGTAGAGTTGAAATAACTCCTATGTACTTTTCCTAGCAATTGTATATAAATAATTTAACATTAATATTAAATTTAATTAATTATGAACTAGGTAAATTAAATTTCTATCAAAGCCCATCCTAATTGTTTTGTTTTTGTTTGGACCATGGAACCCAGGGCAACCTATGTATACACAGAAAACCACTCATTTGGATGTAATGTATGAGATGGTGATGCTCTTAGGTAAAAAGTTCCATGATGATCAGTGTTGTAGGTTTTGGGTCTAGTGTGGCACTATTATCAAGAACTACTATAGAGGCCGTCAGAGCCAGTGTAAGTGTATTTATGATTTGGTGACATAACACTTCACCCAAAATGTCATCCCGAATAAATGTGTGATACCTGTGGAGGCATTTCTCACTCCCTCAAATAAGTATGGTTATTATGGTTACATATTTATGCATTGTTAATATAACATAAAATTATCTATACATGAGAAGATAAATTAATGAACATGCTTATGATTGGGTGTGTTCATGAGGGTAGTGTGGATATGTTAAGTATGAACTAATATATATATATATATTATAATATTATATATATAATCTATATATTTAATTACATCCATTCTATGAGTGTATTATAATTCATGTATTAAATACATGCAATAATAAATATATATTATATTATTGTATATATATTTATTTCTCCCAAATGGTTTAATTAACAATTAAAATCCGTGATAAACAGAATAATTAGGTTGAAAAATCATTGAATATGATTCAATGAATCATGTTTATAAATGTATATGGATACATTAATATAGATGACACATTTTAAATTAATGAAACTTTTCACAGATAGCTAGAAAAAGTTATGTGATCCCACATGTTGAAAATAAAAAATTGTGAGAAAGTCTCTCATTTTCTCCATTCCTACCACAATGCTGTTTAACATATGAGATAAAGGTCTAAGAAATACATCAGCATTGGGGTATCCTCATGATATGATTGTGGATACATTCTTCAGTGTACTCCCCTTGGAGGTAGAGTGATTTCATTCACTACTTTGTGATCATTATCAAGTATTGTTATCTACTGATATAGAAGAATACTAGTGCCATCGGTGATTTCCATGTACGCTATTTATATAGTTTATTTACACATTAATTATCAAAGAAAGATCTACCTATGTCTTGGTTGTCTTCCACTACACATGGTCATGTTATGTTAATAAAAAACCTATATGTGGTACCCAAGGGTAAGGATTCTTTGATGAATCAATACAATTATTGATTTATGAAAAATAAATTTTAAGAGTAAAATTATATTTTTCAATCCTGAAAATAAATTATGAAAATATCATATATATTACTCTGGTTTATGAAAATAAATAAAGTATTTATTTTTAATCCAGTGAATTAGATTTTTAATTAAAAAATTTTGTTTATAAATTGTTTATAAATAATAATAACATTGAGATGGTATTTAGATATATTTATATAAATTTATAAAAGTGTTTTATAAATTAATTAACTATAAAAATTTTATGAATAATTGAAAAATATATTTTTATACCATTTAAAAATTAAATGGAATGATTTATGATATATAAATAAATGATTTATTTAGAAATAATAAAAAGAGATATATAAATAGTTTATAAATTTCATCATCTATGAATTTAGAGTATATAAAATTGTTTATATAATACATATTGAATTATAAAAATATTTATAATTGATTAAATATCATATAAATTTCATTTAATATAAAATTTGAAAGGTTTCATATTGATAAGAATATAAAATATTTATACTCTTGTTAATTTATAAAATGTTTATAATCAGCATTTATTTATGAATAGTTCATCAGTGTCATATTTTGGAAAATTAGTAATTTTTTTATTTATTAAATTTCTTTAATATTAACGTTTAGTTCTTAATTAGTTAATTTTAAATTATTAAAATTAAAGGGGATTTATTTGGATATTATTTAAGCCACATAAAATTGTGTTTTTATAATTGGTGTGATAAGTGTTTAAATAATAATTATGTATATGATATTTAGATTATGTAAAAGGTTTACATAATAGAAATTGAGTTATAAATATTTTATAATTCATATAATATTAAATATTTAAAAAAAAAATTCTATATGATGATAAAAATGAAAGAATTCATAATTTAAAGAATATTGAGATTTTATATTCAAAATTATGTAATGTCCATAATGTTAAAGGTGAAATTATAAAAGAGCTTATAATTATATGTTATTTATGAAATTATTCACAAATTTTAATCTCATGTTTAAATATTTTATTTTTTCATTTATTTAAATATTATTCCCTATATTATTTGTAGTTTTATTTTTTTTTATATTATCAATAACTGAATACCAAAATTTATATGATGAATTACTTCTTGGATAGAGACTTTCAAATCATGCTTGATTTGATATCTTAAAAATTAGTTTTCATATACCAAATTCTAGGCTTTTAAATTTAGTTATGAGATTTAGAATAGTTGTTGGGTCTAGTTTGTGCATATTAGGTTTTAGAGTTTTCATGAATTAATTCTCTCTTGAGTAATGTATCCCTGGGTAGAGGGAATTGGGGTCAGACCACTTACATTCCTAGAGGCTTGCCTTGCAATGGAAATTGAATGGGTTGACTATCTATCACTCTGGTCTAACTAATGTAGAGTTTCCCAATATCATATAACTCTATGCCTTTAAATAAAGTGTTCATGTAACCTATACATATGATTAATTTGGACATGCATGAATATACATGACTCTTTTGGGTGGTAAACATAGAATTTTGGGTTGTGTAAAGAGTTACACATTAATGTGGTGTGAAAAATTTAATTTGGTGGTTCCAATAAGGATTCCAAATCTAAATCATTAGAATCATGTATACATAGAAAAATAATAAGACATGGGAAAATTATTATTATATAGGATGCAATATTTTTGAATTTAAAAGTCATATGATGTATATTAAATTAGTGATCGCATAAAAGAAATCCCACAAACACTAAGTGTAATATTCCTTCACAAGAGACACTTCTAATGACCTTAATAAATCAACTGTGTAGGAGATTAAAAATATTGGTTCCTCTGGGATATCTTGTGTATGGAAATTTAGTAATGAGTGACTTCGGATTATTCAATGGGTGAGTTATAGTAAATCCACGTTCCCCTAGATCATCATTTTTATCATGTTTTTGTGTTTTTTTGGGTTACACTAGCTAAGAGACCCTAATAGGATTAAGTTACATAAATAATAGAATTGTGTGAATCCATATGATGGATTTGGATAAATGGTAATCCAATCAATTATCTAAGAGTGGAAACTATTGTGATTGGGATGATGTCCTAACTAAATATCCATGTAATTGGAGAAACACTAAAGAGACATGAGGCTTAGTTAAATATGGATCTTGGATCACTAAATGGATAATAATCATGGGGTGATAAATTTTAGTGGGAGAAAACTCATTAATAGTAATTAATAGAAGATATAAAACATGATTTACAATTGATGAATTTTTTTTGTAAATATATACATCACCATCATCAATTATAATTTAATATTAATCCTTGAAATTTGGATATGAAAGTAATAAAATCCGTATTCTGGTAGATTAAGAAAATTTCTTGGGAATGAGGGATATTATATGTGTAATAAAAGTTCCTTCCTGCTTAACTAAGTGTGTAAGTTATTCAATAAATGAATCTAGTTTCTTAAGGATGCATGGAATGATTCATTTAAGGATTCAAAGGCATCTAATTCATAATTTACATAAGGAATTAAAGTCTCATTTACTCAATATGATTGGGTCCTTCGATGATATTCAATAAGATCTAATACATTTTGGAATACTGAATAATTATTTAAATACATGTTCTGATTAGGGAATTTATCCTATTTTCATCTGTTGAAATGTTCTGTAAAGATGGATGAATTAAAGATCAGTTTACTTAATACTCTCAATGTGTTGATAATATATCAACTAAGAATAAGATGTATGTATTCTAGTTCTTTTAATACAATACAAGATGGTAAAACATCAAATTGGAATAAGAAAATTTTGTTGAAAAAGGTCAACAATGTTTCTTTAAAATTCCAATCAAGGTCATTGAAATATAAAATTGCCAAGAAGGAATTTTAATAATTCAATATTATTGGATTATCTATGAAATACATGAATGTATTTGGGAACCCCATGGAATGTCCATGTCAAGTATAATGATTATAGAATTCCATTATTTGATTTTGAAGGGTAGGTGATATCAAATGTATATTTTACAATGTGTTGTAAATATACATGGGTTCAAAATGAAATGGAATAATTGAAATAAATTGTTACTTTCATTCAATAGATAAATTAAATAGTCACTAAATAATGGATTTTAATTTAAAGGATTTTATAAATCTTAAAAGAATCTAAGTAAAATATGTGTTTCATCATCTCATTTATCTCACATAATTAATGAAGATGTGCAATAAAAAAGTGTTTCATTGACTAATTGAATACACATGATTTATGATTAATCAATTTCAATAACATTTTTTGAGATGAATATTTGGGTAAAAATGTTTTTCTTTGAAAAAATATTTAATCCATTTATTTTTTAAAATATGTGGGAATGAGTTCCCACAACCCATCGATGATATACTTCAAAAAATAATCATTTGAAAAGGTAAGGTTACAAACACATATAATACCATATATATATATATATGATATTAAAACAATAATTTATTAATTTTAAAATTCTTACTAAAAGGATATAAATTTTAGTTTCCATAAATAAAAGGCATTTTTTGTTGTATTATAAAGATATTTTGAAAAGAAAATAGTTACTAAGAGGATAGTGGTAGTAGGATTGAACATAGATAAGTTAAAAGTAAAAAATTAAAAGTTTGAACCACATTTATTTTAAGTGATTATTGACTTCATATCCTAAATAGTTACAATATATGAAAGTAATGAAAAATGTAAGTAGTTACATTTAGTTACTATGAGAAAGTTAATGTTACTATTAACTAAAATATTATACTAGTACAAGACTATAGTGATTCAACAATGATTGTCCTAATATTTTCAGGATATATTAAGATAAAAAAATATAAAGAGTTATATTTAGTTATCTTAATATATTGATTTGCCTTTGATATCCTAAAATAATATTTTGGATATTAGATTAATGGAAAATGTAAATAGTTACATTAATTACTATGAGAAATTAAAATTCAATTTATGTGTTAAATTATTTAGGGAATAATGGTAATGAAAATTATAAATAGTTACCCTTAGTTAGCATAAAAAATGAACATAACTATTCCATAAATGATTATACCTGTTAATAACCAAAGTATTTAACTTTATATCCAAAAATAATTTAAGTTATAAAGGTAAAAAAAATGTAGAGAGTTTCATTAGTTACCATACCAAAGTTGATATCACTTTATCATAAAATGGTTTTGGATATGCAGGTAAAATGATAATGTAAATAGTTAAATTATTTAGAAAAGTTTTTGGGGGGTTACAGATAGGTTTCCTAATATGTTGATTATGTACATAGAAAGAGTTATAAGAATACAACAGAATACAACATTATATTGTTTGTTGTTATATAGTTAAGGAGTTT
Source organism: Viscum album (assembly GCA_963277665.1). NCBI lineage: Eukaryota > Viridiplantae > Streptophyta > Magnoliopsida > Santalales > Viscaceae > Viscum > Viscum album. The sequence continues at coordinate 1,719,635,562 of OY728136.1, read as the reverse complement.
AAATATAAGTTCAAGATTTGAAATTCATGAATTGATTCTTATGTCTCACCATTATTCAAAATATCTTGATTCATAAATGTTACTCAATAAGAAATTAGTGGGAGTATTTTATCACATGGTCACACATGGGTTTGAAAAGAATTTCATTTAATGTAACGTTTAAAATCCATTACTGCATAAACTGCATGTGGATCATGTCATATCTCACTTTGTTAAACTCTTAAGAGACTAGTTGCAATGGTTGTAAATGTTTCATGTTATTATAATCAATTAAATCTATGTTTATCACTCATTCATATATGCAGCAATTTATTTTACATTAACGGTCGAATGATATATATCCCCTCAAAGTAATTTTTTTGATATCCCTAACCGATGAATTTCATGGAATTTAGTGGGTTGTGATGATATGTAAGGGAAAGAATTAATAGATTCTTATATTAGGTACAAAGTGTTATATATGAGATATTGAAGAAAATATTATTGAGGTAATAAGTATAGATTTATTAATTGTATTGATCAATTAAATTATATATAATTGAATTTCATACAATTATAGATATACATATGGGTGTATTCTTATGATTATCTCTTCTTACTTAAGGTTGGTGGGATACCTAGCAAGAGAACCTTTATACATCGATACCCTACTTTCACAAGTCACTATATGAACATAGATAATCAGGGGTATTTAGGTATGTTTTTGATTGTTTTGTTGAATGGAGTGAAACTTTGAAGGGATTTATCTACCTTTATAACAAGGAATTAAATTTGTACCTTTATTGAATAAGACTAAGGAAATGCATGGCCATTCTTAGTTGTTTCACATATGATGCGTTCAACTACATGGATAAGTGATATGTGATGTTCTCAATAGATATATGAATGAAATGTGATGTATTCATAAACATGGTTATCATTTTTTATAGAATCAAAAAAATTATGAGAGTTTTATACTATAATGACATTTTCAATGCCTAGTGGTCCATTGATGTCATGGAAAACGGGATTATGTTATATATATATGGTGTATATGATACATCTTGTGGTGGAATTTTTCGTATAGAGATATGAATATTTTTGAAATAGATCAGACTTGACCCATTAGTAGCATGAGTAGCACTGATTCATTGTAAGAAGCCTCTCCTTTCATACATCATTAAAATAGATATTTCCTAGTTGTTTTCAATACTGATAAGGCCTAAAGGGTATCACAATGAATCCCTTGTATAAGGATAAAATTTTGGGATTTTTTTATTCAAAATGAAGAGAGTTTTATGAATTACTTTATTTTAAATGATTTTAGATGGATTAAAAAATAGTTGTGAAGCTTCATATAACGTCCTTGTGGGGTTTTAGTGTAAGTGGTAGATTGTTAAATATGCACTAATATATATAATATGATATTATATATATAGTGTATATTTAATTACATGAATTCAATGTGTTTATTATAATGCATGTATTAAATAAATGCGATTATAAATATATATATTTGATATATATATTTTTCTACCTAATGGTTTAATTATTAATTATAATCGGTTACCAACAGATTAATTAGTTTGACTTCTCATAGAATAGGATTTAATAAATCAATGGAATTAATGTATATGGATAAATTGTTATGTCTAACATGTTATCATTTAATTAAGCAATTCATGGATGGCTGTATAAATGTATGTGATTCCTCCTATAAAAATAAGAAGTTATAAGTATCTCATTTACACTCTTCCTCCCACAATAATGATTATCATCTAGGATGAAGGAATAAACACCCATTTAGAATTTAGGTATCCTCATGAAATGATGGAAGATTCATTGGTTGGTGTATCCCCCTCAAAGATAGAGTTCTTTCATTCACTGTTTCAGGATATTCATTATGCATTCTCGTTCGCCAAGGAAGAATAAGACTATTGTTGTTGGTGATTTCCAGGTATGATGTTTATATAGTTTATTTACTTATTGATTCTCAAATATAGATCTTCCTTTTTTGGGTTTTCTTCCATTTCAAATGGTTTTATGATGATCATACAAAACTCATTACTAGTATCCATGGGTAAGGCCTCATTGACGAATCTAGAGGTTTATTGATTTATGAAAAACACATTTAAAGAGTAAAATGATAATTTTAAATAATGGAAATAAAATATGAAATGTTAATATATATTAGTCATTTTATTGAAAATAAATAATTTACATATTATTAATCAAAAGGATTAAATTTTTAATTGAATCTTGTTATTTAAAAATTCATTATTTTAAGAACCCGGTTCTTATTCTTGAGGTACGAGTTTCTTCTTCTCTCTATTCCTTAAGTGTTTTTGAGAAAATAAGGAAAATGGTGAAAATCCAATACTTGGTGACTACACACCATGTACTATTCCACACACCATGTACTTTGTCCCTATGGGATGAGTACAAAGGATGTGTAGCCATGTCGTCGAGGAAGGGTGTAAGAACTGACTACACGCCGTTTAGATTGTATTTAAACGTCGTGTAGTCACTCGCCAGGCGAATTGTAAGGTGGTGGCAAACTGAGCGACAGTACACGCCATTTACTCATGAAGACATGATGTGTACTCGTGTCGATTGATGAACAGTGCTATGCTGGAGAGAAGTCGCTGAAGGAACAGTTAAAAAAAATTTAAACTACACGCCGTGTACCCAATATTACATGCTGTGTAGTCTATTTTTCCTCTTACAATGGGAAGTAGCCTCCCCTATTCACAATGAAGGCTTATAACTAGAGGAGGAGTCAGGGGAGAGGGCCGAACCATCGAGGAGCTCTAGATCGCACGCCGAGAATCCGATTACGCCTCCGTCGATCTCATTGGAACCACATGTGTGAGTTATTCCTTCTCCTTGCATAGGTCTTTCCAGTTCTTCCTCTAAAGGTTGTTATTTACGTCTGAGGGAGATTTATTTTACCTCAGATCTACGACATTCTTGGAGGTTTCGAGGAGTTTCGTTCACGTATATCGATCATGGGCGATCGAGGTAGGTGGTCTCATGTTTATTTCCAACTACTGTGGTAAATTCATGTACCGTTGTGATATGTGCCCATGAATGGGGTGTTGTATGGCTGAGGCATTTCATAATTAAATACCTAGAATTGAATGGGTAGTTTAATGAACATGTATAACTATTATTTGGGATTTCTGCTTGGATCCAGGACCACCCCTAGGGTGCATTCCTCTATTTAGCCATTTGAACAGGTTACCCGAGGGTATACTGTGATTTTAGCATGTCTTAAATTTCCTTGAGAGGAATTGTATATAAATTTCTTGTTTATATGTTGGGCATGGCCCGGTTACTTGTTTAGCTTGAGGGTAGTGTTGTGATTAGCATCTGGGTAGTGCTCTGTTCAGCCTAAGGGAAACTTCTTTCGTGCCCGTGGGCAGTAGATTCTGTGCTTGTGGGCATTACCTCGTTAGCCTGTGGGAATTATTCGATATGCTTGTGGGTAGATTCACGTGGGTTTAGATTCTCTTTACCCGAGGGTAAGTGTTTACGTTCCTGAGGACACTGGCAGTTTACGTAGAAATACAGTGTGGTGGTTTCCACCTGTTGAATGATTAGATGAATATTAAAATGGAAATATAATTGGTTAAGTTATTTACTTTTGAGTACTGCTTAGTTTATTGCATTAACTACTGCATACTGATGTTGTACGTTTACACTAACAGTTGGGCACCGATCTTTGGTGGGTGCCTACTAGGATTCATTTCTCACACCCTGTTTGGGGTCATGTATTCAGCCACAAACCAAATACATTTCTGTAGGTATGGATAAGGGCAAGGGTCCATATATAGGTACTTGATTGTTGCTGAGATGTAGGGGAGCATGGGACCAAGCTCAGGCTCACGTTGCTGCAGGCAGTTTTGTTTTGTTCTATTGTACCTGTACATTCTATTGTAATGTATTGTATTGCTATGTAACATGTTCTGGATGTTTTCTTAGAACATGAGACATTCTGCATCATTATCTATATGACTGGTGGTTATCTTTTACTATAGTTGTTCAGTTAAATGTGAATGATTTATTTCTTCCGCTATTGTTGTATGTTTGTATATTTTATTCCGCTACGCTACACTTTGAAAAATGAGGGAATAATTTCCCCATTATCTGACCTGGGCCCTCACTGCTAGTCGGCAACCTGTGGCATTTGGGGAAATGCTCTTGAGGTCATGTGACCAACTGGGATCAGGGCACCAGTTGAGTGGCACCCAGATCCAGGACATTACAAAGTGGTATCAGAGGAGTTTCATTTCTTTGATTTACTGTTTGGAGCCATAATTAGGGATAGGACAGAAACGGTAGTTGGTAATAAGTGGTGCGTGGGAGTAGCTAACCCATGTACAAGGAAAAACCAATTTACCTCTTATTGCAATTTTATTGATTTTGAAATTTACAGTTTATCTAATTTTCACTGTTGGGTGATGAACTTGGGATTGTGCTATTTATATGTTATCAATGGGTTCTATTCAGTTGCAACCTGATGAGATGAGGGTATGCCATCTAATGCATCATTTAGGAACATGCTAGGAATCAAATTCCATGCATAGTTCCATGTCATATAGGCGCATTAGAACTTTCATGTTGTTGTGATAGTTGTTGTGCTAGAAAAGCATGCTGTTGTGATAGCTGCTTTGATAAATACCTGCTATGTGATAGGGTATTTTTGTGTGAGGCAGTTTATAGAATGAATGCAAAACATTGGATTTTGGGGAATATGGGCCCTCAATGACTGTAATTTGGTGGATCATTGACTTTTTTATTTGTATATAACATGTATAAGATTCCAAACATTGATTAGCGGGGAGTATGGCCCCTCACGGATCGGCATTTGGCACTTATGTGTTGTTTTTCAGTATAATCTGGGTCCCGGAGTAGTTTCAGAGGCTTAAATTCCAGAAAACCCAGGATACACGCTGTGTAGTTCTTCGAACAGATGCCATGTGTTCTTCTTTTCGAGAAGGAAAGAAAACTTTTTAAGTACACGCCGTGTTTTGTAAGTACACACCGTGTAGTCTCTTCCCTTTTCATAGACCATGTGGGCGGGGACACGGGGAAGGTAAATAATTGAAAAAAAACATGCCGTGTACTGTATGTACACACCATGTAGTGATTGACCCGGAGTTCGGTCGTGTAACTAACTACACATTTTGGTGAACTCTTTCCTGTTCATGTCGTGTCAATGATGAACAAGCTGTGTAGTGTAACAAAAGGACCTGAACGTGTAGCTAACAAACACAGGTTGGTGTTAACTCTTCTTGAATACACCGTGTACCTTAGGGACATGCCGTGTAGTCCTTACAGGTGGAAAACTGTGTGGACTTAGCCATGTGGTTGGGGAAATGGGGTGGTGTACACACCGTGTGCTGGTGTAACACGACGTGTAGTCTTAGCCGAGTAGTCGACCGTGTCACGAACGACACGTGAAATTGGTAATTAAACCATAAACACCATGTAGATATTATACACGCCGTATAGTCTTGTTCAAAGAGAGTTGTGTGGCTTAGTCATTTATTCTTGTTCAATGTGAGCCATGTGGCTTAGCCCTGTAGAAGGACTCGGGTAGGGAAGAATGATTCAAGTACACGCTGTGTAGTTATAAGGCATGCCGTGTGTTTGTGTTGTTACACGACCAGTTTAAGCTGGGGTACATGCCCATGTGAATGGCTTGCGGGAACACGCCGTGAAGTTTTATACACGCCGTGTAGTCATGTTTTATAAATTTTGAAAACATTCCTTCTCCATCTCCTTTTTTTTCAGTCTTGGATAATCTTGATCTAAGGTGTGCGTTTGACCTTGTAGATTCATGCCACCAACACGACCACAGGTTGTTCGCCAAGAGAGCAGTAACGATTATACTCTAGATATGGTAGGCCATGGGCTACCAGTGGATCCTCTAGCCGAGCTAGATGTGGTACCACCCATTATACCAGACACAGGAGTGGATGCATAGTTTCTTGAAGGCTTCATGCGGTTTATGAAGACCTTTCAGGGAGCACCGCTGGCTGCCACATCTATGGCTGAGCTGATCCATATTTTCCAGCAGCAGCATCCACCTACTTTTTCAGGGGATGGAGGACCACAGTCTGTGGAGTCTTGGTTGGGGTCTATGTAGACTATTTTTGAGCATCTTGAGACACCTCCAGGGCGGAGGGTCAAGCTCGTGAGTTATATGTTGCGTGATTCTGCCAAGAGGTGGTGAGATGTTACCACCCAGTCAGAGCATCACAGAGACATGGAATGGGATGATTTTTAGACAGCATTCTATGACTTGTTCTTCTCAGAGATGCTGAGGGATGATACATCTTGAGATTTCATGAATATGTAGCAGGGCGCTATGTCGGTGATGGATTATTCTGCTTATTTCACTAAGATTTAGTGTTTTGAACCTGTTCTGGTGAGATATGAGATGATGAGGGATAAACTCTTTGGGGATTGTCTTCGATATGAAATCTGCACACTGGTGAATGTTTTTAGGTTGCCTACAGTACACGCTATTATGAAACAGGCACTGATTACCAAGCAGAATCTGTGGGAAGCTAGTGGTGTGGGCCTGGGCAGTTTGGCACCAGTTTCAGGCACTATTTATACTAGCAAAAGGAAGAGACAGATGGACTTCTCTCACCATGGAGGTACCAGCTAGAATAATGTTTTAGGTGTCCATGTTGTGTGCTACCAGTGTGGTAAGGAGGGGTACAAGAGACAACTGTGTCCATGTGACCCAGTGGAAGGCCAAGGTTGTGGAAGGATGGGGAATCTGCAGTGCTTTTGTAGGGAGTTTCCACCAGTGGCTAGTGAGATGGGTTCTGTACAGACTCCGCATGCGGGAACAGGACCAGCAGCTTCTTACAAGTCGGGAAACTGGAATATGTCAGGGCGTGCATGCAGAGATGGTGGTCGTGGCCATGGTAGCGAGACACCAGGATCTTAGAGGCAGTAGGGTAGGAAATCTCAGGGTAGCCAGGTTGTGTCGCAGGGCCACGACACTGGGCAGGCATATGCAGTGCAACAGACCCAGCATGAGCAGGATCCCTTACCCTCTACTATCAGAGGTACTATTCTAGTAGTTTCTGTTTTTTCTTTAGAACTTTTTGATACGGGTGCTACACATATCTTCATATCTATACTCGTTGTGGAGATCCTTGGGATCTATGTTTCTTTTTCTTCTGTTGTTATGATGCTAGACACTCCATTGGGGACTAGAACAGATGGTGTGTGTAGGTGCAAGGAGTTCCCCCTCGAGGTTGGTGGGTGTCACGTTCAATGGGACCTCTACGTCATAAATATGACGAGCTATGATGTCTTTCTTAGGATGGACTGGTTGGTTCCCTTTGGAGCCTTTGTAGACTGATATCGTCACAAGATGAGTTTCACATCACTAGAGGGTGGAGAGTCTCTATACAAGGGCGAGTGGGATGTTCAGGCGGGTCGAGCTGGACCATAGCATCGTGGGCGGGGTGGAGTCACCACCGATATTGTGAGTTTATATCTGGATGATCTGGGGAATTATCAGATGGATTTCCCTTTAGTGGTTGATAGTTTTAGGGATGTCTTCCTGGATGACTTTTCGGGTCTACCTCCAGAGCGTGAGGTGGATTTCTCTATTGAGATTGTGCCAGGAGCAGCACCGATGTCCATTATCCTTTAAAGGATGGCTACACCTGAGTTGCAGGAGATCAAGAGATAGTTAGAGGAGTTATATTCAAAGGGTTTTATCTGAACCAGTACTTCTCCTTGGGGTTCGCCGATCCTATTTGCGAAGAAGTCGGATGGTACCCTCAGGCTCTGTGTGGATTTTCGGAAGCTGAACCAGTTGACGGTCATGAACCGATATCCCTTATAGAGGATTGATGATCTTTTTGATCAGATTCATGGAGCACGAGTGTTATCAAATATTGAATTGTGATCGGGATATCATCAGTTACGCGTTAGACCACCGAATGTATTGCTTACAACTTTTCAGAGAAGATATGGTCTATACGAGTACTTGGTTATGCCTTTTGGACTCACGAACGTGCTAGCAGTTTCCATGGTTCTGATGAATCCTGTGTTTCCCCCTTGTCTGGATTCTTTTGTGGTAGTATTCGTGGACGACATCTTGGTGTACTCTCACACTCGAAATTACCATGACACCCATATTGGGATCGTACTAAGTACACTGAGAGAGCATAAGCTATATGCTAAGCTCTCAATGTGCCACATTTGGACGGACCAAATTCACTCCCTAGGTCATATCATCTCAGAGGTAAGAGTTGTAGTAGTCTCAGAGAATGTGAGAGCAGTAGTTTTCTAGGAGCAGCCTAAGAACATGTTTGAGATACAGAGTTTCTTAGAGCTGGCTGGTTACTATAGGCATTTTATATAGGACTTCTCCTTCTTAGCAGCACTGTTGACGAGTTTGACTAAGAAGGGTGTGAAGTTCGTTTGGTCAGAATCTTGTGAGATAGCCTTTCAGGATCTGAAGGGTAAGTTGACATCAGTACCAATCCTGATACTCCCAGAGCAGGGAAATATCTATACAGTTGACTGTGATACATAAGGTATTGGGCTAGGAGCTGTGTTGGTACAGGGCGATTGAGTTGTTGCGTACGGTTCTCGGTAGTTGATGCCACATGAGAGGAATTACCCGACGCCTGATCTTGAGTTGGATGTAGTATTAGATGCGTTGCACTGTAGGAGACATTATCTTTTAGGAGAGAATTTCATGGTTTTCACTGACTATAAAAGTCTGAAGTATATCTTTACTCAGCGTGACTTGAATCTGAGGCAACAAAGGTGGGTCGAATACCTACATTCCTTCGATTTTGAGCTTGCCTATACACCTGGTAAGGGTAATGCAGTTGCTGATGCACTGAGCCGGAAGAGTCTGATATAGGAAGATCATGAGGCAAGTGGTGAATGGTAGATTATGGCTTTGTTCTCTGAGGTGCATTTAGAGGTACATGATAGTCAGGGGAAAACCATTCTTTCATTTTTTAGCTGTGACCTCTACCCTTCTGGATTGAATGAGAAGGATACAACTATGTGATTCTGAAGGCCTAGTTCTACGGGAGTCAGTGGCAAGTTAGGACCCTCCTCCTAGATGGACGATAGGTGATGATGAGGTACTACGTTTCGATGGACGAGTGTGGGTTCCCGGGGATATATGTGAGTAGTTGATGTAGGAGTTTCATGCTTCGGCTTGGGCATTTCATCTCGGAGTACGAAGATGTACCGTGACTTCAGACGTCAGTACTGGTGGATGGGTATGAAGAGGGAGATAGCTGGTTTTGTTACGAGATGATCCACCTGTCAGCAGGTGATGGAGGAGCATCAGAGGCCAGCCAGACTATTACAGTAGTTACCTATTTCAGAGTGGAAATGAGATGATGTCACGATTGACTTCGTGACAGGGTTTCCGAGGTCACCTCGAGGCAATGATGCCATGTGGGTTGTTGTAGACAGACTCACAAAGGTAGATCACTTTTTGCCGATCTAGTAGACCTTCGGAGTAGACTATCTTGGGAAGTTGTATATCTGAGAGATCATATGTCTTCATGGGGTCCCTCGTTCTATCATTTCAGATAGGGACACCCATTTTAGGTCTCATTTCTTGGAGAGTTTATAGAGGGAACTGGGTACACAGGTGCTTCTGAGAAGAGCTTACCACCCTTAGACCGATGGTCAGTCAGACCGTACGATACAAGTGTTTAATGAAATGCTACGTGCATGCGTCTTAGACTTTGGGGGAACTTGAGAGAAGCATTTACCCTTGGTCAAGTTTTCCTATAATAATATTTTTTCAGGAAACTATTAAGATGTCATCTTAAGAGGCTTTATATGGTAGGCCAAGACGATCACCTTTATGCTGGATAAGGCCAGGTGAGGCAACTTTGCTAGGACCACATCTCGGGTAAGAGACTTCTGATCAGGTTCAATTGATTCAAAAGTGGATGGATATTGCATTGTCTCTTCAGAAATCTTATGCTGATCGCAGAAGATGACCTTTGGAGTTCATGGTTGGGGATTAGGTTTTCTTGCATGTTTCGCTGAGGCTGGGACACAGATGGATCGGGAGATAGGGTAAAATTTCACCGAGGTATGTGGGGGATATTTGAGATTCTGGAAAGAGTTGGGCCAGTTGCCTATCGTTTACAGTTACCACAAAGGTACCAGGCCATGCACGATGTCTTCCATGTATCTCATTTGCGTCGCTATCATTCAGACCCATCTCACGTTTTTCATCCCGATGAGGTTGAGCTTGATTAAGATGTGTCCTTTGAGGAGCATCCGATTCGTATTGTGGATAGGAGAACGAAGGTTCTCCGAGGCCGGTCTGTTCCTCTCATACAGGTGCTATGGAAGCATGGATGAGTGTAGGACAAAAACTGGGAGCAGGATACCAACATACGTGCTCAGTGTCCAGAGTTGTTCTGAGATTTATCTTCACCACCAATGGAAGGGAAATTCGGGGAAGAATTGCTTTAAGGGGGGATGTTTTTAAGAACCCAGTTCTTATTCTTGATGTACGAGTTTCTTATTCTCTATATTACTTAAGTGTTTTTTGAGAAAATAAGGAAAATTGGGAAAAATCCTAAATTTGGTGACTACACGCCGTGTACATTTCCACACGCCATGTACTTTGGCCATGTGGGATGAGTACACAGGGTGTGTAGCCATGTCAATGTGGAAGTGTGAAAAAACCGACTACATGCCGTGTATTTTTTATTTACATGCCGTGTAGTCAGTTAGCAGGTGAATAGTAAGGTGGTGGCCAGATAAGTGATAGTACACGCCGTGTACTCATGAAGACATGTCGTGTACTCATGTCGACTGATGACCAGTGCCACGCTGGTGAGAAGCCGCTGAACGAACAATTAAAAAAAATGAAAACTACACACCGTGTACCCAATAGTACATGCTGTGTAGTCTGTTTTTTTCGCTTAAAATGGACAGTAGCCTCCCATGTTCACAAGGAAGGCTTAGAACCGAAGGAGGAGTCAGGAGAGAGGGAAGAACCTTCAAGGAGCTCCAGATCACATGCCGGGAATCCAATTCCGCCTCCATCAATCTCGTTGGAACCGCACGGGTGAGATCTTCCTTCTCCTTGAGTAGCTCTTTCCAGTTATTCCTCTAAATGAAGTTATTTTCATCTATTCGAGATTTATTTTACAACAGATCTACGATGTTATTGGATGTTTTGAGGAGCATCGTTCACGTATATCGATCAGGGGCGATCAAGGTAGGTGGTCTAGTGTTTATTTCCAACTACTGTGGTAAATTCTTGTACCATTGTGATACGCGCCCTAGAATGGGGTGTCTTATGGCTGAGCCCATGAATAATTAAATACATAGAATTTCATAGGTAGTTTAATGAACATGTATAACTGTTATTTGGGTTTGCTACTGGGATCCAAGACCACCCCTAGGGTGCATTCCTCTATTTAGCCATTTGGCCTGGTTACCCAAGGGTATACTGTTATTTTAGCATTTCTTAAATTGACTTGAGAGGAATTGTATATAAATTTCTTGTTTATATGTTGGTCATGGACCGATTACATGTATAGCCTAAGGTCAGTGTTGTGATTATCCTATGGGCAATGCTCTGTTCAGCCTGAGGGAAACTTCTTTCGTGCCTATGGGCAGTAGATTCTGTGCCTGTGGGCGACACCCAGTAAGCCTGTGGGCATTATTCAATATGCCTGTGGGCAGATTCCTGTGGGTTTAGATTCTCATTACCTGAGGGTAAGGGTTTATGTGCCTGAGGACACTAACTATTTACATAGAAATACACTGTGGCATTTTTTACTATTCAATGATTAAATGAGTACTAAAATGGCAATATAACTGGTTTAGTTAGTTACTTTTTAGTACTTCATAGTTTATTTCATTTACTACTGGAAACTATTGTTGCACGTTTACAGTGACAGTTGGGAACAGATCATTGGTGGGTGCCTACTGGGATTCATTTCTCACACCCTGTTTGGGGACATGTCTTCGACCCCAAATAGATTACATTTCAGCAGGTATGGATAAGGGCAAGGGTCCCTATATAGGTACTTGATTGTTGCTGAGGTGTAGGGGATCATGGGACCGAGCTCATGCTCGTGATGATGCCGACTATTTTGTTTTGTTTTATTATACTTGTACTTTATATTATAATGTATTGTATTACGGTGTAACACGTTCTGGATGTTTTCTCATAACTTGAGACACGTTTCATCGTTATCTATATGACTGGTTGTTATCTTTTACTACATCTTTTCAGTTGAAATGTGTATGGTTTATTGCTTCCACTGTTGTCATATGTTTTCATATTTCATTCCACTGTGCTACACTTTGACAAATGAGGGCATTGGTTCGCCACTATCAGACCTGGGCTCGCACTGCTAGTCATCAGCCTCTGGCATTTGGGGAAATGCGCTTGAGGTCATGTGACCAACCAGATTCGGGGCACCCATTGAGTGGCAACGGATCTGGGACGTTACAATTACAATAAATAATAATAATGAAAAAGTATTTCGAAATATTGACATAAATTTATAAAAATGTTTTATAGTTTAATAAATTATAAAATGTTTATGGTTAATTGATAAATATATTTTTATACCATTTTTAAAATTCGATGACATGATTTGTGATATATAAATAAATGATTTATTTCAAAATCAAAAAAGGAGATTTATAAAGTGTTTATAAATTCCAATATATATGATATTTAGATTATATAATATTGTTTATATTATGAATAGTTTAATATAAAATGTTTATAATTAATGAAATATATAATAAATTTAATTTAATATAAAATTTGAAAGGGTTCATATTGATAATAATATAAAAAAGTATACTCTTTCTAATTGATAATATTTCTAAAATTAGCATTGATTTATTAATAGTTCATAAATGTATAATGAATTGGAAAACCAATAAATTGATTGTTTATTAAGTAACCTAAATTTTCTTGTTTAGTTCATAATTAATTAATTTTAAATAGTTCAAATTAAAGGGGTTTTATTTTGATATTATTTAAACCCAAAAAAAGGTGTATTCATAATTGATATGATCAATGTTTAAATAATCATTATGTATATGATATTTAGATTATCTAAAATGTTTACATAATAGAAATTGACTTATAAAGAGTCTATAATTCATATAATATTATATATTTAAAATGTAATTTCCATAATATCTTAAATATGAAGGAATTAATATTGGAAATAATATAAATTTTTTATATTCAAAATTATGGAATGTCCATAACATTAAAGGTGAAATTATAAAAGTGTTTTTCATTATCCTATATTTATGAAAATATTTCTAAATGTTTATCTCATGTTTAGATAATTGAAATTTTTTACTTATTTAAGGATTATTACATGTTTTATTTATTGTTATAAATTCCTTATATTATAAATAACTTAATGCCAAAATTTATATGATTAATTGCTTCTAGGAAGTAGCCTTTCATATCATGATAGTTTTGATATTTTAAAATGTTGTTTTCAACTACCTTAACATCAATCTTTAATTTTAGTTATGAGATAGAGAGTAGTTTTTGGGCATAATTTTTTCATGTTAGGAGTTATAATTTTTATGAACTGAATTCTCTCTTGAGTAAAGTATCCCTTGGCAATGGGACTTGAGGATGGACAACCAACCTTTTTGAAGGATAAAATTGGATAGAAATGTGAATTGGGATTTGTATTTGTGGATTCGGGCTTACTCGTGTTGAGTATTTGTATTTTGTATAACTCTATTCTTTTACATGAACTATTCATGCACCTTAGGCATATGATGCGTTTTTATAAGTATGAATATACTTGACTTATCTTTTTGGGTGATTGACACAGATTTTTACCTTGTGTAAATATGTACACATTAATGTGGTGTGAAAACATTAATCTTGTGTTTGGAATAAGGATTCAAAAACTAAATAATTAGAAGCATGCATACATAGAAAATAAATTAGATATGAGAAAATACATATTATATAGGATGTAATAGTGATGAATTTAATATTCATATGATGTATATTAAATTATAATGGCCTTTAGAAACCCTCACAATTACTATGAGTGAGTTTCCTTTTAAAGATACACTTATCAAGACGTCGATCATCCAAACAGGTATATCTTGCTAAAGCTAGGCTCTACTAGGTTATCTTGGGTAAGGTGGGAAATTAATGAGGGACTCTGAATTATTTAGGGGGTGGGTCTTGCTAAATTCAGGTTCCCAAATATTATCCTTTATTATCTTGTTTTTGGAATTTTATATGGTGTCACACTAGCTAGGAGACCCTAATAGTACTAGGTTAACTAAGGAATAGAATTGAGTGAATCCATATGATTCATTTTGATAAAGGGTTATCCACTCAATTATCAAAGAGTCGAAACTATTATGATTGGGATGATTCCATAAAAAATATACAAGTAATTGGAGAAACACTAATGTGACCTAGATCTTTGTAAAATATGGATCTTGGCTCACTAAATGGATATGATGTGTGGGTCCATCAATTTAAGTGGGATAAATTTCAATAAATGTACATAATAAAATCTATCATACATGATTTACATTTGATTTAAAAAAATTGTAAATAAATACATCATCATAACAATAAATTATAAGTTTATATTAATCCTCTAAATGTGGATCTTATAGTAAGAAAATCCTAAGACTAGTAGCATAAGAAAATTTCTTTAGAAAGATAGATATCATATATGTTAGAATAATTTCTTCCTGAGAAAAAAAGTGCAGATGACATTCAATAAATGAATCTAGTTTCTTATATAAGCATAGAATTATTCATTTATGGTTTTAATGGAATTAATGCATAGTTTACCTAAACAATTCAAGTCTCATTTTCTCAATAGGATTGGGTATGTCCATGATATTCAATAAGATCAAATATATTTGGAAAGAGTGATGAATTTTTATAGGGTATGATATGGTTATGGAATTTTTCCTATTGTCATCTATGGAAATGATATGGAAAGACAGATTATGTAACGTCCCAGATCCGGGTGCTGCTAAACGGGTGCCCCGAACCCGTTTGGTCACATGACCTCAAATGCATTTTCCGAAATTCCAAAGGCTACCAACTAGAAGTGAGGACCCATGTCTAATAGTGGGGAAACTATGTCCTCATTTGTCTAAGTGTAGCGCAGTGGAAAAGATAAATAACATAAAATAATTGAAGTAGTAGACAAAATACAACTGAAATGGACAAATGAAGTAAAAGAGAATCAGCAGTCATATATGTAAAGATGCTGCTTGTCACTAATTCTATGAAAGCAGCTAGAATAGGATACACTGCAATACAATAAAAAACTACTCAAAGTACAAGGTACAACCCATAAAATACAAAGTAGAGTAAATAGAACACCACAACATCACAAGTTGAAGCTCGATCTCAGGATCTCCCAATCCTTTGGTACAATCAGGTACCTGTATAGGGACCCTTTCCCTTATCCACACCTGTAGAAATGTAATCTGTTTGGGCCAAAGAAATTACACAATTAGGGTGTGAGAAATAAATCCAAGTAGGAAACCACAAAAAGCCCGTGCTCCACTGTCAGGGAAAATGTACACCAACAGTGAGAAGTAGTAAATGCAATAAACTAAGTAGTACTAAAAAGTAACTAACTTTACCAGCCCTATTTCCATTTTAATTATTACTTATCCATTCAATATAATTGAATTATACGTTCGCGAGATTCAGCCTCAGCTGACAACCTCTTATACAGTGGCACAACAAAAATAATAATAGTGAATATTCAAAAATACCTTACCCTCTGGTTAGAAAAAAACTTTCCCTCAGGATATTTGGAACCTTTCCCTCAGGCCTATCCCTCAGGTGAAATAAAATATTTCCCTCGGGCCAAACTAAAATGAAACCCTCAGGTAATCAGAATATTTCCCTCGGGCTAACAGAACCATGCCCTCAGGAAAGTCAGAACCTTGCCCTCAGGCCTTTCCATCAGGAAAAAATAGCAGCAAGTAACCGAGCCGATCCTAACACATAGCAAGAAATTACATAAAATTCCTCTCAAGGAAATTCAAAGCATGCTAATGATTGCGGTATACCCTCAGGCAACCTGGCCAAATGGATAAAAAAGGGAACGCATCCACAGGGTGGCCCCAGATCCATGCAATGATCCCAACCAACAATTATACATATTCATTAAACTACCTATGAAATTATAGGTATTTAATTATGCAAGTACTCAGCCATATGACACCCCCAACCTGGGTGCATAGCATAGTGGTACACAAGACACACAACAGTAGGAATTTAAACACCAGACCACCTACCTCGATCTCCCTTGATCGGTATACGTTAACAACACCTCCCGAATCTTCCAAGAATGATGAATATCTAGGATAATAGAATTATCATCCAAATGTAAATAACTTCCCTTAGAGGAATAATTGGTGAGAACAGTGCAAGGAGAAGGGAGATATTACCTGTACGGTCCCAACGTGATCGGAAGAAGCGGAAACAGATTCGCGGTGAGTGGTCATCTGATCTCCAAAGCTTCGGCCATCCTCCCGAGCTCAAAAATGGCGTTCGAAGATTACTCTATGAACAGATGAGGCTACTTCCTATTTTAAGGAAAAAAACAAACAAACCACATGGGGTGTAATCTCAAGTACACAGCGTGTACGTTTCACATTTAACTGTTCTAATGGTGGATACTTTTTCACCACTGAACTATCCATCCTTCACCATGAGTACACCATGTGTATTTTTAATTACACAGCGCATACTATCGCTCCACTTGAGGGTACCTCCACCGCCTTACTATTCACCCTCCAACTGAATAAATGGTGTGTAAATACATTATACATGATGTGTAGTCAGTTTTTACACCCTTATTTACCGACAGGCCTACATGCCCTGTGTACCCATCTCACATGACTAAAGTACATGGCATGTGGAAAAGTACATGACGTGTAGTCACAAAATGTTGGATTTTCCCCTTTTTCCTTAATTTCTAAAAAACAATTAAGCAAAAAAAAGAATAGAAGAAACCCATACCTCATGAAGAAGAACCGGGTTCTTAAAAACTTCCCCCCATAAAGCAATTCTTCCCTGAATTTCCTTTCTAAGGGTGGCGAAGATAAATATCAGAACAACTCCGGCCACTGTGAACGTACGTCAGTCTCCCAATCCCAGGTTTCGTATTGCACTCGTCCATGCTTCCATATCACATATACGAGAGGAACATACCGGCCTTGGAGAACCATTATGCTCCAATCAAATATACGAATCGAATTCTCCTCAAAGGATGCATCGATCTGTAGCGCAACCTCCTTGGGCTATAAGACATGAGACAAGTCTGAATGATAAAAGCACAGTTGAGATACATGGAGGATGTCATGCATGGCTTGGTACCTATGTGGTAACTGTAACCGATAGGAAACCATCCCAACTCTCTCCAGAATCTAAAACAGCCCCACATACCTTAGTGAAGGTTTAACCTGTCTCCGGATATGCCTGTGTGCAAACCTCAGTGAAACACACAAGAAAATCTGATCCCTGAGCATGAACTCCAAGGTTTCTCTATAGCGATCAGCATTAGATTTCTGATGAGACTGTACGATAGCCATCCACTTTTGAATCAACTGGACCTCCTCATAAGTCTCCTGCATGAGACATGGTCCCAGGAATGCTGCCTCAACTACCTCTAACCAGCACAAGGGTGATCAGCATGACCTACCATATAAAGCCTCATAAGGATCCATCTCAATAGTTTCCTGAAATCTATTATTATTGGAAAACTCAACTAGGGGTATACGCTTCTCCCAAGAGCTCCTAAAGTCCAAGACGCATGCACATAGCATGTCCTCAAGCACCTTAATCGTACTCTATGACTAGAAATCGGTCTAAGGGTGGTAAGTTGTGCTCATAAGCACCTTTGTACCCAGTGCCCTCTGAAAACTCTGCCATAAACGAGATTAAAAAGAGGGATTCCATATCTGAAACGATAGAAAACGGTACCCATGATGATGTATGACCTCTCAGATATACAGATTTCTGAGCTTGTCAACACTGAAGGTCTCATTGATTAGCAAAAAGTGAGCTACTTTTGTGAGTCTGTCCACTAAAATGCACATGACATCATTTCCTAGAGGTGACCTTGACAACCCAATCACCAAGTCCATCGCGACATCATCCCAATTCCACTCCAGAATTGGCAAATGCTGTAAAAGTCCGGCTGGCCTCTGATGCTTCACCTTCACCCGCTGACAGGTGGAACATCTAGTATCAAAACCAACTGCATCTCTCTTCATACCAGACCACCAAAACTAATGTCTCATTTTCGCGGAATATTTTGGTAACCCCGGGGAGTATAGCCCAAGTCGAAGCACGAAACTCCCGTATCAGATCCTCACGTATATCCCCGAGAACCCACAATCATCCATGGAAACACAAAACTTCATCATCACCTATCATCCAACCCAGAGAAGGGTCCTCATTTTCCACCGACTGCCATAGAACTAGGCCTTCTAAAATTGATACCTGTCTCATCCTCACTCTATCCAGGAGGGTAGAAGTCATAGCTAAGGAAAAAAGATAGGTTTTCCCTTGACTATCGTGCATCTCCAAATGCATCTCAGATAACAAAGCCATAAGCATCCACTCACCACTGTCCACCTGCACTACATGTTTCTGAGTCCTCCTGCTCAGTGCATCAGCTACTGAATTATGTTTACCAGGTGTATAGGCAAGCTCAAAGTCGAAGGACTGAAGGTATTTAACGCACCTTCAGTCTCTGAGGTTCAATTCATGCTGAGTAAAGATATATTTGAGACTTCTGTGGCTGGTGAAAACCCCAAAATGCTCTCACAAGAGATAATGTCTCCAACAACGCAACACATGAACAACTGCAGCCAACTCGAGATCATGTGTTGGGTAATTCCACTCATGTGGCCTCAACTATCGAGACTCATATGCAACTACTCGATCACCCAACATAAACACTACTTCCAGCCCAATACCTGATGCATCACAATAAACTGTATAGAACTTCCCTTTCTCGGGAAGTATCAGAACTGGTGCTGATGTCATCCTTCCCTTCAACTCATAAAAGGTTGTCTCGCAAGCTTCTGACCAATAAAACATCACACCCTTCTTAGTCAAAACCGTCAATGACACTGCTATTCAGGAGAAGTCCTATATAAAATGTCTGTAGTAACCATCCAGCCACAAGAAACTCTGTATCTCAAATATATTCTTAGAATGCTCCCATGAAACTACTGCTCTCACCTTCTTTGGGTCTACTGCAACACCTGCCTCTGAAATGATATGACCCAGGAAGTGTATCTGGTCCATACAAAAGTGGCACTTTGAAAGCTTAGCATATAGCTGATGCTATCTAAGTGTACTCAGTACGATGTCAAGATGGGTGGCATTGTCATGTCGAGTGTGAGAGTAAACCAAGATATCCTCCACGAAGACTACCACAAAACGATCCAGATAAGGTTGTAACACATGATTCATTAGAGACATGAAAATTACTGGCGCATTCGTGAGTCCTAACGGCCTAACCAAGTACTCATAAAGACCAAATCTTCTTCAAAAAGCTGTAAGCGGTACCTCTTATGGCCTAACGTGTAACAGATGATATCCAGATCTCATGTCAATATTTGAGAACACTCATGCCCCTCAAAGTTGATGAAAAATATCATCAATCATTGGCTAGGGATATCGGTTATTAACCATCAACTGCTTCAATGTCCTATAACCCACACAAAGTCTGAGGATACCATTCGCCTTCATCGCAAAAAGGACATGAGAAACCCAAGGAGAAGTACTGGTTCAGATGAAGCCCTTTTCCTGTAACTCCTATAACTGTCTCTTGAGCTCCTGAAACTCTGGTGTAGCCATCTTATAAGGAGGAATGGACACTGGTGCTACTCTTGGCACATGCTCAATAGTTAAATCCACCTCTCGCTTCGGAGGTAGACCCAAAAAGTTGTCAGGGAAGACATCCCTGAAAAAATCAACCACTGGAGGGAAATCCTTCAAACAATTCCCCTGGTCATCCAGATATAAACTCGCAATCTAGGCTGTCACACCACCTCATCCCCGATGCTCAGGTCCAGCTCGGCTCGCCTGGACATCCCATTCACCTTTGTATAGAAACTCTCTACCCTCTGGTGAAGTGAAACTAAACCTACGACGATAGCAATCTACAATGGATTGAAAGGGTACCAACCAGTCCATCCTGAGAATGACATCATAACTCGTCATCTCTAAGACATAGAGATCACATAGAAAGTGACACACACCAACCTCTAGGGGAACTCCCTACAATGATGCACACCAGCCGTTCTAGTCCCCAACAGAGTGTCTAGCGTCATAACATCAGAAGAAGAAGAAACACAGAGCCCCAGGATCTCCACAATGGGCATAGATATAAAGCTATTTGTGGAACCCATATCGAAAAGTAAAGAAGTCAAAACAGAAGAAACTAGAATAGTACCTCTGACAGAAGAAGGTCTGAGATCCTACTATTACTGGGTTTGTTGGACTACATATGCTTGTCTAGTGTCGCGGCCCTGCGACACAGCCTGGCTACCCTGAGCCTACCCACCCTGTTGTCTCTGAGAACCTGGTGTCTGGCTACCATGGCTAAGACCACTACCTCTGCCTGTACATCATGACATATCCTAATTTCCTGACTAGAAAAAGGCTAATGGCCCTGCTCCTGTACATGGAGTCTGTACAGAACACCTCTCTCTAGCCACTGGTAGGAACGCACTGCAGAAATGCTGTAGATAACCCATCTTACCGCAAGCTCGACACTGCATTGGGTCATGTGGACACTGTGGTCTCTTGTACCCCTCTTTACCACACTGGTAGCACATAACCGACCCACCTGAAGAATTCCTCTGGCTGGTACTGCCACCATGATAGAAATCCTTCTGTATCTTCCTATTACCGCTAAAAACAGTACCAGAAACTAGTGCCAAACCAACCTGGCCTGCACCACGAGCTTCCCGCATGTTCCTCTCAGTAATCAGTTCCTGGTTCACAATAGCATGTACCACAGGCAACCTGAAAATGTTCACTAGTTCCTGGATGTAATATCGAAGACCATTTTCAAAGAGTCTTGCCCTCAACATCTCATCACCTACCAGAACAGGTGAAAATGCTAAATCTCAGTGAAGTGGGTAGAATATTCCATCTTTGACATGGCGCCCTGCTGCAGATTCATGAACTCTCGAAATTTAACTTCCCTCAACGTCTCTGGAAAGAAAAATTCATAGAATATTGTCCGAAAACCTTCCCACATCATGTATCGGTGGTTCACATACTGGGTGGTAACATCCCACCACCTCTTGGCAGAATCAAGAAATATATAAGTCGCGACCTTGACCCTCCACCTAGGAGGCATCTCCAGATGCTCGAATATAGTCTGCATAATGTCTGGCCAAGACTCCAAAGCCTCTGGTCCTCCATCCCCTAAAAATGTAGGCGGATGATACTACTTGAAGATATGAGTTATCTCTGTTATATATGTGGCTGCATGCAGTGCTCCCTGGAATGTCCCCATAAACTTCATGAAGCCTTCACGGAATTGCACCTCTGCGCCTATGTCTGGTATAACGGCTGGCGCATAATCTGGCTCTGCTGGAGGATCCATTGGTAGCCCATGGACCACCATCTCTGAGGTATAATCATTTCCCCTCTCTTGGTGAACAACTCAGGGTCGTATTAGTGGAATGACTTTACAAGGTCAACATTCCCCTTTAATTAAGATCATCAAAGACTGAAAAATAAGAGACCAGGGGAAAAAGAGGAGAAAGAAAGCATTCAAGATTTATAAAACTTGGCTACATGACATGTATAAATACTAAATGGTGGGATCTCACAAGCCATCCAAATGGGCGTGTACTCCAGCTTAAAGTGATCATGTAACACCCAAAACCCACGAAATGTCTTTTAACAACATGATGTGTACTTGAATTTTCCTCCCTAACCGAGTCCCTCTACACAGCATAGCCACACGACTCTCCTTAAAAAGAAACTACTCGGCGTGTATAAGGCCTACACGGTGTGTACATAACGACCTTAACCGACCTGTGTTTTTCGTCACATGGTCGGGTGCATAGCTCAGACTACACGGCATGTTCTAGCAAGACACGACATGTACAACTTAAATTCCAACTTCCTGTGTTGTTAATGACACGACCAGCTACTCGGCTGACACTACCTAGTGTGTTACACCTGCACATGGCGTGTACACCACTCTATCTTTCCAGCCACACTGCCAGGTCCACATGGTCTTTTCCCGATCAATACTACATGGAATGTCCCATAGGTACACGATGTGTTCAAGAAGAGGTAACACTAACTCGTGTTTGTTAGCTACATGGTCGGGTCCCCAGGTTAAACTACACGACATGTTCCTCATTGACATGGTGTGTACAATAAAATATTTCCTCTGTCCATGTTGTTAGTTACACAACGGGACATAGGGTCCATAGAACATAGAGTGTGAAATAACTACATGATGTCTTCCCTCTAGAACTTCCCCATCCCGTGTCTCTGCCCAGACATGTTATGAAATGGGTAGCTACTACATGACTTGTACATAGGGTACACAGTGTGTACTCAAATTTTTTTCTCTTATTCCAGAATAGAAGAATACATTGCATGTAGTCAACACTACACGACAAGTATTCTGGGTTTTTCTGGATAGTAAGCCTTAGAAACTACTCTGGATCCCAGAAACACTAAAGACAACACTTAAGTGCCAAATTTGAATCCCTGAGGGCCCACACAACCCGCAAATCAATGTTTAGCATCTTATGCATGTTATAACATGATAAGCAGTGAATGATCCACCTAATTCTGGTCAATGACGGCCCATACTCCCCAAGAACCAATGTTTGGTGTTCATTCTTACATGGTGTCAAACAAAAAAACCCTATCAAATAGCAGGTATTTATCAATGAAACTATCATGACATCATGCTTTTCTAGCACTAAAACTATCACAATAACATGGAATTTCTAATGCACCTACATGGCATGAAAACTATGAATGGCATGTGATTCTAACATGTTCCTAAATGCTGCATGAGATGGAATACCCTCATTTCATAAGGTTGCAACTAAATAGAACCCAATATAAATATATAAACAACACACTACAAGTTCGTCACCCAATGATGAAAATCAAATCAATTTTTAAATTGAAAAATCAGAAAAATTGCAATAACAGAGGTAGACAGGCTTTTCCCTATACCCAGGTTATCTACTCATGTGCACAGCTTATTACCAACTACCATTTCCATCCTATCCCTAACTAAGGATCCAAACAGCAAGTCAAAGAAAAGAACTCGTCTGATACCACATTGTAATGTCCTGGATCCGGGTGCCACAAAACGGGTGCCCCGCACCTGGTTGGTCACATGACCCAACGCGCATTTTCCCAAATGCCAGATGATGTTGACTAGTAGCGAGGGCCCGAGTCTGATAGTGGGGAAACTATTCCCTCATTTGTCAAAGTGCAGCACAACAGAAAAGATAAATAACATACAACAGCAGAAGTGGAAGACAAAATACAACTGAAATGGATAACTGAAGTAAAAAAGAATCAGCATTCATGTATATAATGATGCAACATGTAAAAAATTCTATGAAAGCATCCAGAATAGGATACACTGCAATACAATACAATTCAACTCAAAGTACAAGGTACAACCAAACAAATACAAAGCAGAGTAAACAGAACACCGTAACATCACAAGCAGAATGTAGAGACCCAAAGCATGACGTACATGGACATTACATAACTTTTGAGGAATACTTAATACATAATAGAAACAGACACCCAAGGACTGTAATAGTTTAGTGTCTTTGGAAACACTGAACATAATCTTCTAATCATGGTGAAAAATATTCAACATCTCCCATAAAGATCTTTATTTTTTGTTTTCATACCAAAAACCTTTCTCTATATCTAGGGGAAAATAAAACATAAAAAGGGTGAGATCAAATTCTCAGTAAGGGTAGGAATGGAGAAAATAGAACAAACTATATATGTTTGAACTTAAAAACACGAACATAATGATTAAGCATTAAAATCTTGAGTTGTGAAATAAATCATTGGAGAACATAAGGAATAGATAATAATGGAACATAAATCATGATAGGATAACATGGAAATAAAACATGTAATTATGGAAAACCATTAAGCACATGATATGACTTCCATAGTATCCATGTCATTGCTAGCAAGAACATCATAGTGGACAAAGTCCATTACTGAACTGGGTTTACTTGTCGTTCCGCCCTTGTATTACTGAACTAGATTCACTTGTCGTTCCATCCATGTCTATCTCATGAGATATAAATCTTTACCCAATGCATTGGAGGGAGATATAGGTCCCACCCATCTCATAATTAAATCATTCTTACTTGTGCCACAAATTAAACATAAATCATTCATCATAACCCAAATAATAAAATGGGTTTCATAAACATCATCCAATCATAACATAATCCATATAAAACAAATGGATATCATTACATCATAAGAAAAATCACACCATGTAAATAATAGATACATTATTCTTGAAACATAAACATATTAAATACTGATATTTTATATGGAAAATAGTTTTGATAAAACACTTGAAATGAGTTCTTGATGAAAATATCCTTTCTTCTTCAAAATCATTTTCTTTTCACAAAATGCCATGAAATTTTAGAATCAAAGGATTTTGTTGAAAATAATCATAAAATATTGTAGAGGAAGCTTCATGAAAATAAGGTGGTATGAAACCCTAAAATCCATTCCTGCCATATAAGTTAAAAAAATATTCTCCTCGTACTTTTTCTGGAAAAGTAAAAAAGTTCCTCGTATGGTAAACAAAAGAAAGATTCCTTCGATAAAACAATGCAAATGTCAAAGAGGGGTAAATATGACTTTAAAGAAACATGGTATAATTTTAAACACTTTATGAAAAACATTTTTATGGACATGGATGAAAAATATAACCCCAGAAAATACTTACGAATAATCAATCTCAGATATGAACGATATTGGAATAATAATCCCTTACCTTAGGTCCAATATCTTCCGTACGTGTCCAAAAATTTTGTATGGTGGGTTTAAAAATATTATTAACTTGTAACAGAACCATAATAATATTTATGATATCATATATGATTCACTTCTGACTTTATATTACCCATTTTTTTGTCAATTCCAGGTTAAATTAGCGTTTTGGTTAAATTGTTTCATTTATCTTACGTGTTTGGACTTGTTGTTCATGATATTATTATTACTTATATCATGATTTAATTACATCGAAAATTTAAAACATGATTTATATATCATATAAATTCATTATATATATACATATATAATAGATAGATAAATTAAATGAAACACACCATTCATGGAGACGGTAGGCCGTACGTACACATGAATGTTGTTTTACTTTCCTTATGGACTTGAATAGAAGTAAGTAGATGACATATATATATATATACATAAATCAAGTAGCATTATTATGTCATATATATCATTATTATTTATTATATATACATTATAATTATTCTTGAATGGTTAACATGGGGAATGAATCTCATCGCGTCGTGGAGACGGTAATCCGTACGTACGCACGAGCGATTATATATTTACCATAATTATTGAATAGAATTGGAGTGGATGATATAATATCTAAAAATTAGTATAATTTTATAATATCCACATATATTTATTATTTACACCATTATATCCATCCAATTACGTTGGTGGTGGAAAAACAGATTACACCACAACGTGGAGACGTTATTTCGTACGTATGCACGCGCGATGATTTTGTTTTCCATAGGATGGATAGAAGATGAAATGAGGTTGTTTAATATTTAAAATAACATATCATTATATAATTTATACTGATGTTTGTACCTTATAATGAAACAACTAATGAAGAGGAAGTAGAAGAATAAAGAAACTTGAAAGAATCAGTAGAAGAGATTACCTCTTCTTCGACACGCCTTCTCTTAACCTCCATATAGTGCAGTAAAGTTGGTCTTTGAAAAGACCAAGACCTATAGTAGGTTTATATGGAAGTGGAGAAGTGAAATGAGTAGGGGTTGTATGATCTTGAAGTCTCAATGTTTTGTGAATAGGAGAGGGAAGAGGTGCCCTTTTATAAGGGAGGAGAGGGCCACCTTTGGAAACCAAAAAATATTAATTTAATATAAATTCAAACCCCTCATAAAAAATTCCAAAATGAATCAAATAAGAATATTAGATAATAATGGGTTGTAATATCATCACCCAATAAAATTTAGACATGTTAGAAATTTATTTTAAACCTTATCAACATGATTTATCCTTAATTTATTTAATTTTATTTTTTGTAATAATATTCTAAATTTTAAATTGATAGAAATAATTACTTATGTGTTGTGAATTATCAATAATTTGGTACGTTATGACATTATATACCATATAAATAACAATTTATAATTTTTTAATATTTTTGTGATTTTTAAAAAATTTAATAGTATGTTATTTTTATAAAATAACAATTGTGTTAATTCTGACACAATTCATTTATTTGAATTTAAATAAAATACACACAAAGGATATATTCGAAAAAAAAATGTTTAATAGATTTATAAAATTTCATATCCTTCTACTAAAATTTTGGATAACATTAATTAATTCATATAATATTTATTTTAAAATTTATAAAACCATTTATTTGACATTTCAATTAATAAAACAATTACTACATCATTTTTGTATAATCATGTAATATACTCATTAGTTTCATAAAAAATAGAAATAAAATACTATGATGATGATGAATATAATAAATTTCAAAATAATACTTTTAATCCAAATTACCATTTTAAAATCACATCATTTAAATTTTTATATTTATTAAATTATGATGGTGACAATTAGACATCATTTAAAATAAAATAATATAAGTGTCATAATCGCTTTTATAAGGCTCCAAATGGTCAAAAATTAGATCATTGGATGGTTATGGATTATATATATATGAAAACATATGTTTTGGTCAGGTTTTTGGGCCTTTTAATGGGTATTATTATTTTAATAAAAACTATATTACTGATTTTCCACTAAATAAATAATTTCTGCATCATTAATGTATAAGCTATTAAAGTAATTAAATATCTCTTAAAAATTACAAATAATTTAAAATAACAAAGAAAAAATATTTTAATTTAAAATGAGTATTTATTATCGAATTTATATTTTGTATAATCTTATATTACATATACATTACTTATTAAAGTTTGAGTGAGACATATTTCACTTTCTTTAAAATAAAATAAATTAAAGGACTTAATCACATCCAGGTGGGTTCCAATGGATTCCATTTTGACCCAAATAATCCTTAGAACGAAATATATTAATCCAATTATATTAAAAAACGTTTTATGGTAATTTTATAATATTATATTTACTCTTAATTAAAAGATTTACACTTAACTATAATAAATAAAATTAACCGTAGTTACTATTTATAGTTCCCAAAAAAAAAAGTAGAATATTAAAATAATTTGGACCTACTAATTCCAAATATGGAATCCATTTTTCCAAATTAAAATCATATAATTTGAGGAAAATAATTTAAAATTAATCACGTTATTAAGAAAATGAGTTTTAAAAGATAATACATTGCAAAAAATTGAAATGATTTTATCTATGAATTCAATATATAATCAAAGATAATGACATAAAATATATTAAATGGTAAAAATATATTTTATTTATAAATTAAAACCATTCAATATTTTAATTTTACTATATAAATTATTACGATGAAAAAATTTATTTTTAATTAAAATATAGCGTGTTGATACTATTTAATAAAATATGAAAGTTATCAGAATAATATGAAAAATTTATCCAAAGTAAATTTTTATATCATGATCCTAAAGAAGAATTTTATTTTGTCAAATTGAACTTATAAAAATGTCAAAAACAATATTTAATGTGGGTGTGCAATCAAAAGGCGGCAAAACTACATTTTTTGAGAAATACTTATTTAACCCGAAAAAATTATTTTCTTATCATACCATGTTCTATAAAATGTTTAAGATGAATAATAATGTCATAAACTTCAAAATGTATATACTAATATTCATAAAAGCTATTTCATAATAATATTATAACAATATATCATTGTTAAGTGAAACTTAGTATTGCGTACAATACACACTTTTCAGGAAGGTTGCTCTTGCGTGCAACACAAGGCAAGAAGAGTGTTTGTGTATAATACAAGAAAATACGGTGTTGCGTATAGCCCAAGATATATTTTGTGTTGAGTACAGCACATGAAATCAATGAAATTAATATAATATTTTTCATAAAATCTTGGGGTGTTGCATTCTACCCCCTTAAAATGAATTTCTCCCTAGAAATTTGTCAGGGTTATAAATGGGTTAGTACATGAAAGTTTCTTTCATAGAAACCCACATCACAAAAAGGAATACTAAAACATAACTTAAAAAACTAAAGTATGAAATGTAACGGTTTCCAAAATTATCTCATCACTAGGTTTCCACATAAGAGAACATAGGTGGAAATATGGATATGGAAGAGAAATATAACCACTAAGTTATGATAGAGAGTGGTAGAGAACACAGCTATGAAAAAGACAACAATCAAAAAGCCATAAATTTGTGATGATCAAAGGTACCATCTTATTAATCGGATATGAGGGTACTAGGACAACATCTTTGGTTTTCTGGATCATTTCCCTAAGGATGATGAATTTTTATATAAGGAGAAATACTTACTTGATTTCAATGTAATATCATCATTGGTCATTCCATGAACAATTCCACTTCATCTTTTATTTAATGAAATGAAGTTTAATTTGTCCTTCTTGATGTATTAGCAAAATGAGATAGAGTGATAGGTCATTCCATCTTTCTCAAACAGAATGATAGAAAAATTTATTAAATATACATAAGTCCATATATGGTGAGATTAATCATATATGGTTCCAAAAATAGACTTATACATCATCTATAATACCACTTAATAAAATAAAACTAATTTCTACTAACCATGGAATTCTTGTAGGACATTGGTAGGCGATAAAGGCCTTTCTCACTTCGATTGTGGGTACGATTCCTTCAGCTTTTTCCGACACGATGGGTTGTCGCCCATCCTATAGGTTTTCCTTTTTCTAAAACTATACTATTATAACATTTCAGAAATAATATCAAAAATTTGTACCCTTAAACAATACTATTTGATGTCTAACATAATTCATTTCAATCTTTAGGATTATCCAAAATACTTCTGTCCAATCTCATATTATATTGAAAAAGACTACCAGAGAGGTTATATAACAAGAATGTGAATACCACCATTTATCCCCCATATATCATAATATATATCTTGTTGATCACATTTGAAACATGTGAATAACATATTCATGTATTCTTGAAACATGAATTACCATAGAACCTTAGTGAAAACATGAATTCCGTCAAATGTTAACTCTTTCCACATAGAAAAATCCCAAAATTTCTATATACTCAAACCATGATGTCACTTTGTTCTTATATCATTCATGAGCTAGTTAATACTATCAATTTCTCTGTATCCATTCATTTAAAAAATATCATCTTATTTCAAAAAATATCTTAATAAACTTTCAAGGTTACCGGTACCATTCAACATATACTTTTAAATACATTAGGAAAAACAATAGTGTAACAATCCTTAGATGTGTCTTTATTCCATTGTAGAATTACCTATAAAACATAACTGTTGATAAACATAAATCATTCCACTACCTTCTTCAACCATTGACCGAGCTTCAACAATTATTTCATCTCACATATCATTTGTAGTCTCTTCATCAACATTAACATAAATACTACCCATACGACCACGATGATTCTCTTCATGAGACTTTTCCTTAGGGAATTGGTTTGTATAATGTTCGTACATTCCACATTTAAAACTTTTAACCATTGCTGATGTCTTACCAATACCATTATCCTTTTCCATGGTGTTAACTGAACCTTTTCCTTTGCAATTACTGTCTTTGTGTCCTTCTTTTCTACACCCAAAGAATCTTCCAGTTCCTTTGAAACATTCTCCCTGATTCCTCTTCCCAAATGATTTACATGTGGTAAATTGAACTTTCTTTCCTCTATTATCATCTTGAAACTCCATATTTCTCTTATTAGCAGAGTCAAAAATCTTACCAAAGTTGAGATTATTGATCATATTATGAAATTTCTGATAGGCATAATAACAATGTTTGGACTTCAAAATCCTATTTAGTTTGGTTTCTCATGAATAATATTTTCCATTGTCCATCATATCCTCCATTATCGTGAATCTTCCAGTTTCCAGCCATTTTATAAAAACCAAAAAGAATAGTGTGAGAGGAAAAAATCATACTAGGAAAACAACATAATCCAGAGGGTGTACATTAAATATCTAACATCTTAGGTTAAATTATAAGATCGTTAACATAATTCTCGGACTATAACCTACACTTATACTTAACCTTAGGTAAATCACTAGACATACCTTAGAAATATCTCTAGCGATCTCACTGATGTTTTCGCATCCTAGTTTCCAAAGGTTTACTAAAACTTTCCACTGATACCAACTATAGAGAACCAAAGCTTGATGTAAAAGGACATTACATTACTTTTTCAGAATAATTAATACATAAAAAAATAAACACCCAAGGACTGTAATAGTTTAGTGTCTTTAGAAACTCATAACATAATCTTCTAATCGTGGTGAATGATCTTCAATATCTCCTATAAAGATATTTCCATTTTCTTATCATACCTAAAACCATTATTTATATCCTGGGTAAAAGAAAACATAAAAAGGGTGAGTACAAATGCCCAGTAAGGGTAATCATGGAAAAAATAGAACAAACCATATATGATTGAACTTAAAAACATGAACATAATGTTTATGTATTAAAATATTGAGTTGTGAAATAAATCTTGGAAGTACGTAAGGCATAGATCATAATGTAACATCAATCATGATAAAATAACATGGGAATAAAACATGTAATTATGGAAAACCATTAGTCACATGATATGATTTCCATAGTTGCCAAGGCATTTCTGCAAATACCATCACAGTGGAAAAATTCCATTACGGAACCGAGTTTACTTGTCGTTCCAGCCCTGTATTACTGAACCATATTCACTTTCCAATCCAGCCATGTCTATCTCATGATAGATAAATCTTTACCCAATGCATCATAGGGAGATATTATTCCCACCCATCTCGTAATGAAAAAATTCTTACTTGTGCCACTAAATTAACATAAATCATTCACCATAACCCAATGAATAAAATGGGTTTCATAAGTATCATCCTATTAGAACATAATCCATATGAAACAAATGGATATCATTTCATCATAAGAAAAATCACACCATGTAAGTAATAGAGACATTATTATTGAAACATAAACAAATTAAATACAGTCATTTTAGATGGAAAATAATTTTTATAAAACACTTGAAATGAGTTCTTGAAGAAAATATCATTTCTTCTTAAAAATCACTTTCTTTCCATAAAATGCCATGAAATTTTAAAAGAAAAGGATTTTTTTTAAAATAATCATGAAATATTGTTGAGTAAGCTTCATGAAAATAATGTGTTATGAAACCGTAAAAATCCTTTCACGCCGTATAAGTTAAAAAAACATTCTCATCGTACTGTTCCCAGAAAAGTAAAAATGGTCCTCGTATGGTAAACAAAAGAATGATTCCTTCCATAACACAATGTAAAAGTCAAAGAGGGGTAATAATGACTTTAAACATAAATTGAATAATGTTAAACAATTTATGAAAAACATTTTTATGGAAATATATGAAGGATATAACCCCAGTAAATACTTACGTATAAACAATCTCGGATAAAAATGAGATTGCAAAATTATCCTTTACCTTAGGTCCAATTTATTCCGTACGTGTCCGAAACTTCTGTATAGTGGGTTTAAAAATATTATTAACTTGTAACAGGACCATAATAATATTTATTATATAAATATGACTCAATTATGACTTTATATTACCCGTTCTTTTGACAATTCCATGTTAAAGCAGCGTTTTGGGTAAACTTGTTTCATTTATCATACGTGTTTGGACATGTTGTTCATCATATTATTATTACTTATATAATAATTTATGTACTTACAGAATTTAAAAAATGATTTATATATCATATATATTCAGTATATATATTTATATAATAGATATATAAATGAAATGAAACACACCGTTCATGGAGACAGTATGCCGTACATACGCATGAACGTTGTTTTCCTTTCATTGTTGACTTGAATGGAAGTAAGTAGATGACACACACACATATATATATATATACATAAATCTAGTAGTATTATTATTTCATATATATAATTATTATTCATTATATATACCTTATAATTATTCTTGTATGGTTTACATGGAGAATGAATCTCATCACGTCATGGAGACGGTAATCCCTACGTACACACAAGCGATGATATCGTTACCATAATTATTGAATGGAATTGGAGTGAATAATATAATATATCAGAATTAGTATGATGTTATAATAACAGTATATACTTATTCTTTATGCCATTATACCCATCCATGTAATGTGGTGGTAGAAAAACAGATTACACTATGGCGTGGAGAAAGTATTCCGTACGTACGCACGCATAGTGATTTCATTTTCTGTAGGATGGATAGACGGTGAAATTGGGTTGTTTCATATTTATAATTACATATAATTATATTATTTATACTTATTTCATTACCTTATAATGAAAAAACTGAAGAAGAGGGAGTATAATAATAATGAAACTTGAATGAATCGGTAGAAGAGATTACCTCTTCTTCGACGCGCCTTCTCTTAACCTCCTCTTAGGGAACTAAAGATGGTATTTGAAGAAGACAAGGACATATAGTAGGTTTCTATGGATGTGGATAAGTTAAATGGGCAGGGGTCGGCTGAGCTTGAAGGATAAATGTTTTGTGAAGAGAAGAGGGAGGAGGTGACCTTTTATAAGGGAGGAGAGGTCCACCTTTGAAAACCTCAAAAATATTAATTTAATATTAATTACAACCCCACATTAAAATATCCAAAATTACTCAAATCCTAATATTAGATGAGATAGTATTGTAATCTCATCAACCAATAAAATTCAGACATGTTGTATGTTTTTTTTAAACCTTAGCAACATGATTTTTCCTTATTTAATCTATTTAATTTTATTTGAGGTAATAATATTCAAAATTTTGAATTGTTATATATAATTACTTATGGGTTGTGAATAATCCATAATTAGGTACTTTATGTAATTTTAGACCATATACATTTCAATTTTTAATTTTTAAATATTTTTGTGATTTTTAATCAATTTAATAATATGTTATTTTTATAAAATAACAATAGTGTTAATTTTGACAATATTCATTTATTTGAATTTAAATAAAATCAAAATAGAGGATATATTCGAAAATAAATGTTTAATAGATTTTCATCATGTCAAATTAATCTATAAAATTTGTGGAGAACATTAATTAGTTCATATATTAATTATTTTAATATTTATAAAACCATTTATTTTATATTTCGCTGAATAAAACAATTACTACCACATTTTTGTATAATCATTTAATATATTAATTAGATTCATAAAAATTAAAAATAAAATACTAATATGAAGATAAATATAATATATTTCAGAATAATACTTCTAATCGACTTTATCATCTTAAAATCACAACATTTAAATTGTTATATTTGTTAAATTATGAAGGTGAAAACATTGACATCATTTCAAATAAAATAATAGAAGTTTCATAATCAATTTTTTAAGTATAAAAATTGTCCACAATTCAACCGTAGGATGGTTACGGTTTATATATATACGACAAATAAGTTTTGGTCAGGTTTTAGGGATTTTTAATGGCTATTATTATTTAAAAAAAACTATATTTCTGATTTTTCACTAAATAAATATTTTCTGCATCATTAATGTAAAATCTATTAAAGTTACTAAATATCTATTAAAAATTACAAATAAATTACCATAACAATGAAACATATTTTAGATTTCAAATTAGTATTTATAATTGAAT
Source organism: Viscum album (assembly GCA_963277665.1). NCBI lineage: Eukaryota > Viridiplantae > Streptophyta > Magnoliopsida > Santalales > Viscaceae > Viscum > Viscum album. The sequence goes on along the minus strand of OY728136.1, from coordinate 1,719,601,401 downwards.
TTATATTATGTATAACCTTATATTAAAAATACTTTACTTATTAAAGTTTGAATGAGACATATTTCACTTTCTATAAAATAAAATAAATTAAAGGTCTTAATCACATAAAAGTGGGTTCCAATGGACTAAATTTAGACCCAAATATTCCTTAGGAAGAAATATAATCATCCAATTATATTAAGGAAAGTGTTAGGGTAATTTTATAATATTATATTTCCCCTTAATTATATAATTTACCCTTAACTGTAGTAAATAAAATTTACCGTAGTTACTATTCGTAGTGCCCAAAAATAAAAAGTTGCATATTAACATAATTTTGACCTACTGATTCCAAATATGGAATCAATTTTTCCAAATTAAAATCAAATAAGTTTAAGAAATTAATTTAAAATTTATCATGTTATTAAGAAAACGAGTTATAAAAGTTAAAACATTGCAAAAGATTGAGATGATTTTACCTATGAATTCAATATAAAATCAATGATAATGACATTTGTTATATTAAATGGTAAAAATATAATTTATTTATTCTTTAAAACCATTAAATATTATAATTTAACCATATAAATTATTATGATAAAAAAAATTTGTTTTTAATTAAAATATAGCGTGTTTTTACTATTCATTTAAATATGAATGTTATCAGAATAACATGGAAAATTTATCCAAAGTAAATTTTTTATATCCTGATTCCAAATAATATTTGTATTTTGTAAAATTTAACTTATAAACATGTCAAAAACAAGATTTAAAGTTGGTGCTCCATCAAAAGGCGGCAAAACTGCATTTTTTGAAAAATACTTATTTTACCTGAAAAATTAATTTTTTTGTCATACCATGTTCTATAAAATGTGTAAGACGAATTATAATGTCATAAAATTTAAAATGTAGTTAGTACTATTCATAACGGCTAGTTCATAATAATATTATAACAATATATCATTGTTTAGTGAAACTCAATATTGTGTTCAACACACGCAATTGAGGAAGGTTGCTCTTGCATGCAACACAAGACAAGAATCATGTTTTCATATAATACAAGCTAATACGGTGTTGTGTATTGCCCAAGATAATTTTTGTTTGGAATAAAACTTAAGACGTCAATGAAATTAAAATAATATTTTTCATAAAATCTCGGGGTGTTACATTCTACCTCCCTTAAAATGAATTTCACCCTAGAAATTCGTCAGGGTTATAAATGGGTTACCACATGAATGTTTCTTTCATATAAACCCACTTCGTAAAGAGGAATTCTAAAACATACCATTAAATACTAAAGTATGAAATGTAATGGTTACCTAAATTAACTCATCACTGGGTTTCCACATAGGATAACATCGGTGAAAATATGGATATAGAAGAGAAATCTAACCATAAAATTATGATGGAGATTGGTAGAGAACATGGCTATGAAAAATACAAAAATCACAAATGCACAAATTTGTGATGATCTAAGGTACCATCTGATTCCTCAGATATGAGGGTACTAGGAAATGTTTTTTGGTTTTCAAGATCATTTCCCTAAAGTTGATGAATTTTTACATAAGGAGAAATACTTACTTGATTTTAGTGTAATATCATCATTGGTCATTCCATGAACAATCTCCACTTCATCTCTTATTTAATGTAACGAAGTTTAATTTTTCATTCTTGATGTATTAGTAGATTATGCGATAGAATGATAGGTCATTCCTTCTTTCTCAAACAAAAGGATAGAAAAAGTTATTAAATATACATAAGTCCATCTATGTTGAGATTAATTTTATATGGTTCCGAAAATGGACTTAAACATTATTTTTCATACCACTTAATAAAAAATAACTAATTTCTACTAACCAGGGTCTTCCTGTAAGCCAGCGGTAGTCGATAAAGGCCTGTCGAACTTCGGTTGTGGGTTCGAATTCCAAAGATTTTTCTGACGCGATGGGTTGTCTCTTGTCCTTTGGGTTTCCCTTTTTCTAAAACTATACTATTGTAGCATTTCAGAAATAATTTAAAAAAGTTAGAGCCTTAAAAAATACTATCTGATGTCTAACATAATTCATTCCAATCTTTAGGCTTATCGGAAATACTTCTGTCCAATCTCATAATATAATATTAATGAATACCAGAGAGTTCATATAACAAGCATGTGAATACCACCATTTATCCCCCATATATCATAAGATATATCTTGTTGATCACATTCAAAACATTTTCATAACTTAATCATGTATTCTTGCAACATGAATTACCATATAACCTTAGCGAAAACATGAATGCTGTCAATTGTTAACTCCGTCCATATAGAAAAATACCAATATTTATATATACTCAAACCATGATGTCACTTTGTCCTTATATCTTCCATGATCACGCTAATACTATCATTTTTTCTGTATCCCATTATTATACACATATCATCTTCTTTCGAAAAATATCTGAATAAACCTTCATGGTTACTGGTACCATTCAAAATATTCATTCAAATACATTAGGAAAACAAATAGTGTAACAATCCTTATATGTGTTTTATTCCATAGTAGAAATACCTATATAACATAACTCTTGATAAACATAAATCATTCCACTACCTTCGTAAAACATTGACCGAGCTTCAACAATTCTTTCATCTCACATATCATTTGTAGTCTCTTCATTATCATCAACATAAATACTACCCATATGACCATGATGATTCTCTTCATGAGACATTACCTTAGGGAATTGGTTTTCATAATGGCCGTACATTCCACATTTAAAACATTTAACCATTGTTAATTTATTACCAATACCATTATCCTTGTCCATGGTGTTAACTGAACCTTTTCCTTTACAATTAATTTCTTTGTTTCTTTCTTTTCCACAACCAAGGCATCTTCTAGTTCCTTTGAAACATTCTCCCTGATGCCTCTTCCCACATGATTTACATGAGGGGAATTGAATTTTCTTTCCTCTATGATCATCTTGAAACTCCATCATTCTCTTATTAACTGAGTTAAGAAACTTACCAAAGTTGAGATTATTGATCATATTATGAGATTCATTATTGGGAATTATAACTATTTTTGTACTTCAAAATCCCATTTCGTTTGGATTATAATAAAGAATATCATTCAATTATCTATCATATCCTCCATTATCGTGAATCTTCCTGTTTTCCAGCCATTTTCTAAAACCCAAAAAGAATATTGTGAGAGGCTAAAATCATACTAGGAAAACAACATAATCAAGAGGGAGTACCTTAAATATCTAGCATCATAGGTTAAATTATAAGATCTTTACCGTAATTCTAGGACTATAACCTACACTTATACTTAACCTTAGAGACATCCCTAGACATAACTTATAAATATCTCTAGGGATCTCACAAAAGTTTTCGCATCCTAGTTTCCAAAGAATAACTAAACCATTCCTCTGATACCAACTATAGATACCCAAAGCTTGACATACATGGACATTACATTAATTTTGCGGAATACATAATACATAACAAAAGCAGACACCCATGGACTGTAATAGTTTAGTGTCTTTGGAAATTTGGACCGTAATATTCTAATCATGGTGAAAGATCCTCAACATCTCCCATAAATATCTTTTCCTTTTTTTACACCTAAAACCTTTCATTATATCTCGGGGAAAAGAAAACATATAAAAGGGTGAGCTCAAATGCTCAATAATGGTAAGAATGGAGAAAATAGAAAAAACCATATACTATTGAACTTAAAAACATGAACATAATGTTTAAACATTAAAATATTGAGTTGTGAAAGAAATCTTGGCAGTACGTAAGGAATAGATCATAATGGAACATCAATCATGATAAAATAACATTGGAATAAAACATGTAATTCTGGAAAACCATTATGCACATGATATGATTTGTATAGTAGCCAAGGAATTTTTTCCCAGACCATTATAGTGGACAAAGTCCATTACTGAACTGGGTTTACTTGTCGTTCCAACCCTGTATTACTGAACCAGATTCACTTGCCATTCCAGCCATGTCTATCTCATGAGATATAAATATTTACCCAATGCATTGGAGGGATATATAGGTCCCACCCATTTCATAATGAAATCATTCTTACTTGTATCACAAAATAAACATAAATCATTCATCATAACCCAATGAATAAAATGGGTTTCATAAACATCATCCCATCATAACATAATCCACATAGAAAAAGAGATATTGGGAAGGGAGAGAGTATCAGCTGGAGAATTGATGTAGGATCATTCAGTGGTGGGACCTAACCCTAGTTTCCTAGAGCTAGTGCCTAATGTTATTACATGGGTATATAAACAAGGAATATGCATCCTGAAGGACCGAGTAGTTTAGTAGATTTTAAAAAAAGATACATATTTAATTTCAACATTTCAACTTGAAATGAATTAAAACTTATATGTTTTTTTGGAAACATCCACTACTATAAGTTTATCCTTGTAGGTCATACATAATAAAATTCTTCATGTCCTAGGAAAATTAAACATAAGAAAGGGTTGAGATCAAAATCTTGTAAGGTATCAAATAAAATGGATGATATCATAAACCTAAACATGAGGCATGGTGAATAACTAAAAACACATGCCTTTAAAAATTAACTTGAACACATTATGGATAAAATAAGAGTTGAATAAATAATTCCATGTTAAAACATAAACTTGGGTATTATACTAGTCTAATAACCTCATAAAATTTTATTAATAGTTCCATAATGAGTGAATGCATTATGCAGGACATCATAACTATAATTTCAAGGCCTCATGCCAGGGAAAAAAATATCCATTTTGTTAAGGCCTTGTGCCAACGATGCAGTTTTTCTCATGAGACCTACTGATGCATCGAGGGGCTATAACAAGACCCAATCGACACTTACTAAGTCCAATGAATTCCTATTATGAATTGGGATAAAAATAAACCACATACACATTAATATTGAAATTAACATATGAAAATGTAAATAATTCTACCCACCCATTAATCATAAACCCTAACAATTTGGATTAATATGGTGAATGATTTCAAGATAGCACATCCACAGTCACGCTAATCATAAAAAAATCATTAAAACATGGTAGATGTTATCATAGGAGACAAACCTAATTAAATTACCAGATTCAACAATGGACATTGACATATATGAATATACTTTAAAAATGATACCATTGAAAAATCTTTGAGGAAAGAATCCTTAAACATTCTAAAGTCTTCCATACCACCATGATACATTCAAATCATAATACCTTATAATATCATGAGAATAATGAGACTATTTATATGATATACCAAATGGTAGTACATACAACACAAGTAAGAAATAAGTGGTGAACAAGGTATACATCTCATAAATGTTAAAGTGAGATGTGAAAAATCTTTTTTTTACTTTGGAAAAAAGAGTTCTTTTGGAAACTAATTTTTATTTTTCATGAAATCATATTTTAAAAATATATATCCCATAAAGTAAAAGGTAATGTCATTTAAATTATATTTTAGGCTCAAATAAAGTGTTATTGAGGTGATTTCATTTAAAAATAGTTTTCAAAGAAGCTTTAGAAATAAAACATTTTAGTTCGGTTTAAATAAGATATTAAGGAATTTTAAATCCCAAGGCATGTTTTCTTTCATAAAACCATAAACAAACCAAAATAGAGTTTTCAAGTTAAATAGTTTTGTTTTATAATAATAAATATGTCTTAAAATAGATTATAGAGTGAACATTAAAATAGGTGACAGTTCGAGAAGTTCCTTGAATCAGACTTTCATTTCGGAACAATTTTAGATATATTCTTTTAAAACATACAAATCACCATAAAATAAAGAATTATTATGAATGGTACACATATATAAAACATTCACACAAATTTTTTGAGGAGTAAATAAGAATAATGAAAAATTTTGTTGCGGTGGGTAGAGAATAAGAGCACCCCGAATGAAAATGGTGGTTCAGGTAGAAAATACTTAAAACATCTCAATAAATTGAATCATATTCACCAAAAATAATAATCATAAAAAGATAAATTTAATATCATTATAATAATTAAATTAGTGATATGAAACATCAATGTGAATTATACATACACCATACACAAGTAGTAGTTGTGAATACTGGATATCTCACAAAAATGGAAGTGAGATGAAGAAACCGTTACAAACATTTCGACATGGTAACAAGTGTTATTGTGAGGGATTAATGATTGATAAATGGGTATACCAAAATTTATATATCATTCATGGCCTGCTACATGGGTTAAGGGATTCAATTTCATTGTTCGTGATTGCTCATTCTCATAATATTCATGATCAGTTCACTTATGAAAGAGTATGGTTGTTCATGTAAGATGGGAGTTGAAGTCCATAATTTATTTTATATGTTATTAATTAACCTTAATAAGATTAAATGTTTATAAAATTCATTTAGTTTTTTGGAGTGCAGATGAATCCTTATATAAAACATTAATGATAAAATCTTGGATTAATTTGGCGATTTTTCTCACAATTACGTTATTTTATATTATTATTTTACATCAAGAGTAAATAAGGATTATAGACCATTAAATTAGATAATATACATGTATAAATATCTGGTTCAACCATAAAAATGGTTTCATGACTAGATTTAAAGAAATTAAATCAAATTGAATGCATCGTTATCCTAAAATGAGATAAATCAACACATCTCATATGATGTTTCATTTTTAGCATAAACGAGGGGGAAAAGAGAGATGAAGATGAATTATCACATTAGCATAAAAAATTATAGTACATGTACGGAACTATAATTTAATTCAATTTGGATTAGGAGTGGTTAGGAAAGAAAAGAGAACAAAGGAACATGAAAATGAATCAAAAGAAAAGAGGAATTTTATCGCTTGAATTAACCTTCCTTGAGAGCCTCTTAAGGGAAGGTGAATTTGTATTTTAATAAGAAAATGGATGCTGGAAATGGGCAAGGAGTTTGTGAGGAGATTTGAGAAGAATTTTGAGAAAGGAAGAGGCTTTATAGGAGTGAAAAAAGAGGGTCAATGATGTGGTTTTTATAATGGATGGGAGGATCTTATTCTTAATATTTAAATTATTAGTTTATTATTATTCCATAAGAAAAAAAATATGATTCAATGACCAAAACTAGTAATATGTGTATGTTAGTTCGAACCATTAGTGCATAAATCAGAAGAACAACAAAAATGACTCCATATATCAATTATTTATCATTTGTTGTAAATTATCGTATTTTACTATTCACAAAATTCAACTATTTTAGAAAAATCCAAAAAATTCTACGGAACTATTTTTCAATGTGTAGAATCCAAAAATGAAGTCCATTATTGAAGAATAATTTTCTATATATATTTTATTTAATTTATAATAAAATCATAATTTACTTGAAAATGCAGTTTTTAAAATAATTATATTCTTATTCCAAAATATAGGTACATCACACTTTCACTTAAATCCAATATATATTCTGTCATAGGTGAGGTTACTATTGATAAGGGTATGTCACAATTCAAAAGTTTAACATTAATATTCATAATGGTATGTTCTATTCACCTAAAATTAATTTGGTCATATCAGACTCTAAATAACTTACTGATCACAATTGTGTATGTCAGACTTTCAAAATTCAAATCATAGGGGTGGTAAAATTATGTTTAAAATCTAGGTTATAAAAACGTTGTGTTTTTTAGAGACTGATTTTTTCATGAATTAAATATTAAATATATTTTAAAATTCTTGGGGTGTCACATTATCCCCTCCTTACAAAAATCTCATCCTCAACATTATATATATCAATTTCAAAGTTATTCGTTGTTACTTGAAAAAATCCTTCTGAAAAAACAATATCAAAAATTGGGTTAATATAATATCTTTCATAAAAAGGTTAAGGGAAATAGTTTGTCAATATAATAAAAATAAATTAATTAATTAATGAATGAGTATATAATCCTTTAGAATGAAGTGACATTGGTTATAATTCAAAACCTGGTCATAGAAAAAAAACAAAACTATTAATTTCTAGTGATAGTAAATAGGTTTAGATGAATTTAGATTACCAAAAAACCATAAACTATAGTTATAAAAAATTCATTAACATTATCAATGATTATGATAACAGAAAAACATTAAAGACTCTTTTCATAGAGTTGAGGGATTATTTAACTCTATATGTGTATAAATATACGCTTATATTTCGTAAACATGATCTTATACTTTTAATGTTCTTTGAACTACCTATACATCATCTCTTAGTATAAGTTTCCCCATGTGGTGACAATAGCCTCGAAAACCTCATACAATGAACAATTTTAACCATTTCATCAATGGTATAACATTTCAAAAGATCAAGAGTCAATACTTTAGAATCATTCCCATGGTAGTTAGTACTATCAAATTTACTTTATCTATATATATCATCTCTCAATTCAAAAATTGACATCTCAGTATTATGAACATAATAAGGGTTTTCTATCCCTCAACAATATATTTCCCAAACGTTTTACCTAGATCTAAGTAAATTTTCTTTAGTACCATTAATTATATGACCTAAAACCCGTAATGAAAAAGTATTGTATTATAATACTCATATATTATATAATTATTATAACCTATGAATTTCTGATAAAATATTCAAAAGACATGTTTATTTACTAGGAATATTAATCATTCCACTTCATATGAGTTAGTATCATAACATGATATTTATCTAGTAACATCATTTGTGGTATATTTCCTTGACGCATGGGAAATTATTTCACATAGTGTCCAATCTACTTGTATTTATATAATTATACATTGGAAACCTTTTTATTTCCCTTACAATCCCAAAATTGGTCTCTTTTTCTCCAAACTTATAATAGTCCCACATTCCCATCAAGATTTTACCAGAGTGATTATTTACACAGTTATCACATGTGGGAAAACCCTTCTTTTGCTTCTTCCCTTTATCTATGTTTTTATCTTCCGTCCTTATCTTCATTTTCATCACATAAAATCCATAGGACTCATAGAATTTCTTGCATACCTTATTAACACGTGATACTTTTTCTTCATATAATGAGGATACTTCGGAGACAATATTCCTTTGAAACGATTTCATAAGACCATTAGAGATATGATCCTTCTTACTCATGGCATCATATGCATTGGTGAAGTTATCATTACTTCTACTAGGTTTGATTTATAATAAATTACATATAATATATTATCTCATAAAATTATGAACACTCTATATCTCTAAACATGGTATAACCCAAAACATAAATTTATGCATCATAAATCCTAGAACCATATATTTGGTTACTTTGGGGATATAAATCCTTTATAATGGTTTGTAAAAAGCCTATGAATTTACCAAATAATATCTCTTGGGAGTTTCATCTAAGAGTGTATCAAAGCTTGTTGTCGTGAACCAGTTCCTATTTGAGTACTGATCAAAGCATTGTTTTCTGGTTTCACCCCTAGATACATCTATGCTAGAGTCATATATACTTGTTCGTATCCAGGAAGGGATGTATTTTCATGATAAACCACATGATCTATTACATACAAAAATTCTAGGATGCCCTTGTATTCTTATTCCCATATTATATCATAGGGATTTGTTTACTAATATACTTTTTCTATATCTTGATTCCATGTTTTCTACTAAAATTCCTTTGATAAAAACTATAAGGACTCGACCATAGTTTCCTGGAACCGATGGGTTATTTTAATACATTTAAATATAATAAAGGAATATAAATCCCGAAGGACCGAGTATTTTAGTATATTTTGAAACAAGATACAAATATAAGTTCAACATTACAACTTGAATCGAAATACAACATATATGTTTTTTTGGGAACATCCACAACGATAAGTTTATCATTTTTAGGTCAATCATAATAAAATTTTTCATGTCCAGAGAAAATGAAACATAATAAAGGGGTGAGCTCAGATTCTCAATAAGGGTAAGAAATATAGTAGAATATATCATAAACATAAACATTAGGCATTGTGAATAACTAAAAACGCATGCCGTTAAAAATGAACATGAACACATTATGGCAGGAATAAGAGTGGAATAAATAATTTCATATTAAAGCATTAATATGGGTATTCTACGAGTAAAATAACCTCATTAAATTTCAATTAATAGTTTCATATTGAGGGAATGCATAATGAGGGTCATCAGAACCATGCTATCAAGGCCTCATGCGAAGACTATAAATATCCGTTTTGTCATGGCCCCGTTCCAAGACACTAGTTTGTTTCATGAGACCTATCGATGCACCGAGGGGCTATAGTGGGACCCACCCAAGTCTTACTAAGTCCAATTAATTCCTCTTATTAAAGGGGATAAACATAAACAACATACACATTCATATTGAAACTAACATATGATATGTAAATAACATTCCCCAACCATTAATCATAATCACAAACAATTCAGAGTAATATGGTGAATGGTTTGAAGATAGCACATCCATAGTCAAACTAATCACAAACCATTAAATAAACAATGTAAGATAATATCATAAGAGATAAACCTCAATAAAGTACACTATTCGAAAATGGAAGTTGACATTTGTCACGAACCAACCCGGGTCAACCCTGAACCGGTCACCCGAGCCGGTCCGCGACATGGCCCGAGAGGCGTTCCCGATCCTCCCGGGCTGGCGACAAGCGCCAGGGCATCAACAGAGGCTATGGGAACGATTTCGCCCATTATAAATAAATAAGACAGTGAAAATAATACAGAGTAGCGCAGAAAAGATAAACCAGATAAAGTGACTAAACAAGAACAAACAGAAAACAAACTAACCAAACACGACGTCCGAACAAGCTTCGTGCGACCTCACGGGTCGCTCTCCGACTCAACGATCACGCGTCGCCCTAGGCGAGCGCACTCAAACTAAAGCCTGTACAAACACTAAAAACAGAAAAGAACTATAGGCGTGAGTATTAAAACTCAGTAGGCTAGCCCGATATCTATTCCCAATGCACTACCTTTAAAATAAAAGAAACATTATTTCAAGTTTGAACTACAATCTATAAAAGTATGTTTTTAATAATATTCTACTTAAAAACAAAGTACGAACCATTTCCCTTAGCCATTTTCCAAATTCGTGTTCATTTCATTAGCGCCAATGACATTTCAGGAAAAGGGGAAAGTGATGTTTAAATTTTCAAATTTGTACAAAAGGGATTAAACTCTTCCATTTGAAAACAATTTTTAGAAACCCATTAAAAAGAAATTTATCAGTTTCCAAGGAAAACAATATGCCAGAATGCACAAAGTAAAACATACAGCAAGGGCAATGTAAGTATACACGTGAGCATCATAATCATTACTGCAAGCTACAAAAGCTGAATAGACATGGGTGAACCTAGGAGATCGAGAATAAACCAGAAGACACCAATACATGAGAAATCATCCTTATTGACATGTCATGATGAAATCAAAACGCACAAAACGCTCGACCATCCACTCACAGGCAGGTTGAGGGCAAATCTCATAGTAATAAACCCAATATATCCACCTACTATGGGCCACTGGTCAGTACCATAACCTACCAGTGCAGCAATCGTTCTTAGAATATTCTCTCAATATGCCAGATTCCCATGTCTCAAGTGTTTAAAAAAAAGGGGTGAGCCAACCGATGCCAACCGAGCATCCAATCAGATATATCTATATATATAAAGAGCAACAGGCATTCCCCGAGCCACTCCATGGGACAACCTCTTGCCTTTAACTCCTCAAGTACCCGGGAGCCTCTAAGCGTGGCCTCCCAAACAATCAGTTGCAACCAAGGCATGAGAGTTGTCCTAAGAGGGTTTTTATAAAAACATTTCCATTGCTTTCCATAAAGTGCCAAACGGGTATTTAATACAGTTCACAATTACTACCAAAACCAGTTTAAAACTATTTGAAGAATCCACAAAACACTACTTCACAGGTTGCCAGTATTTTTATAAACCAAACCAAACCATTTTCTTTTCCAAATAAACTTTAAGAGCCAACCGGGCAATTTCTCAAACGAACCAAAGTATTTGTTCACGCTTCAAAATAAATCATTTCTCATTAAACCAGAACTCTGTTCACATTCTGTGATATATGTTTAAAAGCCAAATGGGAATTCTTTCATTATTGGGTGTCCGCTCGTCAAAAGGATGTTTCATGTGTCGTGTATAAAATAAACGGCTCCTTTTGACATTAAATAACCATTTAAAAATTAACCGTCTTATATTAAAAATTAATTATCATATATTATCTCATATTTATTGAAATTAATAAAATGTTGATTTTAAACAATTAGGGTGCGCAAACAGCATGAAATGATATAACTTAAATTTTAAAAGCAGTGCAAAGGGAACCTACCTCAAAACCAAGCGCGACGGCAAAACGACTTTGGAAGCAAGGCGCGATGACACGACGTGTGTCCGAAACCACGTGACAAAGTCCGACACTCTGCATAAACAAAACCAAGGACTCAGACACATCCAAAACTCACCAGAGCATTCGAAACCAAGCGGCGGGAATAGATGCTCACCTTGAAACAAAAGCGCGGCGATGACGGAACCTCGGAAACAAGGCGCGGCGGTGGCGCTCACTTGGAAACGCCCTGCGCCGGTCCTAAAAGTCCTAAGCCAACAAATAAAAATCCACCATCAATTAAAACTCATGATCCAACAAAAGTACAGTGATAAAGATAATAATAATAATAATAATAATAATAATAATAATAATAAGATTAGCAATAATAATAATAGTAATAAAAAAAATAGTAATAATAACAATAGTAATAATAATAATAATAATAGAAAAATAATAATAATAATAATAATAATAATAATAATAATAGTAATAATAATAATAATAATAATAATAATAATAAAAATAATAATAATAATAATAATAATAATAATAATAAAATTACTAATAATAATAATAATAATAATAATAATAATAAAATTAATAATAATAATAATAATAATAGTAATAGTAATAAAATTAGTAATAATAATAATAATAATATTAATAATATTAACATTATTGATAATAAGAATAATAATAAGAATAATAATAATATGGAAAATAATAATAATAAATTTAATAATAATATCAATAATAATAATAACAATATTAGTAATAATAAGAATAGTATGAAAAACAATCATAATTATAATTATAATAATATTAACACTAATATTCATAATATTAATAAGATAAAACAAAATAAATAAATAAAAGGAAATAATAAATGAAAGACCTGGCCGGGGGCTGCACGCTTGAGCAGGGAGCAAGCGGGGGAGGCCGGGACGCCGGCTGGGCACGCTGAACAGGGGAGGCGCGCGGCGGAAAGGAGGAAGGAGAAAAAAAAAGAAGAAGAAGAAGAAGAAGAAGAAGAAGGAGAGAAGAAGAAGAAGAAGGGAAGAAGAGAAGAAGAGGAGGAGGAAGAAGAAGGGGAAGGCCGAGCGGCGGGGGTGCAGTGCGGCTGCTGTTGCAGAAGGAGGCAGGGGTGTGGGAGGAGAGGAGGCGCCGGGTGCGGGTTGTGCAGGAGAGAAGAGGTAGGCTGGCTGGGTTGCAGCGGCGGACAGAGGAGGTTGGTGCTGCGGAGATCGGATGGCACCACCAGAGGAGAGAAGGGAGGTGCGGAGGTCGGACTGCAGCAGGTTGGAGTGCGTAGTGGGGGAGCGCACTTGGAGCTGTGCCGCTTTGGCGAGGTGAGGAGAGGGCCGCGCGCGGGGTTCGGCAGCGGACAGGGGGAAAAAAATGGCCGAGGCGCAGGGTCCTGTGGGAAGAGGGGAACCGAGTGAAGCTGCTGAGGAGGTCGGGTAGAAGGGGTTGATCGGAAGATGGGTGTTGCGTGGAGGTGCTGGACAGGAGCCGGAGGTGATGCGCACAAGGAAAGGGGCGTCAGGCTTCTGCGCGGAGGAGGGTGACAGGAAGGCGACGGGGGTGCGGCGAAGCGGCGCCGAAGGGAGCCGTCGGGGTGTTGGCACAGCGACGGGAGGACGGGGCCGGAACCGGCAGTCGCCGGAGCTGCGCAGGAAGCCGTAGCGGCCGGAGCGCCAGGATGAGCCGAAGCCGGAGAAGGGAGGAGGGTTCAGCGGTCCTCCTGGGTGCGTGGGTCAAGCGGGAGCAGAGGAAGGAGGCGCGGGTGCTGCAAGTGGGGAAGAAGAAGGGAAAGAGGCGGCTGCTTCCGCGGGGAGAAGAAGAGAGAAAAAAAAGATATAAGGGGTGCCGCTAGGGTTAGAGAGGGAAAGGAAAAAAAAAGAAAAGATAAAATAAAAGAAAAAAAATAAAATAAAATCATAATCATAATAATAATAAATCACAAAAATAATAATAACAATAATAAAGAATAATATCAAATCATATTTAATAACGATTGTACTATTTTCCGCAACATTAAAAAATTACATTAATTATTTATCTATAACATAATGATAAACATAATAATGATAATGATAATCCTAGTGATAAAATACAAATGTTAAAAATATTCACTTCGTACTAAATAATACAAATAATTATTAACTTATAATAATAGATGTGCGCGTTCAAAAAAAAGACTCTATTTAAAATATTTCAAAGACAACGGGATGCGCAAAAACACCGGGCAGGGACGCGCGGGGTTTCCAGAACAGGCTCCGCTCACGCGCCCAACGACGTCGCGTCAAAAAGCGCACATTTTAACAAAAACTCAAAAACCCGGTCCAATACTGAACACGAACCGCAGCAAAAAAAAAATTCAAAGTCAAAGAAATCATAAAATAAAATAAACGTACGTGTCGGGGTGTGACAATTCTCCCCACCATAACGCTTTCCGCCCCCGGAAAGCCACCACACCAACCAGTCGATCGATCAACACCTAAGGATTCCACACAACACGATCCGACCTCTTAACCAAGGATGTCACAACGACTACCAGTGGGACTGAACCTTATTGCCCGTAATAAATCACCAACAGAGAGAGGCCCGAACGGGCTCCCCACCATAAGAACTCCACAAGAATTTGATAACTATTTAAGAAAAAAAAACCCAACGAGACCCATAGTGGGTCTCCCCACCATAAAAGGGCTGACCTCTTAGCGACCAACCAGGAATCCAACTTAGGTCAGAACCGGGCCTTACTCAAGCTATAAAAGAACAACAAAAACATTTAAACCACTCACTCCCGTCCGAAAGGGATAGAAGCTTAAATGGATACTTTGCGCAACTAAAACCCTAACCCCATGGGCGGGGAGGGTGGGCCCAAGGATCAAATCACTAAAACTACGATGTACGACTACTCACGACCCATCACTTCAGGATGGACACAAACCAGGGCCGCAACTGATTTACATCAGTGGCCCATGCAAGGTCACTGATCAGCAACTTACATCCAATAGGCACAATTCCCGACGTTACACGAGGGATAAGTCCATCGCGCACTTTGCGACAAGAGAGAACTACAACGACAGAGAAACCAGAGCAACAACACCAAAACTATCTCACCACGACGATAGAGGCGCGACTTTAACCAGACTCTTTAAAATTTTCCCCCGGGGGTTCCTGACTACGCGCCGGCTTCACTCCGAGACCTTTTGGCTGGAGCTCTGATGGATGAAGCATCTCCTGCCTCGCAGTCAGGTTCTGATAATCCCAATGAGATACATACATCTTTTGATCTGACAGATTGAAGGGCAAGATTTTAAAATTAAAACATACCAGCATTGAAAGACGTGGTTCGTCAAAAGACCCATGAAGTTCCCATACATTTCAAACCCAAAACACCACCAGTACAACTACAACGATAAAAGATCCCTTAAACTGAAAGGAAACTTACACCAAGAACTCTGAACAAAGACCCAATAGCACATTACTTCTGAGAACACCCTCTGCGACGCTTTCTTGCAACGCCCCGACAAAATCATCACAAGTGACCCAGACGTCCACACGCCTGACAGGGCTTCGGAGCGCTTGGGCACGATGACTTCTTGTGACCCCGCTTGCCACACTGATAACACAAAATAATCTCTCGCTCTAAAGAGGTTGATGAAAGATCTTGATGCCTCTTAATTCAACGACCTGATCCATCCACTTCCATTTTCCTACTCATCTCCTTTCCAGAATCTTCACCACTGCTCTTAGGGATCGAAGGAGGGAGGACTACTTCGAGCACTCCTGCCATCGCGGCTTCGATACGAAAAGCTTGTCTCGCCACATCGACAAAAGAAGTTAGGTTGGACTCTGAAACCTTCGACTGTAGATCAGGGCGGAGACCCGCCTCGAAGCGTCGAGCCTTCACGGGGTCATTTGGGGCATACTCTGAATCATAAGGTACTAGCTCCACAAAGCGATGGAAATATTCTAACACGGATCCGTCACCCTGCTGCAGACAACACATTTCCATCCCCTTCCTCACCCTATCTTCTTCAGAGAAATACTGGAGAATGAACGAGGCCTTGAAAAACTCCCAAGTAACCTCTTGACGGGGCTTGTCCCGAGACACTGACTTCCACCACATCCACGGTGAACCTTCAAGCATGAATGTCCCAAACTTGACCTTCAACGACTCGGGCAACTCAATGAGGCTAAAGTCCCTTTCAATCTTCCGCATCCACTCCTCTGCCACAGAAGTTTCTTCTTGACCATAAAAGAGAGGTGGATCGAGCTTCCGAAACTCAAGCATAAAATCCTTAGGTTGATCAACCGCACTACGATCACCCATCGAAGCTTCAAAGGGATAACCGTTGGACAGGGAAAGGTCAAAAACCCAATCAAAGCCAACTCAGCGAATGAAGAAAAACCTCAAAATCAAACACTGCATAGGTGAAAAGCTTGAAATCCGAGAAAACAAGTTATCATAACATCAAAACTTTTCTCTTTGAAAACATCTTTAATTTAAAACAATCTTGGTAAGTTAAACCCTCGCCATTGGTATCCATTAGAGTCTCACTCACATGCATGTATCTGTGCCACCCAGGGCATCCATCCACCATACCAGACATCCATCCACATTTCCAACACACCAAAATGCATGTGAGTGCTCATCGGAACACCAAGGCCAAAACAAAGCAACTTCATTTTCCAAAAACAATTTATTCATACCACTTCTTTTAAAACAATCCACAAATTAAACATGTCATTTCAAACAACACTTATTTTTTTCAAAACCAACTTTTCTGATTCAAACCACTTTCAGAAATCAACGGAAACCCAAAACAACTCAAACAGGGGACTAGTGTCAGTGGGTGACTTGACCATATGGTTGGCGGCCATATGCCAAACACGCCACTGACACAGAGAGCCTTCTTGGACCATGCCCCTAGATCCACATGGCTTGCCAGGCCGCGCGGGTTAGGAGGACTAATGGCCCAACTCCCTTTGTCGTACCCCAATCGCAAAACATTTCCATAAAAACCCAAACAAACCAATTAAACCGGACTTCCCATGGAAACCTGAGGATCAGTACGGGCAAGAGTTCGAGACGCTCTTCTGGCACCTACCCCTCAAGTCCCGACAATCCTACTCCATCTACCTTGACATCCCAAATAACAAAGGGCGCTCTGAAAAGTGAGGTCTTCTAAGAGCAAACCTCCTCTGATACCATTTTGTCACGAACCAACCCGGGTCAACCCTGAACCGGTCACCCGAGCCGGTCCGCGACATGGCCCGAGAGGCGTTCCCGATCCTCCCGGGCTGGCGACAAGCGCCAGGGAATCAACAGAGGCTATGGGAACGATTTCGCCCATTATAAATAAATAAGACAGCGAAAATAATACAGAGCAGCGCAGAAAAGATAAACCAGATAAAGTGACTAAACAAGAACAAACAGAAAACAAACTAACCAAACACGACATCCGAACAAGCTCCGTGCGACCTCACAGGTCGCTCTCCGACTCAACGATCACGCGTCGCCCTAGGCGAGCGCACTCAAACTAAAGCCTGCACAAACACTAAAAACAGAAAAGAACTATAGGCGTGAGTATTAAAACTCAGTAGGCTAGCCCGATATCTATTCCCAATGCACTACATTTAAAATAAAAGAAACATCATTTCAAGTTTGAACTACAATCTATAAAAGTATGTTTTTAATAATATTCTACTTAAAAACAAAGTACGAACCATTGCCCTTAGCCATTTTCCAAATTCGTGTTCATTTCATTAGTGTCAATGACATTTTAGGAAAAGGGGAAAGTGATGTTTAAATTTTCAAATTTGTACAAAAGGGATTAAACACTTCCATTTGAAAACAATTTTTAGAAACCCATTAAAAAGCAATTTATCAGTTTCCAAGGAAAACAATATGCCAGAATGCACAAAGTAAAACATACAGCAAGGGCAATGTAAGTATACACGTGAGCATCATAATCATTACTGCAAGCTACAAAAGCTGAATAGACATGGGTGAACCTAGGAGATCGAGAATAAACCAGAAGACACCAATACATGAGAAATCATCCTTATTGACATGTCACGATGAAATCAAAAAGCACAAAACGCTCGACCATCCACTCACAGGCAGGTCGAGGGAAAATCCCACAGTAATAAACCCAATATATCCACCTACTATGGGCCACTGGTCAGTACCATAACCTACCAGTGCAGCAATCGTTCTTAGAATATTCTCTCAATATGCCAGATTCCCATATCTCAAGTGTTTAAAAAAAAGGGGTGAGCCAACCGATGCCAACCGAGCATCCAATCAGATATATCTATATATATAAAGAGCAACAGGCATTCCCCGAGCCACTCCATGGGACAACCTCTTGCCTTTAAATACTCAAGTACCCGGGAGCCTCTAAGCGTGGCCTCCCAAACAATCAGTTGCAACCAAGGCATGAGAGTCGTCCTAAGAGGGTTTTTATAAAAACATTTCCATTGCTTTCCATAAAGTGCAAAATGGGCATTTAATATAGTTCACAATTACTACCAAAACCAGTTTAAAACTATTTGAAGAATCCACAAAACACTACTTCACAGGTTGCCAGTATTTTTATAAACCAAACCAAACCATTTTATTTTCCAAATAAACTTTAAGAGCCAACCGGGCAATTTCTCAAACGAACCAAAGTATTTGTTCACGCTTCAAAAGAAATCATTTCTCATTAAACCAGAACTCTGTTTACATTCCGTGATTTATGTTTAAAAGACAAACGGGCATTCTTTCATTATTGGGTGTCCGCTCGTTAAAAGGATGTTTCATGTGTCGTGTATAAAATAAACGGCTCCTTTTGACATTAAATAACCATTTAAAAATTAACCGTCTTATATTAAAAATTAATTATCGTATATTATCTCATATTTATTGAAATTAATAAAATGTTTATTTTAAACAATTAGGGTGCGCAAACAGCATGAAATGATATAACTTAAATTTTAAAAGCAGTGCAAAGGGAACCTACCTCAAAACCAAGCGCGACGACAAAACGACTTTGGAAGCAAGGCGCGATGACACGACGTGTGTCCGAAACCACGTGACAAAGTCCGACACTCTGCATAAACAAAACCAAGGACTCAGATACATCCAAAACTCACCAGAGCATTCGAAACCAAGCGGCGGGAATAGATGCTCACCTTGAAACTAAAGCGCGACGATGACGGAACCTCGGAAACAAGGCGCGGCGGTGGCGCTCACTTGGAAACGCCCTGCGCCGGTCCTAAAAGTCCTAATCCAACAAATAAAAATCCACCATCAATTAAAACTCATGATCCAACAAAAGTACAGTGATAAAGATAATAATAATAATAATAATAATAATAATAATAATAAGATTAGCAATAATAATAATAGTAATAAAAAAAATAGTAATAATAACAATAGTAATAATAATAATAATAATAGAAAAATAATAATAATAATAATAATAATAATAATAGTAATAATAATAATAATAATAATAATAATAATAATAATAATAAAATTTATAATACTAATAATAATAATAATAAAATTAATAACAATAATAATAATAATAATAATAATAATAAAATTAATAATAATAATAATAATAATAGTAATAGTAATAAAATTAGTAATAATAATAATAATAATATTAATAATATTAACATTATTGATAATAAGAATAATAATAAGAATAATAATAATATGGAAAATAATAATAATAAATTTAATAATAATATCAATAATAATAATAATAAAATTAGTAATAATAAGAATAGTATGAAAAACAATAATAATTATTATTATTATAATATTAACACTAATATTCATAATATTAATAAGATAAAAAAAAAATAAATAAAAGGAAATAATAAAAAAAAGACCTGGCCGGGGGCTGCACGCTTGAGCAGGGAGCAAGCGGGGGAGGCCGGGATGCCGGCTAGGCGCGCTGAACAGGGGAGGCGCGTGGCGGACAGGAGGAAGGAGAAAGAAAAAGAATAAGAAGAAGAAGAAGAAGAAGAAGAAAAAGAAGGAGAGAAGAAGAAGAAGAAGGGAAGAAGAGAAGAAGAAGAGGAGGAAGAAGAAGGGGAAGGCCGAGCGGCGGGGGTGCAGTGCGGCTGCTGTTGTAGAAGGAGGCAGGGGCGTGGGAGGAGAGGAGGCGCCGGGTGCGGGTTGTGCAGGAGAGAAGAGGCAGGCTGGCTGGGTTGCAGCGGCGGACAGAGGAGGTTGGTGCTGCGGAGATCGGATGGCACCACCAGAGGAGAGAAGGGAGGTGCGGCGGTCGGACTGCAGCAGGTTGGAGTGCGTAGTGGGGGAGCGCACCTGGAGCTGTGCCGCTTCGGCGAGGTGAGGAGAGGGCCGCGTGCGGGGTTCGGCAGCGGACAGGGGGAAAAAATGGCCGAGGTGCCGGGTCCTGTGGGAAGAGGGGAACCGAGCGAAGCTGCTGAGGAGGTCGGGTAGAAGGGGTTGATCGGAAGCTGGGTGTTGCGTGGAGGTGCTGGTCAAGAGCCGGAGGTGATGCGCACAAGGAAAGGGGCGTTAGGCTTCTGCGCGGAGGAGGGTGACGGGATGGCGACGGGGGTGCCGCGAAGCGGCGCCGAAGGGAGCCATCGGGGTGTTGGCGCAGCGACGGGAGGACGGGGCCGGAACCGGCAGTCGCCGGAGCTGCGCAGGAAGCCGCAGCGGCCGGAGCGCCAGGATGAGCCGATGCCGGAGAAGGGAGGAGGGTTCAGCGGTCCTCTTGGGTGCGTGGGTCGAGCGGGAGCAGAGGAAGGAGGCGCGGGTGCTGCAAGTGGGGAAGAAGAAGGGAAAGAGGCGGCTGCTTCCGCGGGGAGAAGAAGAGAGAGAAAAAAAAGATATAAGGGGTGTTGCTAGGGTTAGAGAGGGAAAGGAAAAAAAAGAAAAGATAAAATAAAAGAAAAAAAAATCAAATCAAATCAAATCATAATAATAATAAATCACAAAAATAATAATAACAATAATAAAGATTAATATCAAATCATATTTAATAACGATTGTACTATTTTCCGCAACATTAAAAAATTACATTAATTATTTATCTATAACATAATGATAAACATAATAATGATAATGATAATCCTAGTGATAAAATACAAATGTTAAAAATATTCACTTCGTCTTAAATAATAAAAATAATTATTAACTTATAATAATAGATGTGCGCGTTCAAAAAAAAGACTCTATTTAAAATATTTCAAAGACAACGGGATGCGCAAAAACACCGGGCAGGGACGCACGGGGTTTCCAGAATAGGCTCCGCTCACGCGCCCAACGACGTCGCGTCAAAAAGCGCACATTTTAACAAAAACTCAAAAACCCGGTCCGATACTGAACACGAACCGCAGCAAAAAAAAAATCAAAGTCAAAGAAATCATAAAATAAAATAAACGTGCGTGTCGGGGTGTGACAACATTGATAAATATACTTTTAAATGGGACCATTGAAAAATCCTTGAGGAAATAATCCTTAAACATTCCAAAGTGTCACATACCACCTTGAAACATTCAAATAACAACCCCTTAGAGTATCATGAGATTGATGATACTCTTTATATGATATACCAAGTGTCTGTACATACACCACAAGCAATAACATGTGTTGAACTAGGTATATATCTCATAAAATTAAAAGTGAGATGAGAAAAATCCTTTTTTTACTTTGGAAAGAAGTATTCTTTTAGAAAATACTTTTCATTAGTCATGAAATATGGTTGAAAACATGAATATACCATAAAATAAATGATAAAGACATTGGTATTATATTTTAGGCTTAAATAAACACTTATTGAGGTGAAATAATTTAAAAATTGTTTTTAAAGAAGCATTAGAAATAAAACATTTTAGTGTAGTTTAAAGAAGATACTAATGGATTTTAAAGAACAAGGCATGCATTCTTTCCTAAAATCATAAATGAACAGAAATATATTTTTCATGTTAAAATGAGTGATTTTAGAAAGATAAATGTGTCTTCAAAAAGATTATAGAGTGAGCTTCAAAATAGGTTATAATTTGAGATGTTCCTTGAATCAGACTTGCATTTCAGAACAATTTTTGAAAGATTATTTTATAAAATATAAATACCCATAAAATAAATAATGATTCTCATTGGTACACATATATAGAACATTCACATAAAATTTAATATGGTTTCATAGGAATATATAGGATATCCTTAAGGTTAGTAGAGAATAAGTGCAACCCGAATGAAAATAGAGGTTCATGTAGAAAATAATTGAAACAGTGTAATCAATGGAATCATATGACACAAAATTAATAAACATAAAATGATAAATTTAATATAATTAAAATAAATACATTAATGATATGAATAATCAATTGTATGTATGAATACACCATAAAAAAGTAGTAGTAGTGAATATAGAATATCTCACAAAAATAGACGTCATATGAAGAAACCCTTACAATCATTTCGGCATGGTAACAGGTGTTCTTAGGAGGGATTGATGAGTTTTAAAGGGGTATACCATCATTTATATATCATGAATACATTTTTTTGGGTGTTTAAACTTAACCCATTATTAATAATTAAAAATAAAAATTCACAACATAGGGGGGATTCTTGAATAAAAGTGGGAGAGAGGACCCCTTACCTTAAATCCAAAGGTGTTATTCACATGATCTTAATGACCTGAATAACCAAATTTTGTTCATTAATTAACAATTAAATAAACATTTAAACATTTAAACATTTATTTGGTTTATTATGACTTTATTATGTTCATTCATGGCCTTTTATATGAGTTAATGGATTCAATTTCATTTTTCACGGGTGCTCATTTTCATAATATTAATGAACAGATCACCTATAAAAGAGTATAGTAGTTCATGTAAGATGGGATTTGAACTCTAGAATTGATTTTATATGTTATTAATTAATATTTAAAAGATATAATTTTTATAAAAATCATTTTTTATTTGGACTGAAGGTCAATCATTATATAAAACATTAATCATAAATGCTTGGATTAATTTTTCTATTTTTCTCACAATTACCATACTTTATATTATTATTTTACATCATGAGTGCATAAGTATTCCATAACATTACATAAAATAAATTACATATATAATAGTCTGGATCAACCAAAAAAATGGTTTCATGACTATAGTTAAATAAGGTAAATCAAATTGAAATCATCATCGTCCAATAATGTGATAGATTAATACATCTCTGACGATGTTTCATTTTTAGAATAACTGAGGGGAAATGAGATATTGTAAGAACCCGGTTCATATTCATGAGTTATGGGTTTCTTATTTTCCTTTTCATTTAGTGTTTTTGATAAAACAAGGAAAATATGGGAAAAATCCCAAACTTAGGGGTACACCCCGTGTAATATTTTACACATGATATGTACTTTGGTTGTGTAGAAGGAGAACACATGGCATGCAGGCCTGGGTGTAAAAAACAAACTACACACCATGTACTTTTGTAAACATTTCTTCTACATTGGCTGTGTGGGAGGAGAACATATGGAGTGTAGTCTTGTAGATGATTAACGGTGTAAAAACTAACTACAGGCCGTGCACTTAGTAATACATGTCGTCTAATCAATCAGTAGATGAACAGTGAAGAGGTGAAAAGTAGCCTCCAGAGGAGAAATTAAAAAAATAGTACATTCCATGTAATTGAGAGAACATGCCATATAGTTATGTTTTTAGTTAAAAACTGGATGTATCCTCCTCATTCGATAGAGGAGGTATGGGACTCACCAGGAACTTTTGGAGAGGAGGCCGAGACTTGGAGGAGCTCCCGATCGCTCACCGGAACACCGATTCTTCCGTTGTCGATCTCGTTTGAATAGAACGGGTAAGTTCTTCCCTCTTATTGAGTCTATCCTTCCATTTCTTTTCATAAGGGAAGTTTTTTGGTTTGAATGGGTAATATTTTATCTCATATCTACCTCGTTCTTGGTTGTTTCGGTAGGTGCCTTTCATGTATATCGATTAGAGGAGATCGAGGTATGTGGTCTTGTGTTTATTTCCAACCGTTGAGTTAATTTTGTGTACCATTGTGCCACACAGCGATGTTCAGGGTGTCTTATAGATGAGTGGTTGACTTTTGAGATACCTAGAATTTCATAGGTAATCTAATGAATAAGTATAATCTATTGATTGGGATCGTTGCTTTGATCTAGGGACACCCTGAGGGTGAGTTTCCCTTGTTTATCCATTTGGCCAGGATACCCATGGTTATTCCATGATTATTACATGTTTTGAGTTTTCTTGAGAGGAAATATATATAAACTGATTTCTTCTGATTTGGACTCAGACCAATTACTTTATTTTCCTATGAATGCCTAAGGGAAAGGTTCTGTTTATTCTGAGGGCGTGGTTCTGTTTAGCCTAAGGGAAAGGATCTGATTAGCTTGAGGGGAAGGTCTGATTATCTTGAGGGAAAGGTTTTATTTCACCTAAGGGAAACATTCCATATGCCTTAGGGTAGTAGATTCTGTGCCTGAGGGATATATCTCTTATGCCTAAGGGAAATATTAGTTATTCCTTAGGGAAATCACCTGAGGGTTTTGTTTCAGTTCGCCTGAGGGTAAGGATTCACATGTTTGAGGATAGTGTTTACGTTGAATATTCACTGTGGTGATTTCATATGTTATACCTGCGAAGATAAATCATAGTCTTGGTATTATTGTTATCTTTTACTTTTTAAACAGCCTATTGTGATTTCTGTTGTGGCACTGGTATTGGAGATTTTATGTCAAGGTTGAATCTCGGAAAACTCACAATTTAAATTATTTTGAATTGTTGAATAATTATTAAAATGGCATGTAACTGGTAGGAATGGTTACTTTTGAGTACTTCCTAGTTTATTACATTTCATTATTGCACACTCCAGTTGCACATTTTCACTGACATTTTGGCACGGGCCTTTTGTGGTTTCTTACTAGGATTTATTTATCACAACCATTTTGGGTCATCTCTTAGGCCCAAATAGATTATATTTCTGTAGGTGTCGATAATGGAAAGGGTCCCTACATAGGTACATGATTCCTTCTTAGGAGTATGAGAGAATAAGACAGAGCTTAGGCTCGTGATGCTGCTGTGTTCCTATTGAAGTACTTTGGTTTTGTAAAGACCCGTAAAAATCAAGGGAAATTTTTTCTTAATTGTCTTTGGAATTTTACAAGAGCGCGGTTTCTGACGGCACCTGATTCCGAGGCCCGGAGTGCCCATAATCAATTTCCGAAGTTTGGCTCGGGTACGTTCAGTGAACGAACGAGCGGGAATTCCTAACTTTTGATCTGGTGCTCGGAATTGAAATCTGAGGGCACCGATGAACTCGCAGCGCCGATATTCGCTTAAGAAGACCTTTTCGGAAGTTGCGTTTGTTGCGAGACGAAAGTTAGTTTTTGGGAGAATTATAAAAAGTTGAATAAAAAAATGTGGAATTCTTTTTATTTTACTTTTGTAGGTTAACTCCTCTCAAAGGGAGTTAGGGGTGGGACCCACACCCACTTAACCTCCCTTGAGAGGATTAAGTGTGGTGGGACCCACACGAACCTAAACCTCTCATCTTCCCCCTTAAACTCCCCTCTCTCCCTCTTAAAATTTTGTTAACTTAACATCTAATTAATTACACATGACATGTATAATTAATTAAGTGTTATGTTTTTGAATTTTGAAGTATTGAATTCCTTGGCTTGGTAAATAAAATAAGGAGGAACCTTATTTTATTTGGTTAGTTTTGTTTATTCATCTTGAGAGGTTTGAGAGCTTTTTTCTTCCTTCTTCAATCTTTGACGAAGAACGCTCAACTTGACGAAGAACGCTCAAGCTCCGACGAAGAACGCCACTCCTCTCTTCTTCGTCTTCCGTGTCAACGAGAGGGAACGCCGCTTCCTCCTCGGACCTTCTTCGTTGGCATACGAAGATTCACCAACGACGTATCTCTTCGGGCGTATCTCTCCGTCAACGGATTTGATGAACGACTACTGCGACGCCCGACCTCTGCGACGTTGTCTTCCGTGGGACGTTGACAAATCTTCGAACCTATACCCAAGGTAGGGGTTGTTGTATTTTGTTTATTTATTTATCCTTGTTCGTGGTTCATGCATGATTAACGTAGGGATTTTAAGTTGTGTTATCTTTTAACGTGAGGGGGGCCGGACCGCATGAACACGGCCGAACCCCCTCCATCGTTCTTGTTGATTTACCTTGCGGGTGGAAACAAGGTGGCGTGGTGCCGTCGCACCACGCGGTTAATCATGCGATTATATTACGCGACGCCGTCGCGCGCGCGCCATGGAAGAATCATCAAGAACGCGACGCCATTGTGCCGCGTTGAAGGAAATCAAAGGCACGGCGGAGGGACGCGGTGCCGTCGCACCGCGCCGGACGACGAACATCGCGGCCAGTTCCGGGCCGCGGCGGAACGAGAAGACCGGCGGCCGGGCCGCCGGCATCGGAAACCGAAGAGGGGACCAGATTTTCCGGTCCCGTTGGAGAAAACCGGCCGGCAGTTGGCCGACCGGAAGGTCAAAGTCCGGGGGAAATAAATTCCCCCGGCCAGCTCTAAACCCCCCCCCCCCCCTCATTTATGAGGGGGGCAGTTTCCTTGAGGGGGGGGGGGAGGAAGGAGGCCCCCCGGTTTTCTTCAAGCCGGCCCCCACGTGGGGGGGGGGGGGCGTTTTTTTTCAAAGGGCGCGGCATATAGCCGCGCCGCCTCTTCAATCAAGCAGGGGCTTGATTCCCCCCCGCGCGCTGCCTCCGTGCGGCGCCAGGCCGCCGCGCCGCCGGCCGGCCAGCCGGGCCGGGTCGGACTCGGTTCGGGTCGACCCGGTTCGGGCCGACCCAGGGGGGGTCGGGCCGGGTCGGCCCGGACCCGGACCCCCCCGTTTCGAATCAGTTACGGTCTTTTGGCTATAACATGAGCCACGGACCTCCGATCGACGAACCGTCTGCGACAACGCAATCCTTGGATCAAGACGGTCGTTTCGGTATATCGCACTCAGGGTTTCGGAGTACTTTGAGTTCGGCCGGGTTGGTTCGTTCACGAAACCAACCGGGCCCTCGGAGCGGAAACGCTCATATCTTGAGCTACAGACGTCCGATTGACGTGCCGTTAGCTTTGTTGTGTTCCTTTTAGTGATACGGTTCTTTTGGCATACTCCGCTCGCGGTTTGGACGCAGGTGGAGTATGGTCGGTTTGGTTTTGCCTTAAAAACCAACCGGGCCCCGGGGACGAAAATGCCAATAACTCTAAGACCGGACGTCCGATCGACGCGCCGTCTGTTGCGTTGAGTTCCTGTTGACGATACGGAACTTTTGGATACATCAACTCTGGACTTTGTGACAGTTGATGTATCAGCCTCTCGGCTCGTGGAGCGGACCCTCCGAACAAGCTTGCTGTGTGCGGGATCCCTAGTGGTGGCTGCGACGGTTACTGTGACTACTACTGCTGCTACTGCTACTGTGACTGCGAAGACGACAGTACAGAGATCCTGTGTGGATTCGACGACGACGACTACTGCACTCAGCGATCCTACATGGATTAGTGCTACAGGTCCTGCGTGGGCCCGATCCTGTGTGGGTCCAATCCTGTGTAGGTCACTGCGGGGATTAGTACCTATCGATCCTTCATGGGTCTGACGACTTAGATGGTTCTTTGATCATCTTTAACGTCATCCGAAGAAGTATACCTGTGTGAGTTGAATCTTCTGTTTTACTCGATAGAGGTGGTGCGCTTGGTTGTAGCGGAAGACCCGCGATACTGGAGACGAGCGTACGGAGTACGGAGACCGTGTAGCGGGCTGAGACCTGAAGACTGCTCGACCGACTCGACTTGGAGTGAGTCGACTAGCCCAGTGGACGGAGCGCCCGGTATTTGGCGGCAGACCCACGGAGGACAGAGCGCCTGGTAGTTGGCAGCAGACCCGCGGTACTCGACTGGAGGAGTACCTCTGTAGGCTATTTGGGTGAGCGCCCGGTATTTGGCAGCAGACCCTCAGCGGACGGAGCGCCCGGTAGTTGGCGGCAGACCCGCGGTACTCGACAGGAGGAGTACCTCAGCAGTCTTAGGTTAGTGAGAAGTATCTCAGAGTCGTGACAGGACACTGTACACTTCAGAGATAGGGCTCTTCAGTAGTTACGTTTTTGATAATGAAAATCCTGTGTGAGCTGAATCCTGTTACTTTCCTGTGTGGAATGTGTTGTGCTATCCTGTGTGGATTACGTTTTGCTTTCCTGTGTGGAATACGTTTACTTTCCTGTGTGGACTGAGTTATACTTGGGCTCGGAGGTTGGAGCGTATTTGAATTGATGACTTTGGTATATGTATGGGCATATACCTAAGCAGTGTCGGTTGTTACTTCGTGATTGTACCTTTCTTCGTGTTTTATCCTTTGTGGATTTGAGAGACCTTCAGGGGTCTCGGGGTCCCTACTGAGTAGCTTATACTCACCCCTGCACGGGCTTTGCCCGCACTACGTTGTGTTGGTTGCAGACAACGGACAACGTTGATCTTAGCTGAGGATTGCAGAGCAGGACGGTACCTGGAGGTGGACCACTGGGCGGGACGTGCTCGGAGCGGACGGCAGGACCCGTGGAGCAGTGGAGCTATCTGTACCCATCCTTCAGGTGGGATTTCCAGTGGACAGCTCGGTGTAGCGGCTTTTACTTTTCAGTTGCTGTTTTCCCTTTCGAGTTGTACTTTACTTGCAGTTTGGGTTTGTATACTGGCCCATTTACTTTTCTGCACTTTCAGTTGTACTCTGCTTTTGCTTAGTGTTTACTTTCTGCTTGCTTACTCTGTGGTGTTTGTTTACTTTACAAAGGCAATGCCTTCCCTTTTACCAGGAATTGCGCCTTGGTGCTAGTCGCCAGCCCCTCGCCTATGGAAGGCGGGCTTGGGGTAGTCACGGCACGGACCCCGAGGGCGGGTCGTGACAAATTGGTATCAGAGGAGTTCGGTTCTACCGCGAACTCTGATCTTTTCTATGTGAAGCAATAATGTTTAGCGTATTGAGTGTGGTTATCAGTCCAGGGAGTCCAGTGTTGGTGCGACGGCCGACGTATCCGTACACCAGGACCCTGACTTATGATTTCCGACTTAATGCAAGAAAACGTTGATTGCGTGTGTGTTTCAAAGTTTTCTTTGTGATTACTTAAATCAGCTCACCAGGTATACTGTTCTGACCGTGGCGCACCTGTTTCCTTTTCAAGATGGCCCCACGACGGCAGCCAGCTAGGGTTCCGAGAGTCGAGCATGACGACAGCCCACCGAGCGATAAGGCCTCGGTGCAGGGCCCTTTGTCAGCAGTGGCACCGGCGGTAGCACTACCCGCCGAGCCCCCGATACTTCCAGCACCAGCCGCTGACGATGCACGTCGCCTCAGCGCACTGCATGAGTTTCAGCGCCAATGACCACCCATGTTTCGCGGGGAGACGGATCCCCAGGCAACAGAGGACTGGCTGGAGGCAGTGGTACGAGTGTTTAGGCTAGTGAGGACACCAGCAGACCTCATGGCGATCCTCGCTGCGAGCCTACTACACGCAGCAGCAGGACGATGGTGGAGCTTGATGCTCCAGGTGTACGATGAGGCATCTCTACTTTGGACGGACTTTGAGAGCCTTTTTCGCTCGGAGTTCGTCCCAGCCACCCTTCGTGCGGTGCGTATCCAGGAGCTTCTTCAGCTGCGGCAGGGCAGCATGACGGTCGCTCAGTACTCGGCGAGATTTACCGATCTCTCGCGCTACTCGACCGACATGGTACGGGACCCATTCTTCCGGGACCGGACCTTCGAGCAGGGTTTGAGACACGAGATCAGGGCATCACTGATCCCCCTCAGCATACCGACTCAGACAGGAGTACTAGAGCGATCCCTCCTGATCGAGAGTTTCCTGGCTGAGTCCATAGCGAGACCTACCGCAGGGCGGCAGATAGCGGAGTCTTCGGCAACAGGTAGCCGACGGATGACTCAGGGTTCCAGGCAGACCAGACCTACCGGTGGCCGACTGCACGACTCATGCTCAGTTGTACGGGGAAGCCAGGGTGGAGTCAGAGCCAGGCGTGCTGAGAGTGGGCAGTGTTACTCCTGTGGCGGGATTGGTCACATGGCTCGTTATTGTCCGACCCGCCATGCTGATGATCAGCAGTTAAGTGAAGAACCTCCCAGGCAGAGGCAGAGGTTCGACCGTGGCGGTCCGCAGGGAGGAGGCGGACGAGGCAGAGGAGCTGGACGAGCAGCCGGTGGTGGGCGACACTTTGGGGATCTTCCACCACCACCACCAGGAGGTCCACCCCGACCACAGGGAGTAGGTGAACATACGAGAGCTCAACTTCAGGCAGCCGAGGCCTTCGATCATGGAGCTCTGGGAGCCGATGGACAGGAGAAGAACTAGTGGATACATCCTTTGTACTTCTGGTTCCTTGTTGCATTTGTGTAGCGTCTTGTTTTATGAGCTGCAATAATAAAAGACGCATACCATTATGATATTTTCGTTCCTGTCCTCT
The DNA here is from genome assembly GCA_963277665.1 of Viscum album. Lineage (NCBI taxonomy): Eukaryota > Viridiplantae > Streptophyta > Magnoliopsida > Santalales > Viscaceae > Viscum > Viscum album. Next base: position 1,719,570,534 of record OY728136.1, on the reverse strand, counting down.
TTCGTGATGTTACTAAGAGGTTCCAGTTTTGGATGTTGACTTGACCCTCACTTGTGAGACATCTACTGGAGGAGACCCAGTTACCACACACTGATGCCGACAGTGTGACTCAACCCTTGGAGGCGAGAGTAATGGTTGAATCTCTTAGTAGTAGCGTCGAGGCCTTACGACGTCATCCTTGGTATGGATTAGTATCATCCATGTTAGGATTGACTATTTTAGGCAAAGAATGTGGTTCATCCAGGGGATGAGACCAGATTTCTCTTATCGGCAAAGAATAAATCTTGCAGCTCTGGTGGGACCGGAGATGGTCCAGGCCACGACAGAGAAGGTCCAGGTCATCCAGGAGCGGATGAGTACAGCTCAGAGCCGGCAGAAGTCATTCGCTGACAGGAGGCGGAGGCCACTAGAGTTCGAGGATGGCGACCACGTCTTCTTGTGGGTCTCACCTCGACGTGGTATTCGGATATTTGGCCGACGCGGCAAGTTATCTCCGCGCTTCATCGGACCCTTCCAGCTCCTCAGCAGGGTTGGAGAGGTGGCTTATCGCCTGGCTCTGCCACCTCAGTTGCACCGGGTGCATGACGTCTTCCACGTATCCCAGCTGAGGAGATACATGCACGACCCGATGCACATCATTGACCATGGGGAGCTTGACGTTGTCGATGGGGAGACTTTTACGGAGGTCCCGGTGGAGATAGAGGATCGACAAGAGCGGGTACTGCGTGGGCGATCGATTCCTCTTGTGCGCATCAGATGGCAGCACGGGAATCTCCAAGAGAGCACATGGGAGCGGGAGGCTCAGATGCGTGCTCAGTACTCTCATTTGTTTCCCTAGTTTTTGATGTATCTTTACGGGGACGTAAAGCCCTGAGGTGGGAGTAATGTAAAGACCCGTAAAATTCAAGGGAAATTTTTTCTTAATTTTCTTTGGAATTTTACAAGAGCGCGGTTTCTGACGGCACCTGATTCCGAGGCCCGGAGTGCCCAGAATCAATTTCAGAAGATTGGCTCGGGTACGTTCAGTGAACGAATGAGCGGGAATTCCTAACTTTTGATCCGGTGCTCGGAATTGATATCCGAGAGCACCGATGAACTCGCAGCGCCGATATTCGCTTAAGGAGACCTTTTCGGAAGTTGCGTTTGTTGCGAGACGAAAGTTAGTTTTTGGGAGAATTATAAAAAGTTGAATAAAAAATGTGGAATTCTTTTTATTTTACTTTTGTAGGTTAACTCCTCTCAAAGGGAGTTAGGGGTGGGACCCACACCCACTTAACCTCCCTTGAGAGGATTAAGTGTGGTGGGACCCACACGAACCTAAACCTCTCATCTTCCCCCTTAAACTCCCCTCTCTCCCTCTTAAAAGTTTGTTAACTTAACATCTAATTAATTACACATGACATGTATAATTAATTAAGTGTTATGTTTTTGAATTTTGAAGTTTTGAATTCCTTGGCTTGGTAAATAAAATAAGGAGGACCCTTATTTTATTTGGTTAGTTTTGTTTATTCATCTTGAGAGGTTTGAGAGCTTTTTTCTTCCTTCTAAAATCTTTGATGAAGAACGCTCAACTTGACGAAGAACGGTCACGCTCCGACGAAGAACGCCACTCCTCTCTTCTTCGTCTTCCGTGTCAACGAGAGGGAACGCCGCTTCCTCCTCGGACCTTCTTCGTCGGCATACGAAGATTCGCCAACGACGTATCTCTTCGGGCGTATCTCTTCGTCAACGGATTTGACGAACGACTACCGCGACACCCGACCTCCGCGACGTTGTCTTCCGCGGGACGTTGACAAATCTTCGAACCTATACCCAAGGTAGGGGTTGTTGTATTTTGTTTATTTATTTATCCTTATTCGTGGTTCATGCATGATTAACGTAGGGATTTTAAGTTGTGTTATCTTTTAACGTGAGGGGGGCCGGACCGCATGAACACGACCGAACCCCCTCCATCGTTCTTGTTGATTTACCCTGCGGGTGGAAACAAGGTGGCGTGGTGCCGTCGCACCACGCGGTTAATCGTGCGATTATATTACGCGACGCCGTCGCGCACGCGCCATGGAAGAATCATCAAGAACGCGACGCTGTCGCGCTGCGTTGAAGGAAATCAAAGGCACGGCGGAGGGACGCGGTGCCGTCGCACCGCGCCGGACGACGAACACCGCGGCTGGTTCCGGGCCGCGGCGGAACGAGAAGACCGGCGGCCGGGCCGCCGGCGTCGGAAGCCAAAGAGGGGACCAGATTTTCCGGTCCCGTTGGAGAAAACCGGCCGGCAGTTGGCCGGCCGGAAGGTCAAAGGCCGGGGGAAATAAATTCCCCCGGCCAGCTCTAAAACCCCCCTCATTTAAGAGGGGGGCGGTTTCCTTGAGGGGGGGGGGGGGGGGGCAGGAGGCCCCCCGGTTTTCTTCAAGCCGGCCCCCACGTGGGGGGGCCGTTTTTTTTTCAAAGGGCGCGGCATATAGCCGCGCCGCCTCTTCAATCAAGAAGGGGCTTGATTCCCCCCCGCGCGCTGCCTCCGTGCGGCGCCAGGCCGCCGCGCCGTCGGCCGGCCTGCCGGGCCGGTTCGGACCCGGTTCGGGCCGACCCAGGGGGGGTCGGGCCGGGTCGGCCCGGACCCGGACCCCCCCCGTTTCGAATCAGTTACGGTCTTTTGGCCATAACTTGAGCCACGGACCTCCGATCGACGAACAGTCTGTGACAACGCGATCCTTGGATCAAGACGGTCGTTTCGGTATATCGCACTCAGGGTTTCGGAATACTTTGAGTTTGGCCGGGTTGGTTCGTTCACGAAACCAACCGGGCCCTCGGAGCGGAAACGCTCATATCTTGAGCTACAGACGTCCGATTGACGTGCCGTCAGATTTGTTGTGTTCCTTTTAGTGAGACGGTTCTTTTGGCATACTCTGCCCGAGGTTTGGACGCAGGTGGAGTATGGTCGGGTTGGTTTTGCCTTAAAAACCAACCGGGCCCCGGCGACGAAAATGCCAATAACTCTAAGACCGGGCGTCCGATCGACGCGCCGTCTGTTGCGTTGAGTTCCTGTTGACGATACGGAACTTTTGGATACATCAACTCTAGACTTTGTGACAGTTGATGTATCAGCCTCTCGGCTCGTGGAGCGGACCCTCCGAACGAGCTTGCTGTGTGCGGGAACCCTAGTGGTGGCTGCAACTGTTACTGTGACGACTACTGCTGCTACTGCTACTGTGACTACGACGACGACAGTACAGAGATCCTGTGTGGATTCGACGACGACGACTACTGCACTCAGCGATCCTACATGGATCAGTGCTACAGGTCCTGCGTGGGCCCGATCCTGTGTGGGTCCGATCCTGTGTAGGTCACTGCGGGGGTTAGTACCTATCGATCTTTCGTGGGTCCGACGACTTAGATGGTTCTTTGATCATCTTTAACGTCATCCGAAAAAGTATACCTGTGTGAGTTGAATCTTCTGTTTTACTCGATAGAGGTGGTGCGCTTGGTTGTAGCGGCAGACCCGCGATACTGGAGACGAGCGTACGGAGTACGGAGACCGTGTAGCCGGCTGAGACCTGAAGACTGCTCGACCGACTCGACTTGGAGTGAGTCGACTAGCCCAGTGGACGGAGCGCCCGATATTTGGCGGCAGACCCACGGAGGACAGAGCGCCTGGTAGTTGGCAGCAGACCCGCGGTACTCGACTGGAGGAGTACCTTTTTAGGCTATTTGGGTGAGCGCCCGGTATTTGGCAGCAGACCCTCAGCGGACGGAGCGCCCGGTAGTTGGCGGCAGACCCGCGGTACTCGACAGGAGGAGTACCTCAACAGTCTTAGGTTAGTGAACAGTATCTCAGAGTCGTGACAGGACACTGTACACTTTAGAGATAGGGCTCTTCAGCAGTTACATTTTTGATAATGAAAATCCTGTGTGAGCTGAATCCTGTTACTTTCCTGTGTGGAATGTGTTGTGCTATCCTGTGTGGATTACGTTTTGCTTTCCTGTGTGGAATACGTTTACTTTCCTGTGTGGACTGAGTTATACTTGGGCTCGGAGGTTGGAGCGTATTTGAATTGATGACTTAGGTATATGTATGGGCATATACCTAAGCAGTGTCGGTTGTTACTTCGTGATTGTACCTTTCATCGTGGTTTATCCTTTGTGGATTTGAGAGACCTTCAGGGGTCTCGGGGTCCCTACTGAGTAGCTTATACTCACCCCTGCACGGGCTTTGCCCGCACTACGTTGTGTTGGTTGCAAACGACGGACAACGTTGATCTTAGCTGAGGCTTGCAGAGCAGGACAGTACCTGGAGGTGGACCACTGGGCGGGACGTGCTCGGAGCGGACGGCGGGACCCATGGAGCAGTGGAGCTATCTGTACCCATCCTTCAGGTGGGATTTCCAGTGGACAGCTCAGTGTAGTGGCTTCTACTTTTCAGTTGATGTTTTCCCTTTCGAGTTGTACTTTACTTTCAGTTTGGGTTTGTATACTGGCCCATTTACTTTTCCGCACTTTCAGTTGTACTCTGCTTTTGCTTAGTGTTTACTTTCCGCTTGCTTACTCTGTGGTGTTTGTTTACTTTAAAAAGGCAATGCCTTCCCTTTTACCGGGAATTACGCCTTGGTGCTAGTCGCCAGCCCCTGGCCTATGGAAGGCGGGCTTGGGGTAGTCACGGCACAGACCCCGAGGGCGGGTCGTGACAGGTTTTGTTTTATGTACTTATACCTTGTGTTGTATTTTATTAGATTGCAGTGTATCATGTTTTGGCTGCTTTCATATAATTACAGACATGTCTCATAATCATATATATGATTGTTGGTAATATTTTACTTCAGTTTCTTTGTCCATTTTCAGGTCTATATTTCTTACTGCTTTTGGTTTTGTATATTTATATTTTTTTCCATTGTGCTACACTTTGACAAATGAGGGTATAGTTTCTCCACTATTAGTCCTAGGACCTTGCTGCTAGTCAGCAGCCTCTGGCGTTTGGGGAAATGCGCTTGAGGTCATGTGACCTACCGGGTTCGGGGCACCTGTTGTTTGGCACCAGGATCCAGGATGTTACAAAATGGTATCTGTAGAGACTCAATCCTGACATACATGGACATTACATTACTTTTGCGGAATACCTAATACATAAAAAAAACCAGACACCAAAGGAATTTAATAGTTTAGTTTCCTTGGAAACTCAGAATATAATCTTTAATCTTGGTGAATGATCTTCAACATCTACCATAAAGATCATCCCTTTATTTCTTACCTAAAACCATTATTTATATATTGAGGAAAAGAAAACATATAATGGGTTAGCTCAAATTCTCAGTATGGGTAAGAATGGAGAAAATAAAACAAACCATATACATTTGAACTTCAAAACATGAACATAAAGTTTACACATCAAAATATTGTGTTTTGAAATAAATATTGGCAGTACGTAAGGCATAAGTCATAAAGGAACATTAATCATGATTAAATAGCATGGAAATAAAACATTTAATTGTGTCAAACCATTATGCACATGATATTATTTCCATAGTAGCAAAGGCATTGCTGCCAAGACCAACTTAGTGGACAAAGTCTCTTTGTGAATCGAGTTTACTCCCCGTTACAGTCCTGTATCACTAAACCAGATTAACATACCATTCCAGCCATGTCTATCTCATGAGATATAAATCTTTACCCAATGAATTGGATGGAGATATAGGTCCCACCCATCTCATAATGAAATCATCTTTACGTGTGCCACAATATAAACATAAATCATTCACCATAACCCAATGAATAAAATGGGTTTCATAAACATCATCTCATAATAACATAGTCCATATAAAACAAATGTATATAATTTCATCATAAGAAAATAAAAACCATGTAAATCATAGAGACATTATACTTGAAACAAACACATATGAAAATAATGTCATCTTAGATGGAATTTTTTTTTGATAAAACACTTGAAATGAATTCTTGGGGAAAATATCATTTCTTCATCAAAATCATTTTCATTTCACAAAATTCAATTCACTATTAAAAGAAAATTATATTGTCGAAAATAACCATGAAATTTTGTAGATTATGTTTCATGAAGATTAGGTGTTATAAAACCGTAAAAATTCGTTCATGCCATATAAGTTAAAAAAACATTCTCCTCATACTTTTACTGAAAAAGTCAAAAAGTGCCTTGTATGGTAAAAAAAGAATGATTCTTTACATACCATGTAGTAAACGTCAAAAAATGGTTAAAAAGGACATTAAAAATGAATCAAACCATTTTTAGTAAACAGGGACATGGATGATAAATATAACCCCAGTAAATACTTACGAATAAACAATCTTAGATGAAAACGAGATTAGAAAAGTTATCCCTTACCTTAGGTCCGATATGCTTTGTACTTATCCGACCCTCCAGTATAATGATTTGAATAATGTCATTGACATATTACAGAATCATATTCATTGATATGATATCATATATGGTTCACTTATGATGTTATATTACCGGTTCTTTTGTAAATTCCATGATAAAGAAGCGTTTTGGGTAAACTCGTTTTATTTATCGTACGTGTTTGGACTTGTTGTTATTGATATTATTATTATTTATATAAATATTTACTTACATTGAGAATTTAAATAATTATTTATATGTGATATATATTCAGTATATATATATATATAATAGATAGAAAAATGTAATGAAATACACCGTTCATGGAGACGGTAGGTCGTACGTACGCATAAACGTTGTTTTCCTTTCCTTATTGACATGAATGGAAGTAAGTAGATGACATATGTATATATACATAAATCCAGTAGCCTTATCATTTCATATATTTTATTATTATTTCTCACATATAATTTATCATCATTCTTTAATGGTTAACATAGAGAATGGATCTCATTGCGTCGTGGAGACGGTAATCCGTACGTACGCACGAGTGATGATATCATTCCCATAATTATTGAATTGAATTGGAGTGGATGATATAATATCTCAGAATCTGTATGATGTTATAATAACTATATATATTTATTCATTACACCATTATACCCATCCAAGTAAGGTGGTTGTAGAAAAACAGATTACACCACGGCGTGGAGACGGTATTCCATACGTACGCACGCATGGTGATTTCGTTTTCTGTAGGATGGATAGAAGGTGAAATGGGGTTTTTGTTATTTATAATAACATATTAGTTTTTTATTGATACTGATGTTATTACTTTATAATGAATCAACCAAATAAGAAGATGTTTAAGAAGAAACAAAACTTGAAAGAATCAGTAGAAGAGATTACCTCTTCTTCGACGCACCTCTTTTAAGATACCTCTTAAGGAACTAGAGTTGGTCTTTTGAGGAGACCAGAACAACTATAATGTTTCTAGGGGAGTTTATAAGGGAAATGGGAAGGGGTTGGACGAGCTTGAAAGCTCAAAAGTGTGTAAAGAGAAGAAGGAGGAGGTGCCGTTTTATAATGGAGGAGAGGGGCACTTTAGAAAAATCATAAAGTATTATTTTATAATAAAGTCATATTCAATATTTAATAGCTCCGAATTGATTTGTTTTGAATATAAGGTGGGTATGGGTATAAATCCTTTCAACCAATAGATTTTAGATAAGTTTAGGTTACTATTTTAACCTTAGCATTTAGATTTTACTCTAAGTTAAATAATTTAACATTTACCGTGCCTTCTTGTTTTCTTACACTGTATGGTTAATAAAATTAATATGAAAAAGCCAAAAGAACCCCAAGTGGTTAATTATTTATATATATAACATTATATAAGTCATTTGGACGAACCTTAGATTTTTAAGAATAAAATAACAATTAATAATATAATATTTGTTTTAAAAACTATTTTATCTCAATTTTGACACTATTTAGTAATAGATTTTTTGTGAAGATCATAAAAGAAATATTATTAATAAAAAAATTAATAAAATTAATACTAACATGTTATATTAACATATAAAATTTCTTTAATTCATAAAAAGTCTCAAATTACATTTATTTGGGTATTTATAACATAATTTATGTTAATATTTCATTAATAAGGTAATTACTGCATCATCCTTATGTCATAAATAAATTAAATTATTTAATGTATAAAAATTATAAATAAAATAGAATCATATAGTAAATATTTTTATCTTTCTAATGAATATTTATAGTCTAATTTATCTTATGAATTACCCTATATTAAAAATGATTTAGTTATTAAACATTGATTTTAAATCTTGTAACTCTTTTTTAATTAAAATAATAATAAGTGTCCTAATCTAATCCAAGTGGACCTAAAGGATAATATTGTATTCCTAAGGTTGTTTTTTGTCGAATTACGATCATCCAATAGAATTAAGACATGTTTTTGGGTAATAATATTATTATTTTAACCCTTAACTACCCTATTTACTTTTAACGGTGGTAAATAAAAGTAAAAGTCACTATTCACCAAAAATTATTTTTATCTTATTGAACCACATTTTACTCCTTGATATAAACCATGTCTCTCGGATTTTCAAAATACCACTCACAGAAGTGGTAAAATTATGTTTTATGTAAATTTTCAAATTCTCCTAGGAGGTGGGAAAAAGACGGTGAAAAGTTCGATAAAATTTTTATATATCTATATTATTATAAAATTACTCCAATTAATTATGTTGAACATATATAGGTATTATGTATCAATTTTTACCTTAAATAAATTTATGTAAAAATAAATAATTATTTAAATAAAAAGTCGGTTTTTAAATAATAACCGAGTTTTTTCACTATTCATCAAAAATTAAAAGTTTTTGGAAAAATACCAAAAATTCACTCTAGGATAATTTCGATATTCTGAATCCAAAAATGATGTCCATTTTGAAAGATAAAATTTATAAAATTTCAATAAGTGGTTTTTACTATTCATAACGGCTAGTTCATAATAATATAATTTCTCGTTTAGTGATACTTGGTATTGCGTACTACACACGCTATTGAAGATGGTCTTGATTTCATGTAATGAAAGCCAAGTCAGGGCTGCGTGTAGAGAAAGATCCGTTTAGTGTTGTGTATAACATAATCAAAACTTATCTCATTTATACATTAAACAAAATCTATACTTAATGTTTCGTAGAATAATTTCACAAATCAAATTTGAAATTGTGTGTAACACGAGCCAAAAATAGTGTTGCGTATACTTCAAGATAGTACGGTGTTTGGTATAGTAAAAGATAATATTTGTGTAGCATAAAACAATAGATATCAAATAAATTAAAAAGAATACTTCCCATAAAATCCCGGGGTGTTACATTCTACCCCCCTTAAAATGAATTTCTCCCTCGAAATTCCTCTAGGTTATAAATGGTTTACCACATTAAAGTTTATTTAATAGAAACCCACAATGTAAAAAGGACTACCAAAACTTAACTTTGAAAACTAAATTATGAAATTTAACGGTTTCCCAAATTAACTAATCACTATGTTTCCACATAGGAGAACATAGGTGAAAATATGTTGATGGAAGAGAAATCTAACCATCATGTTCTGATAGAGAGTGGTAGAGAACATGGAAATGAAAAATCCAACAATCAGAAAGCCATAAATTTGTGATGATCTAAGGTACCATCTTATTCATCATATATGAGGGAAATAGGACATATTTTTTGGTTTTCAAGATCATTTCCCTAAAGATGAAAAAATTGGAATTAGAAGAAATAATTTCTTGATTTTGGTACAATCTCACCATTGGTCGTTACATGAACAATTTCAAATTCAACTCTTAAAGAAATGAAGTTTAATTTTCCATTCGTGAAGTGTTAACAGATGATGTGATTGAATTATAGGTCATTCCATCTGTCTCAAACAAAATGTTTGCAAAAGTTATTAAACATACATAAGTACATCTATATTGAGATTAATCCTATATGGTTTCTAAAATGGACTTATACATCATCTATCATTGATCATAATAAAATAAAACTAGTTTCTACTAACCAAGGACTTCCTGTAGGCCAGTGGAAGGAAATAAAGGCATGTCGTACTTTTGTTGTGGGTTTGATTCCCGCATCCTTGTCCAACGCAACAGGTTGTCGCTTGTCCTACGAGTTGTCCTTTCTCTAAAACTATAATATTATAACATAACAAAATGTTCTAGCCTTAAAAAATACTACCTGATGTCTAACATAATCTATTTAAATCATTAGGTTTATCTAAAAATAATTCTATCCAATCTCATAGTATAAATAAATTTATTACTAGAAAGGACATCTACAAAACATTGAATACATTCATTTATCGCCCGTATATCATAAGATACATATATCTTGTTGGTCACATTCCAAACATGTCAATTACTTAATCATGTATTCTCTTGAAATATGAGTTACCATAGAACCATAGTGAAAACATGAATTCTATCAAAAGTTAACTCTTTCTGTATACGAAAATCCCAAAGTTCTATATACTTGAACCATGATATCACTTTGTCCTTGTACTAGTCATGAGCTCATGAATACTATCAAACATATTATTTTCTCCATATCCTTTCATTTTGCACATATAATCAATTTTCCAAAAATATTTCAATCACTTTTCATAGTTACCGGTACCATATAATTATCAAAAACCAATACATAGATATTCCAAAATTCCACAATACTATAAATGAGATTCCATGATAGTATTTTGAAATCCCTTTACATAAACACTTAATCATTCCACAAAATCATTGTCATACTCTACATCACAAATAGTGATCACATGTTAATTTCCTTTGTCCTTTTCCTTAATAGGTTGCTCATGTCGATCGTCATTAACCCTTGGATTAGGGCATTGATTAGAATAATGCCCCAGTTCTTTGCACTTGTAGAATTGAAGTGTTGGTGGAGCATTCTCTGTAGTCTTTTCTCTATCCACGTCATTGAAAACATTTTTCCCATTACTTCGGCACTCTACTGCTTGATGACCTTATTTTTCACACTTGAATCATTTTCTAGTACATTTTAGACAATCTCCACCATGCTTCTTTCCACACTTTGAGCATAAAGAAATATTCACCTTCTTTTCACCATTGTTATGAAATTTTTCCTTAAAATCCATCTTTTATTTCTTGTCAAAACCATGAGATGGATATATAACACCAACTTCTAGTTCTACCTTGATAGAACAACGCAAAATTTCTTCATAGGTACTGAAGTCTCTTATAGCTAATGCCCTTCAAAGACTTGGTTTTAAGCCACTGGAGAATCGATCAACATTACTTTCAGGTTGGATGATAAAACCAGATGCATACCTTGAAATCCCTGTAAAATTCTCTTCGTATATACCGACAGATTCATCATCCATTTTCTTAATCTCACATAACTCCTTCTCTATCTTTGTTCGAAGAATATTAGGGATGTACTTGTTGAATAAAAATTCATGAACTCGTTCTATTCCATGGATTCAATTTCATCTTGGGACCTTGTATTCTTAATTAGAGTCCACCACCGGTCTACTTCACCTTCTAAACGGTAAAGAGATAAAATTACTTTTCATGTTTTGAACAACAAAGTATGCAAAATATCTTTTCAATGGTACTGATCCATTGTTCAGCAACAAGTGGATCAGAAGACCCATTGAAAGAAGTTGGACATTGCCTCACGAAGTACTCAATAGAATATTGTCCCCTTATAAACCCATTTGAAATTCCAGAATGATTCATAGTTTGTTTAAATATAGCATTATGATTTTTCACTCCATCTCCCATAACGTTGGTTTGTTCACGAGGACAATCATTTCATCGTCCATTACATTGATCAACACGGTTCCTTCGGGTTCCAAGAATCGTTTAAAACCCAAAAATAATAGTGTGAGAGGCAACATCATGATAGGAAAACAACATAATAAATGGAGATTACCTTCAATATATAACATCATAGGGTTAATTCTATGATTGTTACCATAATTCTAGTACTATAACTGATACTTATACTTATCCTTAGGGAAATCCCAAGACATAGATAAGAAATATCTTTAGGGATTTCAAAATCGTTTTTGCATACTAGTTTCCAAAGGTTAACTAAACCTTTCCTCTAATACCAACTGTAGACACCCAATCTTGATATACATACACATTACATTACTTTTCCAGAATAAAATATACATAAAAAACAGACACCAATGGACCATAATAGTTTAGTGTCTTTGGAAACTCATAATATAATCTTCTAATCTTGGTGAAATTTATTCAACGTCTCCCATAAAGATACTTTTTTTTCTTACCTAAAACCTTTTTATATCTTAGAGAAAAGAAAACATATAAAGGGTGAGCTCAAATTCTTAGTATGGGTAAGCATGGAGAAAATAAAACAAACCATATACATTTTAACTTCAAAACATGAACATAATGTTTACACATCAAAATCCTGAGTTGTGAAATAAGTATTGGAAGTACGTAAGGAATAGGTCATAAAGAAACATAAATAATGATAAAATAGAATTGGAATATAACATTTAATCGTGTCAAACCATTAATCACATGATATGATTTCCATAGTATCCAAGGCATTGCTTCCAAGACCATCTTGGTGGACAAAGTCCCTTTCTGAATCGAGTTCACTCCTCGTTCCAGTACTGTATCACTGAACCAGATTAACATACCATTCCATCCATGTCTATCTCATGAGATATAAATCTTTACCCAATGAATTTGAGGGAGATATAGGTCCCACCCATCTCATAATGAAATCATTCTTACGTGTGCCCCAACAAAAACATAAATCATTCATCATAACCCACAGAATAAAATGGGTTTCATAAACATCATCCCATCATAACAGAATCCATATAAAACAGATGGATATCATTTCATCATAAGAAAAGGGAAACCATGTAAATCATAGAGACATTATACTTGAAACATACACATATGAAAATAATGTCATCTTAGACAGAAAATGGTTTTGATTAAACACTTGAAATGAATTCTTGAGGAAAATATCCTTTCTTCTTCAAAATCATTTTCTTTTCACAAAATTCCATTCACTGTTAAAAGGAAAATATTTTTTTGAAAATAACCATGAAATCTTGTAGAGTAATCTTCATGAAAATAAGGTGTTATAAAACCGTCAAAATCTATTCATGCTGTATAAGTTAAAAAACATTCTCCTCATACTTTTACCGAAAAAGTCAATAAGTACCTCATATGGTAATCAAAAGAAAGATTCCATACATACCATGTAGTAAAAGTCCAAAATGGGTAAAAATGACTTTAAACATGCATGAATCCACTTTTAGAAAATAGGGATATGGATGAAAAATATAACCCCAGTAAATACATACGAATAAACAATCTCGGATAAAAACGAGATTCGAAAAGTTATCCCTTACCTTAGGTCTGATATGCTTAGTATATATCCAAAACTCTTTTATAATGATTTAAATAATGTCATTGACTTATTACAAAATCATATTCATTGTTATGATATCATATATGGTTCACTTATGACATTATATTACCCATACTTTTGTAAATTCCATGTTAAAGCAGCGTTTTGGGTAAAATCTTTTTATTTATCGTACATGTTTGGACTTGTTGTTATTGATATTATTATTACTTATATCAAGATTTACTTACTCCATGAATGTAAATAATGATTTATATATCATATATATTCATTATATATATATATATATTTATTTATTTATAATAGATAGATAAATGAAATGAAATACACCCTTAATGGATATGGTAGGTTGTACATACGCATGAACGTTGTTTTCCTTTCCTTATTGACTTGAATGGAAGTAAGTAGATGACATATATATATACATAAATATAGTAGCCTTATCATTTCATAAATTTCTTTATTTATCATTATAATAACTTTATAATCATTCTTGAATGGTTAACATGGGGAATGGATCTCATCGCGTCGTGGAGACGGTAATCCGTACGTACGCACGAGCGATGATATCATTTCCATAATTATTGAATTGAAATGGAGTGGATGATATAATATCTCAGAATCCGTATGAATTTATAACAACTATATATATTTATTCTTTACACCATTATACCCATCCAAGTAAGGTGGTGGTAGAAAAACAGATTACACCACGGCGTGGAGACGGTATTCTGTACATACGCATGCGCGGTGATTTCATTTTCTGTAGGATAGATAAAAGCTGAAATGGGGTTGTTTCATATTTATAATAACATGTCAGTATATTATTGATACTGATGTTATTACTTTATAATGAATCAAATAACGAAGAATATGTTTAAGAAGTAGGAAAACATGAAAGAATCAGTAGAAGAGATTACCTCTTCTTCGACGCACCTCATTTAAGGTTCCTCTAAATGCACTAGAGTTGGCCTTTTGAGGAGACCAGAACCTCTTTAATGTTTATAGGGAAGTTGAGAAGGGAAATGGTCATGGTTTGGCCAAGCTTGAAAGCTCAAAAGAGTCTAATGAGAATAGGGAGGAGGTTCCCTTTTACAAGGGAGGAGAGGGTCACTTTAAGAAAAACATAAAATATTATTTTATAATAAAGTCATATTCGGTTTTTAATAGCTCAAAATTGATTTATTTCGAATCTAATGTGGTGATGGGTCGAACTACTCTCAAAAAATAGGTTTCAAACAAGTTTAGGTTACTATTTTAACCTTATCATTTAGATTTAACTCTAAGTGAAATAATTTAACTTTTATCGTGTCTTCTTCTTTTCTTATAATAAATGGTTAATAAAGGTACTATAAAAAGAAAAAAGAACCCCAAGTGGTTCATTATTAATATATATAATCTTATATAAGTCATTTTTCCGAATATTAGATTTTTAATAATAAAATAACAATTAATTATATTATATATGTTTTAAAAACTATTTTATGTCAATTTTGACACTATTTGGTAGTTGATTTATTGTGAAAACCATAACAGCATGATTAGTTCAAAAAAAATTAAATAAATCAATACTAACATGTCATATTAACCTATAAAATTTATGTAATTCATAAAAAGTCTCAAATTACTTTCATTTTGGTATTTATAACATCAATTATGTTAATATTTCATTAATAAGTTAATTACTACATCATCATTGTGTCATAAATAAATTATAATATTTAATGTCTAAAAATTATAAATAAAATACTCTTATATAGGAAATCTTTTTATATTTTCAATGAATATTTATAGTCTAATTTATCTTATGTATAACCCTATATTAAAAATGTTTTAGTTATTAAACATTGATTTTAACTCTTTTAATTCTTCTTTAAATAAAATAATAATAAGTGTCCTAATCAAATCCAAGTGGACCTAAAGGGTAATATTTTATTCCTAAGGTTGTTTTTGGTCGAACTAAA
Organism: Viscum album; assembly: GCA_963277665.1. Lineage (NCBI taxonomy): Eukaryota > Viridiplantae > Streptophyta > Magnoliopsida > Santalales > Viscaceae > Viscum > Viscum album. The sequence continues at coordinate 1,719,555,223 of OY728136.1, read as the reverse complement.
ATTATCCAATTGAATTAGTACACGTTTTAGGGTAATAATAATATCATTCTGACCCTTAATTGCCCTATTTACTTATAACCTAGGTAAATAAAAGTAAAAAGTTACTATTCACAAAAAAATATTTTAATCTTATTGAACCACATTTTATTCCTTTATATTCATCGTGTCTCTCGGATTTTCACAATTCCACTCACATAAGCGGTAAAATTCTGTTTTATGTAAATTTTCAAATTCTCCTAGGAGGTGGGTAAAACACGGTGAAAAGTTCAATAAATTTTTTATATATCTATATTTTTATAAAATGAGTCCAATGAATTACATTGAACATATATAGGTATTATGAATCAATTATGAGTTAAAATAAATTTAAAGAAAATAAAAAAAATTTTAAATAAAAAGTCGGTTTTTAAATAGTAACCTATTGTTTTCACTATTCATAAAAAATTTAATGTTTTCTGAAAAATACAAAAAATTAACCCTAGGATAATTTCGATATTCTGAATCCAAAAATGAATTCCATTTTGAAAGATGAAATGTATAAAATTTCAGAAATTTGGTATTACTATTCATAACAGTTAGTTCATAATAACATAATAGCTCGTTTAGTGAAACTCAGTATTGCATACTACACAAGCTATCAAAGAAGGTCTTGATTGCATGTAATGCATGACAAGTCAGGGCTGTGTGTAGTGAATGATCCATTTAGTGTTGGGTATAACATAATCAAAACTTATTTCATTTATACATTAAACAAAATCTATACTTAATGTTGTGTAGAATAATTTCAACAAAAAAAACTTGAAATTGTGTGTAACATGATCGAAAAATAGTGTTGCGTATACTTCAAGAAAATACGGTGTTGCGTATAGAGCACGATAATATTGGTGTAGCATACAACACAAAACATCAAATAAATTAAAAAGAATACTTCTTAGAAAATATCGGGGTGTTACAGTATCAGAGGAGTTTCTTTTCTTTGACTTACTGTTTAGAGCCTACAGAAGGGGATAAGAGAGAATAGGTACTTGGTAATAAGCTGTGTTGGGGAGTAGCTAACCCGTGTAGAGGGAAAAGCTAATCTACCTCATTTAATTTGAATTTTCCTGGTTTTTCAAATTTTACAGTTGATTTGATTTCACCTTAGTGTGACACACTTGTGGTGTGTTGTTTCTCTTTTATACATGGGTTCTATTTAGTTGCAACCTGATGAGATTAGGGTATGCCATCTCATGCTTCATTTAGGAAAATTTTAGAATCACATGTCATGCATAGTTCCATTCCATGTAGGCACATTAGAAATTTCATGTTGTTGTGATAGATGTTGTGATAGACAATGCATGTTGTTGTGACATGTACATTGATTGATACACCTACCGTTGATAGGGTATTTCTTGTAGGAGGTTTTGTTATAATGAACTCCAAACTTTGGTTCTTGAGGGGTTATGGGACCTCATTGACCAGATTTTTGCTGGATCATTGACAAGTTTACCTTGTTTATTACATGTATAAGATGCCAATCATTGATTTGTGGGGAGTATGGGCCGTAACGGATCATAATTTGGCACATTGGTGATCGTTTCAGTGTTTTTCTAGGCTCCATAGTAGCTTCAGAGGCTTACTATCTGGAAAAATCCAGATTACATGCCATGCATTTTTTACTACACGCCATGTGTACTTCTATTCTGGACGAAACTGTTTTTCTTAAGTACACATCATGTACCTTATGTACATGATGTGTGGCCAGAGACATGGGATAGTGAAGTTTTTGTTGGAACACATTGTGTACCAGTTGTACACATCGTTTCATGTTGACCCTGTGTCCGCTCAAGTGACTAACAAAACAGATGGAGAAATCTTATCTTATACATGCCGTTTCAATTATAAACACACCGTGTAGTGTAATCTTGGGATCCGACCGTGTATCTAACAACACTGGTCAATGTTATCTTTTCATGTACATGCCGTGTCAATCTGGAACATGCCGTATAGTGTGAGCCCTGTATCCAGCTGTGTCTTGAACATCACTGGTCGATGAAGCTTGTCTAGTACACACCATGTACCTGTGGGACATGCCGTGTAGTCCTGACCTGTGAGAGACTGTGTGGACTAGACAGTGTAGAAAGAATCAGGAAGGGGAAGAAAATTCAAGTACATTCCATGTGTAAGGCCAACATGCTGTGTGTGGGGTGTTACATGACCAGTTCTGGAAGAAGTACATGCCCATGTGAGAGACTTAAGGGCACACACCGTGTAGTTATTAAACACACCGTGTAGTCTTGTTTTTTAAAACATGAATGTTTTCATTCTCTTGTCCACGTCATATGTTTCTTGTTCTTAGTCCTTGATGATCTTAATTTAAGGCGCGTGTTTGACCTTGTAGAGTCATGCCGCCGAGACGACCACGAGTTGCTCACCAAGAGAGTGGTGAAGATTATACTCCAGAGATGGTAGGCCACGGACCACCAATGGATTCTCCAGTAGTGCCAGATGTGGCACGAGCCATTATACCGGATGCAGGCATGGATGCGCAGTTCTGTGAAGGCTTCTTGCGGTTCTTCCAAACCCTTCAGGGAGCACCACATGTTTCCATATCTATGGAGGAGATGACATGTATATTCCATCAGCAACATCCGCCTACATTTTCACGGGATGGTGGACCACAGGATATCGAGTCATGGCTAGGTTGTATGTATAAGATCTTTGAGCATTTTGGGATGCCTCCTTGGAGGACGGTGAAGATCTCTACTTACATGCTACATGATTCTGCCAAGACACAGTGGAATGTTTCCACCCAGACCGAGCATCACAAAGACATGGCATGAGAATATTTTATGTAATCTTCTATGCATTTTTATTTCCAGAGATGCTAGGGGTAGATCGAGCTCGAGAGTTCATGAATCTGCAGCTGGGCGTCATGTCAGTGATGGACTACTCTACCCGCTTAACCGATCTACAAAAATTATCACATGTTTTGGTGGGTGATGAGATGTTGAGGGATGGAACCTTTAAGGATGGTATTCTATATGAGAACCGAGCACTGGTGAATGTTTTTAGGTTTCTTACAGCTTATGCTATTGTGAACCAGGCATTGATTATTGAGAGGAACCTATGGGAAGATACTGGTGTGGACCACGATGGTTTGACACCGGTCTCTTAAACTATTTCTTCAAGAAAGAGGAAGAGGTAGATATATTTCTCTCACGGTGGCAGTACTAGCCAGAATAATTCTGCAGGTGGACAAATAATGTGCTACAAGTGTGTTAAAGAGGGGAACAAGAGACTGTAGTGTCCACGTGACCCAGTGGAGTGGCAATCTTGCAGCAAGATGGGTCATATTCATCATTTTTACAGGGAGTTTCCACCAATGACTAGTTAGAGGGGTACTGTGCAGACTCCACGTGCAGAGGTAGGGCCAACAACTTCTTACCAGTTGGGGAATTGGAATATGTCAGGATGTTGAGGCCAAGGTGGTAGACGTGGCCGTGGTAGCCAGACACCAGGATCTGAGAGACCGTAGGGTGGGTCAGCTTAGGGTAGCCAGGCTTTGTCTTAGGGCCACGACACTAGGTAGACATATGCAGTGCAACAGATCCAACAAGAGAAGGATCCCGGACCTTCCACTGTCAGAGGTAATAATCTTGTTTCTTCTATTTTATCTTCGGTACTTATCGATACTGGTGCTATACATAGCTTTATATCTGTTCCCATTGTGGGGATCCTAGGGATATGTGTTTCTTATTCTTCGAATATCAGGATTCTAGACACTTCGTTGGGAATTAGAATGGATGGTGTGCGTCAGTGCAAGGAGTAACCCCTAGAGGTTGGTGGGTGTCACTTTCTATCCAACCTCTATGTCTTGGAGATGAAAACCTATGATGTAATTCTCAGGATGGACTGGTTGATACCCTTTAGAGCCTTTGTATATTTCTATCATCACATTGTGAGTTTCACGTCACCAGAGGGCAGAGAGTTTCTATAAAAGGGAAAATGGGATGTCCAGGCAAGCCGAGATGGATCCAAGCTTCGTGGATGAGGTTGAGTGACAGCCCAGATTTCACGTTTATATCTGGATGACTAGGTAACATGTCAGATGGATTTCCCTCCATTGGTTAATCATTTTAGGAATGTATTCTCGGAAAACTTTTCAAGTCTACGTCTGGAGTGAGAGGTGGACATCTCCATTTAGATTGTGCCAGGAGTGGCACCAGTGTCTATTCCTCCTTATAGGATGGCTGTGCCATAATTTCAGGAGCATAAGGGGCAGTTAGAGGAGTTACATAAAAAGGGTTTCATCCAACCCAGTATTTCTCCCAAGGGTTCACCTGTCGTTTTTACTAAGAAGGAAGATGGTACCCACAGACTCTACATGGATTATCAGAAACTGAACCAGTTGACAGTTAAGAACCAATATCCCTTACCGATTATTGATGATCTATTTGATCAAATTTGAGGAGCATGAGTGTTCTCGAAGATTTAATTGACATCTACATATCATCAGTTGCACATTAGACCATCAGATAGACCTCTTACAACCTTTTGTAGGAGTTATGATCTATACGAATACTTGGTCATGCCGTTCGGACTACCAAACGTGCCAATAGTTTTTTTTGTCTCTGATGAATCATGTGTTCCATCCATTTCTGGATTCTTTTTTATTGGTCTTTGTGGACGATATCTTGGTGTACTCTCACACTCGACACTACCATGACACCCATCTTGAGATTGTATTGAGTACACTGAGAGAGAATAATTTATATGATGATCCCTCAAAGTGCCACTTTTGGATGGAACAGATTCACTTCCTGGGTCATATTATCTCAGAGGCTGAAGATGAGGTAGACCTAGAGAATGTGAGAGTAGTAGTTTCTGGGGATTAACCTAAGTACTTATTTGAAATAAAGAGTTTCATGTGGCTGGATGGTTACTACATGCGTTTTATATAGGATCCCTTCTGCTTAGAAGTGTCGATGACAGGTTTGAATAAGAGGGGTATAATGTTTGTTTGGTCTGAAGCATGCGAGACAGCCTTTCAGAAGCTGATGGGAAGGTTGACATCAACACCAATACTGATACTTCCGGTACAAGGGAAGATCTATATGGTTTACTATGATGCATCAGGTATTGGGCTGGGTGCAGTGTTGATACAGGGTGATCGAGTAGTTGAATATGAGTATCGGTAGTTGAGGCCACATGAGAGGAATTACCCAACACATGAACTCTAGTTGGCTGCAGTTGTTCATGAGTTAAGCTGTTGGAGGCATTTTCTTCTGGGAGAGGATTCTGTAATTTTCACTGACCACAAAAGTCTCTTGTACATCTTCACTCAATGTGATCTTAATTTGAGACAGCGAAGGTGGGTTGAATACCTTCAGTCCGTCGACTTTTTTCTTGCCTATACACCAGGTATAGGTAATGCAGTAGCTGATGCTCTAAGTAGGAGGGCTCAGATACAGGCAGTGCAGGAGGCCAGTGGTGAGTGGAAGCTTATGGGTTTTTTCTCTGATATGCATTTGGAGGTGCACGATAGTTAGGGGAAAACCTATATTTCATCCTTAGTAGTGACTAATACCCTCCTAGATAGAGTGAGGATGATATAGCTATCAGATTCAGAAGGCCTAGTTCTATGGGACTCAGTGGAAAGTGAGGACCCTCCTCTGGATTGGACGATAGGAGATGATGAGGTACTGCATATCCATTGATAAGTGTGGGTTCTAGGGGATGCACATGGGGAGTTGATGTATTAATTTCATGCTTTAGCTTGTCCAGTGCATCATGGAGTTACCAAAATGTACCGTGACTTGAAACGTCAGTATTGGTGTCCGAGTATGAAAATAGAAGTAGTTGGTTTTGTTATGAGATGTTCCACCTATCCATAGGTGAAGGAAGAGCATCATAGGGTAGCCATAATATTACAAAAGTTACCCATTTTGGAGTGGAAATGGGATGATGTTGCGATGGACATCGTGACTGGTTTGCTGAGGTCAACTTGAGGCAATGATGCCATATGGGTTGTTATGGTATGATTTATGATGGTAGCTCACTTTTTTATGATCAAGGAGACCATCGGTGTGGACGAGCTCTAGAATATGTATATTTGAGAGGTAATATGAATTTATGGGGTCCCTCATTCTATATTTTTAGATAGGGATGCCTATTTTACATCTCGTTTCTGTAAGAGTTTTCAGAGGGCACTGGGTACACCTGTTCTTTTGAGCAATGCTTACCACCCTCAAACCGATGGCCAGTTAGAGTGTACAATATAGGTGCTAGAGGACTTGATGTGTGTATGTGTCCTAGACATTAGGGGATCATGGGAGAAGCACATTCCATGGGCCTAGTTTTCCTACAATAATAGTTTTTAGGAAACAATTATGATAGAACCTTACGAGGCTATTTGTGATAGGCCATGCCGATCACCATTATGCTGGTTTGGCAGGTGAGACTGCTCTACTGGGACCACGTCTCTTGTAGGATACTTCAGAGCAGGTCCAGTTGATTTGGAAGCGGATGGCTACAACAAAGTCTCGTCAGAAATATTATACTGATCACCACATATGGCCCTTGGAGTTCATGGTCGGGGATCATGTTCTCTTGTGTGATTCACCGAGGTTGGGGCACCAGAGAATCAGGAGATAGGGAAAACTTCCACTGAGGTATGTAGGGTCATTTGAGATTCTGGAGAGAGTCGGGCCAGTTGCCTATCAGTTGCAGTTACCACAGAGGTTCCAGGCCATGCACAACGTCTTCCATGTATCTCAGTTGTGCCCTTATCACTCAGACCTGTCTCACGTCTTTCCGCCCGGGGAGGTTGAACTTAATGTTGATGCATCCTATGAGGAGCATCCGATTCGTATTGTCGATAGGAGAATGATGGTTCTCCAAGGCCAATTAGTTCCTCTCAGGTAGGTGCTATGGAAGTACGGACGAGTGCAGGACGAAACCTAGGAGAGTGAGACTGACGTACAAGATCAATGGCCAGAATTGTTCTCTTCTTCATCATCACCACCCTTGGTAGGGAAATTCATGGACAAATTTCTTAAAAGGAAAAGTTTGTAAGAACTAGATTCAAATTCTTGAGGTACAGGTTTATTTTTCTCCTTTTCATTAAGTGTATTTGAGAAAACAATGTAAATATGGGAAAAATCACAAATTTATGGGTACATGACAGGTACCTTTTTACACATTCCATGTACTTTGGCTGTGTAGGAGGAGAACACAGGGCATGTAGGAATGGGTGTAAAAAAAAACTACACGTCGTGTAGTTTTTTACACACGCCATGTACTTTGGTTGTGTGGGAGGAGAACACAGGGCGTGTAGTCTTGTCAGTGATTATGGTTTTAAAAATTGACTACATGCCGTTTACTTAGTAATACATGCCGTGTAATCAGTCAGAAGATAAACAGTGATGCAGTTCAAAGTAGCCGCTAGAGGAACAGTTAAAAAAATAGTACTTGTTGTGTACTTGAGAGTACACATCGTGTAGTTATGTTTTTTCATTTAAAATAGGTAGTAGCATCCTCATTTGACAGAGGAGGTAGGGGACTCAGCAGGAGCTTCAGGAGAGGAGGCCAAGACTTTGACGAGCTCCTGATCGCCCAATGGAACTCTGATTCTTCCAAAGTCAATCTCGTTTGAACCGTGCGAGTAAGGCCTTCCTTATTATTGAGTCTCTCCATACAATTATTTTCCTAAGGAAAGTTATTTAGGATTGAACATGTAATCTTTTATCACAGATCTACCCCATTCTTGGTTGTTTCGGGAGGCGCCTTTCATGTACACTGATCCGAGGAGATCGAGGTAGGTGGTCTTGTGTTCATTTTCAACTTTCGAGTTGATGTCGTGTATTGTTGTTCCACACGATCATGTTCGTGGTGTCATATGGATGAGAAATTGACTGTTGAGATACCTATAATTTCACAGGTAATCTAATGAATAAGTATTCACTGCTATTTGGGATCGTTGCTTCAATCCAGGGCCACCCTGAGGGTGCGTTTCCCTTTTTTATCCATTTGGCCTGGATACCCATGGGTATGCCTTGATTATGATGTGTTTTGAGTTTTAATGAGAGGAAACATATATAAATTTATTGATTATGATTTGGGATCAGCCCGATTACTTTTCCTCTGAATTCCTGATGGAAAGGTTCTATTTAGCATAGGGTAAAGGTTCTGTTCAGCCTAAGGGAAAGGTTATGTTTAGCATGAGGGCAAGGATTGATTAGCCTAAGGGAATGGTTTTATTTTACATTAGGGAAACGTTTCATATGCCCGAGGGAAGTTACTTCTATACCGGAGGGTGATATCTCGTATGACGGAGGGAAATATTCATTATGCATGAGGGCAATCACCTGATAGTTTTGTTTTGGTTCACATGATGGTAAGGATTCATATGTCTTAGGACAATTTTTATTTTGAATATTCACTCTGGTGATTTCTTATGTTATATCAACCAAGCTAAATCACAAGCATGGTATTATTGTTATCTTTTACTTTTTAAATAGCCCGTTGTGGCTTCTGCTGTGGAACCAGTATATGAGAATTTCGATCAAGGCTGAGTATAAGAAAAAAAAAATTAAAATTATATTGAATTGTTGAATAATTATTAAAATAGCTTGTAACTGGTAGGAATGGTTACATTCGAGCACATCCTAGTTTACTGCCTTTCATTATTGCACACTGTTGTTGCACATTTTCACTAACAGCTGGGCATGAGCCTTTCGTGGTTGCCTACTAAGATTTTTTTCTCACACCCTGTTTGGTTCATGTCTTGGGCCCAAACAAATTATATTTCTATAGGTTTAGATAAGGGAAAGGGTCCCTACATAGGTACATGATTGTTTCATAGGAGTAGGAGAGTATGGGACCAAGCTTAGGCTCGTGATGCTGCAATGTTCCTATTGCACTGCTTTGGTTTTGTTTGATGTACTTGTAACTTGTGTTGTATTGTATCATATTGTATGGTATCCTATTTTGGCTTCTTTCATAGAATTAGAGACATGTTTCAGCATCATATATATGACTGTTGGTTATCTTTTACTTCAGTTATGTTGTCCAATTTCGGTCTATATTGTTTACTGCTTCCACTTTTGTATGTTTATATTTATTTCCGCTGCACTACACTTTGATAAATGAGCGTATAGTTCCCCACTATCAGTCTTAGTCCCTCACTGCTATTCAGCAGTCTATGGCATTTGGAGAAATGCAGTTGAGGTCATGTGACCAACTGGGTTCAGGGAACCCGTTGTGTGGCACCCAAATTCAGGATGTTACATAGATGAAGATGAATTTCCCACTAGCATAACAAAACTACCGGAAATTTATGGTAATAGATTCATCATAACATTTGGATGAGGAAACGTTATGAGAAAAAAGAGAACAAAGGAACAAGAAAATGAAATAAAATAAAAGTGGAATTTTACCTCTTGAATTAACCATCCTTGGGAGCCTCTCCAGGGAAGATTATTTGATATTTTTATGAGAACATGGGATGATTGTAATGGGGGAGGATCATGGGAGGATATTAGAGAAGAATTTTGAGAAGGCACAAGTCTTGAGATGAGTGAAGAGAAGAGGGTGGAAGTGGTGGTATTTATAGTGGAGGGGAGGAGGGTTTTCTTAATATTTTAATCATTAATTTATTATTTTTCCATAATAAAAAAATTTTTATTATTCAATGACAAAAAATTGTATTATGTGCATGTGTGTTCGAAACATTGGTGATTACTTCATTATAACATCATCAATGAATCAATAAATCAATTATAGAGCATTTATTGTAAATTTTTGTATTTTACTATTCACAAAAAATTCAAGTATTTTAGAAAAATCCAAAAAATCACCCAAACAAATTTTCAATGTGTAGAATCAAAAAATGAAGTCCATTTTCCAAAAATGATTTTCAAAATAATATTAATACAATTTTTAATTAAAATCATAATTTACCTGAAAAATATAGTTTTTGAAACATTTATTTCTTTATTCCAAAACATAGGTACATCATACATTAACATAAATCCTATATATATACATACTATAATAGGTGATTTTACTATTCATAAGGGTATATCACTATTCCTAAGGGTAACATTACTATTCATAAAGGTAAGTTACTATTCACTAAAAATTATGTTGGCCATATCAGACTTTAAATAACTTACTAATCCTGACCATGTATGTCAGATTTTCCAACTTCAAATCATATGGGTGGTAAAATTATATTTACGGGCTAGATTATAATAAAGTGATGTTTTTTAGAGTATTAGTGTTTCATGCATTCAATATTAAATTTATTTTTAAAATCATGGGGGGTTACATTCAGTTACTAGACTTATGGTCATATATCCTTTATTTATGTTTTATGGATGCTACTTTAGCCCATACATTTACTCATGTGTTTCTCAAATGCATAAGTAAATGACTATAGTTTCATCTCATATAACCCTCAAACACACACTCTCCCATCCATTTCATCTCATGAATTTGGTAATCAATAATATCTGACTTGATGGATATTTTAGTATCAACTCATTAAAACTCCACTTCCTTATATGAATCATAACTATTATAAATGAATCATACCTTACGATTCATGGAATTTTAATTCACATATGTTGTATAATAACAATTTCCAAGGAGGATCATATGATATTTATATATCATAAAATACTATAAACCCTAAACTCATAGTTTTATGTATTTTTTCATATATATATATATATTGAAATCTAGGAAAAACTATATTGTCTTCTACGAAATCACATGGCTTGTAGTCATAATCCCTTCAATGTCTCACTTACTCTAAAGCCTAAAATAATTTTGAGCCATTTCACCTTAAATAATATCACATAATAAATTTTTTGAAACCAAATCAGAAACCCATTTTATATATCTTCCAAAACAATATTGAATGTTATCATCGAATTTACAAAATATCACATCATAATAAATTCCTTGTGAATAAAAATCTAAAACTCATTTTGGATAAACTCTAAATCACTTTTACATTAGATCTCTATGTTTTTTAAAACTCAATCATCATTTGATCATCAAAAAATTGAGACAACATGGGACTTTATAACCTTGAAAACAAATATAGAACATAAAATCCATAATTGAAATAAAATTTCGTCCTCTAGAAAAGATTCAATGATACTTAAGTAGCGAAGGGATCTGTTGTGATCTCTACCAAACACATATATATCTATATATGTCCCCACTAATTATATCATATGTAACATGAGAAATGTATATTATAACTTTTTCAAAGACTTCGAGTGACCATGGGACACAATGTATTTCAATCTCATATAACTTCCTTATACATTCTCAATTGTCAAAATGTAGATTGACCTGGCTAATGAATACATCACATATCATTCATCTAGAAGATGAGCACATAGTAGGTGTCTCCTCCATTTAGATAATAATATCATATGTACCTTATAATTATGAACATAAATTTCCTCATTCTAAATCAACTGAGGTAACAAATATCATATTTGTCATATAGGAGGATAAATATTATATTGTTTGAGCTCTAATAGATGACACGATCAGCAACACACCAAACCACACCTTGATTTCCTAAGCCTCAAAGAAGTTTTAAGAAATGTATTTATGTATAAAGATTATCATGCTATTTATCTCTCAAACCTCATGTAGTGGGGATTTTAAATGTGAACCATGAATTCCTAATATAACAAATACATAGTTTATAACACTCAATGAGCTATACGTTTTGGGTAATCCTACACAAAAAACAATTTTTCTGTCTCCTAAACAAATTCTGTATTTTGATACAAGAATTATAATCATGTAACCATAATATCTCATTACAACATCAATAACACATGAACAATATTAGTTAGGGATAACTCAAATTCGTAATTTGAGATGTCAATTATCATTACACTTCATCAAATGTATTTCAATATATACAAATATAAAACCAACATGAATGGATGATAAATTTAATATTAGTTTTTCTTTTACAGGATACATTTTCTATTATGAAAATATTTATAAATTTTTAATAAATCAATAAAAATCACATATTTGGCATATCACAAACAAAATACCACAAGATAAGCCTTATGGTTCATTCCTATTCAAGTGTGTTTTTAAAATCATCATATCTCTAGATAATTTTTTCAACAAAAATATACGACCATCTAAAGAAACTCTCTCACGAAAAATTTTAGTGAGTGAAATATATGAAGTGACTATGTTTGAATAATGGTTAGATATAGAAATTATATTCCTAATGCATTTGAGTTGGAGTTATACATTAATCTAATGATAAATGATTCATTTATGACCCGCATAAATTAACTACAGATTAATTTGACCCATGATATTTTCGATATTACTGAAATGTTTGTTTTTAATAAGAAAGTGACATTTTAGTTTAAAACACGCAGCATAAAGTCAAAACAAATCATATTTTATTGAATTTTCATGATACCTAAGGGTATATTTTGATAATTCATTTACAAATTATTCAAATTACTCATACATAAATTTGATACATGTTGTGGTCGATATGAATGAAAGTGAGTGTGGCCAAATTAAAGTGACATTTCAGTTCAAAATGTTTATCTCATAGTTAAAACCATGAAAACATGCTCTAATTTTTTTATGCAAAATGAAAAATATCCATGAAACGTTTTTTACTTTTTTTGATTAACTGTATGTCGATCTAACACATTGTGTGCCCAGTATGATTGAAAATGTCTACATTCAATTTAAAAGTGAATTTTCAGTTCAAAAAATGCATCACTTAGTCAAAACGGAGATAAATCATTCTAATTACTTTTATATTGTAGCATAACAATCCATGAATCACTTGTGACAAGTAGGAATTTAATGCACATCATTCAAGTTGAAGTTTATCCTGGATTATACAACATTATAATTTTTTTTATTTCTTTATGAGATATTACCAAAATAAAAATTGTTTTTATTATTGATGCATGCTTTTTTATGGGGTTGGGTAGATCATTGGAGAAGGTCCCCTAAAAGTGTTTTGTTTTATTTAATGAACATATTATTGTTTGTCAGTGAATTATAATTGAATGTGATTATAATATACAAAACTTATATAATTTAAATATATTTGAATTTAAATGGTGAAATGTAAACATATTAACTTTCACTACTATATATAGAACTTTGAAAAGTGACAATAATAGCTTTTATCAATTCTAAAATAATTTTGATGTGTCGAGTTCTAATAAAAGGAGACTAATTTTAGGAGCACAAAAAACACTAATAAAGGACGAATTTATCAAAGGTAATTTATAGAACTATTAAAGTTCATTAAAATATTTTTTAATAATTTATCATTGAGAAATATAAAATTAGGGCCAATCAATGTGATTGCACTGTGATGCATTGTTTCATTTTAACCCTTACACCACTATGTTAAATTTATTTTGTATTGTTAATTAAAAATTTAATAAAAAATTTCACGTATAGTTTTATTCAATTATTTTTTATTAATCAATATTAAAAATTGATATGTAAGATTTTTTTGTTAATTATATTGTAGGTGGAGGATATTTTGAGGGCCTACAATGAAGTGGAAGAAAAACTGGTCCAAACTTTTCATGATTTCCAGAACACCAGTGGACACAAATGGACACTAAAACTACTACATGCATCCAATTGAGATTATATTTTGTGGGATGGTCTTAAATTCAATGGAATAAAAATCTCATGAAGACATTAAATCCTAATAAGTTCATTAAAGATACCATATAAACTAATCAATCCATGACACTAAATTTGTATGATGTCAAAAACTGGTGTGCTATATTTTGTTGATATCTTGAGATGAATTTTTCTAAAGGGTGAAACTTTTTTGGTAGAGATATTTAGGATATGGGGATAATTTTTTTTAATTTTCTTAAAAGAAAGATGAGACTATCTAGAAGTCGAAAACTATGGGCCAATTGGTTTCTTGAAATCTAGGGGCACAAAACCACACTTCAATTTTCCTACAAAATGATACCTTTGGAACGCCATTTACAATTTAGAACTAGGAGAAAAGATCAACCATTTTGGAGACACGAATGATTAATATCATAAAAATTATGTTTTAGAGGCCCCTATAATAATAGGGGGATCATGGATGAAGATTATGTTTCACCCAGGACTCCTCCTCCTATCGATGGCGATCTAAACAATGGACGATCATTCCAATGGAGCTACACACACTTGTTAGGGAGTTCTAAAACTTCTTATTCTAATAGTTTTGTGTAATTTGTGTGTTAAATTTTTAAATTATGTTTTATATTGACATTATTTTCCTATGAATGCATTTTTTGGATATAATTAACTGAAAAAATCTCTATTTCAACACCAGTTTGGATGAGATTTCAAGTGGAAATCATCGGTTTCTCCGAATAGGTAACACAAAAATCCTCTTTCTCTCACAGAAAAATAAGATATTAATAACATTTAGTATCCATCACTCTATGATATACGTGAAATCATTAAAAACATGGTGGTTTTTTCAAGGGTTGGTACTTTGTCTAGCATTTTAGGAGGCAATAGGTGAATTGAGATCTCGAAAACCCCCAACCAAAGAATTCCAATAAATCATGTGATCTTTTCAGAACAATTAACTATCCAATATGATTAGTAAACCTGAAATTATCTCCTCTAATCCTAATTATAAAAAAATAACTTTCTTTTTCAACCATTAAACTGTATATGTTATTTCTATTTTCTTAAAATTGTTTTCATAACCACACCATCTTTTGTTCATTTTTAATAAAAATTCACACTATAAACCACCAATGCTCTTTGAGAGACGACCTAAAGTATTCCATAGACTATAAAATAATTAGAAAATCATAATCACTTTAATGTGTCAAGAAAAAATGTCCAAATTTTTGTGCTACGTCTGGGGAACTATTTGTTTTTTTGTGCATGATTTTTTATATAATTTTAATTTTTGTGAATATTTATTTGTTTTATTTTATAGATTTATATATCTTTTTTTTGTTATGATTTATTTCTAGTGTGGGTTTTATGAATGATGAATTATTCTATAGGAGATTTACCCCATTTTATACATTAATCATAGAGGATCCAATGCCAACAACACTAAGACACATAAGACAACCCTTTGAAGGAGGACACACCACAACTTGAGACATTTCTAAACCCCTCTTATTTGGGAACCAAATTAGACATTGAAATAAACATGTATTAAATGGCTGAAAAATCGATCACTAAAATAACTAACCTCACCTGATGTTGATAACGAACCTATTTTTATTCAAATCCAAGTCGATGCACCTAATTTTTTTTTACAAAAATCAGGTTTTATTCACTTATTTCCATGATTCAATGGAATCATAAGAGAATATACACATAATATTTTAAAGTAATTTCACATTATGTGTTCAACATTAAAACATACTAATGTAGATGAAAAATAATTAAAGAATTGGTAATTCCCTTTTCCATTATGTGACACTGCAAAAGATTGGATTTACTATTTTAATTCACCAATTAGAGGTTGGGAATACACGAAACCCAATTTTGTTGAAAAATATTTCCCAACATCACAAACTACAAATATAAGAAAAGAAGTATGTGTAATAAATAAATAAATAAAGGAAACACTTCATGAATATTGTGAATGATCTAAAACGTTATGTTTATGTCTCCCACACAACAAAATAATTGATCAAATTTTAATACATCATTTTTATGAAGTTTTAATTATAATTGATTGTAACAAGATTGATGCTACTACAGGTGGTTATCTATTTGATAAAAACATAATTGCTACAAGTAACCTCATTGAGAACATTGCACATAACACTCAATAATTCGGTTAATGGTCTAGTGTACCCATTCAACGTGTCTAGGAGATGAAAAGTACTGAATTCGAGAAGAATGTGGACACAAAGTTAAAAGAGGTAAGTACCCTTCTTCGACAATATGATCTTCAACTAGGGAAATCCCAATCTCCTATACCCATTAATTATGATTTTTCTCTTCTGACACCCACTACTCTAACCAATGTCGTTAATTAAGAGAAACTTCTCGGAGTTGTGAGGAAATATTTCTAGGTGTCCCCTACAACCAACCCTTTAGGAAAGAAACATACTATCCATCCAAACATGGGTGGAAATACAACCAATACTATATGAAAGGGGGTATTCCAACCAACCTCAACAACTATGGAACCAATCGATACAGATTACTTATCCACCACCACCCAGAAATCCTCAACCACCCCATAGGCTATTCCCACAACCCCATACAAATGTCTGGCCTAGCCTAAAAGATATAATGAAACAAATGAGTGAAATGAATTTCGAATTCCATGAAACCATCCACACATCCATACAAGATATAAAAACCCAATGTAGGCCAACTCACAAACATAGTAGGGGAAATCCAAAGTCATGTGTTGGGTAATTTACCACTTCAACAAGTAGTTAACACTACAGATATGAGTATTTTAAGTGTCATCAACCTTCACATTGGAACTAAACAGAGAATCCAAATGACCCCACTATTAGATTTATCATCTGTTCTAAGGAAACCACAATCCCAAACACCAAAAATGGTGCAATGTGGAAAAAATTTGTCTTAAGAGAATCCCTTTCAAACAAAAGAATATTTCATTTGACAAACCACGAAGACAAATAATTCCTCTTCCATTTCCCCAAAGGTCCAACTAACCAAGGAAAAAAATAACCTAAACATGATTAAGAAATATTTGAAACTTTCAATAAAGTGTCGGTTAACATCCCCTTGATTGATTTCCTGAAGAAAATTCCGAAATGCACTTTGTTTTTGAAGGATACGTGTACACACCAAGGTGACTTCAAGTGGATAAGAAGGGGAGATTGGGGAGTATCATCTTAGCATTGATAGAGACATAAATGTTTACCAAGTGAAAAGATACTAAAAAATTCTCAATACTGTGCACCAAAAGGTAGTATTCCTTTTCCAATACTATTCTTGATTTGGGTGCGTCTATAAATGTGATTCTTAATCCATTTACTCTTCATTGTAGGTTGAATAAATATATCCCATTTTAATTTATTTCAACTCTAAAACTAGAGTAAACCACACCCTAATGGTGTTTTAGAGGATTTCCTTATGAGGGTGAAAATTTTAAATTTTCGAACTAATTTTTATGTTCATAAAACGAAATATGTTACGATGAATGGAAACACCCTAACTGTATTAGAGAGGACATTCTTAAAAATCAAGAAAACCATAATTAATGTTCATAATGGTGAATTATCTATGGATTTTGGATGTTTCATTTTCCACTTCAACATCCTTGATTCCATTAAGAATCCATTAGAAGAACATTCTTATCTCTATTAATTCAATTGATGTACACCCTTCCCCTGAAAAAACTTATTTTTCCCCATGATCCCCTTTTCTAAATTTTGATCCCTTATAGAAATGTCAGGAAAGAAATCGAGTATATATTGTTGCACTAGTTTAGAAAAATGTCATGCTTGTTTATTAATTGATGATTTATTTAACACTGAGGATCCCATGATCATCGATGAAACTGCTAGGTTTGTAAAAGTTCATTCCTCATCTAGTGATGTTACCATTGAGCAGTTATATGAGATCAGTGACCTATAAATTCCAATATCACTCTTATCAATCCAGAATACACCTAAATTAGAAATAAAACAACTATTTTAAGATTTATAATAATCCTATATTGGGAATTGAAACAATGTTTCTATCATTATTGCTAGTTCACTCCCTCCAGTACATGAATTACAATTGTTTGAAATTTAGAGGGAGTATAGATATGTTTTTTGAACGGAAACGTTCAAACATTCCTGGTATTAGCCCATAAATTTACACACATCATATATAATTAAATTATGAGGCTAAACTAGTGAGGAATGAACAATGTCGAATGAACCCAAGACTCCTAGATGTTTTAAAAATGAGGTAACATAATTATTGGATACTGGAATCATTTACCCCATCTATGAAATTAAATTGGTCAGTACAGTTCAAGTATTTCATAAAAAAATTTATCTTATAGTAATTAAAATTGAAAAAACTGAATTGGTCCCAACTCTTGTGCAGAATAGTTGGTGTGTCAGTATAGAAAAACACTTATTAAACAAACATACTAGGAAGAACCATTTTCTATTGGCAGTCATTTACCAGATTCTTGAGAGTCTAGTGGGGAAGTCCCACTATGGTTTTCTTGATTGGTATTTTGGATACCTTCAAATCCATATTTCCCTCGAGGATCGGAAAAAGAGGACATTTACTTGAACCTTTGGAAAATTTTCATATAAGAGGATTCCATTTGGTATGTTCAATGCTCTGAGTTCATTCTAGTGTTGCATGGTTAGTATTTTTTTTGGATTACCCAGATAATTTCATTGATGTATTTGTGGGTGAATGTGCTATTTATGGATCCTCTTTTGATGAATTTTTGAGTATTCTTGTTCAGTACTATGTTGTAGTATTGAAAATAATCTCATATTAAATTATGAGAATTTTATTTCATGGTGAGACAAGGTATAGTTTTCGGAAATTTCATTTTTATGTATTATATTTAGTAGATAAATCAATAATGGATGTCATTTCATCCCTACCATTCCCCAAAAATGTTCATGATGTGAGGTCATTCTTAGGTCATGCTAGTTTTTACAATCGTTTCATTCATGAATTAGGTATGATAACACTTCACCTCTCCTGCTTAATCCATAATGGAAATTTTTTTTGATAAATAATGTAAGGAATATTTTAATAAATTTAAATGGAGTCTCACACCACCCTGGTAATCCAACAACCTCAGTGGGATTTACAATTTGAGATCATGTGTGATGACTCTAACTATGCGGTTGGAGTAGTCTTATCACAAAGGGTCAGTCGAGCTCCACATGTCATTGATTATGCCTCACCCACACTGGACCCTGCAAAAGAAAACCACACCACTATTGAAAATGGATTCATTTCCCTTATTTTTTCCTGGAATAAATTCATTTCAAACCTTTTATGTTCCAAAGTCATTGAGTACTCAGACCACGCATCCCTCTGGTATCTCTTTATAAAATTGAAATCCAAACCACATATCATTCATTGGATTCCCCTCCTTTAGGAATTTAATGTAGAAATTATGCATAAAAAAGGAGCTGAGAATTTGGTGGTTGGACATATTAGCTAGATCCTCCCATCCTTATACATTTAATTATACACCTATATTCTCATAAATTACATGTCTCTTGATGAGAAATTTTACTGAGTGCCAGATGCTATTCCTTAGTATGCTAAAATTGGAAATTATTTAGTAGAATCTAGCATTCCTGATAATTACAATAAAAAACAAGATGACTATCTAGGCCATGAGTCCTGTCAGTACATTTAGGACGATTCCTACCATTGGAAAACATGTAGTTATCAATTCATTAGGAGTTTTGTTCCCTATAGTGAGTTTCAGTCTGTACTTTGGTTTTACCCCACTCTTTCTTGTGGGGGCCACTTTTGTTCTCAAGAGACTGCTCGCAATGTCCTTGATTTGGGTCTATTTTGGCCGACACAATTTCGGGATTCCCCTAATTTCTATATATATTTTATCATTGTGAAAAAATGGGGAATGTCACTAAAAGAAATCAAATTCCTCAACAACCTATTGTAACACCCCATGATATCATAGTATGTTATTTTTTCAAAGTAATTCAATAACATTCACTACACACAACACTGAGTTCTAGCGCACCATGACTTACCAAACAAGCCATTCAAAAGCGGTTATGAATAGTATTAACTGAAAATTTAACTATATAAAATCCTTAAAATTTTAGAATCCATATAATGATTTTCTTAGACATAATATAATAACAAATACATTTTTTTCAGATAAATGAAGTATTTTTTTTCAAAAAATGCAATTTTACCACCTTTTAATAGCGATCTCATGACCCATCATCGGGACCGGTGTTGTGACTACCCCATGCCCGCATCCCATTAGCCAGGGGCTGGTGACTAGCACCAAGGTGTAATTCTCAATAAAAGGGGAAAGAAATGCCTTATAAAGTAAACAAACACCAGAGTAAGAAAGCTGAAGTAAACACTATGTAAACTGGGTAAAACTGTAAGTTCTGGAAAGTAAATGGGCCAAAATACAAACCCAACTGATGTAAAGTACAGTTGAAAGAATGTACAACAAATGAAAGTAAAGCAGCTACATCGAGCCGTCCACTGGATGTTCCACTTGATGGGTGCGTACAGATAGCCTCCTCAGCTCCTCGGGTCCAGCCGTCCGCTCCTTGTACGTCCCACCCAGTGGTCCACCTCCAGGTACCGACTTGCCCCACAATCCTCAACCATGATCAGCGGTGTCCGTCATCTGCATCCACTACAATGTAGTGCGGACATATCCCGTGCAGGGGTGAGCATACGCTACTCAGTAGGGACCCCGAGACCCCCGAAGGTCTCCCATAATCCACAAAGGATAATCCAAAAAGGAAAGATACAATCACAAAGTAACATCCAACACTACATAGGTATATTCCCATATATATACCTAAGTCATCAATTCTAGTTCGGCTCCATCATTTGAGCCCATGTTCGATCACGTCCACACAGGATAGTACGACCCAATCCACACAGGAAAGCACAACCCAATTCACAAAGGAAAGAAAGTCAATCATATCAAAGATAATGATTGAAAATCAAGACTCAGCACACACAGGTATACATCATTTGTAATGAAAAAGGAGATGATCAGATGTAGTTATTGATTCGTCTAGCTGAGACCCATGTAGGATACTAGACCAATTAAGCTGTCGGACCCACGCAGGATTCAAGAACTGTAGACATCACTACTGAACCCACGGAGGATTTCAGTACGGTTGTCGTCGTCGTCGAACCCACGGAGGACTCCAGTACGACAGTATTCACCTTCGAACCCATAGATACTGGGGAACTCCTCCTCTATCGAGTACAGTGGGCCTGCCGCTACAACCATGTGCTTCCCACTAACCTTGGACTGTTGTAGTACTCCACCTGTCGAGTACTGTGGGCCTGCTGCTACAACCAAGTGCTTCCCACCATGGGTCTGCCGCTACAACCAAGCTCTCCCCCTTAGAGCCTACAGAGGTACTCCTTCTGTTGAGAACCGCCGGTCAGCCACTAAAAAAAAGCGCTCCTCTTTCGTGGGTCTGCCGCTACAACCAAGCACTCCCCACTGGGCTATCCAAAACACTTCGAGTCAATCGATCAGCAGTCGTCAAGACTCAGCCAGCTCTAGGGTTTCCGCACACAGCACGCTCGTTCCGGGAGGGTCTGTTCCACGAGCCAAGAGGTCAATACATCAACTACCACGTAGACCCGAGTTGATGTATCTCAATGTTCCGTCACATCAAAAGGTACTCAACGAGGCAAAAGATGCATCAGTCGGACGCCTGGTCTGAGAGTTATTGTTTTTTTCGTTCTAGGGGCCTGGTTTGTTTTTAAGTCAAAACCAACCCGAATGCACTCCAACTACTTCAAAACCTCGATAGGAGTAATAAAAAAGGCCCGCCTCACTATGAGGAATCCAACAAAGTTGACGGCACGCCAATCGGACGACCGGAGCTCAAGGTATAAGCATTTCCGCTCCGAGGGCCCGGTTGGTTTCGTGTTCAAACCAACCCGGCCGTACCCAAATTTCTACGAAACCTGAAGTGTAATATACCGAAACGACCATCTCGATCCAAGGATCGCATCACAACTGATTTTGCATCGATCGGAGGTAATTAGCCCATGTTATGGGCATTTAAATGAACCTGTCTGGTTTTAGGGGGTTTTGGGCCCGGACCGACCCGGCCCAAGACCTCGTGGGTCGGCCCAAACCGGGTCGACCCGGCTCGGGTCTATGTTTTGCCCATTAGGGTGCGGCGCGGTGTGGCCTGGTCAGCCGGTTGGCCTAGCGCGGGCGCGGCCCGTGTGGCCAGCTCAGCGCTGGTCGAGCTGTCGCGGAAAGGTGGGGCGCGCTGCACCCCTGATTGAGAACCCCCCCCCCCCGCATGGGGGGCCCTCCCTTTTCCAGCCGGGGGTTACGACCCCCGAATTTCTCAGAAACCGGCCAGCCGGAGTGTCATCATGGGACCCCCCATCGGGTCCCGCACTCCTTCAACCGGCGGCCGGCAGTTCTGGCCGCAGCTCCCCACACCACCGCGGCCTTAGGTCGCGGCCTTGTCTGACCGGCACGGCGCGACGGCGCTGCGCCCCACCTCCGCGGCCCCTCTCCGGCCACGGACTCTTCGTGGTTCCCTGGCATGACGCGACGGAGCTGCGTCCCTTCTCCGCAGCTCGACTCCGGCCGCGGCTTCTTTCGGCCTCAACGGCGCGGCCCGACGGCACCGCACTTCTTCGCCCCTTCCTCTTGCTTCCGCACGGTGCCGTTGCACCACGCTGCCTTTGCTCGTGCCGCAACAAGTACAACATCAAAGGGGGAGGAGGGTCGGCCATGTATGTGCCGTCCGACCTCCTCTCGTTATAATGATAACAGATGGCCCAAAATAAAAGTTGATGAATGGAAAAGAATTCACAAACAAAAAATTAACACCTACCTCAAAGAGTTGTCGAACGATGGTCATCGAGGAGAAACAGCGTCGCCGAAGACGGCGTCATAGAAAATGGCATCGCGGAAGATGGTGTCACGGAATGAGGCTCTGTATACATCGTCGGTGTTCACCCGAAGAAGGATAAGGAGCGTCGATCGTTCTTCGAAGGAGGTGTCTCTCACCGACTGCGGGAGGTAAAAAGATGGCACGACAATTCCCTTACAGTGATGGAGTTGTTCATCTTAGTTTTGGTGTTCTTCGTGTTCTTCGACGAGGAAGAAGATGTTCCTCAAGAGCGCAAGAGTCCTCTCCTTATTTCCGCACAACGAATCAACCCCCAAATAAAATAAGTCATTGCCTTATTTTATTAACACACACGCAAGCCATTAATTTGAAATTCAAAAACATCTCATTCAATTAATTAAATTAATTGATGATCATTTATCATTCCACCTAATTTCAAGAGTTGAATTTTCATTTAAAAGGGGGTGCGGGTGTGTTACACAACTAAATGCACGAGGGAGGTTTTCAAAGGATTTGAAGGGGTGGGGATCGTGTGGGCCCCACTTCACTAATATCCTACTTAGAGAAGTTAGGATGTAGTGGGTCCCACTCCAACCTCCATCCATAGGTTAAAACTAAATAGATTAGAAATAAAAATTGTTGCACAATTTTTTATTACATTCTTTAGTTAACCCATTTATTTAATAACCTCACCCGAGAAAACGCAACTCCAGAAAAGGTGTTCCTAAGCAAATACCGGCGCTGCAGTTTCATCGGTGCCCTCATATTATGATTTCGAGCACCGGTTAAAATGTTAGGGAAAACCTGCTCGTTCGTTCACTGAACGTACCCAAGATAAACTTCAGAAAATGATTCCGGGCACATCGGGCCTCAGAATCAGGTGCCATCAGAAACTGCATACTCGTAAAATACCAAAGAAAATTAAGAAAAAAAAATTTCCCTTAAAATTTAAGGTTCTTTACTTTACTCCCACCTCAGGACTTTATGTCCCCATAAAGATACACCATAAACTAGGGAAACAAATAAGGGTACTGAACACGCATCTGAGCCTCCCGCACCCATGTGCTCTCCTGGAGGTTCCGTGCTCCCATCTGATGCACACTAGAGGAATCGCCCGCCCAGGTAGGATCAGCTCCTATCGATCCTAGATCATCACAGAACCTCTACATAAGTCACCCCATTTTCAAAGTCCGTCTCCCCATGGCCGATGATATGCATCGGGTCATGCACGTATCTCCTCAGTTGAGATACATGGAAGTCATCGTGCACCTAGTGCAACTGAGGTGGATGGGTCAAGCGGTAAACCACCTCACCTACCCTGTTGAGGACCAAGAAGGGTCCGATGAAGCGTGGAGATAACTTGCTGCCCCGACCAAATCTCTGTATACCACGTCGAGGTCAGACCCGTAAGAAAACATAGTCACTATCCTCAGACTCTAGTGGTCTCCGCCTCCTGTCAGCACAAGACTTTTGTCGACTCTGAGCTGTTCTCATCCGCTCTTGGATGACCTGTACCTTCTCGGGCCCTACACGAGCTGCTAAGATTTCATCTTTGCTGATAAGAGAAATATGGTCTCATCCCCAATATGAACCACATTATTTTCCTAATACAGTCAATCCCGACATAGATGATACTAATCCATACCAAGGATGACATCGTAAGGCCTCGACGCTACTACCAAGAGATCCAACCATTACTCTCACCTCCAAGAATTGAGTCACACTGTCGGCATCAGTGTGTGGTCATTGGGTCTCCTCCAGTAGGTATCTCTGAAGTGAGGGTCAAGTTAACCGTTTTTAAATTGGAACCTCTTAGTAACAACATAAAGAGAGGACAGGAAAGTAAACGCCATAGAGAAAGGTGTCTTTTATTACTGCAGCTCAAAGTACAAAGACACATACAGCCACAACATCAACAAAAAGAAAGCTAGAAGCACCAATAACAAGGCCTCCATGTATGGAACTTGTTTCTCTTCTATCCGCCAGCTTCCGGAGCTCCATAGTCAAATGCCTCAGCTTCTTGAAGCTTAGCTCTCCCATGTCCACTTATTCTCTGCGATTGGGGTGGACCTCCTGGTGGTGGTGGTGGAAACACCTCGAAGCGTCATCCACGTTCAGCTGCACTGCCAGCTCCCCTGCCTCGGTCTCCAGATCCTTGCGATCTGCCCCGATCGAACCTCTGCCTCTGCCTAGGAGGTCCTTCGTTTATACGTTGGTCATCTGTATGGCCGGTCGGACAGTCACGTGCCATGTGACCAACCCCGCTGCAGGAGTAACACTGTCCACTTCTGGTAAGTCGTTCTCCACCCTGGGTGCCTCACACACACAATCCTGTGTCATACAGTCGATCACCTGTAGGTCTGGTCCTCTTGGACCTCTGCGTCATCTGTCTACTGCCAACTGTAGAAGACTCTGCCGCATGCTAGCTAATGGTGGGTCCTGCTGCTGGAGACTGCTCAGCAAGGAAACTCTCCACTAAGAGGGCTCGCTCCAACACCCCTGTCTGCGTCAGGATGCTGTGAGAAACAACTGAAGCTCTAATCTCTCTACTGAGCCCCTACTCAAATGTTCAGGCCCTGAAGAACGGGTCTCGTACCATATCTGTAGAGTAATGCGAAAGATCATTGAACCTCTCTGAATACTGGGCGACCATCATGCTGCCCTTCTGCAGCTGTAGTAGCTCCTGGATGTGCACTTCATGGAGGGTCGCTGGGACGAACTCCGAGCGGAAGAGGCTCTCAAAGTCTGTCTAGTGGAGAGATGCCTTGTCGTGCACCTGGAGCATCATGCTCCACCATCTTCTTTGCTGCCCCGTGCAGGAGGCTCTCTACAATGATCACCATGAGGTCAGTTGGGGTCCCCACTAACCTGAAAACTGTAACTACATCCTCCAGCCATTCCTTGGCTGCCTAAGGGTCCATATCCCCGCGGAACCTGGGCGGTCTCTAACGCTGAAACTTGTGCAGTGCACTAAGGCGACATGCTCTCTCAACGGCTGGGGCTGGCGGCATCGGTGGCTCGGTGGGTAGAGTTACCACCGGTGCCTCCGCTATAAAAGGGCCCTGCACCGATGCCTCATCACTCGGTGAGATGTCGTCTTGCACAATGCTCGGAACCCTAGCTGTCTGCCAACATGGGGCCATCCTGAAAAGGAACATGTGCACCATGGTCAAAACATTATACCTGGTGAGCTAACACAAAGTAATCACAAAGAAAACATTTGAAACACACATTCAATCAATGTTTTCGTGCACTGATTCGGAAATCAGAAGTCAGGGTCCTGGTGTATGGATACATCAGCCGCCGCACCAACAATGGAATCCCTAGACTGATAACCACACTCAATACCCATAACACTATTTCTTCACACAGAAGAAAGTTCAGAGTCCTGAGTTCTGCGGTAGAACCGAACTCCTCTGATACCAATTTGTCACAACCCGTCCTCAGGACACATGCTGTGACTACCCCAAGCCCGCCTCCCACAACCCATGGGCTGGCGACTAGCACCAATGCGTAAATCCTGATAAAACGGGAAGGCATTTCCATATAATGTAAACAAACACCAGAGTAAAAAAGCTGAAGTAAAAACTATGTAAACTGGGTACAACTGTAAGTGCTGGAAAGTAAATGGGCCAAAATACAAACCCAACCGAAGTATTGTACAACTGAAAGAAAGTACAACAACTGAAAGTAAAGTAGAAATGTCGAGCCATACACTGGAAGTCCCACCCGAAGGCTGGGTACAGATAGCCTTCTCAGCTCCTCGGGTACATCCGTCCGCTCCGTGTACGTCCTGCCCAGTGGTCCACCTCCAGGTTCCGATTTGCTCCACAAGCCTCAACGATGATCAGCGCTGTCCATCATCTGGATCCAACACAATTTAGTGCGGGCATAGCCCGTGAAGGGGTTAGTATACACTACTTAGTAGGGTCCCCGAGACCCCCAAAGGTCTCCCAGAATCCACAAAGGATAAACCATAAAGGAAATATACAATCACGAAGTAACATCCAACACTAATTAGGTATACGACCATACATATACATAAGTCATCAATTCCAGTTCATCTCCAATGTCCACACCCAAGTTCGATCATGTCCACACAGGATAGTACGACCCAATCCACACATGAAAGCACAACCCAATCCACAAATGAAAGAAAGTCAATCATATCAAAGATAATGATTGAAAATCAAGACTCAGCTCACACAGATATACATCATTTGTAATGAAAAAGGAGATGATCAGATATAGTTACTGATTCATCTAGCTAGGACCCACGTAGGATACTAGACCAGCTAAGCTGTCGGACCCACATAGGATTCAAGTACTGTAGTCATCACCACCGAACCCACGGAGGATTTCAGTACGGTTGTCATCGTCGTCGAACCCACAGAGGATTCCAATACGATAGTCTTCACCGTCGAACCCATAGCTTCTGGGGAACTCCTCCTCTATCGAGTAGAGTGGGACTTCCGCTACAACCAAGTGATTCCCAATAACCTTGGACTACTGTAGTACTCCACCTGTAGAGTACTGTGGGCCTGCAGCTACAACCAAGCACGTCCCACCAAGGGTCTGCAGCTAAAACCAAGTGCTCCCCCTTATAGCCTACAGAGGTATTTCTTTTCTTGAGTACCGTGGGTCTGCCGCTACAACAAAGCACTCCTCCACCGTGGTTCTACCGCTACAACCAAGCGCTCCCCACTGGGCTATCCGAAACACTCCGAGTCGATCGATCAGCAGTCGTCAAGTCTCAGCCAGCTCTAGGGTTTCCGTACACAGCACGCTCATTCTGGGAGGGTCCGCTCCACAAGCCCAGAGGTTGATACATCAACTATCATAGAGACCATAGTTGATGTATCACAAAGTTTCATCACATCAAAAAGAACTCAACGAGACATACGGCGCGTCAATCAGACGCCCGGTCTGAGAGTTATTGGCTTTTTTATTCCAGGGGCCTGGTTGGTTTTTAAGTCAAAACCAACCCGACTGTACTCCAACTGCATACAAACCTCGAGAGGAGTAAGAAAAAAGGTCTGTCTCACTAAGAGGAATCCAAAAAAGTCGAAGGCACGTCAATCGGACATCCCGAGCTCAGGTTATAAGCATTTCCGCTCTGAGGGCCCGGTTGGTTTCATGTTCGAACCAACCCGGACATACCCAATGTTCTTCAAAACCTTGAGTGTAATTTACCGAAATGACCAACCCGATCCAAGGATCACATCACAACTGACAGTGCACCGATTGGAGGTCCTTATCCCATGTTACGTGCATTTAAACGAACCTGTCCAGTTTTAGGGGGTTTTGTGCGCGGACCGACCCGGCCAAAGACCCCCTGGGTCGGCCCAAACCGGGTCGACCCGACCCTAGTCCGGGTCTTGCCCATTGGGGTGCTGCTCGGCCCAGGGGGCACGGCGCGGCCTGCCCCGATGTGGCCAGTCCGGCCCGGGGCGGCCGGGTGGCCTGGCGCGGGCGCAGCCCACGTGGCCAGCCCGGCGCTGGCCGAGAAGTCGCGGATGGGGGGGGGGGGGGGGCGAACCACCCCCCTCTGATTGAGTAACCCCCCCCCCCCCCCCCCCCGCATGGGGGCCCCACCCTTTGCTAACTGGGGGTTACAGTCCCCATATTTCTCCGAAACCGGCTGGCCGGCCGGACTGTCCCCGCGGGACCCCCCCCCCCCCATGGGTCCCGCCCTCCTTGCACCGGTGGTCGGCAGTTCCGGCCGCTGCTCCCCTAACCACCGCGGCCTTAGGCCGTGGACTTGTCCGACCTGCGCGTCGCGATGATGCCGCGCCCCTCCGCCACGACCCCGCTCCGGCCACGGCCTCTTCGTGGTTCCCTGGCACGGCGCGACGGGGTCTCGCCCCTTCTCCGTGACCTGACTCCGACCACGGCTTCGTTCGGCCTCAACGGCGCGGTGCGACGGCGCCACGCTTCTTCACCCGTTCCTCTTGCTTCCGCGTGGTGCTGTCACACCGTGCTGCCTTTGCTCGTGCCGCGACAAGTACAACAACAAAGGGGGAGGAGGGTCGGCCGTGTTCGTGCGGTCAGACCTCCTCCCATTATAATGATAACAGGCGGCCCAAAATAAAAGTTGATGAACGTAAAATAATTCATGAACAAAAAATTAACCCCTACCTCAAGGAGTTATCGAACGATTGTCGTCACGGAGAAACAGCGTCGCGGAAGACGGCGTCACAGAAGACGGCGTCGCGGAACGAGGCTCCGCATACTTCGTCGGTGTTCACCCGAAGAAGGATGCGGCACGTCAATTGTTCTTCGAAGGAGGTGTCTCTCACTGGCTGGGGGTGGTGAGGAGATGGCACGACAATTCCCTTGCAGTGATTGAGTTTTTCGTCATAGTTTCAGCGTTCTTCATGTTCTTCAACGAGGAAGAAGATGTTCCTCAAGAGCGCGAGAGTCCTCTCTTTGTTTCCGCAAAACAAATCAGCCCCCAAATAAAATAATTCATTGCCTTATTTTATTAACACACACGCAAGCCATTAATTTGAAATTAAAAAATATCTCATTCAATTAATAAAATTAATTGATGAGCGTTTAACATTCCAATTAATTTAGAGAGTTGACTTGTCATTTAAAAGGGGGTGCGGGTGTGTTACACAATTAAATGCATGAGGGAGGTTTTCAAAGAATTTGAAGGGGTGGGGATCGTGTGGGCCCCACTTCACTAATATCCTACTTAGAGAAGTTAGGATGTAGTGGTCCCACTCCAACCTCCATGCATAGGTTAAACCTACATAGAATAGAAATAAAAATTTTTGCAAAAATGTTTATTTCATTCTTTAGTTAACCCATTTATTTAATAACCTCACCCGAGAAAACGCAACTCCATAAAATGTGTTCCTATGCAAATAATAGTGTTGCGGTTTCATTGGTGCCCTCAGATTTCGATTCCGAGCACCGGTATAGAAGTTAGGAAAACCTACTCGTTCGTTCACTGAACGTACCTGAGCTAAATTTTGGAAAATGATTCCGGGCACATCGGGCCTCAGAATCAGGTGCCGTCAGAAACCGTGTACTCGTAAAATCCCAAAGAAAATTATGAAAATAAAATTTCCCTTGAAATTTACGGGTCTTTATAGGCGAATCCTTTTTAAATCCAATATTTGAAACTTGTATATATTCAATTTGTCAAAATAAACTTCTTCTTTAGAATTGGAACATAAGAATTTAGTTTCTATAATGTCTTGGTGTTTTTCTGATAACTTTCAAAACTGGGTGAATAGTGAAAAATACTATATTTTAACTGAAAACAACTTTTTAAATCAAAATAATTTATATTGTTAAATTATACATTTTAATGGTTTGGAAGTATAAATAGATTATAT
The DNA here is from genome assembly GCA_963277665.1 of Viscum album. NCBI lineage: Eukaryota > Viridiplantae > Streptophyta > Magnoliopsida > Santalales > Viscaceae > Viscum > Viscum album. Next base: position 1,719,525,279 of record OY728136.1, on the reverse strand, counting down.
TTTTACCATTTATACCAATTATGGTCATAGTATGTAATTTCACTTAGAAATTGGACATAAACAGGTGTCAAACTTTTGATAGTAATTATTTCATAAAAATAAGCCTTTTGGTTTTGACAGCAGGAATTAATTTTAAACTAATAAATCAAACATTTATGTATTAAATTTTTTAAAATAGAATTCATTTTTAGATTAGTAATATCAAAATTAGCTTATGGTGATATTTGGATCTTTTCTGATAACTTTCATATTTTGATGAATAGTGAAAATTACTAAATTTTAATTAAAAAAACATTTTTTAATCAAAATAATTAATAGTGATAAATAATGAATTTGAGTGATTTTAAATTATAATTAGATTATAATTTTACCATTTAATCCAATGTTGGTCATTGTACCTAACTTCATATTTAAACTGAACAAAAGAATGTGTCAATCTTTTGATAGTTATTATTTGTTAAAAACTCGCTTTTTGTTTCGACAACAGGAATTAATTTTAATTTAATTTCTGCCACTTATGTATTTTGAATTTATAAAAATGGATTCCATTTTTATAATCAGGAGGTAAAAATTTTCTAAATAGGTATGTTTTATTTTTAGACATTTTGAATAATTACTGCAGTAAATATTTTATTTATCGTGGTTAAAGGGTAAATCTGGTAAATAATGGTAAACAATAATATTATAATAATACAAAATTACCCTAAAACTTTACATGACCATATTTTTTGATACATTTAAGACCATGGGAATCTTTGGGTGTATTTTGGGACCCCATGGAGCAACTTGTAAGTTATAATGACACATTATATTAATTAAGTTAAAGTAAATAAAAAAATGACATAAGCATATATCTTTTAGAAAAACAATTTTTACATAGAGTTATATATGTTTGAATTTAGAATATAAATATTAATTATAAAGCTAAAAATATTTCCTACATAATGATATTTTATTTATAATTTATATACATTGAATAATTAAATTCATTTTTGACACAATAATGGTGCAATATTTTCCTTATTAATGAAAGAATCAAATAATTGGTATTATAAATGTTGAATTAAATATAATTTGAATGTTTTGATTACATAAAGAAATTTAATTGCTTAATATGACATGTTAGTATTTCTTAAATTAATTTGGTTCGATTTAATAAAGTTTTTAAGACTTTAAAAAAATCAATTTTTGAATAGTGTCAAAATTGACATAAATGAGTTTTTAAAACAAATATTATATTATTAATTGATATTTTATTCCTAAAATTATACGGATCGGCCAAAGTACTTATATCATGAATGGTGTATCATTAATGGACCACATGGGGGTCTCTTGGATGTATATAGTATGTTTATTAACTATATAATATAAAAATACAAAGTGTCATGGTAAATGTCAAACTAATTAACTAAGAGTTAAAACTAAAAGATAAGGTTAACATAGTGACCGAAACATGTCTAAAATATATTGGTTGAAATTATTTCGACCCATCCCCACCTTATAATTTGAATAATCCACTTTAGAGCCATTAGAAACCGAATATGAATTTATTATAAAATAATACATTAAGTTTTTCCTATAGAGCCCCTCCTCCACCTTATAAAAGGACACCACTTCTAACCAATTCTTCACCCCATAAAAGACATTTGATTCAGACAACCTATTTCCAAATATCCTAAAAACTTCACTCACTTAAACCTAGAGGCCTTAGTTTGATCATAAATCCATCCTAAGGAACCCTTTTGATCAAATTAAAAGGATGAACCCGAAGAAGAGGTAATGATTTCACCACCCTCTTTCAAGTTGTTTTCTTCTTCAACTTATTTTTCTTTGTTATTTACATTCTAAAATAACAACTCAATTATATTCTATATAATGTGATGTTATTTTAAATATGGTACAACAAAATTCATTATTCTATCCATCCCTTGAATGACATGTCACCATAGGTGCGTACGTACGGCTTACCGTCTCCACATTGTGGTGTAATTGTTATTCAATAAATTGTTATTTGGATGGGTATAATAATGATGTTTAATTCATGTAAATAATAAATATAACACGATAATGATTCTTTATATATTATATAACATCCAATTATATATTATTTTAATATCAAAAGAATGATATTGTCGCTCGTGCGTACGTACGGACTACCGTCTCCATGAATGCCATGAGATCCATTCCACATCGTATCCATGCATGTATAATTCTCATTTGATGATTAAAAATAATGTTTAAGGACATTATATCATTATGGATATGAATAATATACAAACTATCCATAAAAAACATGAATTATGTAACAAAACATATAAAAGAAAATGAGTATGTTAACACCCGAAACGATGATAATACTAAGATATTATTGACAAAGCAATGTTAAAAGATCATATATGATATAATATTAATGTATATGATTATTTTATAATTTAATAACAATTATTTCACCATTATACAGGAGGTTATCCTTCCCTCAACCAAGGAAATGTACATGGTAAGGGTTTATTTCACAATCTATTCATTATCCGAGGTTGTTTATAAGTAATTATCTACTGGGACCTCTTTATCATCCATATCCATGTTCCGTAAAAATGTATTTAAACTAATTCTTAATATTTTATAGACTATGAGTTAAAGTCATTTATATCCTTGTTTAATTTTTATAAGATGTTTATAAAGTAATCTTTCTGTTGTTTTCCAAACAAGGTCATTTTTAACCTTTTTGACAAAATTAAGGTAATAATGTTTTTTTAACTTATACGGTAGGTTTGTGTATTTTTCGCCATTATAAAATTGTCGAAGCTTCCCTTAAAATCTTATAAGAATATTTTCAAAGTAAATTCTTTCTTTTATTATTATGTGACTCTTAAATTATTTCAAAAAAAGAGATATGTCTCTCAAATAGTTTTGATTTCATCTATGTCAACATCATTTTAAATGTTTTAAAGATTTATTCTTCAAAACCATTATCATTAATGTACATGTTTGAAAAATGGGTTTAAGGATATATTTAAAGGGACATGAATGTTTTAAAATGATTCAATGTGGTATAGGAAACTTTGATTAAAAAATGTGTTTAAATGTCTCCCTTTCTAAATTGTGTGACTTTTAAATTTTTTCATGAAAAGGGATATTTCAATCCAAGAATTTTACAAATCACTTTCATCTATGTAAAATACATTAATGGATTTTAAACTTATTTTGAATTTGTTTTATTATGATACAAAACTTCCATATTGTATTGAAGTTTTTGTGATATGCATGACTATGGATGTGTTATTTTTATTCCATTCATGGTATATGGTTAAAGTATTGACTGTTCGTATCCTAGTTCTTATACGAATGATTATGTTATGTTTCAACCTTTTTATATGAGGAATTTATTAGACATAGTATGTGATGGGTGGAGCCTACTATAGCTCCTCGATGCATCGGTAGGTCTTAGGAGAAAACTAGACGTCGAATTGGCTGAGGCCCTTTCCCAATTTGATTTATGGTTTTGGCCGAGGCCTTAATCATTTTAGACGTCTTGGCTGAGGCCTTGACAAAATGTTTTAGAATGTCTGAATTATACATTCCCTCATTATGGAAATAATATTGATGGTTCATGTGGTCATTCGACTAGTAGAATTCTAATGATTATGTTTTATTATGGAATTATTTACTCAACTCATATTCTTGCCATAAAAGTATTCATGATTATTATTGGTAGAGGCATGTGGTTTCAATTATTCACCATGATTAATATTTATTTCATCTTCCATAGTATTTCTTACCCTTACTGAGCATTTGAGCTCACCCCTTTCTATGTTTTATTTTTTCAGGATTCCCAGAAGTGTATTTTGATTAATATGCAGGGTTAAGCTAAAGGTAATAATGGCATTTTCATAGAACTATTTATGCCGTGTTTTATGATTGAAATTGTTAAGTAATGTTATTGTATGTAATCTATTTTCCAATACTACTAAACTGATCAGTCCTTCAGAACTTGATTCCTTGTAATCATTCCAATGTATTAAAATATTGCACCAACTCTGGGTAACTGGGGTCAGGGCGTTACACCCTTCTCATTAATGAAATATTCGATGATTGGGAAATTAAATTTATGGGACCATTAACTAATTCATTTGGGAACATGTAGATTATTTTTCTAGTCTATTATGTTTCAAAATGGGTAAAGGCATGACACATGAGGACATATGATTCCAAGGTAGTTGTGGAATTTTTTAGAACCCAAATTATTTGTTGGTTCTAATTAATTAGGTTCATTATTAGTGACCAGGTTTCTCATTTCTAAAATAGAGAAGTGCAATCACTTTTGTGTTAGTATGGGGTTGGGTATTAAGTTTATACTACATATCACCCACAAACCAATGGTAAAGTCGAGGTGTCAAGATGAAAGGTTAAAAATATTCATGAAAAAATGGTTCAACCCAATATAAAAGATTGTTATTATAGAATTGATGATTTATTATGGGATTACCGTAGAACCTTCAAAACTCCCATTCGCATGTCCCCATAAAAGATAGTGTTTTGGAAGAGTTATCACATCCCTGTTGAGATAGATCATCGTTCCTATTGGGCCACCAACCAATTCATTTCTAATATTTATGGTGTCATTTCACAATGGAAGTTGCAGATTCAGGGGCTAGAGTAAATGCCTAGAGATGATTATGAGAAATCTTTGATCTAAAAGGAGGGAACCAAGTCTGCCCACGACTGTCTCATCATTATTCGTCAATTAGAATTTAAGGAGAAAGTCCTCCTTTATAATGCAAGACTGATGTTACATCTTGGTAGGATTCATTCCTACTGGGTTTGTCCATTAAAGGTTACTAGTGTTTATCCATTTGGTGTCGTTCAGGTTCAAAATGAAGAAAGAAAACAAACCATCACTATCAATGGGAAGCGGCTAATGCATATCCATGAATCTATTCCAGAATCCCCAATAGAGAAACTCCATGTTCAAGAAGAAAACAACCAATGACACCCACCATGTTTTAACTTTTCTTCCCACATTAAATTTCATTACAGTAAGGACACATCACACTCTAGGTGTGGGATAATGGGTATATTCATTGTTTAGTTTGGAATCATCATCATCTTTATTCTTTTCCCCTTTTTGGTAAACTAGAAAGTATTGTTCCCTTTCTCCTCATTTCTCCCATAATTTTTATGTCAGAATGTTATGTTCTGATGCCCGCTTTATAATAGAAAATGTTTCCTGTTTACTCATGAATGTTTTTGAAAATGATTGTTGAAATTCCCTATTTTTTTTGTTTTAACATTTAAAAAAATCACTAATTGAATGTGTGTTTTAGTATGAATTTATTATTGAGGTGTCAGTTTTTAAGAATTTTTTTTTGTTTTTTAATGATACAAATGGTTGTATCAGTTTGAAATATTTTCAAATAATGGTACCCTTTAGTGTGAGTAATTAATATGAATATTGTGTCACTAAAAATCTCCACACATATTTTTACCCAACCATAAATTGTGAATTTATATTTCTCAAATGAAGGTAAATATAGGTTAGGTTAATATTTATCATCATTCCCAAAATTATTTTTCCATTCATTTATTCCATATCTAATCTTTTTCAATACTACATTGGATTTATCTATGTTTGTGTACCTATTAACTTATTATTTTATTCCCTAAAAAATAAAACTAAAAAATAAAAATAGGGATGTATCTTGGGTAGTTCAAAAACCTGCCTTTCTTGAATTTGGATATTTTTATAACTATTACAGTTAGTGTCATGGGGAGATCAAACAAGGGTTCAGAGAAGAGAGTGAGATTTGTTCCATGTGAAGATTTTGAAAAAAAATCAAAAAAATATTAATAATAAATAAGGGGAATGAAATGTACCACATATGGGGATATATAGGATAGGATATTAATGTTTGAATTTTAGGAATTCTTAAGTGAGTGGGTTTTGAAATTTGATTTCCAAGGATGTAGGGCAGGTTTGGTGGGAAAAATTAATTAAGAAGAAAATTTTAAAATAAAAAATATTTACTGGATATAATGTGAAAAGAATAGCATGAATTGGTTGTCACACACACATATGGAGAGTTAGTGACATTATTGAATTCTGAATTATTTTCCCAAATTGGTGACATTCATCTCCTTAAATTTTATTATAATACAATTTATGAGACACTTTTTTCCATGATCACTAAAAATAAATCCTTGGTGTGACTTTTTTCTTTGATCACATTTCATTCAAGAATCAGATGTTGATGTAATGGTAAATATTCATGTAGTCAGAAATATATGCATTCATCATTTTGAAAATGTGTCTTTTCCCAGGAGTGAAAATGTTTTGGTGGGGGGGTGTGATCACACCATGAATCATTGTTTCATTTTTACCCTTACACCACTATGTTAAATTGTTTTTTATTGTAATTTCCAAATTTAATAAAAAATTTAAATTCTTGTTTTATTTAATTATTTTGTATTAATTAACGTTAAAAGTTAAATGAAAATTTTATGGATAATTAAATTGTAGGTGGAGGTGATTTGGTTGGCCTAGGAAGAAGTTGATGAAAAATGGGCCAAACATTTCATGATTCCAAGCACAATAATGGACCCTTCCATACTATAACTTCATGGTTCTGGGTTGCGCCAAGAGGATCCCCATACCCGGTTGGTCACATGGCCTCAAGTGCATTTCCCCAAATTCTAGAGGCTACCAACTAGCAGTGAGGGACATGAGTGTGATAGTGGGTAAACTATGACCTCATTGGAAGAGTAATGCAGTATAAGTAAACACATAACAAAAAAAAAGTAGTAATAAAACCATACAACAGTAAACAATGGAAGACTTAATGTAAATAAACAACTTGAGCACATAAATAAGGATGCATGTCACATATGTCTTGGAAATAATCCAAACAAGTCAAAATGTAGAAATACAGTACTAAACCAAAGTACAAAGAGAACAAGTAAAAAACACCAACAGCATTGCAAGCCTTAGCTTGTTTCCATGATCTCAAAATCCACAACAGTCACGTACATGACGTAGAACGGTGATGTCCATTATTAATACCTACATCAATATAATCTATTTGGGCCCAAAAGCATGACTCAAATTGGGTGTGAGAAAAATCTTAGTTGACAACCACCCAAATATTTGTGTCTAATAGTCAGTGAATATATATGTCAGGAAATAAGTAAAATGATGTAGTAAAAATGAAGTACTCAAAGTAAACAATCCTACAGTTTCAATTGATTTTATTTTCATATATCAACTAAGTAGCTAATAAATACAAGTAACCCTATGGGAAGTACTCACATCCTGTCCCATCTGGTTCAATTAGTCAATCACAATTAACCCTCTAGGAAGTACTCACAGTCTAACCCCTATGGTTCATCTTTAGCAAAGACTCTATGAGGAAGCACTCACCATCAATTCCCCTTACGGTCTTATATCAGTAAACTACAAACACTCTAAGGAATAACTCAATGTCGAATTCCCTCCATGTTCTTGCAACCTAGAGCTATATACACTCTGATAGAGCGCAATGTCCATCCCCCCAATGGTCTCACAATGTAAAAGTAAACAAACACTCTGGAAAATCCCTCAACATCCATTATCCTTATTGTCTACTACACCAGGTTCCCAAAACCATGTCTAACTCAATCATGCACAATTATATTAAATTACCAATGTAAACCTTCCAAACTACTTGGAATGAAGATTCCAAGAACTACTTGGATAAAAATCTACAATCATATAACATCGTAAAATAATATCACTCCATCCTAACAACACTAGGCATGGAAAACAAAGAAACCTAATAGAAAAACATAGACCAAGATGTAAATATCAAAAAAAAAACATGGGCAAAAACCACTATAGCATGGAAAATATCCCTATTCACAATCAAACATCCTCTAATTAGGCACACAAGGCATATCAATCATTAACAGAGCTAAAATCCTTAAACACGCAATACCCCATTCTAGGGTATTTGTAACTTTTACATAAAATATTCAATGACTAACTACAAAAAGGCACAAACCACCTAACTTGATGATATAAGATTGATATATTCTGGCGTCGGCCCTTGAATCGTCCTGGAACGAAATAGATCTACTAAAATGTCAAAAAAATTTACCCGATGTTATCTCATGAGAGAGGAGAAGTCATGAGATGATGCTCTAGAAGAAGGAATAACTCACAGATGTGATTCCAACGCAATCGACAAAGATCAATTCGGAGAACAAACAGTGAGTATGAGTCTTAGAGAATATTCATCGACCTCGGTCTCCCAAGGATGAGACAAGATTCAAAGGAGGGTTTTCTTCCAATTTAAGGTTACCCCAGTCTGATATTACAATTAAAAGAAAAGTACACAACCTTCTCTTTAAAAGTAGACGACATGTACCTGCATTAACCAACCCCCACTTTAGGTGGTCTCCGGGTCACCCAACACAGCCATGTACTCTACCATTACACAACCAGTACACAGTCACCAGCAGCTACCGAGTACACAACTTGTACTTCAATGTACATAGTGTTCACTCCATAAATTTCCCGATTCACCACTTTTATCCCAAAAACACCAGAAAAGAAAAACCCGTACCAGAAAAGATAGACTGTGTTCATACAAACTCCCCCCTTAAAGAAATTCGTCCCTCAATTACCTTGGAATGGCAGCATAGAAAGAGAATCCTCAAACAACTCCAGCCACAATGATCGTACATTGACCTTCCTCCCCTAAGTATCATTTTGTACTCACCCATGCTTCCATATCACCCGTAATAGAGGAACAAATCATCTATGGGGAACCCTCGCACTACAATAACAAATATGGATAGGATGCTCCTTGAACGATGCGTCCACCTCCAGATCAACCTTCTTGGGTTGAAAAAAATGAGACGAGTCTAAGAAGTAATGTCGTAGCTGAGAAAAGTGGAAGATGTAGTGAATATTCTGATACCTCTGAGGTTAATACAACAAATATGCAACCAACCCAACTACCTCCAAAAATTCAAACAACTGGACATATCTCGATGAAATCTTACCTTATCTCTTAATCCTCTTGTGTCCCAACCTCGTTGTGACACGTAGAAAAACCTTATCTCTAACATTGGACACCAGAGGTCATCTCTGTCGATCAATAAAATACTTCTTCCCTGACTGTGGAGTAGCCATCCTCTTTCGAATCAACTCTCCCTGCAGTGTGGTCTCCTGGACAAGACGAGGTCCCAAGTTGCCTCTCCTACCTCCAGCCAGCATAAGGTTGATGAACATGGATTACCGTAAAATTTCTAATAAGGTTCCATCTAAATAGTTTCTTGAAAACTGTTAGTATTGGAAAACTCTACAAGAGGAATATGCTTCTCCCACAAACCTCCAATGTCTAGGAACCATGCTAGAAGCATGTCCTCGAGCACCTAAATTGTATTCTCGGACTAACCATCTATTTGGGAATGGTAAGCTATACTTAGAATTACCTGTGTAACCAAAGCCCTTTGTAGTCTATGAAAGACCCAAGAAGTAAAACGTGCGTCCCAATCTGAGAAAATGGATGGTGAAACCCCATGTAGACGTACAATCTCCCGGATGTAAAACCTTCATAGATCATCAACACAGATGGTCTTCTTGAGTGAAAAAATTGATCAAACTTCATGAGTTTGTCAATGACAACTCATACTGCATCATTCCATCGAGGCGAACTTGGAAAACTTGTCATGAAATCCATCGCGACATCTTTTCACTTCCACTAAGGAATGGGAAACTACTAAAAAAGCAATGTTGGTCACTGATGCTCTGCCTCCACCAATAGATAGGTGGAACACCTCATAAAAAACCCAACAACATAACTCTTCATACCTGGCCAACAATACTAACTATGTAGATCTCAATAAATCTTGGGGACACCAGGATGAACTTCCCCAAATGGGTAATGAAAGTCTTGCATCATCTCCTTGCGTATGTCAGCTGACGCACATATGCACCCTTGAAAATTCAAGATCTTATCCTCACATACTATCCATCTAGGAAAAGAGTCCTCTCATGACACACTCTCCCGTAAGACTAGGCCTTCAGCATCTAACAACTGGCTCATTCGTTCTCACTCAAGTAGAGTAGAAGTAACGGCTACAGAAGAAAGAAATGTTTGTTCCTGTATATCATGCGCCTCCAAATGCATCTCAGAGAATATAGACATAAGATTCCACTCACTACTAGAAACCTGAAATGTTTGTATCTGAGTCCTCCTTCTCAACGCATCATCCACTGCGTTGTATCTCCCAGGCATGTAGTAAAGCTCAAAGTAAAAAGACTGAAGGTACTCAACCCACATTCTTTGCCTCAGATTCCATTCGCACTAAGTAAATATGTACTTGAGTATTTTGTGGTCGGTGAAAACAAAAAACGTTATCCCAATAGGTAATATCTCCAATAGCATAACCCATGAACAACTGCATACAACTCGAGATCGTGCATTGGGTAATTCCTCTCTTCCGGCCACAATAACTGAGACCTGTAAGCAATGACTCTTTCTCCCGACAAAAGCACCGCTCCCAGCCAAATACCTGACACATCACTGTAAACAGAATAGCTCTTGCCCAGCTCTAGAAATACTAATGTTGATGCATAAGGAAACCTTCCTTTCATCCCTTGAAAGGCTGACTCATAAGAATATGACCACAAGTACCTCGCACCATTCTTAGTCAGGCCTATATGTGGCACTACTAAGCTTGAAAAGTCTTGTATAAGATTTATGTAGTATCCATCCGGCCCTAGAAAATTCATACCTCAAATAAATTATTTGGAAGCTCTCTAGAAACTACTACTCTCACTTTCTTTGGGTCTACTGATACTCTTTTCTCTGAGATAACCTGACCCATGATGTGAATCAGGTCTATCAAAAAGTGCCATTTTGGGAGCTTAGCATATAACTGATGCTCTCTCAGTGCACTCAAAAAGATCGCCAGATATGTGTCATGGTCGTTTCAAGTGTGAGATTAGACCAAGATATCATGCATGAAGACTACCATGAATGAATCCATGTACAGATGGAATACTCGGTTCATTAGTGCCATGAAAACTACAAGAACATTCATGAGACCAAATGACATAACCACATACTCATATAGACAATACATTCTTGGAAAGGATGTATGTGGTATATCTGATGGTCTAACATGAAACTGATGATAAAAAGATCTCAATTCAATCATCGAGAACACCTGGGCTCCTATAAGATGATCAAAGAGATCATCAATACTAAACAAGGGATATCAGTTCTTGATCTTCAACTAGTTCATCTTCTGATAATCCTCACAAATTTTGAGTGTAATGTCTGCCTTCATCATAAATAAGACAGGTGATCCCTAAGGTGATGTATTGGGTTAGATGAACCCCTTGGCCTACAACTCCTCCAATTTATTTTAGAGCTTCTATTACTTTGGTTTATCTATCATATATGTTGTAATGGACACCGGTGCCACTCTTGGCGTAAGATTAATTGAAAAGTACACCTCTTTATCTGATGGAAAAACATAAAATTCCTCTGAAAAGGAATCCCTGAAATGATCCACCACTGGAGTAAATTTTATCAGTGAAGTCCCCTGGTCTTCAAGATATAGACTAGAAATCTAGGTTATAACACCTCCCAACCCATGATTCTTGGGTCCTGCTCTAGTTTCCTAGACATCCCATTCAACCTTATGAATATATTATACCCCCTCTAGTGACTTGAAACTCACCCTACAGTGATAGTAATCAACCACATCCTGGGAGGAAACAAACCAGCCCATTTCGGGAATGACATCATAGCCTGCCATATATAAAAAATAAAGGTCCCCTGAGAATTGACACCCACAAACCTCAAGTGGAAATTCCTTGAACTGACGTACACTAGAAGTTCTTGTCCCTAATGGAGTTTCCATCATCATGACTATAGCATATGTAAAGATACGGAGCCCAAGGATCTCCACAATAGCAATATATATGAAACTATGGGAAGCCCCTGTATTGAAAATTGAAGAAGCTAAAACTGAGGCAACTAGAATCATACCTTGAACTGTATAGGGTTCAGGATCCTTCTCCTATTTGATTGGATCTACTATAATAGTCTTCCTAAACCACAACCCTATGAACTTTCCTGACAACCTTGAGCTGATCCACCCTATTGTCACTAAAAGCCCGCCGAATGGATACCATAACCACGACCTCTACCTCAGTCTGAATGGCCGGAAGAACTCCTATTCCCAGACTGATGAGAAACCTGTGGTGATGTTCTGGTATGAGGAGTCAAAACAAAACATTTATCACTAGATTCTGGTGATAAAAAATGATAGATCCTCTGAAGATAACCCATCTTGCCACAATATCAGAACTCCAATGGGTCTATCGAGTAATGTAGCCTCACTTGCTCGCACTTCCTGCACTGGCAGCACACGACCTAACTACAAGAAGAAGTATCTTGTTTCCTCAGATCCCCATGTGTAGACTCCATACGGTGCTTCCTACTATCAATAAGAGGGATACCAACTCCATATGTTATGCTACCATAGCTTAAAACTCTAGAATCACTCAGATTGTTCTCCGAGATTAGCGCATGGTTGACTATAGAGATGATGGAAGTCAACCTAAAAATGTTCACCCGAGATTGGATGTTGTGCCTCAGACCATCCTCAAATTCCCTTTCCAGGAATAACTCATCACTTCCTGGGATGGGTGTGAATCATTTCACCGCGGTGAAGCAAGAAGAGTACTCCATAACAAAAAGTGTACCTTTTTCCATATTCATGAACTATTTAGCTCGATCCATCCAAAAAGTCTCCTGGTAGAAGTAATCAGAGAAGTCATGCTAGAAATCATCCCAAGACATAACATGATGGTATCCTACCTATGAGATCACATCCCACCATCTATTGGTAGAATCCCAAAGAATGTACGTAGCGAGCTTCACCCTTCTATCTAGAGGCTTCTCTAGATGCTAGATGATCATAAGCATGGCCTCTAACCCGGATTTTATAGCCTCAGGGCCTCCATCCCCTTTGAATGTGGGAGGATGCTACTACTGAAAGACTTTTGTCAACTATTCCATAGATGGGGAAGGATGTTGTACTCCCAAGAAGGTTTGTATAAAACTCATGATGCCTTCTCGGAACTGTGCATCTGCACCTTTATCTTGAAGGATGGATGTCTCCAATATAGGCACGATATGAGGATCTGATATTAGTTCCTGATCTTCCATGTTCACTGTCTAGTCACTACCCTGTAACAAGCATACAACCAGAGGATGTCTTGGTGGCATGACTCTACAAGGTCAAACACACACCTTAGATCAAGATTAGCAAAGAATGAAACCAAGAAGTGTAAAAAAATAATAGGATAAAGAAGTCATTAATGTTATTCAAAAAGTGGATACATGGCATGTATAATCCCCTACACGAAGTGTTCCTTTAACCCTACACATGGGTGTGTACTTCCGCCAACCCTGGCCGTGTAACACCCCACACACAAGACATGTTATCCCAAGACACGACATATACATGAATCATTTTACCCTTCCGGAGTTCTTTAGCACAACTAGACCACACAGTTCTCCTAAAACGATACTACACAACATGTTCCTTCCAGAAAAAGTGTGTGATAGAAGGATTTCAGTGACCACTAGTGTTAGTCACATAGAAAAATACATGGGTTACACTACACGATGTGTTCAAGCAGGGCGCGATGTGTATAACCTATGTTTCATCCATACATGTTTTTAGTCACATGGGTGGACACACAGTCCTTACAACATGACGTGTATGCCCAATACATTGCATGTTCCTTCAAGGATTTACAATCCTCGGGTCTCTACCCACAAATTCAGTTACACTGTTAGAGAATACATGGTGTGTACATAAGAAAAAACAGTTACTTCCCAAATAGAATGATGCATGGATTGTATTCAGTAATACACACCATGTATTAATGGTTTTTTTCCAGATAGTAAGCCTCATAAACTACTCTGAAACCTAGAAAAACATTGAAACAAACATTAATGTTCCAAATTATGATTTGTGAGGGCCCATACTCCCTGTGAATCAGATATTTCCATCTTATACATGTCATACACAAGGAATTACAATGCAATTGGAAACAAAATTCAGATCCATGAGGGCTCATAACACCTCAGGGAGAAAAGTTTGGTGTTCATTCAAATGAAATATTATAGAATTCAACACCCTATAAAATAGAAGGTATTCTATCAAGGAATCTATCACTACATCATGCATATCGAGAACAACACCTATCATAACCATATGCAATCTGCAATTCAACATAAATGGCATGGAAAGAATGAATGACATGTGATCTCTACCATGTGACTATATAATGCATGAGATGGCATACCCTTATCCCATCGAGTTTCAATTAAAATAGAACCTCGATATTATCAATGTTAACAACCCAAAACATGTGAATCACCGAATAGTGAAATCAAATCAACTAAAATAATTGAAAAACCAAAAAAATTGAAATAAATGAGGTAAATTGGTTTTTCGATATACATGGGTTAGGTACTTCTGGGAATAGATTATTTCCTAGTACCTATTCCATCCTTTCTATGAATATAGGTTCCAAACAGTAATTCAAGAAGAAAAGTGTTCTTTTGATATCACTTTGTAACATCTCGGTTCTGGGTGCCGCCCAGAGGTGCTCTGTACCCAGATGGTGACACGGCCTCAAGCACATTCCCCAAACACCAGAGGCAGCCGACTAGAAGTGAGGGCCTTGGGCGTGATAGTGGGGAAAGTATTCCGTCATTAGAAGAGTAATGCAGTGGAAGTAAATGAATAACAATAATGGAAGTATTAATAATACCATACTATAGTAAACAACCGAAGACTAAAATTAAATAAACAATTAGAGAACATATATAATGATGCCAGTCACATATGTCTACTAATGAAGCTAAACAAGTCACAATGATGAAATATAGTACTAATCCAAAGTACAATGAAAACAAGTAAATAACTCTAGCAGCAACGCAAGCCTCAACTTGGTCCCATGCTCTCCAGCTCCACAACAGTCAAGTAACTAACGTAGAAGGGAGCTTGCCCTTATTTATAAATGCAGCAATATAATCTATATGGGAACAAAATAAGTGCCAAAACAGGGTGTGAGATGAATTCCAGCAGGAAACCGCCCAACGATTTGTGCCTAATAGCCAGTAAATATATATGGAAACCAATAAGAAAAATTTTGTAGTAAACAAGAATGTACTCAATGTAAACTATCCTACGGTTTCAATTTCATTGTTTTTCATATATCAAGTAATTAGCTAAAAAAATAGAAGTAAACCTATGGGATGTACTCACATATTATCCCCTCTGGTTAAACCAATCAAATACAAGCAACCCTCTGGTAAGTACTCAAAGTCTATCCCATATGGTTCATATTTAGCATTGACTCTCTGAGGAATCACTCTCTGTCAATTCCCCCTCTTGTCTCATATCGGTAAACTAAAAACACCACGAGGAAGCACGCAATGTCTATCCCCCCTATGGTCTCGGAACGTGGAACTACATAAACATTGATGGAGCGCAAATTCAACCCCCCTATAGTCTCGAAATGTAAAATTAAATAGACACTGTAGAGAATCCCACAACATCCATTCTCCCTATGGTCTACTACCTGTGGTTCCCACTGCCCCGTGTAATTCAACCATGCATAATGATATTAAACTGCCAAAGTAAACCATAAGAACAACTTGGCTGATAGATTTCAAGAACTTTTTGGCTAAAAAACTACAAGTATATAACAACATCAGATAATATCAATCCATCCTAACAACCCTAAGCATGAAAAAAAGAATCCTAACTAGAAAAAATAGAACTAGAGGTCAATATCAAAACAAAAATGGGAAAAAACCTCCATATCATGGAAAATAACTCTATTTACAATAAAAAACTCTAATCAGGCACCCAAGGAATAGTAGGCTATAACTGGGCTAAAATATATAATCAGGCAATACACCATTCAGGGGTCTGTGGCACTTTTGAACAAAATATTCAAGGAATAACTAAAAAAAATCCCAAACCATCTACCTCGATGATTTTCCATCGATATAAACCATCTTCATCCCTTGAATTGGCCTCGAATGACATACATCTACAAAAATGTCAAAAACACTCAACTGAGGATATCTAATGAGAGGGGAGAAATCAAGAGATGTGGCTCTAGAATAAGAAAGAACTCCTCGATGCGATTCCAACACAACCGGCAGAGTTTGATTCATATAACGGATGGAAAGTCTGAGGATCGGAGAAGATTCATTAGCCTAGGTCTCTCCTATATGAGATGGAATAAGAAGGTTTTTTTACCAGTTAGACGCATCCCCAGACTGATATAAAAATTAAAAATAAATGTACACAACATTTTCTATAAAAGTACCCAGCGTGTAATTGTCTTAACTGACCCCACCTTTAGGCAGTCTCCAAGTCACCCCTCACGACCATCTATTCGGCCATTACACAACCATTACACGGTCACCATCAGTAACCGCGTACATGAAATATACTTCAATGTACACATCGTGTACTCCATAAATTTCTATATTCTCCTTCTTTTTTCGAAAACACTATAAAAGAAAAAACCATACCTGAAAAGAAGGTCTGGGTTCTTACACAAACACTTAAACTAAACTGTGCATCCAATTAGGGTGATAGTTTTTGGTACAGTCCTAAATTCAATTGGAAAAAGCCTGCTAAAGGTAAACAATACCAATTCATATATTAAGTGTCTTATCTAAACCTATTTATCCAAGAAAACAAATCCACAAGATGTCAAAGGTGTTGTGTTGTATTATGTTAATATCTTGAGTTGTAGTTGTCTAAATGGTGAAAACCTTTTAGGGGAGATAATAAATACTTAGGTATAAAACATTTTAATTTTCTCCCAAGTGTGATAAGACTATATAGAAGTCTAAAAGCATGGTCAAAGTGGTTTCTGGAAATATGATGATTCAAAACCACCTTCCAATTTCCCTATAAAATGAAACCTTGGGAACCCCATTTTCAATTACAAACCAGGAGAAATTACCTTCTTGTTTGGAGACCCAAAGGGTTCCTCCCCTCATCCAAGATGTTACGAAGGCCCCTATCATCATAGGGGTGTCAAGGATTATTGCGAAGTTCCACCCGGGTCTCCTCTTCCTCTTGATGGAGAGCTAATTAGTGGTTGGTCATTCCAAGGGAGCTACACACACTTGGGAGGGTGTTTTGGCACTTTTAATTATACTAGTTATGTTTAATTTGTGTGTTGCATATTTCGGTTATGATTTTCCATATCATTTTTCATTTCTGAATGAATTTATTTTGATAAAATTAAGTGAAACACATTCCATTTCAACGTCAATTGGGTTGAGATTTCATGTGGGAGTATTGGGATTCTTTGATTGGGAAACATAATCATCATCTTTACCTTACACATATATAATATATTAGTATTATTTGGTAGCCTTAACACTATGCAAGAGGTCCAAAACATAAAACATGATTGTTCTATCAAGAGTTTGTACTTTGTGCATTGTTTTAAGAATCAAGAGGGGAATCAAGATCATGGGAACCCTCAACCAAATAATTCTATTAAGCGATGTTCAGTTTTAATAACAATGAACTATACTAGATGTATAGTAATCATAAAATTACCTCCTTGTCTTATAATTACAAAAACAATACCTTCCTTTTTAAATATTAATCTCTTTAAAACATGTAATTTTTTAAAATTGTTTACAAAATCACCCACCCACTATTTTGATCATTTTTATTAAAAAATCACACTATAAACCACAAAAACTCCTTGATATATGACCTATGGTCTACCCTAGACTATAAAATAATATTTAAATCATATTGAATTTTAAGATTTATGAAACCACATTCACCACCCCCCCACACACAGACAGAACTCATCTAGCTAGAACCCACCTAAATGCCTCACAACACAACATGAAATTCCCAATTAATTCAACAAAAATGAGATTCAAAACATTTGAAACTTCGATTCCCAAGACTTTATGTAAAATTCTTTTACCACTTGGTCAAATGAATTTTCATGTTATAAAATGACACACTCACACAAACACACATGGTGTGGCTCAGTGTCTGTGGATCTGTTGGTATATTCCCCCATGGTGTGAGTCAATGGTAGTAGCTCTGTGTGTTGTTAGAGAGTTCTTGAGTTCATGTCCCTCTATCTTCTTGTATGAGTGCAGTGTGTGTTTTCATTGAATCTTTGTGATTTCCCCTTCCCAACTGTTTTTAATATATATATATATATATATATATATATTTGTAATTGAATATTTATATTTATTTCAAAATATTAATATAACTATACATAAATATAAAGTTATATATTGATACATATATATGTATGTGTGTGTGTGTATGTAAGTAATCATGTATTTATGCACACATGTCTATGTGTGTATGTATGTATGTATGCTTGTATGTATGTATGTGTGTATTTGTAAGAATGTATGTATGTTTGTATATACATATTTATGTATGTATGTATGTACATACTAACTCACAAATGTATATATGTATGTATGCTTGTATGTATGTATGTATATTTTAAAATATTATTTTTTCAAAAAGTGGTTATATGTATATATATATTAATATATGATTGTGTGTGTGTATTTATATTTTAATATTTTTATATTTATTCATGTATGTGTGTTTTTATATATAAGTACACACACATATATCATAAACATACACACTCGTATAATTGTAAATATATATAAACTCTCACATACATAATTATAAATATAAATTTATATGTATATTATAAATTAAATAAATATATAAATTTAAATATGAATATATATATATACATATTAAATTATATAATTTGAATTTATATAATATGTTATTGGAGGTACAATATAGAGAAACACACACACACACACCTTCAGACTAGAAGGTTATGTCCTTTCCCCCAATAGATAACTCCTCCAAAAGAATAAATTATTATATATATATATAATGTAATTATGTGTGTTTATATATATATAAATTTATTTTAAATCTTCTTATGAGTTCCTGTTATGATTTTTTATTTTTTCATGATCGAGAGTTTTAATGGTTCATGTTTCATGGTGAGATGTCATACTTGCAAAAAACTGCTGCTGCAGGTCATATTCACACAATGAAACATTATACCATTCAATGAAACTTCATTTAAACTGTGTAATTTTTCACCACACCATAAAAACCTCAAGATAGGTATTCCTAGAAACTACTAAAAAAATCACTTCATGGATGGGTAGGTCATTCGATGATTTTTTTTGGGTGTTTTAGTTCTAGGTGCCCAAAATTTTATCATATATAACTAACATGTAGATTTACAGAGTTAACTAATATGTCACACCATGAATGATTTTAGTCACAGTTGATTTATTAATACTAGATCCCTTTTATATCTCTTTTGTATTGGATCATTCCTCTCAATCCCAGGCCCCATATATGAAATATTGTGGTGATTGTTTCCTTCTAGAGACCAATTTTGATAAATCTTCCAATGTTGGATCTTGTAAATAAAATTGAAAAAGAGATAGTATCCAATATCTATGAATCATGGGAGTATCCTTTGAGTCAAAAACATTTGAGGCATCCATGTTTTATAAATTGATGATCAGTTTATTGTAGTGGTTTTTTTGGGGATCATTCCGATTCATACATGATCTATTGATTGATCTTGGAAAATTGAAATTAGTGCACCTAAATATGGAATCCATTACCATATAGCATTGTCGTTGAATTTTTTTGACATGGTTTGGCTATCCCAATGGGCATATCCCATGAGAACTACTATGTGATATGACATGCTGGTTTGTGTGTGTACCCATGAGAACTATGCCTGATTTATGTGTGTATGGGTATATGTGTTTCCATGAGAACTATTACTTGATAAGTTATGCTTGTGTTTTTTCTTTGTTTTTCCTTATTTTTGATATTTCAAATATTTTTAGAACAATATTGCTGGTATGAAGATAGAAGGTTGTTTTGGAAAGATTTTCTGACCCCACAGTGGGGGAGAATTGCTAGAAGACTGTAGACTGATCACTCGGAGATGACATGATGGTGAGTGTTGGGATAAGGAATGATTTATCAATGGTAATTATACATGCATAGAGGTAGAGATATATTATTTGGAATTTCATTCACAAAGATCCAATGTTATGAGTCATGGTTTGATGATCACTATGTTGATTGTATGATAAGGGGCAAGGTGTATGTTGTGTCGATGACATCAGTCGACGCTGGACATATTGTGCAGATGGGGGATTGATCTGGAAATATTGATATGATTATTACGATTATAAATTTTCCTAGTGGGGGTACCATCATGTGAATACAACAACCATGTGACCACCGATAGTTTGATGATATGGGTGACTACTCCTTAAAGATGTAGCATGGATAGGCCTTCAAGATTGTTAATTTAAGGTGTAATAGAGACTATTTACTAGAATCCTGGTGAAAAAAAGCCTTAAGTGACATCTTTTAATAATATGAGTCATACATCCATTGGTTGTGACTACTCTTCTAGCGTGAAGCCGAAGAAGGTATGGTTAGAGTTTGTGGTAGTCTAGTTAGACATGCCCGATCATAATAACAATCATGAAACATCTCCAGTTATTGTAAGGGGATTCCAACAATGCTTAATTACTAAATCAATAATTTCAATTTAGTAGCCAACCCAGCACCATCAAATATACAACTCGTAATAGTCTCCAATATATTTTCTCAACTCATCCATCATTTTGAGGTTTTCATATTCTAAGTAATTTTTTAATCTATAATACTAAATATTAATACAATGGTTGAGTAAATAATGATTTATAATCCTTAAACCATCCACTTTAATTATTTTATCCTCTAAATTAATTTAAAACGTTAGAATAGAGCATTAAATAAGAATATCTTACTCATGTTTACCTTAAATAAATAAACTAACCCTCATCCAGAACCCAACTCACCACTAATTACCTAGTTACTCTATTTCAGTTATTTATTTATTTATTAAATTGAACCCCCTTCATCTAAAGGTTTTCCAAATCACAACTATAACATCCTTATTTACTTGATAAATCTTGACCCCTTTTACCGGGTCAATCAGCCCTTAGTTTCATTATCAACTATCCTATAATAATTTCATTACTCCCTATATTACTCCCAACAATAAATTAAAATTCCATATTGATATGAACCATTTCCCACCATTTAATTTCCATTATCACTTATCTTTCTGTCATTTATTTTTCATACCTATATAAAGAAATGCATATACAACACTACATATCACTATTAATTTATGGTAAAAAAATTATAGGAAGTTTAAATTGGTCATATTTATGATTTACCATTTCTCATTACCATAACATATTCATAAATTAATTTTTATTTTTACCATATTATCCTCCATTACTCTACCCCATTACACTTATCATATAGTTATATTAAAACATAGTAGTTGTGACAGTCCCATGGATCAATTTAATAACAACAATCATTGTAGCAATTCATGTATAATCAGTGAAAATAGAACAACAATGGAAGAGAACCTCATTCTTTCATACCATCATTCCCATTCCGAATTCCCTTCATCTTCTATTTATGAATTATTTCCCAATTCCCATCATCCTTACTACATCCAGAATATTTCCCAACACCCATGGTAAGTCACATAAATTAGAAATCATATATTCAATATGAATCAATACATCATTTTAAATAAAATCATACTCCTATTCCATTCTTATTGTTAATCTAATATTCCTTTTTTATATTAATTTTATAAATTCATATTTCCCCATGTAATCACATAGTCATGACAGTGAACCCATACCTTTGACTATCACCTCAGAAAAGAGTAAAAATAGAAAATAGTAAATGAGAAGGAATTAGATAAAATAAATAATTCAAAATAAGGATCCAAGAGAAGTGTGTGATAAAAAATGAAACAAATAAATAAAATCCCATATCCCAATCAAAATAACCACCACCAAGCATAAGAGAGAATAATATTAATTGTTTTAGTAATGTACAACACAACCCTAGACCATATCATCTTCATTAATCCCGAGGAGGTAGTTAAACATACCTCATTATTTAAGGCTAGGGAAAGGTAGATGGATTGATTATTGATTTTTTCAATAATAAGGTCTTAAGAAAATAATGGGTGATAATCAATCGAGAAAAGGTTGAGGTTTCCCTTAAAGAATTCTGAAGGGCTAGTAATCAAGAGTGAATGACTATATTTCCACTTATTAAATTTTAGTGGATGGTACATGAGGGATTTTTGAAGTGATAAATGGGTTTTCTAGAGGAATTTAAATCATTCTAAACAAATTTATCTCAGAATATAAAATAGAGCATCTAAATATCCTACCTCAAATGAAGTAAAAAAATTCTATGCCAAGGAAACCAAGTCAACAGCTAAAGTTTCAACTAGTGGATTCCACCAAACATGACATATCACATCCATCTTCCACCATAAATTAGAAACCACATAATCAAAACACAATAAATGATAACACAATCCCAAAAAAACAAGAATGTACATAAAATAAAATAATGGAAAGGAGAACATGAACTAAAGAATAAGCGATTTCATCAATCAAGAAAATTTAGAGCCCTCCAAAGAATGAAAAAGTGCACTGGAAAAAATCTAGTTTTTTTGAGTTTAGATGATGAAAAAGTAGACTGAAATGGAAGGACCTAGAATAAGATGAGTATTAAAATTTTGATATATTGGTTAGGGAATTATTTATATTTAATTCTCACAAACTCCCAGTAAATATATAAATAAAAGAGGAAAAATGTTGTGGTGGTTAAATACACAATGTGGTAGCTTAAAATACTTCATAGGTGTGGAAAAAATTTACAATGGGTGATGGGAATAAACAAAAAAAAAGTTGAAAACCAATTTATGGAGGGCTGGATATAGTCTTAGATACTAAAAAAACATAGAGGTGACTAAAATGGATATAAAAGCCTTTAACCAAGCCATCATGGTAAGCCTCCACCAAATTGAGACACAACCTTGTCCATTTCTATAGTCCATCACCCTCCAAACTCATGCAACATAGGACCTACTACAAAACCACATACATGAATACCCTCCATGATGTAGTGAATCATAGTTTTACACTTTATGGAGCTTCATAGGCACCACCATAGTGTGAAGGTGTCATACTTACTATTTACATTATGTATTTGATATGTGGCCTCACTTCAATGAAGATCCACCATTACCAAAAACATATAAGGGTATCCTCATTTATCTCAAGAAAATGCTCCAAGTACCATTCGCATAACATGACAGTTTCTTCCCCATTGTGGTGACTTATCCACCAGAATCTCATGGTTCACTATTCACCAACATCAATGACCTACAATGTAGTACCTCACCCTAAGGTTCACCATGACTCCATTGAGGTCTTCCTATTAGACCCACCCCTAAAATGTGGGGATCCATGATTCAAGAACCATAATAACACAAAACAGATAGAAAAAACACTAAATACTAAAAATATCCACCCACATAACGACCTACACCTCTCCCATATTTCCCTGGGAGATTCTACGGACACCACTCCCATGACAAAGGATATTTCCAAACCTATGGTCAACATCTACTTCTTTAGAACCATAAAATCCACCGGCCCAGAAATTGAGACGCCATACCAAGCACCATGACCATCACCAAGGGAACTACCTTGGGGTGGTGAACTCTTAGAAAGACAGAGTCAACTATGACCTCTTAAACTCCCTGAGCAGTCTCATAACACCTCCAACACCTTAGAAACACAAAATAAAGGCCTAAAAAAGTTTGGTATCTTACAAAGAACTTCTATTATAAGGACCTGACCTTTTACATTACATTATATTATAATTTAGTCATGAAAACACTTCCTTTAACATTGAGGATTTGTTCATGTTTAGCGCTTTAGATAATCGGGACATAATACATTCATAACATTGCATATTAATACAAAGCAGATATCATAAAAATAGTATTCATTTCTTCAAAAATAATAAACTTTTCAAATAATACATGATTTATTTTAGAATTATAAAATCATTTAACATGGATTTCTTATTTTTAATACACATCATTATAACCAATGAAAATCATTTAAAAACATTGTATAAGAACAAAAAGCTCAGTAAGAGATGTAAAAATAAGTACAAAACACATTTTTCCATGAATACGTATAACATATGAAAGCATTTTCAAAAGACCTACTTATCACCCATATATACTTACTTTGTGAAACATGATATTTCAACAAGATTACCACAAATATAAAAACATAAATAGAACCATAAAGGTATATTGGGGAATTACTTATATAATCTGTTATCCCAATCAACTACCTTATAACTTATAACCCTCACATCTTCCTTACAATTTGTTTAACCATTGCAGTTACATTTGGAGTAACCATACGGCCGACCTCCAAATTACACATACCCAATGAATTGAAGGTAGATATAGGTACCTCCCTTCATCATATATAATTCCCAATAACCAAAATATAATCATAAAACATTAAAAATTTCATAAAAACATTGCTTTTGAATTTTGTAAAACAGAATTTTAAGAAGATTTTAAAAGAAATCCACATATAAATATCATATAATTAAAGTGAGACTTAATAGAGTGGATAGAATATGTATATAAACTATAAATACACATAATTTAATATAAAATAATCAAAATTCATCTCACAAAAAATTTTAATACCATAAAAACAATGAAGAAGAATGTTAACCCAAAGAATGGAAACCGGGTTATAAATTCCCTTACCTCGGGTTTGACATACTTCAAACTCATGTAAAACTCCTGTATACTGGTTAAAATAGTGAAATTAATATCTTAAAGAAACATATTAATATTTATAGAACATTATATGATAATTTAATAAAATTATTTCACCATTTAATTATTAGTATTTTGTTCCTTCCATTATTTTAGGCGCGTTCTATACATGTTTTCCATGATTGGTTCATGATGGATATTCTTGTCGATAGGAAGTGAAAATATAGAATTGAAATGGAGTGGTATTTATATATTTACAAAACCGTAAATTATAACCTTTATCCTTTTTAATTCTGACCTGAGAATGATTCATAACCTAAAAAAATATTGATATTTGTTTGAGTCATTTTGGTGATTCTTCGATTGTTATGAACTCATTTGTTTTATAAATTAATAACATGTGTATAAAATGATTCCATAACCTTATATAATATATAATACATAAATTATAATATCTTTCAACCATAAAAATGGTTTCATGACTAGTCTTTAAGGAAGTAAAAAAATTGAAATTACATCGTCCATGGTGTCAGTAATTCGACACATCATGGACAATGTATTAATTTCATGAGTATGTTGGAGAGGAGAAGAATTATAATGGTTAGTATTCCATAAACATGATGAAATACATAATATGTAAGATAATGGATCATTCATTCCCCTTGGATAATGGTAGGTGAGGAAAGAAGAAGAATAGAAAAAAATCAAATGAAAAGAAAGAAAACAAAAGAGGATGTATACCACCTGATATCTTCTCCTTGATATCCTTCTTAAGGCCTTCTGTTTGGGCCTTTTGGTGAGACTAATAACTCTAGGACGTGGGGAAGAGACTTGGGAGAAGTATTGGGAAGAAATAAGTTAATGATCAAGTCTTGATAGGTGTGGGAGGAAGAGGGGAATGAGAGTAGCATTTATAGTGGTGGAGAGGTGTCATTTTAAATTATGATTATCATTTTTATAATAGTTTGGCTCAAGAATTTTAATTTTATTAATTCATGTGACCCAAAATAATAATAATGGAATCTGAGTTTGAACCAATTGGTCTTAAATCACTTATGATGTCATAAATAGTGTATTTAACTAATAATTTGAATATATGTTAATTTACTATATTTCACTATTCATTGAATAGTCATGAATTTCAGAGAAATCCCAAATATTCTACCCAACCATTTTTCGAGGTGTAGAATTAAAAAATGAACTCCAATTTTTTAATATATTTTTTTAAATAATATTAATTTAATTTTTAAATATAATCATAATTTAATAAAAAATAATATTTTTAAAACTGTAACTGCTTTTATATCCCATTGAAAAATTAACAAAGATGAAATTATCATAATGCCTTAAAAAAATAATATATTAACACAATTTACTATTCATTAGGGTCAGATTACTATTCATATCACACTTCATAAAGGTATGTTAAAATTCACTAAAAAAATATGTTGGTTCCATTAGACTCAAAATAACTTACTGAACACAATTACAAATTACTGTTTTTTGAAATAAAAAACATAGAAGTGGAACAATTATCATTAGAGTCTAGTTATAAATATCTACTTAAAACATATATTCAAACATTACAATTTACTTTTAAAAACATGGGGTGCTACATTATCCCCACAATCTGGAAATTGCAACCTGATGATTTTATTTACTTATAAAACAAGTGGGGGTACCTTTCCCTCAAAACATTTTTTGAATACCATGTTGTTTCTTCAACCATTTTGTTTCTCCATAATAACTTTACTTGTTGAATTACCTTATTCCTTAATACTTGATCCCATTGATCAAGAATCTGAATTGGTTTCTCTTCATAAGTAAGGTTCTCTTCTAGCTGAACTACTTCTAGGCTCAAAAAATTAGTTCAATCTGGCACATACTTGCTCAATATAAAAACATAATAAACATTATGTACCAGAGATAAACATACACTACTGTAAACTAATCTTATACCAATGCTTTCAAACTGTTGGTAAAATCCCCAAAATCATTGGGAATTTCATTCCCAACGGTTCACTGAATCGTTGGGCTGTGAGGCGTGGGGATAGCAATATCCCAACGGTTCAAGATGAACCATTGTGATAGGTCGTCTGGATTTTCAAAATACCAATGATTTATTATTGAGGGTTGATAAATTTCTATCCCAACGGTTAATAACCGTGGGTTTTTACACCCACAACAATGGTTTTTAACTGTTGGTATACACCAATTGCCACGGTTCGAAGGGAACCGTTCCCATAATCCAGGCTGTATTTATCTATATACCAACAGTTCTATGAATCGTTGGTATTTAGTCATATCTACATACAAAATATGGGAACCTCTTCCGACCATCCCCTCTTCCAGCTAGCCATAACCAGCATACACCAACCTCCCCTCCTATTCAATTCCAACGGCCTCCCCTCTCCAATTCCATTACTTTAATTCCAACAAGTAGCAGGTAGTTGGATCCAATATTGAGTTATAGTACAAACCTACAGAATAATGATGAATTCAAAAAAAAACACTCATGTAGAGAATATAAAATGCTGAACACAACACCTGAAAAGAGAAAATTTAAAAAAACAGTCATGCAGATAATACAATTTATAGAATTCAATAAAAAAAACACCCCCACAACCCCCCTGAAAACCCCCTTGCACCCCCATTCCCCCTGGACATCCCCATTGCACAACTTTCACCCCCATGCCCTCCCTGGATAGCCTCCTTTAAACCCATATAAAACCCCATTGCACCCCCTTGAACACCCCCTACACCCCCACACCCCCTCTGTACAATGCCCTTTCACCCCCTAGAAAACCCCCTTGCACCCCCTGGACACTCCCTCCCCCTAGACCACTTGGAAAACCTTGGACACCCCCCTGGACACCCCATACTCTCTAGAAACCCCCAAGACACCCCTCTCAGAGACCCCCCCCCCTGCTCCCCCATGCCCCCTGGATAGCCCCCTTGCACCTCCCTTGAACACCCCTAAGCCCCCCTTGGACAGCCCCCTTGCACCCCCATAGACAGCCCCCCTTGCACCCCCACAGGACCCCCCTCCCCTAGACACCCCTCTTGGATAGCCCCCAAGACCCCCCTATACACCCCCTTGATATACCCTAGACACCACTCCTAAACACCCCACCTACACCCTTCCCCTGCCCTGTAGAACCCTGTAAAGCCCTTGGACACCCCCCGGACAACCCTTGGATACCCCCTAGACATCCCCCCTATACATACCACCTGCACCCTTCTTCCTTCGCTAAAGACCCCCCAGAATTCCCCCCCAGACAGCCTATGGACACCCCTGAACAACCCCTCCTAGACACCCCTCTTACACCCTACCCTACAGACCCCCCACTCAGACAGTCCTTGGACACCCCTTGGATAGCCCTTCATAGACACCCCCACCTACACCCTCCCCCTTGCCCTACAGACCCCTTGACCCCCCAGATTTCCCTTGGACACCCAACCTTGACATCCCCCCTAGACACCCCACCTGCACCATGCCCTACAGATCCCCCCCGAACATCCCATGGACACCCCCAGGACTGACCCTCCTAGACACCTAACTCGCACCCCCCTGCCATGCAGACCCCCCCGACACCCCCCAAAAGCCATTGGACACCCCCTGGACATCGCCTCCTAGACACCCCAGCTGCACCCTGCCCCTACCCTACATACCCCCCCCCCCCCCCCGAATAGCCCTTGGACACCCCTGGACATCCCCTCCTAGACACCCCACCTACACCCTCCCCCTGCCCTGTAGACCCACCTGCACCCCCCAGGCATCCAGCCACTACACAATAGCCTTCATGTTTTCCCAGTACAACCAAAATTTCCTTCTGGAGAGTTATGATATTAACCAATATAAAAAAACAAATATGAATCACCTTAATGGATTCAGTATCCCAAAAACTTCGTTAGGTAGTTTAAATTGATTCATGTAACCCAATAAATTAACATTGATTAGACTTCACCTAGTACTCTAACAATAAATACCTCTGAGGATCCTAAAAACAAAGTTTCTTATATCCCACGTTTTGGAACTGATATAAATCCATGTATTTTATCCTTGAAGAAACCGGTGAGAAAACAAATATACTTTTTAGACCACCACTTATAGGGTCTGACATAGAAATTTTGTTTTCTCTTATTGGAGATTCCTCCACCACACCAAGGAATAGAAGAAACAGGAATAAATGAATCCTGAAATACTAGTTGCAAAATCATCAGGAATCACAATGACAGAAACAAGAATTGAAAGAAAATGAAAAAGGAAAGAAAGAAAACAGAACACAAAAATTTACGTGGTTCTGGAATAATCGCAACGTCCACAATGTGACAGAGTTCTCAATAAAAATCGATAGAACAAATTATAGAGTTTTTCATGTTATAATCCTTATCCAAAAAAATGGGCTACAAATGAGAAAGATGATCCATTGTTCCCAATAGAATGTTTACGTCGCTATAGTGAACGAAGAACACCTTTGTCAAAAGTGCTACAGTGGCTACTGGATGGAAGTCAAAAGTGAAATAGTATAGTTGACCATACTATTCTTGCATCAATATTGATGTCTTATCTCAAAATCACTCTATAAAAGTGGAGTCCAAAGGAAGAAACACCTAGTGACAAGTCATTATATGCTGTACTCAAACCACCAAGCCATTAAGGAATCGTCCATGTGTAGATTAGGAATGTATGTAACCAACTAGATAAAATGATTTCAGTACTCAAACAATATTCCATCCCTTTACTGGAGCCTAGATAAGTCAACATCCATCAGTACCTTTACATAATTATGAATTAATTCTAAATAGAACATTCCTTGAAACTTTTCCAAGAATTGTCTTTGTCTGGATTAGTCTGAATAATAGGCTTCCACCACTTACTACTCAGACCCTCTAGTAGGATGGTTACAAAAATAACCTTAAGAGATTCATAAATCTAAAGTTGGATAAAAATTTACTCAAACATCATTACCAAAACCAATTTATCCTACGAATCTTGTTACCCATGAATTATTGTGGGGCTACCATCTTGATTCTAGGGTTCTTAGGTGTGCCTTTAAGATCAATTTATTCAAGGCTTTTGATTCAGTCAGGTGGGACTTCTTATAGGATGCTTTTGACTTGCTCGGCTTTCCGGCTAGGATCTCGTCTTGGGTTAAAAGACATGTCTCTACTACAATGTTCTCGGTGAACATTAATGGAAGTTTACATGCCTACGTGTCGAGGAAAAGAGGGGTTTTTCATAGAGATCCTCATTCCCCTTTCATTTTTGTGATTTTCATGGTGTTTTTCTTGCGCATCCTAGACTCCATTATTTCATCTTTATATGCTTAAAGGTTTCATTAATGATGTGATAAATCCTTTCTTTCTCACGTTTTTTTTGCAGATGAACTTATATTCTTTTCCTAGGGTTATTTGGATTCAATTTTAGTCCTGAATCATGCTTTGGATCTTTTTTCTTCCCTGTCTGGATTGAATTTTAATCATTCTATGTCCCTAATGTTCGCAGATGTATCTCTCAAGATGTTTGTGATTCTATTGAGGCTGGTATGGGGGTTATGAAGGGGTCTCTTCCTGTTTATTATCTAGGATTTCCTCTCATCACATCCATGTTTAGATCTTATTATTGTGTGGTCTTGGAAGAGAATATTTTTTGAAGAGTTAATGTTTGGACTAATAACTCTCTATCCTATGTTGGGAGGTTACAACTTGTTCAATTTTTTATTTTTAGTATGAAATCTTATTGGTGTTATCATTTCATTTTACCCAATAGAGTGTTTAAATACATTTATTCCACCCATAAGAATTTTCATTGGAATGGTCCTTCACCGGCTTCCTTTGGGGTTGGCCTTCTGTTTTTTCTCTGATGGAGGTGTGGTTTGGATGGGGGTTGGAGAACTAGTTTTGCAGGATGGTTGTTTGGTCTGTTTGTAGTGGAAGTGGGTTTCTGGTAGATGGGGTGCCAGTTTGTGGTGGATATGGGTGTGGGTGGGTGGTATGCAGGGGCTGGGGTTTTGGCTACTGTGGTTGGTGTCTGTGGCTGGTGTGGGCTGGAGTGGCTGGTGCGTGTTGGAATGTAGGTGGAAGTGGCTAGAAAGTGGCTGTTGTGGGTTGGAACTGGTGGTATGGGGTTCTTTTGTATGTGGAATGGGGTTGGTGCGGGCATGAATATAGGATGATTAGGGAAGGTGTGGTGGATGATGCGGGCTAGAGTGGCTAGTGCTGGCGGGACGACAGGCGGCAGGGGGATGGAAGGGGGCTGGTGTGGGCTGGAATAGGTGGAAGGGGCTGGTGTCGGCAGGATTGCAGGTGGATGGGGTATTTTGGGCATGTGGCAGGGGCTGCTGCGGGCTGGGATGTAGGAGGCCGGGGGCAGGTGAGGGCTAGAACTGGTGGCTGGGGATATTTTGCAGGTGGTAAATGGATGGAATGCGTGTTTTTCAGGAGACTGGGGATGGGAGCTGGTGTTGTGGCTGGTGCAGGCTAGATTGCAGGTGGCTGGGGGCTGGTGCGGGCTCGAATGCAGGTTGAAGGGGGTTCGAATGATAGTGGATGGGGGCTGGTTGCAAGTGGTGGGGAGATAGTGCAGGCTGATTCAAAGGTGGAAGGGGGGATGCGGGTGGCAGCGGGCTGAAATGAAGGTGGAATGGGGACGGTGTGGGCTTGATGTGGCTGCTGCAAGCTGGATTGCAGTGGTTGTGGTGGCTGATGTTTCGTAGACGGACTGTGGCAGCCTCCTTGTGTTGGTGGTTGGGAGTGTGCATTCGTGTGTTTGGGTGCGCATGTGTGTTTTCGACTGTGGGAGTGTGTGCTCTCCATGGGTTGGGTGTGTGGGTTTCTGTGGGTGGGTGGGTGCATTTTCCGCAAGGTTTTCGATTGAGTTTAGTGGACCTTGGTGCTTTCATGATGGATGGGCGGTTTCATGTGATTATCAGGTCTCTGGTTGGATGTTCGTTTGATGTTCACATGTTTCATCTGCATCTCTTCATGAGGAGGCATCTTCTTTGCTGCTGGTGGCAAGCTAATGGTGGTTATTGTGGTGTCTTCATTTGGGAACTTCTTGTTGTGCTCAGGATTCTTATTGGATGCGTGCTCTTAACAGTTCGTTCTTCCTCTCTCTAGGTTTCATACTTCATGTGGCTTGGAATTTTGGGTGGTTGGCTTGCTTTTGCAGCCTTGGTTCTCCCTGGGGCTGGTTCTTTTCTTGGCTACTTGGCCTTGTTCTTGGTTCTTGGTCACCTTGTTCCACCCATTGGTTGAGTGGTTTGTTATTCATTGTAATTCATCTTATGCCTTTTATATAAGTTATATTTTCCATGACTATATATATATATACTTTAAAACTAGAAACACCAACACCTCCCAAATGGACTTCAAAACACCAGCCCCATGAGACATAAAATTGATCAATATGTAATCTCAAGACATCATTTAAATAAAACTAAATTCCAATAATTTATAAATTCATAAAAATACAACAATATGTACTTTTACTTCATTGAACATGTGATCTAAATTAACCTATTTAACCCAACATGGTTTTATGAAAAATTATTTCAAAATGAACTTTCATTCATTAAAACATCATTTTTACCCATGAGGTTTTGAAAAACTCATCTAATAAAGAGATACTTTAATTGTTTATGAAAACATTTAAACACAATTATAGATTTTGGTAAAACATTTCTAACATTCAAATACTTCAAAAGAATCTATTTTAAAAGTACATTTGGCCTCTATCCTTTAAAATAGTTTAATTTTGATTTATTAATATCACTTTAAAACCCTGAAAATAATTAACACTATCCCTTTTTCTAATAGAGTCGAATTTTTTTTCAAAAATATGTTAACATTTAAAAAAAAAAATTAGACATTTTTCCAAATTCAAATATCATTATAAAAGAATTCTAAATAATTCTTATTGTCCATCATTTACTATGATGTCCTTAGAGCACTTAGATGGTCCTTGTAGAATACAATTAGAAAGCTTCACCCTCATCATGAATGTTGTCTACAGGTGACTAAATATCTTCATGAGAGAATCAATACTGAGATTTTCTACCCGAGGGCTTCCCTCCCCATTTACTATGGGTGGGTAATGTATCTAAAACTCTATTTATGTATCATTCATTGAATTCTGACAGGACTGCAAACCGCCATGGGGTGTCGTCATTGAGTAGGGGCAAATAACGACATTACTGTGGCGTGACCACGACGTGACCGTGGAATAACAACAGCATATTGGCCTGGTCCCGAGATAAATGCGGGGCTGCATCTTCCAGCCAGGAGCAAAGGGAGAAGAATGATGTAGAGAAACATTCTGGCCATCGCCCCACCGGCAGAAATTGTGATGAGTTAGTCTCAACATTGATCATAAGACTAATGAAATACTATCAAAAAGTTAATCATCCATCTGAATCCCAATTATTGTAGAAATATCCAACTACACTATATGAGGTGTGTGTTGTATACTGTTCTCATACAGAAAAAAGATAATGTTGAATCATTTTCTCTACATGGGTTAAAACACTCATCAGATCATCAGGATCATAAAAATATCAATCTCTGAAGGATAAGGAAAAGTACAAAACAAAAAACCATACATAAATGGTTTCATCAACTATGTTGAGAAAGTTAATTTATCATATTTTAGTAGAAAATCATTTATTCATATTTTTATCAATCATGTTATATAATTTCATATGCAATTAATGAATTCCTAGAATGGAAAAATCAGGATAGGACTCCACTCTTATAGAACATGGAACCAAGTTGTCATGGTATGAAGTGGGGATAACTTGTGATCATATAGTGTTTTTTAGTATTATTTAATTTTTTTCCTACTTACCAATGTTTATACTAGATATCCAAATTATGATTACTCTTTATACAGTATTCCAAATAAATCCTATGTTGTTTTCCTTCAAATTATTAAAAATGGTATTATGTTATAAAAAAGAGACTCATGATTTGGGATTGTGGTATGATAAAAATATATATTTTATATTCGTTGTTTTTGTAAGTGATACTAGGTAGTTGAAACCAATGATTGAGAGTCAAATTATGAATGTGTTTTACTTATCAATGAATAATGCATTTTGTGGAACTCTTATAATAAAACATAAATCACCTTGAGAACAATAGAATTTGAGTATACTTTAACATCTCAGGATGCAACACTAATCTTATGGGAGAATTCAAATATGTAAAAAATTAGATGTGCACCGAGGCTAGGGAAACACCCCAAACGGTGTTAAGATGAATCTTATGGTGGGGAGCACCACAAGCCTCACAAGTGTTAAACAATTACACCATTAGTGTATTTAGATATATAGGCTTGGGTAAACACTAATAGGGGTGGCCAAGAGGCCAAGAAAACACCCGAAAAAAGGTTTCTCTATAAGATAAGGTAACAACGAAGATGATAGAACAAATCAATTATTTAATATGTTATAACAAGGGATCTTCAGAAGGTTGTAGTGAGCAGAACATTGAAGCAACGTCTAAATGGAATCGAAATGACAGGAAAGAATCATACACCCAAAAAAAACCATTTACATATTCATTCACATCGCCTAAACATGGAAATTTCATTTATAATATTCAAAGGGTGAGAAGGAAAGTGTAATTGTCAATAAATATGCCTACTCGGGCAATGTCATTTTTTCTAAATGAGTATGATGAACCAATTTATACTATTCAAAGAAAACAAAAACTAACATGCCACAAAACAACACAAAAAAAAGACATATGGAAAAATAAAACCAAATCTAAATATGAAAAAATTAACCATCACTACACATTGGTTTTGAAGAAAACACATCTCTGTTCGAGGGGTTTTATTATAAAATCATGGAATGGATTTATCACACAATTCATGTAATTATATTTAGCATTTATTTTAAAACTCATTCAGAATAATTAAAATGCAATAACTTAAGATACCCGATCAACATAACTATCAAGGTGAGTTTTCATGCATATTGCACATCCTTTGGAGGGGTTTTATTATAAGAACATGAATTTATTTATCATATGAAACAATTATATTAAAGAATATTTATTCAAGATATGAAATTAAATATATTTAAGGATAATTAAGAAATAAGTAAAATTCAATTAAAAGCATTCTGGAATAAAAGAGGCTAGGAGAGGGACCCTACCTCAAGGTGGAATCAAGCTGTCCACTTTGGCTATTGAGCTTTCTAAATAAAATATACTCCTCCCCCACTAGGTATATGCTCCTTTACACACATGCATGGAAACCTAGACCCTATGCACACACAGACATGGCCATGAGCATGTGCAATGGGATCCTCGCCGATATGGTTATATTCATATACCAATATCCACTCACCTACATATGAATTTATACATATATACATGGGAACACCTAGCCCCATACGCGCATAATCACTGCCATGAATGACTATACACGTAATAGGGGAACCCACATACATATACTTACTTACCTATGCACACGAAAGCGAGTCTCCCTTGACTAGGTGACTTGAAACCAATGAGCAGGGATCAACACACTACACAAAGGATATTATGAACCTTAAAACACATAAAGGACGCAAAATAACTAGTGAGAAACTAATCAACGACATTAAAGACTTACCTTGATTAGAAGTAGAGAACCAAATCCCCCCAAAGCAACATGAATCAATCCAACGCCCTACCAAAACCATAATATGGAGTCAAAAACACCGAAATCCCCAAATACATGAGGTGCGAGACAAGTAATACCCATAAAATCATACCTCAGATCAATGATGCTGGACTGAATCAATCTGAACCCCTTCATAGAATATAACTACCCTCTGTCCAAAGAAAGCAGTAAACGACCTATGTGGACAATGTGAAAAAGAAAATAAAATAAAAACTAAACTAAAACATACCAGTCACTTGTGATTACACACGTCACCACCCAACTTATAAGAACCACAACTCCCCAAAAGTTAAATCATGTTCCTAAAAGCAAAGGGGAAACAAATCCATGTTTCAAAATGATACTATCAAATAGTAAATTCCTATTAATTGAAAATTAATCTTTCTATTAATGGTATATACTCAGTTTGGCTCGAGTTTGAGCTTAGTTTAGTATAGTTCGATACATGTTTGTTTGGGAAATTTCCATTAGATTTAGTTTTCCTTATTTTTGTTAATATTATCTTGGAAAATTTCATTCATTTGTGTTCTAATCGATCATGAAATTAATAATAATCAGTCAATATATATTAATAATTATATCCATTAGTTACATATCTGGAGTAAAAAAACATAGAAATGAATGATATCATATAAGGAAAATCATAATAGGGGCAAGATGTAAAGAATTGTTATTCATGCAATTCATATCTAATATAGATATTTCATTAACACATAAATCAAAAAAATCCCCAAATAAAATTGGGCCTAACAAAGAGGGCGGAGTATACCAACCTCAAATGGTGGCAGATGAACCAAGATGATCCAAAATGCTTTACCATCGGCAGGGGATGCCAAATCACGTCTGAGGTGGACCCAAAAGAACCACGATACGCCCTAGAAACAAGGATCAAAGTTAGATAAGGAAAAATTATAAAAATAAAGATCTAAAAAGTTTTTTTATAGAAAATTTTAACTGATAATGGAAACCATCCAAGAAAGAGACAGTATAATTGGATTATTAGTTGACATTTCAAAAGAAGATCCTATGAGATTTCTTATGGAAAATCAAAAGTAGTTGAAGATGTTTTCTGAAGGTATAATTATGTTGGTCATGGAGATATCATGTGTATGCCATTGATTCTAGTGTCAAAATAATTTGATTAGTGGTAAGGGAAAAGAGCCGATGTAATCATTTTCTAAATCAGTTGCTATAAATGGATCCACACCTATGAAGAAGATTTAACATGATAACAAGGAATTTTTGATCATATTGTTTGATGAGTTATAAAAGGATAAAAAAATAAAATGAAAAAAATTGAGGGTTCCATAATTGTTCCAGTGAATATGAAATTTTCAAACAATAATAAACATGTGAAATAATAGATAACCATGTGTCCTCAACAAAAACATGTTTAGAATGTTATAAATTCAATAGTGAAGGGAAAATCGAACACTTTTGGGATACAAAAAAGAGATCTAGTGTCAAGAAAAAAATCCTCAATCAGTGTCACAACATAGAAGTTGATAAACCCACTTTATTATCATACATTTTCATATAAAAAACAATCTAATGGAAATGTCACATAACACACATTTCACAAATAATTTTTTTGTAATGGAAAATAATTTCGAAAAATGAATCCCTCATATAGTGTTGTTATATTTCAATGTCACTCTCAATGCATCCATGAATCTCAGTGGCACAAGCCCCAATTGAAAATGCCAATTCAATAACTAATAAAAATTATTTTGGGAAAAAATACTTGGATAAATATGAAAAAGTTAATACCTTAATGTATCGATGTGTAAAAACAGGAATGGATGAATAACCCTTCCTAATTATAGAAAAATCGATGAATAACCCTTCTAATCCTAATTATATCAAAAAAATGAATATGAAACATTGAATAACCTAAAAAAAGAATATGAATTATTGATTTTTGGTCCCCCTTTTCCCAATTATAGAACAATCTCTATCATAAATGATTGGTTTCACCATTCTTCAGTGAAATCGATGAATAACCCAAAAACAGACACTTCTGAAATTAGAAATGCTATCTATATGCACGTCGTAGATGACATATAGAGTGTAGAATTTGTTGGGGAGGGGGGAGTGATGAATGAAACAGATCTGGATTGGATGGAGGGGGGAGGCGGGCGATGATGGGTGTTGAGTAGGGAGCGTCGAGAAAGGAGTAGGGAGCGAGGAGTGGTGAGCGGCGAGCGGCGAGGGGTAGTCAGAATGGGAGGAAGGGAGCATGAGGGGAATGAGAGGAGAGGTGAGGGGAGGATGAAATGGGAGAAAATGCGAGGGGAGGTCGGGCGATGAGGTGATATTAGGCAGTGAGGGGAGGTCAGGAGGAGCAGTGATGTGCTGTAGGGAGAAGTGGGGTGTGACCAGATGGGAGAAGGAGCCCGATTCGCTGGGGTTACTTTGGGGTCTCTATCTCAAAGGTTTATATGAACCATTGGTATTGGGATGATTTTTCCAACAGATAAATATATCCATTGGGAAAACCCAACATATATTAGTCTACACCAATGGTTTCCCAGAATCGTGTGTATAGATTATTTTTTCCAATGGTTTTTCTAAATCGTTGGGAAAGAAGTGTTGGTATAGGTGGAATTTCCACTAGTGTCAGAGGAAAATATACTTAGTATATAACTGGTCCAACATTCTCTAGGATTTCAAAAGGACCAATGAACTGCCGACTTAGATTCCCTTATTTAACAAAACACATCACACTTTTCCAAGGAGATATTTTAAGGAAAACATGGTCACTTATCTCGAAAAATAATTCTTTCATTCTGTTATCTGCATAACGTTTTTGCCTAATATAAGAAATACTCATGTGTTACTAGATCATCTTCACTTTATCAGCTACTTACTCTACTAATTCTGGCCCATCAACATTATTTCACCAACTTCATCCCAAAATTCTTGAGTCTGACAATGCTTCCCATACAATTCCTCAAAAGATGCCATCTAAATACTATAGTGAATATTTTTATTATAATAAAACTAAACTAAAGGAAGATGATGATCCCAACTTCCCTGGTAGTCCATTTATTAAGCTCAAAGCATATTCGAATCGTTCATTCATATTTCACATCTGATGGAGTATGAAAAAATGTACTAAAATTTAATTCTATGCCCAAAAACTTCTAAAGGCCCTTCCAAAAGATAGAAGTGAACCTGGGATACCTATCAGATACATTGTAAAGAGTAAATTCATGTAAGATGATATTCACTTTGAGGTACAATCAAGAAAGCTAATCAAAAGGCAATGTATCTCAAATAGAAGGAAAATGTTCATATTTTTTCATTTGATAAAAAAACACAAATAAAATTGTTTCCTCGAGATGTATTAGTTAGTCCCACCACAAATTCCATGGATACATTCTCCTATTTCCACTATGGAACTAGGAAAGGCTAAATTATCCCCTTCGGTTACTGCCTCAATGCTTTGACCTGTTGACATGTCAAACATTTCATGGTAAAATCAGCAAAATCTCTTTTCATTCCATCTTACCTATAGTACTCCTGAAGGTCTCTGTACATCTTAGTAATACTAGGATGAACTAAAAATGGAGAACTATGAGCTTCAAACAAAAAATATTATTTCAACTGAGAATCACATGGAACATAAAACGATTTTACAAATCATAACAGACACTTATTATGAATTTAAAAATCTAGAAGCTTACCCATTTTAAACATTTTAATCATTTTCAATAGCTCACGGTCATCCTTCTTCACATTCATAATTTAGTCTCATAATTATGAATCCACTAAAACCTGAAAAAATAGAGGTGTTTCCTGCATCAACAAATTTTATTCCAAAATTCATCAAATCATTAATCAAGGGATCATGTTCCAAACATAACATGGTTAATGATGAATTATGATTTTGACTCATAGAATCTGCAACATTGATTGCTTTTTTGGATGGTAACTGATCATGAAATAATAATACTTTATCAAATCATGCCATCTTCTCTGCCTCATGTTTAATTCTTTCTGGGTGAATACATACATTATAATTTTAAGGTCAGTATATATTTTACATTTAGATATGCATAAATGATGCCTATAAATTTTCATAGAAAAAACCACAACTACTAATTCCAAATCATGTGTGGGATAATTTAACTCATTAGGTTTTAGTTTTCTTGAAGTATAAAAAATTAATTAATAATCTACATAAGAACACAGCGAATTACCTTCAATTAAGCATCACTCAAGATGAAAAACTCACCATTTTGGGAAGGCAAGGAAAAAACTAGAGCATTCACCAATCTCTTCTTCAGTTCCTGAAAATTAATATCACTTTCTTATGTAAAAAAAATTTAACCATTTTTTTGCATTAACTTAGTTAGAAGACTAGATAACCATGAAATGGTTTTAACAAACTGCCTGTAATAACATGGTAATCTAATAAAAATATGAATTTTTGTATCATTTGTGGGTCTTGGCCATTCATCAGCGACTTTTGTTTTGGAAGGATCAACTATGATTACATCCATAAATAAAATATTCCCATGAAAAGAAATCTGTTGTGACCAAAAATCACACATAATCAATTTTACAAGTAGTTTCTTATCTTTTAAGGTTTGCAAAACTACCCTTATGTGTTTTTCATGATCCACATTATTATTACAAAATACCAGAATGTCATCAATAAACACAACCACAATTATATCAAAGAAGTCATGAAATATTCTATTCATAAGATTCATGAATTCTGTAGGTTAATTAGTAAACCCAAATGACATAACAAAAATTATAAATGGCCATATCTGGTACATAAATCTATTTTTGGGATGTCATCCTCATTCACCTATAACTGATGGTATCAAGATCCCAATTAAATCATGGAAACACACTGAGCTCCTTGGAGATGATCAAACAAGTCATTGATGTGAGGAAAAAGATACTAATTTTTAATAGTGATGGTACTCAAAATCTCTACAATCAATGAAAATTCTCATGCAACAATATCTATTTTTAATGAAAAAAATAGGATCACCCCATGGTGAAGTGCTAGGATGAATGAATCCTTTATCCAGAAAATCCATCAACTAATTTTTCTATTCAAGAAGTTCTATTTGAGCCATTTGACATGGTGTTTTTGAAATTTTCTTAAAATTAAGAACTATGTCAACTGTGAATTCAAATTCTCCATCTGGTTTGACGCTGGGTAATTCATCATGAAAAACATCAGGGTATTCATTTACCACTAGAACATCATTAATCGAGACAGTTCCCAATATGATCAAGATAAATTTCATTTACATATTTCAACAGTTTCTTAGCTTCCTGATATGTTATCAATTTTATGAGTTTGTTCTTATATACAAACTGAAAATATTTTTTGAAAAAAAACTTCTTTATCTCTATAGTCAATCTAATCATGATAAATAGAAAACTGATCCAATACCA
Source organism: Viscum album (assembly GCA_963277665.1). Classification (NCBI taxonomy): domain Eukaryota; kingdom Viridiplantae; phylum Streptophyta; class Magnoliopsida; order Santalales; family Viscaceae; genus Viscum; species Viscum album. The sequence continues at coordinate 1,719,484,315 of OY728136.1, read as the reverse complement.
GGATGAAATCAAACATTACTAAGAGAAAAACAACATGGTTTGTAGTTAACATCTTTCTAAAGACCACAATATAATGATTCTTATAATTATTTTTTGCTACTATATTACCCCGAGTGTTTTAACAATATGTTTTTATTCCATTTTTTGAGGTGTTATTTCCAATTTAATTGAAAATTTCACTAAAATAAACGAATGTGTAGACCCTGTATGAAAAAACATTATAAAAACATGATTAATCAAACAAGGTACCTGATACAACTTAATTGAATGGACTAAAATCTACTGATGTAGTCTCAAATGATTTCACATCACCTTTTTTAAAGTATTCTTTATTCTTTGCATCAATCAGACCTCTCTTTGGGTGGACATTTTCATAATCATCCAACTCACCACATTTAAAACACATTATAGTTTTCTTTTTTAGGATTAGTCTTCGGATCAATTTCATTACAATATTGGGCCATATTTCCAAACTTACCACATTGAAAACACTCCCCCGTTTTGTTAAAGCACTCCATATGGTGTTTTTTTCCACACTTTTCACAAACTGCAAACTAGATTTTATTACCATCAGATTTCTTCGGTTGAATCTTACCCATCACATTCCATATGGGCCTCTTAATATATATTTTTTCAAAGTGCATGTGATCATCTTAAAAATCCATATCTAACCTCTCAACACGTCAGAAAAGTTTCTCATACCTTTTGAATTTATAAGAGGCCGACTCCCTTTGATACCCTGTCTTTAAACCTGAGTAAAAGTGGTTTATTTATTTTATCAATATATAGGATGATATATTGAACATACCTTGCTAGTCGGGTGATGTTTTATTCAAACATGGCCACTGAGACTTCCTCTTTCTTCTTCAATTTATGTAATTACTTTTCTATCCTATGTCTCAGCACCATAGAAATAAAATTTTCAGGGAAAATACTTTTAAATCCATCCCACTCTAAGGCATAAAAATAATCTCTATCCTTGATATTCTTTACCATTTACCACCACAGATCAGATTCACCTTCAAAATGATAAATTTTATGACTTAACATTTGATTATATGAACATTTCATATAATCATATATCTTTTCAAGGAATTTAATCCATCCTTTAGCCACTACTGTGTTAGAGGATTCCTTGAAAGTAGGAGAGTGTTGTCTCAAAAAATGATCTACTATATCCATGATCTATTGTGGTACCACCCTTTGTTTTTTTCATGGATGAAACCACCATTTATTAACTATGTTATCTGATCCATTACTATCACAAACTTCTATATTCCAGTCCTGACCATTCTGGGTTGAAGATTCACAAGGATGTCGTTTTGTGGGTGCCTCTCCTCTTCATCATCACTATTTCATTTGCAGACAACCATTCAAAACAAACACATCCTATTCAAATCTACATGGTAATATTTAAATTTAATAAAATTTAAAATTAATCATAGAGTAAAAATCATTTATGGTGTTCAATTAATATCATCCGAACTCATAAATTTATCTAAACCATACTTCGAAACCAACTACAAGGAACCGACCTTTTTACATTAAATAATATTGAATTTAGTAAAGAAAAAAATTCCTTTCACATTTAGGATCATTTAATGTTTAGAGATTTAGTGAATCGGGAGATAATACATTCATGAAATTACACATTAATATAGAATGGATTCCATAAAAACAGTATCCATTTCCTCTAAAATATATCCCTTTTCAAATAAAACCTGATGTCTTTGAAAATTCTTAAAACATTTAACATGGATTCCTTATTTCTCTTACACATCCTTTTAACCCATGAAAATAATTTAAAAACATGTTATGAGCAGAAAAATCTCAGTAAGGGATATAAAAAATAGAAAAGAATACATTAGTCCATGAATAACCCTAACGTATGAAATCATTTTTGTGAGACATGTCACCCATATATATGTACTTTGTGAAATATGATATTTCCACAAGATTAAATCAAATATAAGAACCTAAATATTACCATTAAGGTATCTGGTGGAATAATTTAAATAATCATGCAACCATCTCATCTTCCTTATAACTTGTAACCCTCACGACATCCTTATAGTTTTTGTAACTGTCGTAGTTACACTTTGAGTAACCATACTGCTGACCTACAACTTACACATACCCAGTTAATTTTATGGAGATATAGGTTATAAAATTCATCATAAAAAATTCCCAAGAACCAAAATATAATCATACAATAAGAATAATTAAAAAAACATTTCTTTTGAATTTTGTAAAATAGAATTTTAAAATAAAATTTTAAAAGAACTGCCCCTTATAAATACCATTTAAATGAAGTGACACTTAATAGAGTGGATATAATATGTATATACACTATAAATACACATAATTTAACTTAATATAAACACAATTCATCTCACAACTAATTTTAATACAATATAAATATCAAACTAGAATGTTAACCCAAAGAATAGAAATTAGGTTATGAATTCCATTACCTCGTGTTTGTCTTATTTCAAACTCATTTAAAAATCTTGTATAATGGTTAGAAGAGTGTTATTAATATCTTATAGAAACATATTCATGTTTATAGCTCCATATATGACAATTTCATAAAATCATTTCACCCTTTAATTATTAGTATTTGGTTCCTTCCATTGTTTTGGGTGAGTTCTCTACATGTTTTCCATGATCGGTTGATGATGGATATTCTTTTCGAATGGAAGTGAAATTCCAGAATTAGAATGCAGGGATATTTACATATTTACAGATCTATAAATTATACAATTTATCATATTTAATTCTAACATGAGGATGAATAGTATGTTAAAAAATTATTGAAACTTGTTTAGGTCATTTTTGCGATTCTTCGATCATTATGAACTCATTTGTTTTATAAATTAATAACAGGTGTATAATATTATTATAGAACATTATATAAGATATAATAAATAAATTATAATCTGGTTCATTAATAAAAATTGTTATATGACTAGTATTGAAAAAAGTAAAATAAATTGAAATCACATCGTCCATGATGTATGTAATTCAACACATCACAGACGATGTTTTAATTTATTGAATAAGTGGGATAGAAGAAGAATAATATTGGTGAGTATTCCATAAAAATGATGAAATCCAGAATATGTATGATACAGTTTCTTTCATTCCACATGGATATGGTGAGGTGAGGAAATAAGAATAATAGAACAGAAAATGAAAATAAAATAAAGAAAACAAACAAGGATGTTTACCTCTTGATCTATTCACCTTGATATCCTTTTTAAGGCCTTTTGTTTTGGCCTTTTGGTGAGAAAAATAGCTCAAGGATGTGGGGAGGAGCCTTGGGATGATTATTGGGAATAACTTTGGAAAAGATAAATTCATAAGAGGTGTAGGAGGAAGAGGAGAATGAGGGTGGTATTTATAGTGGAGGAGAAGAGGTATTTTACATTATTTTAATCATTGTTATGATATTTTGGATCAAGGCTATGAATAGTCTTAGTTCATCTTACCCCAAATAGTAATAATGGAGTTATAGTTCTATAATAGCTATATTTCATAACTTATGTTGTCAGAAATAGTGTATTTAACTGATAATTTGAATATACAATATTTTATCGTATTTCACTACTCATCGAAAACTCATTAATTTTTGAAAAATCCCAAAAAATCACCCTAACCATTTCTTGACCTGTGGAATACAAAAATTAACTCTATTTTTTGATAATAAATTTCTAAATATTATTTATTTAATTTTTAAATAAAATCATAATTTATTCAAAAATAACAATTTCAAAACTATAATTTCTTTTATTTCATATTGAAAAATTAACCAAGATATCATTATCTAAAATACTTAATAAAATAAAATAATAATAAAATATAAAATTCATTTGGTTCATTTTACTATTCATATGGGTATGTTACTATACACAGCAAATTATGTTGGTTCCATTAGACTCAAAATAACTTACTAAACACAATTATAGATGACCGTGTTTTTGAAATTCTAAACATAGAAGTGGAAAAATTATGTTTCAAGGCTAGTTATAAATATCTACTGAAAAAAATATTCATGCATTTCAATTTATTTTTAAAAAATCTAGGTGTTACATCTATAATGGGATATATTTTTATGTTCACTAAAATATATGCACAAATTTAGACGAATGCATCTTCCCATGTGTTTTTATCACTTCTAATCCATTATGAATGGATTAAATGGAATAAATTTATTTCATTACTGAATAAAATTATATAAATATGTTCAATGGGAATAAATGTATAATGATATGTTTAATGTGGAAGACCCATTTCATTAAATGAAACACATAAAATATTTCTATATAAAGGGATGATATCCCTCCAATTGGGTACGATTGATAGTATGCAAGCCTACTGATATTATCTTCTTCATAAGAAATAGTTTATTAATAGGTAATCATGTTAGAACACCTTTCGCATTCAGGTATTCTAAATAGTCATCATGGGATCCCCTATCCAGCGTGATTCCCTTAGAGGTAAGAAGATTTATTTTATTTTTCCAATGATTGGCATTTAGAATACTCCATGAAATATTGATAATTGAGATTGCAGTTATCTGGGTATGCTTGTTCATATTCTTTTTTTAAATACATGATGAATTTATAAATGATAAATTTTTCAAATTTATGTGTTTTATTACACTATCATTATTCATATAATGAACCCCTAAAACCCTTTGGTGGTATCAAATAAATATTCAACAAAGAAAAAACATGTTTATTTCACAGTTAAATAAAGAACATATTTTATGAAATTATAACTAGTTTCCCCCTCTCAATGTTATGTTATATGATAACATATTTTTTGGGAGAACCACTCGATATTACATTAAGATGTTAATGTAATATAGAGTGAAATTAATGGTTAACATTAAGTAGTTAACATAGACTACATCATTATTTTGAGAAAAAAAGAATTGAAGTCTACGATAATTTATAAATTATTAATTAATAATGGAAACATAATTTTTCAAATATATAATGAATTTATAAATTTTTAATAATTAATTAACAATATAAATTTAATGGTTAATTTGTTTTATGTTTTTAAAATAATTACTATAACAATATGATTAATATTAAAACCATAATATTAATATAATTTATTTTTTCAAATAAATATGGATTATTAAATATTTTTAAATCATATTAAAAGGTATTTTACATTTGACCAAATTATATTTCAAGCCTTTTAATTCTGAAATAAAGCGTTTATTAATAAATTATATGGGTAATTTACAAATAATTCACAAATAATATAAATAGGGAATAATATAAAGAAGTTTATATATGAAATTAAGAATTTTTAATAATAAACTAATTTAAATTGTTTGGATTAAAAGGGAACTTATTTAAGATACTATTGAGAGTGCATAAATTTTTATGATGAATATACTTTTTCATGGTTTAAATAATGTTTCAATTTGTGATGTTTTGATTATGTGAATAGTATACATGATATAAATTGGATTATAAAATGTTTATAATTCGTAAAAATGTAACATAATTAAGGTAAAATGTTGTATAAAGAATAAGATGATAGAATTCATATAGAACGTGAATATAAATTGTCGATATCTAATATAATAGAATAACCATAATGTTTAGAATATTTATAAAATGTTTATTGAATGATTATATTTATGAATAGTTCATAATATTTTATCTCATGTATAAATTATTGAAATGTTCATTTATTTTGAAGTTATTCCTTTCATTATCCATGTATAAAAGTTTTTTTTTGAATGTGATCAATGTAAATTCTTTATTTAGGTGATAAATTTCTTTTAGGAGATAGAGCCTTGCATTACATGATAGTTATGACTCCATAAAATTTAGTTTCTCATGCACATAAACCTTAATTTGTTTTTAGAGCTATGAGATTAAGGATAATTGTTAAATATAGGTTTTTTAATATTTGGTATTAGAGATATCATGAATTGAATTATCTCTTGAGTAATGTCTCCTTGGGGAGAGGTAATTGGGGTCAGACTATCCACTGACCTAGAAGATTATTCCTTGTTCAGAAAAGGTTAGTGGTTGTCTAAATATCTCTCTAGGATTACTCATGTGGAGATTATAAATATCATATAACTATATGCCTTTACATGAAAAGTTCATGTAATTTATGAATAAGATGCATTTCGATATGTAAGAATATACAAGGATTTTATTTTTGTTTGTGAAACAAAAACTTCTGGTTTGTGTAAAAGTTACACATTAATGTGGTGTGAACACATTAATTTTCTATATGGAATAGGGATTTCAAAATTAACTCATATGAAGCATGCATACATAATGAAATAAAATATGAGAAGATAATGATTTATTAAGATGAAACAGGTTTGGATTTGATATGTATATGAATTATATAAAATTTGTAAGTCTTTAAAGAAATCCCCTCAAATGATAAGTGGTAGATTACTTCCAAATATACACTTTCATGACCTCAATCGTTCGTTATGGGTGACCCTAATTGTTAGGTTTTCATGAGCTATCTTGTGTAATGAAAAAATTAGTAAGGTTACCCTCATAATAATGTTCCTTGTTTTCTTCATTTTTATCATGTTACACTTGCTAGGAAACCATTATGGTTAGGATACCATGGGAATAAATTTGACTTTATCCATATTATTGATTACGTAAAATAGTTACCTACTCAACTATCCCTGAATCATAACTATTAAGATTTCAATTATTTCTACCTAATTAGTCATGGATTATTTATGGGATACCAAGTATAAGTCATGATGAAATTTAGATATTAGATCACTAAATCGATAAGATGTATGAGATCATTATTTTTTTGGGGAGCACATTCATTAAAAGTCCTTAATGAAAATATTTAAAATATGATACCCACCTAATAATATATCATTATTGTAGATTATGGAATAATTCATGATAATCATGTTGATATCACTTATAGGAATGACCAATAAAACGTTTAAATATTGGTGTATAGGGTAGAAAAGTGTTCTCAAAGTGACGAAATTTGAGCATTTGGATATGAATATTATATGGAAATACTTTAGTAGCTCTAAATCAAGGGTATTTGATATTGGGTAGGTGTCAAACATTTGTTCTAACAGACACAAAATCAGATATAGATTGGAATTGACAAAGGGTGAATTATATATTCATATCAGCAATGGATAAAGAGTTTCTACAGTAGATGATGGAACATATGTTCTAATTTTACATAGTATATTAGACCTAGTATTGGAAAAGTGTAATTATTCTCACACAATAAATAGAAATTTAATTTCACTATCTTGTTTGTACAAGAAAGGATTTTAAATCTCTTTTGAGAACAAATTTATATATATATATATAAGAATACACAATTTTATGGAATTTTGAAGATTATTAATCATTTATAAATTCTAGATATATAGAATCTTTTTATATCATTCAGAATAAGAAGGTAAGGGTTGATTCTGATACAACCTAACATTAGCATTATAACCTTGTAAACATAAATAATAAAAATTCAACAAATTCATAAGGATGGAATATTGGAATAATTAAATTAAAAATAGTTTGAGAATTTGGAATATAATTTGTTAGGAAATATTACCAGAGAACAATTTATTTGAAATTTAGAAAGGGCTGTTGGATTATTGGATCTCATTGCATAGTAATGTGCGCGGACTAATTATCATGCAAACTAGTGATGGTTTTAGGTACATCACTACCATTATATATGAGTTTAGTCATTATGGTTATGTGTTTAAAATGAAACAAAAGTATGAATATTTTGAAAAGTACAATTTTTTTAGAAAGAAATATAGAATAGATTGGTAGAAATTATTACGATTCTATGATGAGTTATGTGTGGTGAATACCTATGCTAAGAATTCATAGATCATCTATGAGAATGTATAATAGTTTCACAACTCACTCCATCTAGAACACAAGAATGGAATGGTTTTTCTAAGTGACGTAATTTTACTCTGTTATACATGGTTTTATCGCTGATGATTCTATTTGACAATCTTATATCATTATAGGGTTATACTGTTTATATTTTTATATATTTTTTTAAACTATTTTACATATAAATTAGTTGTAAAGACACTATATGATATGTAGTATGGGAAACATCACATTATGAATTTTATGAGGATTTAGTTTTTTGAATAATATTTTTGATGTTTTGAATCTGATAAACTAAAACCTAAATAAAAAAATTCTTATTTATTGATTATTCTAAAAAGACTATGGGATATTATTTATATAATCCAAATGAATGAAATGTGTTTGTACCCTAACATTGTGTTCTAATTGAGAAGGAAAACGTAATTTGAGGATATAATGGGAGAAAAGTTGAACAAGGGGAATTTCAAGACCAAAAAATGAGAAATTATCGTATGATGGAAGTTGATCTAGTTCCGAAAATAGTTATGAAATAAGATCCAAATCATGTTACATAAGAACCTCAAAGGAATGATAGGATTCATTAGGATCCTAAAAGATATGAATTTCTCATGGAAAATGACAATGAAGTAATGTTAATAAATAATGAACCTACTACTTATCAAGATACCTTTATTAATTCAAATTATGAGGATTGGTTAAAATACATGAAATATAAAATAGACTCCATGGACAAAAATAATGTTTGGAACATGCTAGATTTACCTAAATGGGTAAGACCCATTTAGTGGGAGTGGGATTTCCATAATAAAATAAACATAGAGGGTATTGTGTTTGCATATAAAACATTCCTGTGGAAAAAATGGTACATGAAAGTTCATGGTATTAAATATTAAGATAAAATTTCATCTATTGCGATGATTAATTAATGACGTACATTGCTCACCATAACAACATACTTTGATTATGATATTTATCAAATCAATGTCCAAACTTCTTTCCATAATGGAAATTTAATCGAGGATGTATAGATGATAAAGTATGGTAGTTTTGAAGTGTCAAATGAGACTGATAAGGTATGAAAGTTTCAATAGTTCATCAATGGAATGAAACCTGATTATTAGAGGTGGAATATCCTGTTTGATAATACAATTAAATATTATAGTATCATCAAGAATGTGGATGATTCTTTTGTATATATATGGATTTTCTAGAGTGTAGTGATGTTTATAATAGTGTATATGGATGAAATAATACTTATCAGAAATGGAATATTGACACTTCACTACGCGAAGATACCATTGAGTAAATTATTATCAGTTAAAGTCATGGGTGAAGATACCTACAAACTAGGTATGATGATCTTTAATGATATATCTAATAAGGTACTTAGACTTAGTTAGGACACATAAATTAGTAAAGTGATAAATAATATTATTATTTATAAATCTAAGTGGGAGGTATTTACCATTTTCTCATGGAATGAATCTTATAAAATTCACGATCCTTAAAAATAGTAAGAAAGGATTAATAGAATTTCTTATGTGCCTATGAAAGGACCAATAAGGTATATTTTGTTTTGTACTCAACCTGATGTTACCTTTGTTATTAGAGTTATACATAGATTCCAATCAAATGCTAGGGAGATTCAATGGATTTATATGAAGAACATTCTTAAGTATTTTACAATTACTAATGATATATTCTTGTTATTTTAGGAGAAGATGATCTCTATGAAAAAGGTTACACATATGAAAATTTTCAATCACATAGATATGATATGAAATATCAATTTTGAATATTTTTTTCATAAATGATAGAGCTATGAATTGATTTTTTTTAAAAATCCACAATAGAAGAATTGAAAATATTAGAAAAATATATCACTGCATTAGATATTATGAAGGAAGATGTTTGGATCAACAAGTACATATCTAAACAGTAGGTGGTTACACACAGAAATTTTGTAGATCCCTTGATGAAGCCATTACTACTGCATCAAATATGAGGGTCATGTTCGGTATCCAGGTATTTGATTAGTTAAAAATTTATGTAATGGATATATAATGTATCATGATTATATAATAATAAAAATATCCATATATCAATCATTTTTATGCTATAAATTTATTTTTCCTGAATGGTAAAATGATTATATTCACTGAAAGTACAACTTTAACTCGTCCCTAATTGGTGATTATCATTAAGTATTATATGTTTTCATGATATGTTAATATTATCATAAATACAATCGTATACTCATTATAAAGGGTTTTATATAAGATGTGAAAAATAGATTCATGAGTTAAAATGTATAGGCTTATTACTTCGGTCCACTAAAGTATATCCCATGGAATGTGATATGATCATCAAAGTACTTAGGGATGTATACTTATTAAAAATCCTCATAATTGTGGTTATATAGATACCTATAATAAGAACCTCATAATTTTACACCATTGTTATGAATGTTTAAATCAAATAATATAATTGGAGGGTGGTTGGGTATGTTATTGATCATGTTGTTGGTTAAAAAACAACCAAGATGAGATTTTTCCACTTGTATGAAAAGTATATACATTTGGACATTGATTGTATTAGAATGAGGGAAGTCATGGGAATTATTATTTGATAAATATATGATGTGTTAAGATACTTGGACGGGGGATGTGCGATGTGCTCATTTGTTAGATGAATGACATGTGATGTATTCATAAACCTAGTTAGTCTATTTTGGATAATCAAGAAAATAGGTGTTGGGTTATACTGTATTGACATATTCCTTGTCTAGAAGTCACTTTGTGACACCCCAAAACTTATTTTCTTTAATTAATTAATTTTTATTTATTTTTTCTCAAGGTTTATGGGAATAACCATTTTAATTTTTTCAAAAAATTTATGAGAGTCTCTCGGTCGCATTGTTTGTATAAAATTAGTAAAAATCATGAAACAACCATTCAAATAGGGTATGTAGTTTATAGATACATGTTTCATGGTTGATTCATGGTCATGATAACCATTTTATCCTATCATTTGGGTTCCGTGGTGTGATCGGTGAAGGACACATGGTAAACACATGGTTTGGGTAAGATGTATGGAAACTATGTGATGTTTCTTGTTTTGAAATGTTTTAAAGATTCCAGAATTCCCCTACTCCCTTTTACCCCTATATCACCCATATAAACCCTCACACACACATGACTAAAGGAATACCCACACTAACACTAATCCTCCACTCCTATATTTATTCATTAGAGATTTTTTTCAATTTTTAAGGCAATTATTCTAGGAATGAGTTACTATCCATTACCCTACTCATACTCTCCATTTTTCTTCTTAATTTTCTTGGATTTTTCTTATATCTTAGTCATTTTGTGGTCCCAGAACAAACCTCCAGTGAGGTTTTGGTTCTAAATTTCATGTGTTGTATTAATAGGATGTAAAATAGGTTCCTTAGGCCTCATTCTGTTCATTTTTAAATGATTCCCATTATATGCGCTGGCCATAGGGAGGTGTTTCCATGCTTTGGTTTTTCCATAATATGTTTCATTTTCTTGAGAATTTTAAATTGGTTTCATCAAAACAATATATTTTATTTCGGTTTAAATGGATATAATTATTCATGTTTCTCAATGGTTTTAAGTGAATTCATTTGATTTTCAAATGGGTCCTTATAGACTTAACCCAGTTTTTTATCGGAACCCCAAGAGTAAATTACACTTTGGATTTATAAATTACCTATATTGGGATTAAAATAAAAATTTGGTTTTTTAAATTTTTTTGGGTTTATTCATGAAATTTTATTAGGCGATGCGTGAGTTCAAAGTATTAATTATTTTGGCTTTCCTCATTTGATAATTTTTTAAGTTTATTTGTTTATCCATATGTTGCTTATTTTTTATTGATTCTTTGGATGCCTCTTTTCATGTTTGGTTATTATACACATATTTAAGAGTATATATATATATATACATGTATAATTTTTAACATAAGGATATGTGAAAATTTACATTAAGAGATGTTTATAAACATATACGTAATTGAATATGTGTATAATGTTGAAAAATGATGTTTTGAAAATCAAACTGATGTTTGAACATGGTGTATAAATTTATTTTAAAATATTTATTTTCAAGTGGTTTTACTTCATTTAATGTGATATTTGATTTTACTATGTGTTTGGGATATTACATCAATGGAACATTTTATATATATTCAGGTTTTGAAAAGGGTTTTTAGAAAGATGGCATGGTTCCACGTCTTGTTCTTGATTGTGGGATGTTATTTTTATTGGATTGAATGTTTTCTATGGGGAATGTTTTTTTAATTATCACATGGGACACCATTGGTATGTGTGTAATAGGAGAGGTGTCACTCAATATTTAGTAATTAATCTTTCTAGGGGTAAGTTTAATTGTCCTCAAGAGGCCCAATTTGTATTACTTATTGATGTCACATAGCTGATTAGTGGCATATGATCAAGTTGAAGTTACATTTAGAACATATAGATCAGAGATCCTCCCCAACCTACTGGGATCATTCTTATAGTGTTACAAGTTATTTTGTTCCCACTTTTACCATTATAGATGTTATTTTTAACATTGATTGTTTCTTTGATTCACCTATATTTTTACCCCTTTCTCACTTCAGTTTTTATATTGAATTTGTTTTATTTATTATTGAATCTCCGTGATCTATTATGTTTACTTTACCTCCACCATAGGATTGTGTTTCTTCTATTTATTATTTCCATTATCTTTTCATTTAATTACCATGGGTTTTCCTTCTCCATCCAATTTTTTAATGTACGATGAAATATCGAATTTCAAAGGCATGTTTTACATGGATGGTTTTCTATAAAGGGGTATCTAATGGTGTGTTTTTAATAAATGTGGCATAGGAAAAGAAAATAATTTTCAAGTGATTGTTTTTATTTAATTAAAAATAAATGGATGTTTTATAAAACCATTTTCTATTATTTTTGGTTATAATATTCATACTCATAATATATAGTTAATAAATGTATTTGAAAATATTATATTTTATTTATCATGGAAGATAAAACAATGGAATATGTGGGGATTTCCTATTGGAATTTTTAGATCAAACCCTACTTACACCACTCAGTGTACATAGAATGAGTAGCTCTTTAAAGGTTATAAATTTGATTCATGGAATGGTATCTGAGTTTGTATGGATCATGACCTTAGGTCAAATGGGATGATTTTACCATGTATGTCTATTTTTATTATTAGTAGTTTTGGAAAAAATAGATCTGTTATATATATTTAATTTAGTTTGTGGTTCATTATACTTGTGGAGATTAGATGAAGATCCGATGGGGTTTTGTTGTTGTGGGAGTTAGATGTGATATGGGAGAGTTGTTTTTCATTTGTTTGATCTACTTATCCATTTCAATTTATTTTAAATTTTTTTTTATAATACTTGCTTGTTTTGGAATGTACATCCAATTTATGGATGGTTTATGTTGAAATTTAGGTAAATTAAACTACTGTTAATGTATTTTTACCTAGGTGAAATAAAACCAAGCAATTTATTTTGATCTATATGAGGGGTTTCATTAGCCTGTGGGATGAGGATTCCCCTCGAGTTAGAAGAGATTCAGGTTGGGTGATATTTTTGGGGGAAGCATGGGTTTTTTTTACAAATGGTATCAAATCCCATGTTTCTAAAAGGTCATAGATTTTAAAATTTCACTTCTTATTTAGGTGTTTCAGTTAGTTTGATTTTTATTTTTAGGACTTGAGAGGTGGGAGCAGGAAGAGTGTCATTAAGTCTTACTAGATCTGAACCTTCAGCCTCAATGGGAATTTGGGTTTTGATTTTTCATCTATAGTTTATGGCTTGTTTTATTTTACGTTAATGGTTTTTGTAATTTTTTTTAATGTCATGTGAAATTATTTATGAATTTATTATGTTTTAGGATCAAATATGAGTTGAGATGATGGTACATAGTGAGCTCACAGAGCTTGATAACAAATGTGAAGCCCATCTACATGGTTTTTTATTACCCATTAGTGAAAATTATGTGATTATAACTAGTTCCACCAAGACATGTGTCCAATTCATGCAATGTCACTAGTACTATAATACATGAAATTATTTTGTGTGAATATTATTAATTGATTTTTTATTGTTTAATGAATACTTTTTGGAATTTAAAATTGTTTTTAAGGGATTATTAAATATTTTAAAATATAATTATACATTTTGAAACTGTTTTAAAATGATTTTTAAAATAAAATTAGATTTTAAAATAGTGATAGTAGATTTTGATTATGGTAAATGGGGTTTTTCATTGATAAATATTTTATGGGAGGGATTTATTTGAATTTTTGAATGAGAAAAAGTTAGTTTTAAATAACAGATTTTGGTTTTAACACTATTAAATAGGTTTTAAAAATAAATGTAAAATGATGTTGGAGATTGAAGATTTAGAATTTTTTTTGATAGATAATGTGTGGGGGTTTAAAAAGGTGGTTTTTAATGGTGATTTAATATTTCAAAATTTTTTGTTGTTTATTTGAAATGGTTAATAGGGATACTTATGATTTATTTAACATTGTTATGGGTGTTATTTTTTTAATTCCATGAAATGTTTTTTTTTGATTTGGAATATGATTTTTGATGAGAGTGGATGTTTCAATGAATGTAATTGACTAGGTCTTTTGGTATTTTTATTATTTCTTATCTACACCCCAGAATGATCTTGATCATTATCAAGATTGAGTGATAATATTTTTTGGGGCGTTTAACTTATTGGGTTATGTTGTAATTCTTATCCTGTGTACTTAAAATGATCTTAAGTCATTATAATGGTAGTGTTTATTTTAGGTTATTGTGTCCGATTGGAATTTGGAGTGTAGTTATGTTCATTGAGGTTAGATTTTGTTTCCTCGATTATAGGGTAAGACCTCAGGAATATGCAACGATGGCCTATGATATGTGTTGAGCCAGTTGAGATTAAGTATGGGAACGTATTAATTTTATTTTCTTGGGGTCACTGCGATTGGTGTCCAAGGTATGAGATCCTAGTCATCTATATCCATTTTCCTTGACCTAAGGTTTAGACCCATGTTTTTCAAAGATACATATTTTGGTTTTATGAGTTTTTTCTTTTGTTCCTAGTCAATGGGTCATTAGACTGTCCTTGTTTGATGATTTATGGAATATTTTTATGGCTGTGATTTCCTTAGAGAGTGGTTCAGTGGAACATAATTAACACATCTTTGTTTTTCAGTTTCATATCGATGATTAGTTTATTCATTTGGGTTGATTGTATTTATTCATTCATGGAGTGTAAATAGTTTTGTGTGTGTGTCTGATAATGATAAAATGATTTAATGGTTGTCCAAGTATTTTCGGTTGATGTTCTAGGTGTGGTCTCATAGAAATACTTTTGGAAATACTTCCATTATTTTTATCCACCATGCTAAATTAATTCATAAATAGTGGGGAGATCCACTATGGGATTTTATTTATTTATTTCCCCATTATATGTATGGTTTGAGTTGGTCCTTCAAGATTTAGAGATACATAGAACTTTTTGAGCCCCTTCTAGTGTACTAGGTTAAATTTGGTTTCTTGTAGCTTAATGATTATTTTATAGAATGTCCCTCATTTTCATTTGAATCTCTTATTTGTGTCTCCTCCTTGAGTTCATTGGATTTATCAGGAGATACAACATTATTATAGATAGAATTGTGACACTCAAACAATTATATTATTTTATTCCTATATTGGTATTGATTTTTTCTCTTGAGTTTTGGGTTGGAATTTTTGATTTTTTTGGTAAAATTTAAGAAAACCGATCTATGAGAAGGTTACCACATGGTCAGTATTAACAATAATGACCCTAACCCCAGTAGCCCAGAGCTGGTGCCTCACATTATTACAATGGTATAGATACAATACCTGAACCATAAAGTATCAAGAAATTTATATGTTTTGGAAGCTAGATTACATACATGAATATTACATTATATTTTAAAACAAAAAGTAAAAAATATAATAGAATATGAAATATATAAATTAAGGAAAATAGCTAGATAGTATGAGAAACCAGAAGAGAAATTATGAAAGTAAAAGAAATAAAGCGTGGAAGCTAAATAAATAAATAAATACCAAATACAATGTTCAAGTAATGATATTACATAAAATAGGGAGTGTAGGAGAATATGTGATGCAAAGAATATAATACATTCTATAAAAACATACATGAAGACCAAAAACTACTACAAAGCATATTGAGAAATGGTTCGGTCCTCTGCTCCTACATCTATCCTAAGTAGTAAGTCAATCAAGCATCGAATGTAAAAAACTCCCCTTCATCCATACCTACAATCATAAAGTCTACTTGGGTACCAAACATCACCTAATTAGGGTATGATATATAATATTAGTAGGACATCACCCATAATGTTTAGGCCAATCCATTTCATGCAGCAATGAAATGACAGTGTTCCACATATAAGTTAAAGTAGAGAAATAAATCTATAAGACACTAATACCTTGTTCTAGGATTATAAATGGACACCTATCCCATTCCACCTGCTTCGTCCTATGTCTTATGACTGAATGAGGTACATATACAAGTGATAATATATTTATTAGGGATATTAAAATTTAATCAATCAATGTAAGGAAGAAGAACCAGATTTTGAGCTTTAGCTTGGAGGTCACAAATCAAAGCCGTTATACAAGTATGCTAATAAAGAAAAAAAGAAGCATCACATGGTCATAATAAATAATTCAAATCATTTGTCAAATCCATTAGTGGATACTTGATTCTTTCTAAGGAGGTCTCAACATAATTCTAATGTTCACTATGGGTGTGTCCTAATAACCTAATACATTCGATTCTATCCAAGACAACCCATACAACATCCCTTGTATCACTCGAGGATGGTGAATTTGAACCTGTACCAAGTATCTCACATAGGGTACCGGGTATCACTCGAGGCATGGCATATCCATCTTTTCATAAGGACCATCCTTGGTTTCTCCCCAATGGAACCAATATCACTCAAGAATACATGTAAACCTCCCTAAGATCCGGTAGTGAGAAATCCAAAGTATTTATCACGATGTGTCATGTAATCCCAATCATGCATGGAGTGTCCATCCAAGGAATACTTTACTCGGGATGCATGCTCTCTCCTAGCCCATAGAAAGCGAGTCAATGAAATAAAATCACCAATCACAATGCCGGGAATTTGTATAATTTTATTCCATTAAGTAGAAACATATATACAAATGTTAATAATCTATTCATGTATCACAATTTAAAATATAGAGAGGAATACGACAATAAAAACATGAATAATATACCGGCTAAAAGATATGGTCACTTGGAAACATACAATATGCATAAGGAAAGGGATACCAACATAGGCACATGGATTTAACATGACTCTAATCACTTGTATTCAATGAAATTTCCAAATCCCAAGATTTCAAGCATGGTAAAGAATTGTATTTACATAAATACATGCCACTAAGAAGATAATGAAAAATACATTCTAAAATGCTTTCTCGCACATCATATCCAATTTAGGGAAAACACTTTTCGAATAATGAAATAATCATATGATAATGAATATGGCCCAAGGAACATGACATAAAAAAAGTGAGCACTAAAATATGTATGAAAACAAGGTATTCAACAAAAATTAATTAAGCAATTAAATTCAAGGTATATAAGGTTCAATGTAAAGCATCAACATGCATTTAAATATAATGCATTATCCATAAATCTCAAAAGTCACTTTCGTGGTTTTCCATTTAACATAATTCAATTTTAATAAAAGTAATTTTAAAGAAAATTCAACTCACATGTTTTAATTAACCAATTATGCCATAGGAAAAAGGGGAAACCAATGTGGTAACACCTAATGGGGTGTCCAACAACAAGGTGAATGACCCACGAATAGGTATCACTGGTTAGATAGGTCACACAAGGCATAGAAAAATAGTTAAAAAGATTTTATAAAATTGGTCAATTCCTTACCATAAGGTTTCGATGAGAATCCCAACAACATGACATAAAAATAAATTCAAGATGACAAGAAATAACAAAGATCCACTACCTTGATGTATTAGTGCTCCACTTGTCCGTTATTGGGACTTGTATCAACCCAAAAAAGGATTAAATTGAACGATTTAACAAATTCCTCAAAAATAGGGAAAAATAATTACACATAAATAACACAATAGATGGAAGAGAAAACTTAAAATAGAATAATGCATAAGGAGTATCTTATTGAGGGAATTCTATTACATCCAGTGGTGATAGAATCATTCCACTGATGAAGGAGGTATAACAAAACCTCAAAAATGGGAAGATGGATCCCCATGCATGGGAGTGAATATAAATTCACTTTAAGGATTAAAGGGAGAAACATGATGGTATTAAATCATTAAAAGAAGGAAAACTGGAAATTTCATCCTTTTTACCCCTGTGTAGTTTGGCTATAAAGTTAGAAAACTTTGAACCAACCATGCACCCTTTACTGCTATAAGGGGAACCTCACATGGGATAAATTCATTTTTACTAACCATGTGAAAACCATGTGAAATCTAACTATCCCAAAATCTACAACATTTTCATGGCCATGCACCATGTGTCAAATGGTTTCATACAAATATTACGGCCTAGTCTATTTTTCAATTTTTGGTGCTCTGGGATTTAAATGAGTTGCAGATGCACTCAAGACCTCCTTTAACTTTTTATGCATCATTAATTTTGTCATTTTAAATAATTTTAACATAAAATTAAGTATTATTAAACTTTGGATAATCAAATTATGTTACGACCTCCTCTTATTATGAAAAATCTTCACCATGTTTCCCTTACGAGGGTAGTTGGATGTCATCTGAGAAGAGGTCTGGCCACTATGAATGTAAATCATCATCCCACTCCCAAGTCTCTTCTTAAACACATATGTACGGCCATAGAACCCAAACTTGAGGGACTTACCTACCGTAAAGAACATTTGTGATATGATCAATGATAAAAAATTTATGCTCATTGAAGGATGCATTTATTTACAACTCAATATCCTTGTGGCCAAATGAATGAGATTGGTTTGGATGGTACTGTCAAAGCTGAGATAAATGGAAGACATCTTTCATGGCATGGTACCTTTTAGATAACAACAAATGAAAGGTTATAGGCCCACATATCCACTATCTTGAAGGGACTGGCATAATGAGGTGATAACATCCCCAGTATGCTAGTTCTTATATGACCATACCTAGGAGTTAGACATAGAAAGACCCAATGTCCCACCTCAAACTCTAGAGCTATGCGATGATTATATGTATAAGACATCATCTTGAACCAAGCTATCTCCATTAGCTTATGAATTAGAATTACATTATCTAAATTCTCATGAATACGACAATCACCCAATAGAGTTGCCTCATATTCCTCAAGATAGTAAAGAGGTGAATGAAAATGTCTACAATAGAGTGCCTCATATGGATCCTTCTGAACTGTTTCCTAAAAAATGTTGTTGAAGGAATACTCAACTGGAGAAATATTCACCTATTAGGAACCTCCAAAATTAATGATACAGACCTGTAACATATCCTCTAACACTTCTATGATCCACTCAGATTTTCCATCATTCTTAAGGTGATATTAAGTACTCAAGAGAATATATGAACCCAAGGATTTATCCAACCCTTTCCAAAACCATGATGTTTAGTGGGAATCTCGATCTAAAATTATAGAATGGGGAACACCATAATGTCACACTATCTCACATACATAGTACCTTCATATCTCCTCAACAGATATGTTTTTCCATATTGGGAGGAAGTGCATAACTTTGGTCAACCTATAGATGATCACCCATATGGGATTTCTACCTCAAGGAGATCTTGGAAATCCTATCACTAAATCAATAGTGATTTGATTCCATATCCACTCAAGAATGGAAAGAGGCTAGAAAAGTATAGTAGGTCGCTGGTGATCTACCTTCACTTACTTACCGGTGGAGCACCAAGTAAAGAAACCTACTATCTAGTTATTCATACCTAGCCACCAATAATGATGATGAATATCTTAACACATATTGGTAATCCTAGGATGAACTACTCAAATAGAAGCATGCGATTCCCTCATCATATCTTCCAGTATATTAGAAGGAACCCAAACACACCCATGTTAGAGCATGTGGTCATTTACATAAAAAAAATAGGAGGAAGGTTCTCTCCTTCAAAGCTCTCCCTCAAAACGAGGCCCTCAGAATCAGACAACTGACTCATTCGAATCTTCACTAGAATAGAAGCCGTCACAACCAGAGCTGCTAAGAATGTATTTCATTACTATTCTTGAAACTCAATATGAATATCAGAAATAAAATCCATCATCTTCCACTCACTATTAGACGTGTGGATGTCTTATATTTGAGCCTTTTGGATCAAGACATCAGCCACAAAATTTCCCTTATTGGGTGTGTAAGCATGATCAATGATGAACAATTGTAGGTTTTACACCCACTCGGGACTTCTCAGATTCATGTCTCACTAGGCATTGTAGTATTTTATGATTTTATGATCTGTGTAGATAACACATTTCTCTCCCAATAGATAGTGTATCTGATAGCATTGAGCATGAACCATGGCTGCTATATCGAGGTCAGGTATAAGATAGTTCTACTCATGAGGCCTCAGCTAGTGAGATCCATTTGCACCAACCTGATCACCTTGCATCAGAACTACACCAGTATGATTCTAAAAGCATCAAAATAGACTATATATATTCATCCTTGAATTGGTATAATCAAAATCAGAGATGAAGTGATTCTTTCATTTAATTGAGTACAATCTATCCCCAAAACATCAGACCATAAAAACTGCACACACTTCATAGTCAAGGTTGTATGTGGCGATTCTATGTATGAGAAGCAGTAAATAAATCTCTTATAATAGCTATCTAGTCTTAAAAAGTTATGTATATCAAATATTTTATTGGGTTTCTCCTAGGAAACCACAACAGTTACCTTATTTGGGTCTAGAGAAATGTGGACATCTTATAAGATATGACCCGTTAAGTGAAACTTACTTATCCAAAAGTGGAATTTTCTAATCTTCTCTTATAACTGGTTCTCTCTCATTATATTAAACATGATCTCAAGAAGATTGTACTGGTTGTGTTTGTAGTTCTAGTACACTAATATTTCTTTTATAAAGACTACCATGAAGGATTTAAGTTACAAGGGAAAAACATAATTCATCAGAGCCATGAAGACTACCAACTTGTTCTTCAGACCGAAAAACATAACCAAATACTCAAACAAGATGTACCCTCTTCATATTTATTTAGGTGGAATATATGGTGGTCTCAAAAAAACCTAATAATATCCTAACCTTAGATCAATCATGGAGCATATATTTTATCCTATGATCTCATCGAATAGTACATTCATATTAAGAAATGGATAATGGTTATTCACTATGAACTGGTTCATCTATCAATATTCCATGAAAAATTAAATGGTTATATCCACCCTCTGGGTGTAAAGGATTGGTGAACTCCATGGTGATGTGCTAGGTGTAATAAAACCCTAGGACTCTATGTATTCAAACTTCTTCTTGAGTTCCTATTGATCTGTAGGTTCCATCCTATCGGGAGGTATCGACACTGGTGCCACACCTTGCACTAGCTCAATGGTGAACATGACCACTCTCACAATAGGTAATCCATAGAAATTTTCAATGAGTAAATCCATTAAATGATCTAAAACTAAAGGGAATTATACTAACTACATTCCCTAATTGCTCAAAAAACACTCACTAGATGAGTTGTCACTCTACCAAGCCCAATATGCATGGGTCCATATCAGTTTGTCTTGATGTCTCATTTTCCATTAGGTTAATACGTGTTTCCCTTCGGTGATGTGGAGGACCCTCTACAACATTAACAAACCACTAGGGCATGATAAGGCACAAGGCAGTCGATATCAAGAATGATGATGAAGCCAATCATTTTGAGGTTGAAGAAACTCCATAAGAATCAACACCCACCTATCCCAAGGGGGCACTCCCAACACTAGATTAATCCTTCTAATCGGACTCCTAATTGAATATCTAGGGACATAACACCATATAAGTACTAAATTACTAGGAACATACATTCCATAGTCACAATAGATATAAATGAATGCGATGAACCTATTTGTAAAAGAGAAGAAACTAAATTAGAGGCTACTAGAAAAGTAAATATAACTGTATATGGTCTTCAATTATAATCTTCCAACACCTAATTCATTGCATACATATGGCTCGACCCACGACCTTGAGATGCTTCCCTACTAGCCTAATCAGATCCACCATGATGATGTTGATTCTCTAGGGCATGACTACCTCGAACACAACCACTACGACCTTTACTAGATCAACTGGTAGAAGACCAAATCCAATATTGATGTGGGGTCAAAGATCCCATACCAAATAGAGGTTTAGGCCAGACTCCCTACCACTAGATGTTGGAGGAATATAATGGAAGGACCGATAAAGATAGACCATCCTAGCTTAAGCGCTGTATTAAATCAGATTCCTCATGCACTTAGGCTTCATATGGGAATGCCTCCCACACTGGTGACATACTATTGGATCAGTACATGCCACTTGGCTGGCATTTCCCCCACATGAACCTTCAAAATCATGCTTTTTAATGGTACTAGAAACATTACCCCACATCATAACTAAAATTCACTGGCTCATAGAACCAAATTCCATGAGGTTTCATTCATTAATTATGAACTAGATCCCTATCTCTATCTCTAATGTCAATATAAGGATGTTAACCTGTGACAAGAAAGAATGTCCAATCCCATCCTCAAAAAATTCACAGTAAAAAATTCATCTTCGGTAATAAATGGAGTGAAACGCTAAAGCTCAGTAAAGTGTGTTGAATACTCAAGGATAGTCATAGATCCTTTCTAAAGATTCATGAATCCCATTTCTCAATCCACTCTTAATGTCCACGGAATGAAGTGATCATAGAAAGCTATCCGGAAGCCTACCGAAAACAAATCATGATAACACTTTGACTAATGTTTGTCATCCCATTAGTGCTTGACAGATTCAATTAACAAGTAAGTAGTGAGATTGACCCTCTTCTTTGTACATGTCTCATGATATTCACTGATGGAGACAATATCCTCATACCATGTGTCTAGAACATGAGGTCCTCCATCCCACAAAAAGGTGGGAGGCCACTACAGCTAAATGTCCCGAGTCAACTGTTCCATAGTCGAGGTAGGCTAGGGAGAACCCTGAATATAATTCAAAAAATAGAGGAATATATTATAAAACTAAGCTTCAGAACCTAGTGTAATATCAATAGGTGGTTCCATAGGTGGGACTACATGAGGTACTATGGGAGGATCAGGGACCACCACCTCTGGAGTGTGTTCATTAACACCCTCTTGACATATAACATGAGGATGTCATAATGGAATAACTCTAAAATTTAAAACCACACTCATTATGTAGAATTTAATAGGCTGGGAAATCATATAATAACGTAGATAAGAATGTGGTAAAATGGATATCAACATGACTTCCTCCAAGAATAACACAACTAATATTCTAATCCTAGAGCCAGGCTTAGAAAAAGTGGAAACAACCTTTGAAGGATCACAAGGGATATGGAATACAACCCATTTCCATGATACGGTCAAGGTCATACTCTCACATTGTCATATAAGGTTTCCATTCCATTTTACATGTGGTAATTTTTTAGTTCATTTATATATTCAGTCCCCTTTTAAAGAGATTTAATTCGGTGGATCACCATGCCAACTAATAATTTCTCATACACATTATAAATGTAATTTGGTCATCCAATTAATCTAAATCATAAAAAATTCCTACATGTAGAACTAACACATTTCTATTATTATTACAATCAAGCACCGTCTGACATAACAAGTAGGCATGATAATAGTTACATGTGAAGGAGGTAGGTGCATGCTAAAGTGTAAATATTTCATGGAAATATTCTTGAGAATTAATTTCCTATAATGACTAGTATGATGAAAGACTTGATATTACATAGTCTCATTGGGATTTGGTAATAAAAATAGTCATTAATTCCATCAATAATATTAAAAACACAAAATAAGTGTGTCCCCCCAATGGTATAATGCACAAAACCATAACAACACAATCATTAATAGAAATTTTCCATCCCAGGAAATTTAAATTTCTTTTTTGCATGGGGTAGATAATCCAAAGAAAAATATCATTAAAAAACTTTAGTATCATATTATCTTTTCCATGCCAAAAAGTATGTCAAAAAAGGAAAAGTTCTCTGAAACCACTTGGTATCATCCAACCCCAAGTTCCACTAAATAGTGCCCCAAGACGGTTGGCCACAGGACCTCAATAGAGACTCTCAGAACTCCAGGGGCTTCAGACTAATAGTGAGGGCCTTGGGTAATTTTGTGGGAAGACTATTATCTAATTTTTTAGAGAAGAGTGAAAACATTATAGAATAATAAATAGTGGATATAATGACAACATACAAATACAAGTTAAAACCATAAGCAAAATCATGCAAGAAAAATAAATAAAGTGTGATAACTGAATAAATATTTCTATAAGGAAAATTATGTTCATGTTATGGTGTGATAAAAATAAGGGATTGCAATGTAATAGTGGATATAAAAGAATATACTAAATTCTATCAAAATACAAAAGAAGACAAAAAACTTTTATAGAAAATCTCGAGCATAGGGTCGGTCCTATTTCCCCAACCTTCATCCAAAGAAGCAAGTATTATATGAATCGGAAGAGACGTGATTTCCATTTTCCATACCTATGATCATAAAGTCTACTCAGGTACCAAATGACACCCAAGTTGGGTTTGAGATATAATCTCAGTAAACTGACACCCATGGGGTCTAGGATGATCCATTTCATGCAGCAAATAAATGATAGTGTTCCACATAAAAATAAAAGCATATTAATAAATCAATAAGACACTAATACCTTGGTTTGTGTTCCTAAATGGACACCCATCCCATACCTCCTACATTGGCCTAATATGGAAGTTTAAATGAGGAACTTGTGAATTTTATAATATGCATACATGGAAAATTAATATTTATTCAATCGGGGTAATGAAGAAAACCACATGGTTGTGCTTTATCGTGGAGGTCACAATGCCATGTCATTATAGAAGTATACTAATAAAGAAGAATAGTAGCATCACAGGTGCATAATCAATAATTCAAACCTTCCATAAAATCCATTGGTGGAGTCCCAAACCCATCCAAGGATATGTAAATAAAATCCCAAGGGTCTATACATGGGTCTCTAAATAACCCAATACCATTGAATCAGTCCAAGGTAATCCATAAAACGTCCATTGAATCAACCAAGGATGGTGACTCTGACCCCGTACCAAGTATATCACATAGGGGACCTAGTATCATCTGATTCATGTCATTACCATATTGCTAAGATGACCATACTCGGGTACTCACCTAGAGAACCAGTGTCACTAATTCGTATAATTAAACCTCCCAAAGAGCCCGTACATAGAAATCCAATGTATTTCTCATGGAACATCAAGTAATCCAAAATGAGCATGGAGAGTCCATCAATGGAATTCTTAACTCAATATCCATGTTTCTCCCAACCCAGAGAAAATGAGTCAAACAAATCAAAGGACTTATCACAAGGAAATGCATTTATATAATTTCATTCCATTAAGTTAATATATCAAGAAATATTCTAAACAGGCTATTCATGAAGTAAAATTTAAACTATAGAAAGGAATAAGGTAATAAGCAGAAGCATAAAGTATTGGATTAAATTTATGTTCACTCAGAAACATGAACAGGTATAAGTTAAGGGATACAAGCATTGGAACAATGATTTAACATGCCTTTAATAACTTGTCACCAAGGAAATTTAAAAATTCCAAGATATCATTCTTCATCCAGTATATCACTTACATAAACAATCTCCATTAATAAGACATGGAAAATGAATTCCTGACATGATAGAACACACATACAATTCAGTTAAAGCCAATCACTTACTACATAAGGCAATAAGCCTAAGATAATTCATAAGGAATAAAGAACATAACATATCATAAAATGAGTAGTAGAATATGGTACGAAACACTGTATTCAAACAACGTGAATTTAGTAATAAAATGAAAGTTATATGAGGTTCAAAGTGAAGCATCAACATGAATTTAAATATAGCGTGAGAGGAATAAAGCTCAAAGGTCACACTCATTGTTGTCCATTTACATTAAGTAAATTTATAATCAACATAATTTAAATTGTTCCCCAACTCACATGTGGTAATTAACTAATTAGGGTAAAGTATAAAGGAGAAACCATGGTTGGATCACCTAATGCGGTGGCCAATGATAAGACGAACGATGCACAGATAGGTATCATATGAGGGATAGGTCACACAAAAAATGAAACAACATTTTAATATATTTATTAAAATATATAGAAGCCTTTCCAGAATGTTTTAGTGAGAGAAACAATGTAAGAACATATAAAAATAGGGGAAATGTCAGGAAAGAGCCTAGAACCCCTACCTCGATGTAGTAGCACTCCAATAGTCCTCTATAGGTCCATGTTTCATAAAAAAATGGATGAAATAGAAGGATTTATCAAATTTACTTGAAATAGGGAAAAAGATGTTGCACCTAAATAACACAACAGATGTAAGGGAACCCATGAAATATAATAGTGCTGAAGGATGAGCTTACCGATGGCCTTCTATCACTTTTGACAACAATGGAATCAATCAACTAATGAAGGAGGTATCACAACACTCAAGAGAGGGGAAGATGGATACCCACACATGTCGGGAGTTTATAAATTCACTAGAAGGAATAAATGGGTAAATAAGGGTGATCTTAAAAAATTAAAGGAGGTAAAATTGGAAATTTCACCCATTCTTACACTACACACGATTTGGCCACATGGTTGGAAAACCATGCTCCAACTATGTAACTTTTAATGCTATATAGGGAACATCACACATGATAAGTGCCTAGTTTGACTAATCATATGCAAATCATGTGAAACCACACTATCCCAAAACCTGAAAACATGCATGTTCTTGCACCCTCAGTTATATGGTTTCATAAAACAATACAGACCAGTTTTCCCCCCTTTTCGGTTCTCTAGGATTCAAATGAGCCCCAAATGAACCATGGGACTCCATTAACCTCTTAGGTATCATTTATAGGGCCTTTTTGATGAATGTAATGAAAAAAATAAATGGTCATCATCTTTGGATAAACCCAAGATGTTATAATAACACCATTATTCTACTTGAATAAGCCTATAAATCAGTCACAATACACATCTAGGCGTACAGAGAATAATAAAACATAATAAATGGGTGAGATAAGATGCTCAATAAGGGTAAGTGTACAATTAATTATATTATTAAAAATAAGTATAAACATTATGGTAGGATGTATAACTAAATCATAGTCCATTTAAATATAATCTTGAGCTTAATATGGAAATAATAAATGAAAATAATATAATTTCATATATATAATCACATGGATATTATACTAATTGAATAATCAAATGGAATATCAATAACTAATCTCATAATTAGGTAATGGATAATACTATGCATCATAAAAACACCGTTAAGTTTTAGAACAAGAAACCATAAATAAATGGCTTAGGTCTCATCCAATTCCAAAACTAGTTTTCCTCATTAGAGATCCTGATGCATTGAGGGGATATAGGAGGCCATGTACATCACTTACTAAGTATAATTCATTCCTTATATGAAAATGGTGAAACATATACAACATAAACATTCATATTGAAAAACCAACATACGAAATGTGAAAACATCAACCAGAAGCCATGAATGGTATCAAAATATCACATATGTAGTCAAACTGATCATAAACCCTTCAATAAAATATAAATTATCATACCATAAGAGATCAAACTCAATGAAGTATAATGTCCAATAAAATATGTTGAGATAGATGAAAATAACGTAATAACATCATTAAAAATTTCATGAGATAAATACCCCTTTTTACATTGAAATTAGTTTTTTAAAGGAAGTGAATATTTAAATTAAAACATATTTTAAAAGAATAGTCTAAACTCATAATGGAATATTCAATACCCTAAGGTATCACAGTGGATGAAAAATATTCACATTCCAAAATAAGTTAAAAAACATTCCTTCCATATTTTTTTTTGAAAAAGTCTTAATGTACATCATTTGGAAAACAAAAAAACGATTCCTTTAAAACCATTTCAAAAAAGTAGAACAAGGGTAAAAATACATTAAATTTTTTTAGGATAATAGTAAAAAAACTTTCAAAATATTTTTATGAAACATGGACATGGATGATAAATATTACCTAGAAGATACTTACATATAAACAACACTAAATATTAATTATATTGTGAAATTAACGATCACCTTGAAATTTCTATTAGTTGAATGTGAATTAACCTCTTGAATAATTTTTTGAAGCATGTTATTAATTAATACCATAACTATAACCATATTCAGGATATCATATATGATCTTCTTATATCAATTTTTTAATAATATTCAATTATTACCATTGTTTTGGGTGTTAATTACTTCATTTTCATATGCATGATTAGTCATGTAAGACCTGTTTATTATGAATATGATATATTTATTTCATATATAGAATAACGTTATGTTAATATATATTATATTTTCTCATTATGTAAATTTTCTAAATAATTCTTGAATGGTTTAAATGAAAAATGAATCACATCACGTCATGGAGACGGTAGGTCATACGTATGCACGAGAGACAATATCATTCCATTAATGGTGAAAGAGATAGTAGTTGGATGGTATATTAATTATAAATAATCATTATAATGTCAAATTCACAATTTATATCCATTATATCCATTTTTATACCCATACAGATAAATTGGTGATGAAAAAAATTACACCATGCCGTGGGGACGGTATGTCGGGAGCACACACGTGCAGTGATTTCATTTTTCATAGGATAGGTAAATGGTTGGATATGGTTGTACCATAATAATAATAAAAAATAATCATATATATGATAATATAGATATTACTTTATTATGGGAAGGGCCTATGAAGAGTAATTAGAAGAAGAAATGAACTTGAATGAGTTAGTAAAGTAGTTACCTCTTCTTCGACAGACGACCTTTAAATCTCTTATTATGTGATTTAGAGTTGGTATTTGTTTACGAAAAGGACCTTTAGAACATGTATAAGGATGTTTCGAGGGGAAATTGGGATGGTTTGGTTGATCTATAATGATGTAAGTGGTGTGAGGAAGTGAGCGAGGAGGTTCCCTTTTATAATTGAGGTGAGGGTTACTATTGGAAACTCTCCAAATATTAAATTAATATAAATTAATTTCCAATTCCAAATAGATACAAAGTCATTTTTTATAAGCTTATATGAGTATGGGTAGAAATACTCTCAACCAATAATTTTTTGATGATTTTTGACCTCATTATTTCTCTTATCTTTTTGTTTTAACCATTATTTAAACTCTTTAACTCTTTTCGCGATAACTTATTTTTTACATTTTGAAGGTTAATATAGTTAAAATAAAATAATAAATGTACCTAAAATGAGTTATGGATAAAATTTTAAACTTTATCCCAATAAAATTTAGGAATTTAATATTTTAATAAATTTTATATCATTTGATACTTTTTTAAAATATCATTAATTTAAATTTTAACACTATTCATTTCATAACTTTTTAAAATATCATACCAATATTATATCTTCAAAAAATAACTTATAACATATCAGTAATATAAAAAAATCTCTATAAAATGTGTGGGAGACATGAATTATTTTAAATTATATTTATTTTAATATTTTAAATATCATTTATTTGATATTTCCATTTACTAAATAATTACTGCAATATCATTGTATAAGAAGTTAAGGTAATTATTTATTTCCAAAAAATTAAACAAAAGTCATGATGAATAAAAAAAATTATCTTTCAATTTACTGTTAATATTCAAATTTATCTTATATAAAACCCAATATTAAAAATGATATAATTATGAAATATATGAGTATGACATCTTTAACTTCTCTATAAATAAAATATAATAAACGACACACTCTCATCCATGTTGATTCCAAGGGTTATAATCTCAGCCCAAGTATAATTTTTGTTGAAAAAAACTCATATAATGAAATTTTTACAAGTGTTATGGTAATTTTATAATATTTATAACATTATTTTTACCCATATTTACTTAATTTACCCTTGACTGTGGTAATTAAAATTTTACTAATATTACTATTTATATTCCCAAAAGTAAAAGAAACCTATTTATATAATATTAACACACATAATACAAATATATAATCTATTTTTCAAAATTAAAAACATTGAAGTGACAGTAGTTAATTTAAAATTAATCATGTTGACGGAATGAGAAGATGAGTTATTGATGTGAAAGCAGACAATAGATTATATTGTTTTTACATTTAAATTCAATTAAATATTGAATATAGTGACCTAAATTGTATTAAATGATAAAAAAATGTCAAATTATACCCTAATACAAATTAAAAATATAATTTAACACTAAAAATTATCTACATGAAAAATTTTCGTGCAATTAATATGCAATATTTTATCACTATTCATCAAAACATGAAACTTATCAGAAAAATACCAAAAATTAAACCAAAGAAATTTTTTATATTATGATTTAATATATGAAGTATATTTTTTCAAAAAAAAATTAGGAAGGTTTTAAAAATATATTTAAAAATGTGCGCCATCAAAAGGCTGTAAAACTGCTTTTAGAAAAATATAACCATTTATGCTTAAAATTGGTTTTATTCTTATATTAAGTATATCAAACATATTGGATTGGTTTGAAAACATTTGTTTGAATATATAAAATATATATTTCATTTATTTATTTCACTAATAGTGAATAATTTAATTTATTATTATAAAAAAAAATACTAGAATGAAAACACATCCTTTATATTCAATTGGATTTTATTTTTATTTTAATTAATTGGTTATAAATGAATTTTTTTTAATCATTCAAAAAATATATTTTCATAATTTAGTTAATCCAATTTACAACCTCTGAATTTATGTATAGTGTTAAAATAATAATATTTAATAGTATAGAGTGGTTTGTTTACGATCGATGTAGCATGCAACAAATACTATCGATGAAAATGAATTTATTTAAGAAGAGATGTGCCATAAAATCTTGGGGTGTTATATTATCCCCTCATTTGTTAAATTCCATCCTCACAATTTGAAATTATATTTAAAAATAAATGGTTGATACCTGGAATTTTTTTTATGGGAGTCCCATATTAGAAATATGGTTAATGAAACATCCACATTAAAATTAAGAATGTGAATTATGAAGGTCACATGAGATAAAACATACTAGGGTTTCATGTAGGAAAACAAGAAAATTGATCAAAAAAATAACTATCAATATTTTATGGAGAGTGATAGAGAACATGGTCTTGATATAGTTAACGATCATGAAACCATAAATTTTTGATCGGTTATAAGACCATTGATCTATCAGAAAAGTAAACAAAATTTTGTATTGTTCCAAAATCTTTTTTATAAAGCTGAATGATTGGTTTACTATTCAGATAAGAACTTACATAATTTTTTTCCATTTTATAAACACAATCTCATCCTTTTGTTATGCTTTTATCTATTTTCAATTCATCCCTTACACCTGGAAATGAATAACCAAAATGAATTTTTCATGCCTGAAGAAATTTAATGAATCCTTAGATGCACGACTCATTCCATATTCTTTTTAATGTTTACGGAATCCAAAATGGTTAGCAAAGGATACCCAATATGATAAATCATACGTTAACCAAAAAAAAATCCAATTTCAATGGTAATACATTCCAACCTTAAGTCTCATCAAAAATAAAATTTTACAAATTTACATTCCAAAAATTTATAAAGAAGGTCTCTAAATTTCCAAAATCAATTTAAAATCAGATTTTTCCCAAAAAACATAATTCATATCTTTTTTTTCATGTACTAAATATATTAAAACCTTGATCACCATAAAACCAAAATGAAAACATGCATGCTTCTAAATCTATAATTACTAAGTACTACAATAAAATCCATATATATCTCACGATTCATATAACAAGAATATCATAAAATAATTATTGAATAAAAAAACACAAATATATTATTTTTTCCTCTTTGAATTTAGAATCATTATAATATTGAACTTTATCCCATTTTTTATTCATAGTTATATTTACATGACACATGGTACATTCATTTTCATAGTGTCTCATCACCCTAATGTTGAAACATTGAACATTTATAGCTTCATTATTTCCCTTACAATCACGAGATCTATTACAATTCTCTCAACACTTGTAATGTACTCTCATTGCCTTTAGGTGTGTGCTCATGTACTTATTCTGAAAATTATCATTTGTGGGGAAATCCTTCTTTTCTTTTATCAATCTATTTATCCACTGTTCTCTTCTTCTAATTCTTTCCCATAAAGCCATATGACTTATAAAATACATTCTCTATCTTGATTTCACATGAGACTATATCTTCATATGATGAGAAATTTTGGGAGACCAATGCATTTCATGGGAATTTATTTAACACATAAAATAAAAAATCAATCTTACTCCATGAGTTATTCATGGGTTCTATATCTTTCCTAGCTAGATTTATAAAGTTGAATTCAAATTTAGCAACACAATCATCCTCCTTTTTTCCTAGTTTAATGATTTTTTCACTCTATATCATCTCTCTATTTGAGAGGGAAATATTTTTCCATGAAAATTTCCTTAAAATCATTCCATTCTAGGTTTTCTATTTCCTCATCCTCTTTAGTATTTTGAATTAATGACCACCATTGATCTGAATCTCTAGAGATATGATAAACTACCATGATAACCTCATCCCTTTACTTACATCCCAAAGAGAGATATATCTTTTCTATGTAACATATGCTTTTCTCAGATATGAACGGATTTGTTGTCCCATTGAATAATAACGGTAGATATCTCATGAAGTGGTCTGGCATTACTCCTCCGCATTGTGGGCTAGGCTTCTTTATACATGTGAGATTACTATTCATAACTCGATTATGTTTTCCCAGTATAGTTATAAGTTTTTCTTTATTATTTTCATCTCTAGATTCAACAACATTTTCTTTCATAGGATGGAAATACCTAAATGGATTACCTACGTTGATACAGTTTCCTTTCATTCCACTATGAAACATTTCTCAAGAAGAGCATACATTAGATTAGATTATAACATTATGATGAAAATGTATAATCTCATAAATAATTAATCACATAACTGAAATTGAACATTTAGGTGTATCTAATATCTAAATCATAAGATAATTTTATTTGTACATATTTTCAAATTCTTTCATAGGGTTTCACTCTCTAATATTTGTTTTCCTAAATATAGTTCCCAAGGTTTATACTAAACTGAATCTGATAACAAAAATAATGACCCGACCCGAGTAGTCTAGAGCAAGTGGCACACTTTTTTAAATTGGCATAGATACAAGAATTGAATTCCTAAGGATTGATCAGTGTAGTAGTTTTTGAAACCATATTAAATAAATGATCCTCACATGAGATTTTAAAATAAAATGTACAACACATAAAATTCATTGAGAATTGAATTGTTCTCCTAGATTTACCCAACATATCAGTCATAACACACATATTGGCATCCTGGAAAAAATAAAACATAGGAAGGGGTGAGCATAGATGCTTAATAAGCGTAAGATTACAATAAAATCTATTATGAATAATAAGCATAAACAGTAAGGCAATGTGTATAACTAAAACACAAGACATTTAAATGTAATCTTGATCATAAAATGTAATGAATAAATAAAAATCATATAATTCCATATAAATAATCACATGGAATATAAATAAATAATCTCATAATGAGGGAATGAATAATTCCAAGAATCATAAACATACCATCGAGGCTTCGACCAAGACACCATAAATAAAAGGAAAAGGCCTCAGCCAATACCCAAAATTGATTGTATCATGAGACCTACCAATGCATCAAGGGGATATAGTATGCCCCTCCCATCACTTAATAATTACAATGAATTCTAAATAAGAATAGTCTTAAACATAAAGAACATAAACATTCGTATTGAAAAACTGGTATATGAAATGTGAATACTTCAACAATAAACCATGAATGCTATCAAAATAGAACATGCACAATTTATATACTTGTAAAAACTTACCTGAAATATGGTAGATGGTATCATAAGAGATCAATATCAATTATTTATATGTTTAAAATAGGTATATTGACATAGATGAAAATAATTTAATAAAATAATTTAAATTTGTTTGATATAAATATCACTTTTTTACATTGAAATCATTTATTTAAAAGGCCGCACAATTTTAAAATAATTTTCATTGAATATAATTAGGAAAACTTGTAAAGGAATATTTAATACATTAAAGTTTCATGATAGATGAAAAACCTTCTCATGTCGTATATGTTAAAAAACATTCCTTCTATATTTTTTTGAAAAATCCATAAAGCACCTTCTCTGGAGAATGACCAAAATATTCCATTCAAAAAATTTTATAAAAAGTATAACATGAGTAAAAAGACATTAAAAATATGTAGGATAATATTAAAAATATTCTGGAAAACATTTTTAAGAAATATAGACATGGATGACAAATATTTCCCAGTATATACTTACATATAAATAACCCCGAATAATAATGAGATTGTGAAATTAACCATATCCATAAACATTAATTTAGTTGAATGTTATTTATCCTACTGTATAATGTTTTAAATCATGTTATTATTGTATACCATAACCATATCTATATTTATTATATAATATATGATTTTATTATATTGTTTTGTTATTAATATTCTGTTATTACCCTAGTTTCAGTTATTAATTACATCATTTTCCTATTCATGATTTATTATGTAGGTCCTAATTATTATGAATAAGATTTATTTATTTCATATAGATAAAAATATTAATTCTATATATATTATATTTACTAATTATATACATTTTTTTAAATCATTCATGAATTGTTAGTAGGGAAAACAAATCACATCGTGTTGTGGAGATTGTATGCCATACATATGCACCAGGGAAAATATCATTCCCTCAATTGTGAAAAGGTTAGGAATTTTATGGTATATTAATTTTAATGAATTATTTTTATGTAATATTTATTGTGTAAATCCATTATATCCATCATTGTACCAATTCAAATAATGTGGTGATGAAAAAAAATTACACCACTGTGTAGAGATGGTAATCCGTACGTACACAAGGGTGATTCATTTATTTTTCATAGGATGGATAAAAAGAGAGATATTGTCCTATCATAACCATAATAAAATCTTATAATATATAGGATACAAATTATATTTTATTATAATAGGAACAACAAATGGTAGGGATGTAGGATAATAAATGAACGTGAATGAGCAAGTAAAACAATTACCTCTCCGTCAAAAATTTCTTTAAAATCTCTTCTTGATGGATTTAGAGTTGGTATTTTCTGAAAACTTGGACCTACTGAAATTGTATACGTAATTTGGGAGGAAAAATTCTCTAGTTGAGATAGAATGATCAATTTTGGGTGAGTAAGTGATAGAGAAGGAGACCTTTTATAATAAAGGTGAGGGCCACTTATGAAAACTCTCAAAATACTAAATTATTATAAATTAATTTTTAATTTTTAATTTCTCCAATGTGATTTATATATAATATAATATTAAGATGGTTTGAAATACTCTCACCAAAAAAATTTTATAAAATTTTAGGTCTCATTCTTACTCTTATATTTTGGTTTTAAACCTTATTTAAACCCAATAACTCTTATGATAACAACATGTGTTTTACACTTTGAAGGTTAATATAGTTACTATAAAATGCTAAAATAACCAAACATGAGACAAGGATGATATTTTAAACATTATCTCAATCATTTTATAAAATTTGAGATTTTTATGATTTTAATATTTTTTGATAAAATATTATTTATTATAAAATATAATTAATATCAATTTCGAAAATATTCAGTACTCTACTTTTTAAAAAATCAAGACAATATATCTCCGAATCCACGCTTATAACATATCACTAACATGTCATGGTTATCTATAAAATTTGTGGGAGAAATTAATTATCTCAAATTATATTTATTTTAATATTTGTAATATAATATTATTGATATTTCACTTAATTAAATAGTTATCACATCATCATTTTGTAAGCCTTTAATGTAATTGTTCATTTCTTACAAATTAAAAATAAAAAATATTGATGAAGATAAACATTTTAAAATTAAATTGGTTATTTGTAGTCAAATTTATCTTTTTTTATAACCCTATATAAAAAATGATATCTTTATTTAAAATATGAGAATGACATATTTAACTTCTCTTAAAATAAAATAAAATAAATGTCAGGCTCTAATCCATGTTGCTTAAAATGGTTACAATATCATCCCAAGGATGCTTTTGGTCTAAACCCCCTAATATAATAAAATTAAGAAAAATGTTATGGTTATATTATAATATTTATAATATTATTTTAATCCACGACTATTTTATTTACCCTTAACTATGGTAATTATTATTTTTCTAAATTTATGATTCATATGCCCAAAAATAAAAGAAATCTATTTGTTGAATTTGGACTCAATTATTCCAAATATGCAATATATATTTTTAAAATTCAAAACACAGAGGTTGTAAAATTAAATTTAAAATTAATCCCTTTTTTGGATTGAGTAAATATGTTATTGAAGAGAAAACATGCAAAATATTTTAATGTTTTTATATTAATATTCATTATAAAATTAAATTTAATGACCCGGATTGGATTATATGATGAAAAATTGAACTAATCATACTTAAAAAAATTTTAAAATATTATTTCAGACAATAAATTATTTAGATGAAAAATATGTTTTATATTTTAAAATAAGAAGTTTATTATTTCAAATATAATTATATAAAGTATCAAAAACTATATTTAAAATAATTGATGCATCAATATGCGGTAATAATTTCTTTAGAAAAATATATCCTTTTTTGATTAAAATTTGTTTAATTCTTTTCTTATTCCCATCAAACTTATTGGATGAATTTGCAGACATTTATCTGAATATATAACATATATATTTCACTACGATCTTTTATTTATAGATATTAATTTAATTTATTATGAAAAAATACATTATGGGTATAAAAACACATTCTTTATATTACTTTAACTTTTATTTTTCATTTACAATTAATTCATAGTAAATGAACTCATTTCATAAAAATATATAAACTATATTTTAATAATTTAGTTAATCCTATTCACCTCTTCTGTCACGACCCGCCCTCGGGGTCCGTGCCGTGACTACCCCAAGCCCGCCT
This sequence comes from Viscum album, assembly GCA_963277665.1. Lineage (NCBI taxonomy): Eukaryota > Viridiplantae > Streptophyta > Magnoliopsida > Santalales > Viscaceae > Viscum > Viscum album. The sequence goes on along the minus strand of OY728136.1, from coordinate 1,719,446,887 downwards.
TCCATAGGCCAGGGGCTGGCGACTAGCACCAAGGCGTAAATCCCGGTAAAAAGGGAAGGCATTTCCTTTGTAAAGTAAACAAACACCACAGAGTAAGTAAGCGGAAAGTAAACACTAAGTAAAAACAGAGTACAACTGAAAGTGCGGAAAAGTAAATGGGCCAGTATACAAATCCAAACTGAAAGTAAAGTACAACTCGAAAGGGAAAACAACAACTGTAAGTAAAAGCCGCTACACCGAGCTATCCACTGGAGATCCCACCTGAAGGATGGGTACAGATAGCTCCACTGCTCCACGGGTCCCGTCGTCCGCTCCGAACACGTCCCGCCTAGTGGTCCACCTCCAGGTACCGTCCTGCTGCTCTGCAAGCCTCAGCTAAGATCAACGCTGTCCGTCGTCTGCAACCAACACAACTTAGTGCGGGCATAGCCCGTGGAGGGGTGAGTATAAGCTACTCAGTAGGGATCCCGAGACCCCCGAAGGTCTCCCAAAATCCACAAAGGATAAACCACAAAAGGAAGATACAAACACGAAGTAACAACCGACACTGCTTAGGTATATGCCCATACATATACCTAAGTCATCAATTCCAATACACTCCAACCTCCGAGCCCAAGTACAACTCAGTCCACACAGGAAAGTAAACGTATTCCACACAGGAAAGCAAAACGAAATCCACATAGGATAGCACAACTCAATCCACACAGGAAAGTAAATGTATTCCACACAGGAAAGCAAAAAGAAATCCACACAGGATAGCACAACTCAATCCACACAGGAAAGTAACAGGATTCAGCTCACACAGGTATACTTCTTCAAAGGATGATAAAGATGATCTCTGATCCATCTAAGTCGTCGGACCCACGAAGGATTGATAGGTAACTAACCCCTGCAAAAGACCCACACAGGATCGGGCCCACACAGGACCTATAGGCGCTGGTGCACACAGGACCGCTGAGCGCAAGGACCCACACAGGATCGGACCCACACAGGATCGGCCCCACACAGGACCTATAGCACTGATCCACGTAGGATCGCTGAGTGCTGTAGTAGTCGTCGAATCCACATAGGATCTCAGTACTGTCGTCGTCGCAGTCACAGTAGCAGTAGCAGTAGTAGCAGTCACAGTAATAGTCGCAGCCAGCACTAGGGTTCCCGCACACAGCAAGCTCGTTCAGGAGGGTCCGCTCCACGAGCCGAGAGGCTGATACATCAACTGTCACAAAGTCCAGAGTTGATGTATCCAAAAGTTCCGTATCGTCAACAGGAACTCAACGCAACAGACGACGCGTCGATCGGATGCCCGATCTGAGAGTTATTGGCTTTTTCGTACCAGGGGCCCGGTTGGTTTTTAAGGAAAAACCAACCGACCGTACTCCACCTGCGTCCAAACCTCGGGCGGAGTATACCAAAAGATCCGTCTCACTAAGAGGAACACAACAAAGCTGACAGCACGTCAATCGGACGTCCGTAGCTCAAGATATTAGCGTTTCCGCTCCGAAGGCCCGGTTGGTTTCGTGAACGAACCAACCTGGCCGAACTCAAAGTATTCCGAAACATTGAGTGCGATATACCGAAACTACCGTCTCGATCCAAGGATCTCATTGCCGCTGACGGTTCATCAATCGGAGGTCCGTGCCTCATCTTATGGCCAAAAGACCGATATCGTCTCGAAAACGGGGGGTCCAGGTCCGGGCCGACCCGGCCCGGCCGGCGGCGCGGCGGCGCGGCGGCGCGGTCCGGCACGGCGGCGCGGCAGCGCGGTCCGGCACGGCGGCGCGGCCCGGCCGGCGGCGGCGCGGCCTGGCGCCGCATGGTGCCACGCGCGGGGGGCAAAGCCCCCGTTTCTTCCCTCTGGTGGCGCGGCATCATGCCGCACCCTTTTTGTCAATCAACGGCACCCCTTCATGGGGGCCTTCCATTTGGAAGAACGGGGGGGCGCTGCCCCCCCCCCCCCCCCCTTTGTGAAACTGGCCCCCCCTCGTGGGGGGCCTGCCTTTGAGGAAAACCGGGGGGCCGCCTGCCCCCCTTAAAGAAACCGCCCCACCCCCCTTCATAAATGGGGGGGGGGGTATTTGTGTTGGCCAGGGGAATTAAATTCCCCCGGTTTTTCCCTTCCGGTCGGCCCACCTGGCCGGTCGGTTCTTCTTCAACGGACCGGCAAGCCGGTCCCCTTCCGGCTTCCGACACCGGCGGCCCGACGAGCCGCCGGTCTTCCCGTCTAGCCGCGGCCCGAAACCGGCTGCGGTGCGACGGCACCGCGCCCCTCTGCCGCGGCCCCGCTCCGGCCGTGGCGCCTTCGATTCCCTTCGACGCGGCGCGACGGCGTCGCGTTCATGATAAACTTTCCGTGGCGCGGCGCGACGGCGCCGCGCGATTATAGCCTTGCGATTTCCACGTGGTGCGACGGCACCACGCCAACTCGTTCATCCGCAAGGAAAGTTATATTCAAGAACAGAGGAGGGGGGATTCGGCCGTGTTTGTGCGGTCCGGCCCCCCTCTTGTTAGTCGATAAAACTTAACAATAAATCTCAAAATTGTCAAGCTAGAACCAAGAACGAGAATAAATAAATAACCAACAACAACCCCTACCTTGGTTCAAGATCGATGATCGTAAAAAATCCGCGGAAGACAACGTCGCGGAGGTCGGGCGTCGTGGTAATCGTTCGTCAAATCTGTTGACGAAGAGGTACGTCCGAAGAGGTACGTCGTTGGAGAATCTTCGTAAGCCGACGAAGGAAGTCCGAGGAGGAAGCGCCATTCCCTTTCGTTGACACGGAAGACGTCGTTGATCTTCAGGACAACCGGCTATGAAGAAGAGAGGAGTGGCGTTCTTCGTCGGAGCTTGAGCATTCTTCGTCAAAGTTTGAAGAAGAAGGAGGAGCTCTCAAATCCTCTCAAGATGGCTAAACAATTCTAACCAAATAAAATAAGCTAAGGGATTATTTTATTTACTCAACCAAACCATTTGAATTTCAAAGGTTTGAATTAATACAACTCAACGCATTAAATAACCCAACTTTCCAACTTAATTTAAAAGGGGAGTTTAAGGGAGAAGATGAGGGGATGGGGTTCGTGTGGGTCCCACCACACTTAATCCTCCCAAGGGAGGTTAAGTGGATGTGGTTCCCACCTTTAACTCCCTTTGGGAGAAGTTAACCTACAAAAATAAAAATAAAAAGTGTTTCCACATTTTTATTTAACTTCTTATGATTTCTCCCAAAAACTAACTTTCGACCCACAATAAACGCAACCTCGGAAAAGGTCCCCTTAAGCGAATATCGGCGCTGCGAGTTCATCGGTTCCCTCAGAATTTGATTCCGGGCACCGGTCCAAAAGTTAGAAATTCCCGCTCGTTCGTTCACTGAACGTACCCGAGCCAAACTTCGGAAATTGATTCCGGGCACTCCGGGCCTCGGAATCAGGTGCCGTCAGAAACCGCGTTCTTGTAAAATTCCAAAGAAAATTAAGAAAAAAATTTCCTTTGAATTTTACAGGTCTTTACATTACTCCCACCTCAGGGCTTTACGTCCCCGTAAAGATACATCAAAAACTAGGGAAACAAAAGATGGTACTGAGCACGCATCTGAGCCTCCCGCTCCCATGTGCTCTCCTGGAGGTTCTCATGCTGCCATCTGATGCGCAGAAGAGGAATCGATCGCCCATGTAGGACCCGCTCTTGTCGATCCTCTATCTCCACCGGGACCTCCGTAAAAGTCGCCCCATCGTCAACGTCAAGCTCCCCATGGTGAATAATGTGTGTCGGGTCGTGCACGTATCTCCTCAGCTGAGACACGTGGAAAACGTCGTGCACCCGGTGCAACTGAGGTGGTAGAGCCAGGCGATAATCCACCACGCCAATCCTGCTGAGGACCTGGAAGGGTCCGATGAAGCGCGGAGATAACTTGCCGCCTCGGCCAAATCTCCGAATACCACGTTGAGGTGAGACCCGCAAGAAGACGTGGTCGCCATCCTCGAACTCTAGTGGCCTCCGCCTCCTGTCAGCGTATGAATTCTTCCGGCTCTGAGCTGTCCCTATCTGCTCTTGGATGACCTGGACCTTCTCTGTCGTGGCCTGGACCATCTCCGGTCCCACAAGTGCTGTCTCCCTAGGGTCTGTCCAGCATAAAGGAGACCTACAAGGTCGGCCGTACAACGCCTCGTACGGTTCCATCCCGATGGTGGAGTGGTAGCTGCTATTGTAAGAAACCTCCACCAAGGGTAGGTGGTCCTCCCATCTACGACCAAAGTCGAGGACACATGCACGGAGCATGTCCTCGAGAGTCTGAATGGTCCTCTCCATCTGACCATCCGTCTGAGGGTGAAAGGCTGTGCTCAGACATAGCTGCGTCCCGAACGCCTCTTGTAAACCCTTCCAAAGCCGGGAAGTAGAGCGAGCATCTCGATCAGAGACGATAGATGATGGCATGCCGTGGAGCCGCACAATCTCCTGAACGTAGAGACGTCCCAAGCTCTCCACTGAGCCCTGCTCTCTGATGGGTAAGAAGTGTGCCGACTTGGTGAGTCGGTCAAAAATCAACCAGATGGAGTCGTGACCTCTGGAAGTGCGTGGAAGTCCAGTCACGAAGTCCATAGATATGTCGTCCCACTTCCACTCCAGGACCTCCAAGTGCTGTACCAAGCCTGCTGGTACCTGATGCTCTGCCTTCACCTGCTGGCAGGTTAGGCATCGAGAAACGAACTCTGCTACAGCCATCTTCATGCCGGGCCACCAGTGCTGTCGTCTGAGGTCCTGGTACATCTTTGCCACTCCAGGATGTACCGCCAATGGAGAAGTGTGAAACTCTCTCAGCACTTCCTCTCGCAAGGCGACAGGTACCATGGTACGTCCTCTGAAAAGGATGTCGTGCTCTGCTCCAAGCGAGAAACCATCAGGTGCCTGTCCCGAGGATTTCTGTGCACGCCGTGTCTCACAGTCAGCGTCCTCATGATGTGCCCCTCTGACCCGCTACAGTAGAGGAGGGGTGACTGTGAGAGACTGGAGGAAGGCTGGTCCACCTCTATCCACGAAGGATATCTGCAAAGAGACTAGCTGCTCCGTCGCCTCCTCAAGTAGCTGAATGCCCGTCCTCCTGCTGAGGGCATCGGCTACTACGTTCCCCTTTCTCCTTAACGTACGGCAAAGCTGCAATGATTTATCCTTTGCCGAAAAGTGAAATCTGGTATCATCCCCTGGATGAACCACGTTCCATGCCTAATACAGTCAATCCCGTCATGAATAGTTAATTCATGGCATGGATGACGTCGTAAGGCCTCGACGCTGCTACCAAGAGATCCAACTGTTAATCTCGCCTCCAAGGTTTGAGTCACACTGTCGGCATCAGTGTGTGGTCACTGGGTTTCCTCCACTAAGAATCTCGCAAGTGAGGGTCAAGTCAATAGTTTTTAACCGGTAACTCTTAGTAAAAACAAACAAAAGACAAGAAAACAGAAGTCACCAAGGCAAGTATCTTTATTACATCAACATAAAGTACAAGGACACAAGGCAACACAATCTACGAAGCTAGAGGCATTATGGGAAAAGGCCTCTATGCCTGGAGCTAGTCCCGAACTAGTCCACCCGCTTCCGGAGCTCCATGATCGTAAGTTTCAGCTGCCTGAAGCTGTGCTCTTCCCTGAGGTCGGGGTGGACCTCCTGGTGGTGGTGGTGGTAGAGCCTCAAAGCATCGCCCACCACCTGCTGCTCGGCCAGCTCCTCTGCCTCGTCCACCTCCTCCCTGCGGACCGCCACGGTCGAACCTCTGCCTCTACCTAGGTGGTTCCTCAACCGTCTGCTGCTCCTCTGCATGGAGGGTCGGGCAGTCACGAGCAATGTGGCCTTGCCCGACGCATGCATAGCACTGTCTTCCACTCGAAAGACTGGCTCCGCGCTGTGTGCCCCGCGCTGCTGAGCCAGTGTCCTGAGGTCTTCTGCCTGAAGGTCTGGTCTTCATGGACCCCTGAGTCATCCGTCGACTGCCTGCTGCAGATGACTCTGCCACGTGCCGCCTTGCGGTGGGTCTCGGTGCTGGTGTAGACTCAGCAAGGAAGCTCTCGATCAAAAGAGCCCGCTCTAGTACTCATGTCTGAGTCGGTATGCTGAGGGAGATCAGCGATGCCCTAATCTCGTGTCTCAAACCCTGCTCGAAGGTCCGGGCCCGGATGAATGGGTCCCGTACCATGTCGGTCATGTAGCGCGAGAGATCGGTAAATCTCACTGAGTACTGAGCGACCGTCATGCTGCCCTGCCGCAGCTGAAGAAGCTCCTGGATACGCACCGCATGAAGGGTGGCTGGGACGAACTCTGAGCGGAAGAGGCTCTCAAAGTCCGTCCAAAGAAGAGATGCCTCATCGTGCACCTGGAGCATCAAGCTCCACCATCGTCCTGCTGCTGCGTGTAGTAGGCTTGCAGCAAGGATCACCATGAGGTCTGCTGGTGTCCTCACTAGCCTAAACACACGTACCACTGCCTCCAGCTAGTCCTCATCTGCCTGGGGATCCGTCTCCCCGTGAAACCTGGGTGGTTGCTGGCGCTGAAACTCATGCAGTGCGCTGAGGTGACGTGCATCATCAGCGGCTGGTGCTGGAATTATCGGTGGCTCGACGGGTAGAGCTACCGCTGGTGCCACTGCTGACAAAGGGCCTTGCATCGAGGCCTCGTCGCTCAGTGGGCTGTCGTCACACTCGACTCTCGGAACCCTAGCTGGATGCAGTCATAGGGCCATCCTGAAAAGGAATCAGGTGCGCCACGGTCAAATAGTATACCTGGTGACCTGATATATGTAATCACACAGAAAACATTGAAACACACACACAATCAATGTTTTCGTGCATTAAGTCGGAAATCAGAAGTCAGGGTCCTGGTGTATGGATACGTCGGCCGCCGCACCAACACTGGACTCCCTGGACTGAGAACCACACTCAATACGCTAAACATTATTGCTTCACATAGAAAAGTTCAGAGTTTGCGGTAGAAACGAACTCCTTTGATACCAATTTATCACGACCCGCCCTCGGGGTCCGTCCCGTGACTACCCCAAGCCCGCCTTCCATAGGCCAGGGGCTGGCGGCTAGCACCAAGGCGTAAATCCCGGTAAAAAGGGAAGGCATTAGCATTCTAAAGTAAACAAACACCACAGAGTAAGCAAGAAGAAAGTAAACACTAAGTAAAAACAGAGTACAACTGAAAGTGCGGAAAAGTAAATGGGCCATTATACAAACCCAAACTGAAAGTAAAGTACAACTCGAAAGGGAAAACAACAACTTTATGTAAAAGCCGCTACACCGAGCTGTCCACCGGAGATCCCACCTGAAGGATGGGTACAGATAGCTCCACTGCTCCACGGGTCCCGTCGTCCGCTCCGAACATGTCCCGCCTAGTGGTCCACCTCCAGGTACCGTCCTGCTGCTCTGCAAGCCTCAGCCAAGATCAACGCTGTCCGTCGTCTGCAACCAACACAACGTAGTGCGCGCATAGCCCGTGCAGGGGTGAGTATAAGCTACTCAGTAGGGACCCCGAGACCCCCGAAGGTCTCCCAAAATCCACAAAGGATAAACCACAAAAGGAAGATACAAACACGAAGTAACAACCGACACTGCTTAGGTATATGCCCATACATATACCTAAGTCATCAATTCCAATACGCTCCAACCTCCGAGCCCAAGTACAACTCAGTCCACACATGAAAGTAAACGTATTCCTCACAAGAAAGCAAAACGAAATCCACATAGGATAGCACAACTCAATCCACACAGGAAAGTAAACGTATTCCACACAGGAAAACAAAACGAAATCCACACAGGATAGCACAACTCAATCTACACAGGAAAGTAACAGGATTCATCTCACACAGGTATACTTCTTCAAAGGACGATAAAGATGATCTCTGATCCATCTAAGTCGTTGGACCCACGAAGGATCGATAGGTAACTAACCCCCACAAAAAACCCACACAGGATCGGGCCCACACATGACGTGTAGGCGCTGGTTCACACAGGACCGCTGAGCGCAAGGACCCACACATGATCGGACCCACACAGGATCGGGCCCACACAGGACCTGTAGCACTGATCCACGTAGGATCGCTGAGTGCTGTAGTCGTCGTCGAATCCACACAGGATCTCAGTACTGTCGTCGTCGCAGTCACAGTAGCGGTAGCAGTAGTAGCAGTCACAGTAACAGTCGCAGCCATCACTAGGGTTCCCGCACACAGCAAGCTCGTTCAGGAGGGTCCGCTCCACGAGCTGAGAGGCTGATACATCAACTGTCACAAAGTCCAGAGTTGATGTATCCAAAAGTTCCGTATCGTCAACATGAACTCAACGCAACAGACGGCGCGTCGATCGGACGCCCGATCTGAGAGTTATTGGCTTTTTCGTCCAAGGGGCCCGGTTTGGTTTTAATGAAAAACCAACCCGACCGTACTCCACCTGCGTCCAAACCTCGGGCGGAGTATGCCAAAAGATCCGTCTCACTAAGAGGAACACAACAAAGATGACGGCACGTCAATCGGACGTCCGTAGCTCAAGATATGAGCGTTTCCGCTCTGAAGGACCGGTTGGTTTCGTGAACGAACCAACCCGGCCGAACTCAAAGTATTCCGAAACTTTGAGTGCGATATACCGAAATGACCGTCTCGATCCAAGGATCTCATTTCCGCTGACGTTTCATTAATCGGAGGTCCGTGGATCATGTTATGGCCAAAAGACCGATATCGTCTCGAAAACGGGGGGTCCTGGCCGACCCGGCCCGGCCGGTGGCGCAGTGGCACGGTCCGGCACGGCGACGCAGCCCGGCCGGCGGCGGCGCGGCCTGGGGCCGCTTGGTACCACGCGCGGGGGTCAAAGCCCCCGCTTCTTCCCTCTGGCGGCGCGACATCATTCCGCGCCCTTTTTGTCAATCAACGGCCCCCCTTCGTGGGGGCCTTCCGTTTGGAAAAACGGGGGGGGGGGGGCCTGCCCCCCCTTTGTGAAACAGGCCCCCCCTCATGGGGGGCCTGCCTTTGAGGAAATCCAGGGGGGCCGCCTGCCCCCCTTAAAGAAACCCCCCCCCTCATAAATGGGGGGGGGGTATTTGTGTTGGCCTGGGGAATTAAATTCCCCCGGTTTTTCCCTTCCAGCCGGCCCACCTTGTCGGCCGGTTCTTCTTCAACGGACCGACAAGCCGGTCCCCTTCCGGCTTCCGACACCGGCGGCCCGGCGAGCCGCCGGTCTTCCCGTCTCGCCGCGGCCCGAAACCAGCCGCGGTGTTCGTCGTTCGGCGTGGTGCGACGGCACCGCGCCCCTCCACCGCGGCCTCGTTCCGGCCGCGGCGCCTTCGATTCCCTTCGACGTGGCGCGACAGCGTCGCGTTCATGATAAACTTTCCATGGCGCGGCGCGACGGCGCCGCACGATAATAGCCTTGCGATTTCCGCGTGGTGCGACGACACCACACCAACTCGTTCATCCGTAAGGAAAATTATATTCAAGAACAGAGGAGGGGGGATTCAGCCGTGTTTGTGCGGTCCGGCCCCCCTCTCGTTAGTCGATAACACTTAACAATAAATCCCAAAATTGTCAAGCTAGAACCAAGAATGAGAATAAATAAATAACCAACAACAACCCCTACCTTGGTTCAAGATCGATGATCGTCAAATATCCGCGGAAGACAACGTCGCGGAGGTCGGGCGTCGCGGTAATCGTTCATCAAATCCGTTGACGAAGAGGTACGTCCAAAGAGGTACGTCGTTGGTGAATCTTCGTAAGCCGATGAAGGAAGTCCGAGGAGGAAGCAGCGTTCCCTTTCGTTGACACGGAAGACGTCGTTGATCTTCGGGACAACCGGCTACGAAGAAGAGAGGAGTGGCGTTCTTCGTTGGAGATTGAGCGTTCTTCGTCAAAGTTTGAAGAAGAAGGAGGAGCTCTCAAATCCTCTCAAGATGGCTAAACAATTCTAACCAAATAAAATAAGCTAAGGGCTTATTTTATTTACTCAACAAAACCATTTGACTTTCAAAGGATTGAATTAAGACAACTCAACCCATTAAATAACCCAACTTGCCAACTTAATTAAAAAGGGGAGTTTAAGGGAGAAGATGAGGGGATGGGGTTCGTGTGGGTCCCACCACACTTAATCCTCCCAAGGGAGGTTAAGTGGATGTGGGTCCCACCTTTAACTCCCTTTGGGAGAAGTTAACCTTCATAAATAAAAATAAAAAGTGTTTCCACATTTTTATTTAACTTCTTATGATTTCTCCCAAAAACTAACTTTCGACCCACAATAAACGCAACCTCGGAAAAGGTCCCCTTAAGCAAATATCGGCGCTGCGAGTTCATCGGTTCTCTCGGAATTTGATTCCGGGCAGCAGTTCAAAAGTTAGAAATTCCCGCACGTTCGTTCACTGAACGTACCCGAGCCAAACTTCGGAAATTGATTCCGGGCACTCCGGGCCTCGGAATCAGGTGCCGTCAGAAACCGCGTTCTTGTAAAATTCCAAAGAAAATTAAGAAAAAAATTTCCCTTGAATTTTACGGGTCTTTAAAACATAAAACATAATTCCTAGTGTTAAAATAATAATATTTAATAATACATTTCAATTTATTAAATCATAGTGTTGCTTGATACATACACTATCAAGAAAATTTAATTTATTTAAGAAGGTAGATTCCAAAATATTTTGGGGCATTATATTTACGTTGTGATAAACGTGTGAATGGGGACTTTAGTTTACATTCCCATTCTTCATGGTTTTCACATGGTATGGATAACCCTGTGATTCAATGGTGTGGGTGTCATGTTGTGCCCCATAAAGGGTGCATGATTGTTTCCTGGTTTGCGTAACCTGTGCAGAAACTATGTGATGTGCCAATTTTTTTAAAAAAAATTTAAACAATTGCCCTCTTCCAATTTACACCATAGTCCCCCACTCCCTCTCTCCTGTTTAGCATTCATGACATAAGTCATACCACAACGTGAACCACTCCCCCTCTCCTCTAATTCATGGGAGTGTTTTTTTTGTGATTTCAGAGGGAATCATTCAAGTTAGGAGATCATCTCTATTATTTTAATTCTTCTTCTTCTTCCTTGATTTTTATTCCTTCCATCTCACTTTTTGTGCGTTTTCCCAACCCCAATGGGATATTTATTATAAAATAATTCTAATTTCATTATTAGGGTGTAAAATGGGTTCTTAAAGCCATTAAATATCAGTTTTTGAAGGATTTACATAGTCTATGCTAGCCAAATGTAGGTGTCTCTGTGATTTTGATTTTCCCTCATATTGTAAATATGCATGGGTGTTTCAAATTAGTTTATTTAAAGATATACGTTCTATTTGGGTATAAATGTATATAAAGATATGTATTGTTCAAATCTTTTAATATATTTTTATTGATTTAAAAATGTGTCCTTATGAAATTTTCCTTGATTCCTATCTACAATTAAAGAATAAATTATGATTATGATTTATAAAGTACCTATGGTGTTTTTCTAATAGGGGTTGGGTGTTTTAAAATTATTTGGTTATTTTTATGAAATTTTATTGGGTAACGCATGAGTATAAGTGAATAATTATTTATGGATTCCTATTTTGGGAAAAATTGTAATGTTTATTGTTTTATCCTTGAATTATTTACTTTGGTATGATGTTATGGATGCCTCTTGTCATGATTGGTGCTTATACATATATGTATTGCAAAATATAAATAGTCATTTATACACATTCACTTAAGGATATGTGGATATGTACATTGAGATATTTTAATAAATATAAATGTAATTTCATATGTGTATAATGTCTAAAAGGGATGTTTTAAATTTTGAATTACTATTTAAACATGGTTTTTAAATGTACCTTCAGAGAGGTGTTTCCATATGATTTGTTTTCATTTAAAATATGATTTGATCTGGCTAAGTTTTTAGGAAATTATCACAAAGGGAATATATAACTTTCAGTCACACTAACACATAAACTGATTTTCACATTACCACCCTTTAACATCACTATATAAAGAACTAATAAAAGGTACTTTTAACATAGCTAAAAACACTATTAAAAGTACCCATTTATCAATGATTTTTTATCACTCTTAAAGGATCCCGCTTTAGTAGTGCTTTTTTAGTAGCACTGATAGTGGGTTCATTGTCAATGGTTTTTTACTAGCACTAATAAAGGGTAAATTTCATAAATAATTAAATAATTAAAATAAAATATTAAAATAAAAATATATTTATGTTGATATATATATATAATATTTTATAAAATTTGATTTATATAAGACTAAATACACATTAAAACATAATATATGATATATATAGTGAAAAGAAGATTATACAATAATTAAGAAAAATATTAACTAATAATTTTCTATTTATTATTTAGTAATAGCATTTAGTAACACTTTGAAGATTGAAAAAATAAAAATATTAATACAAGATCTAAAATAAGTTGAAAACCTAACATTAACTTAAAATGACCATAAATTTTGATTCGAGTGTCCGTGTGGGCACTACCACATATCAAATCATAGTGTGTGATGAGATCTACGTAATAATGATTGTGGAGAAACCCTAGTCACCATTTGATAGTCCATAAGTCCCAGAAGGACTCCAAAACTGAGTCTTTAGTCAGGGTATTGCAATTTTTTAACATTCAATGAAATTTCAGCCCCATTTAATTGTGGTATTTATACCATTTTTCAATGGGAGCAGAATTTATTCCTATGAACTTAATTCATATAGATATTATGGTTTTAAAATTTTATAATTTTTCACAATATATTTTTATTTATAATTAAATATATACATATGTATAAATATTTTTATATATTCACACCATAAAATTTAATTTTATAAATAAAAATGTAAACATATTTACATATAAAATATATTTCTATATATATAAACCATATCTAAATAATTATAATATCCATTTTATTTAAAATAAAATTATATAAATATTTATATACATGTATATTTAATGTATATAATGTTTATATATATATATTTATATTTGTGTGTGTGTATTGATAAACAAATATATATTTATCTATATAATATAATTTTTGTATATAAATATAAATCTATGATGTAACGCCCCGACCCCAGCTACCTAGAGTCGGTGCATTACTTCGTAACATTGGCATGATCACAAAAGATCAAGTCTCAAAAGACCGATTAGTTTAGTAGCCTTGGAAACACTAGATACATTCATAATTGTTACATTACATCATAAAGCGAAAAACTAATAACAAAGTCTTCATAGTACACACTCATATCATCTTCTGACTATCCTTGCAGGTCATTCATAAAATACTTCTTCACATCCTGGAAAATATTGAAACATTGAAAGGGGTGAGCTCAGATGCTCAGTAAGGATAACAATATAGCGGAAGCTTTCATCAGTAAACATAAACATTTAAGGCAATGTATAACTAAAACAAAAGCCTTTTAAACATGAACTTCAACATAATATGGCAAAAGTAAAATGAGATAATGCAATTTACTTCCTCACATGGATATTCTACTGGTCGAATAGTCACATGCAATATCAATAACCACTTTCATAATGGTGGAATGCATAATGCCAGACTATCATAACCACGTAGGCAAGGCCTCGTGCCAAGACCACAAATAAGATTTTGTCAAGGCCTCGTTCCAAGACACTAGTTTGTATCATGAGACATACCGATGCATCGAGGAGCTATAGCGGGCTCCACCCGTCACTTATTAAGTCCAATGCATTCCTCATATGAATAAGTTTAAACATATCATAAACCATAACATAATCGTAACACATAAAACATGCATAAAGGAAACATAAAATTTCCACATTTTAATCACAAGATATCAATACAACATATTGATATAATAAAAACACTTTCGAAACCATTTTCAATACCAAAATAAAAGAAAGTTAAAACTTGGTATTTATTTTTCATTTTAAAAAAGTTATGGCTTGTAGAGGAAGCCGAAACTCAAATAATGGTCACGGTGGCGCAGAAGTCATTGTCGCCGCATAAGTACGACAAGAAAAACATTCCTTTTTGTCATCTAGTAAAACACTTCGTATAAAAAGATTCCTTTTGAATAAATGTAAAAGTCATAGGGGTTTATACACCGTATAAAAGAAATTTGTGTATAAAACAAAATATGCCGCAATGAATGGAGATTGAGACAAAGTAACTTACAAAGATCATTTTTTAAATAAAATAGATATATTATGTGTATTCAATATAAGTAAACATAATGAAATTACAAATACAAGATAGGATATAATAATATCATGACATAATTTGAAAGTAGGAGATTAACCCAATGAATAGAAATTGGGTTAAGAAGTTTCCTTACCTCGTGTCCGAATTCACTCGACCATTCTTTGATCTCCTGAATAATAAACAAGAGTTAATCTCTACCTTCTTAAGAACTGTTTTCAAGTTCATTATTCCTTTTATATCACTTATTACCATGTTATTAACATTGTGTAATTATTTAAGTTAATAACGGTCGTTTTGTCGATCTTTGGTACTTGAGTCAAAAATAAACTTCTTATAATTACAAGTTGTTCATGTGGTGATATATCCATTATATCCAGAATTATATTCATCATATTGATATCATATATCTCATATATATCCATTATATACATGCATTTATAATATTCCATAACGTTTAGAGGTAAGAAATGAAATGCACCGTTCATGGAGACGGTAAGCCGTACGTACGCATGAACGCTACTTTCATTTCTATTTCATATTTAATGGAATGAAATAATAATTATATAAATGTATAATATAATTCCAGTATAATATTGCGTATAATACCATTTACTCCATCCTTTATACATCCCACATATGGTATTAACGATTCAAATCACTTTGAGGGGGCGGTAGTCCGCACTTCCTAAAATGAAAATATCGCGTTTACCCATAATGGAAACCATAAAGGTATGCCATAAATGAATAATAAAAAATCATATGGAAAACAAAAACATAATATATATCATATATAAAAATAGTGTCATCATAATGGACACCATAAGAGGTGTTATATGAGTTTTGAACAATCATCGTTTCGTGACGCAAAAATTCGCCATCCACAGAAACAGTATGTTCATTAACCATTAGATGTAGGTGTGTGTAAGTGTAGCTAGAATCCTTCTTATAAAAACATCCTAGTATATTTAGTATACTGGTGTTGTTATAAAAGAAATGAATAAAAAGTTTTTAGGGGGTTGGAGAAGGAAAATAAAACAAAACAACATTAAAGAAGACATTACCTTAAAATCGGGTAACTCTTTTTGATTTGAGCCAAAGGCTTCCTTTGGAATAATTCTGCCCAAATTGAGGCTTCTAGGAGTATGGGAGGGAAGTTGGGAGAGTATTTGGGCAGAGGTTGGACGAGCCAAAAGGCTTTGAAGGTGTGAGTAAGGTGGTAGTGGTGGGGGCCTTTTATAAGAGGAGTGGAGGGGCACTCTTGGAAAGTAAAGAAATGTTACATTATTATACAATGATTTTCGGATTAAAAATGTCCCACACTTATATAATTCTAGTATAAGGTGATAAGGGTTCTAAATCTCCTCATCCAATAGGTTTTTGACAAGTTTAAGCCTTAGATTTTACATTATTTTTTCATTTTATTTAAATCGTTAATTAATTAGGTAATCACTGCATCATTATGGTGTCATAAATAATTTAATTTATTTAATGTCTAAAAATTATAAAAAAACTATCATGATGTATGAAATCTTTTTAGATTTATAATGAATATTTGTAGTCAAACATATGACTTTTATAACCGCATTTAAAAATTGTTTTAGTAAAATAACTCTTGTTTGTGCCCTTTTTATTTTAACATTAAATAAAAAGTTATTTATGTCCTTTTCCTACCAAAGTGGCTCCATGGGGTCCCCAAGTTGACCCATGGATTTTCATGGTCGTCCATTACACATAGAATAGTGGTTGGACAAGTGTAAAGATCATTCCATATTTTTATAATATCATTTTTACCTTAAATTTCACTAATTACCTCTAATCGCGATTAATTAAACATAAAAGTTACTATTCACCAAAAAATTATTTTAATCCCATTGAACCAAATTTTACTTCCTAATGACAACCATGTATGTCAGATTTTTGAAAATAAAATCACAGAAGTGGTAATATTTCATTTAAAATAAAAATCAGTTATTTAACTACCACTTAGTGGTTTCACTATTCATCAAAAATTGATGTTTTTCAGAACAATGCCAAAATTTCACCATAAGCAATAATTGATATTCTGAATTCAAAAATGATGTCTATTTTACAAAATTCCAAACATATAAGTAGAATTAATTAATTTTATAATTAATTCCCGCTGTCACAACAAATAGCGTGTTTTTAAGAAACAATATATATCAAAAGATTGACAATTATTTATGTCCAATTTCAAAGTGAAAATAATTCTAATGACCACCATTGGATAAAATGGTAAAAATATATTCTACTTATAATTTAAAACCACTCAATAGTATAATTTATCACTATAAAATACTTTTACTAAAAAAGTTTTTTTTAAGTATTTTTTTCACTATTCATAAAAATTGGATGTTCTCAGAAAATTACAAAAAATTCAACTTTGGATAATTTCGATATTACGAATACAAAAATGAAGTCCATTTTGAAATATAAAATTTCTATAATTTTAAAAAGTGGGTATTACTATTCATAACGGCCACTTTGATTAGTCACGATGTGTTAGAATCTCGAACTTGCGTACAATGCATGTTATTGCATTATTGAAAGAGAAGCGTATTGTGAAAGCTCGAGGTGTTACATATAATATATGATAATAAATATAAATATTTTTACTTATAATTATAGACACACAAATATATATAAATATATATGAGTATGTGTCTGTGTGTGTATTTATAAACACATATACACCCAAAACAAATATTTTCTATATGTATTTAAATATACATATATATATATATGTGGATAAAAAATTTAATGAAATATATATATAAAAATATATATATCATAAAATATTGGACAAAATAATATAGAGTAGTGGTAAATGTCCAATTCCATGAAGGGTGTCTCTTAGGATCAAATATCGGTAGGTAGAAATGCAATTGCGAGTGAATAAAGTTGTCTTAGAATAATTAACGGTGGTTCTAATACTGATAGGGGCTGGCCGTCAAGAAGAAAAATATATTCTATTTGGACTTTTATCTGCACTTTTTTAGCATCGATAAAAGACTGATTTTATTAGTGATTTTTGTAGTGCTGATAAAAAGTTCATTTATACTTGATTTTTTATCATTGTTAATGGAGAGTCCCTTTAATGGTGCTGGGGATAAAAACACATTTAATTTTATTAAATCCCATTTTACTCACTATTAAAGGACTGATCAATTTTTGTCTCAATTTAGGGAAAGGGGTTTTGGAATGATGACATGGTTCTATGTTATGTTCTTGATTAAGATATTTTATTAATACAAAATTTAATTATTTATATATGGGAATTTTTATGGTTATCACAAAGGAGAGCATATATAGGAGGGAAACTAGATGGGTGGTTCTCTAACTTTAGATTTGATGCTCACTAGGTGTCATTTAGGGTGCCTATGAGAGGCCCAATTTGTATTAATTTTTTAGTTCACATAGGTGGATAGTGTTCCATGAGTGCATCCTAGTTACCTTTGGAATCTATAGGTTAGAGCTCCTCCCCACATGTCATAGATTATTCTTGTTGTGTTACACATTATTTATTGCCCACTCTCACTTTTATGGATGATTTTGGGATTTTAGTTTTTTTACATTAATCATTTTTATTATTTATCAATTCTTCACATTAGTTTTTCTATTCCATGATTTATTTATTTACAACACTCTATGATATGTTCTGTTTATTCTATCTTCGCTCTATGGTTGTGTTGGATCTATTTACTAGTGTATTTATTGTTTAATTTCATTACCTTGTCTTTTCCTTCTTGGTGATAATTTTAGAGTAAGCGAAATATTAATTTCAAAAGCATGTTTTATATGGATTGGTAGTTGTAAACCACATTTTATTAAATAAAAATAAATTTTTGTTTTATAAAATGGTTGGTTGTGTTGTTTGGTTTTCATATACTCACTCCTAAAAGTAAATTTCCAAATTTATTTGAAACTATTATATTTGTTTTGGAAAATAAAAACATATACTCCATGGTGATTACATACTAGGTTGTTGTGCTCTCTTCTTACTTACATGACATTGTGTATACAGACCAGTTGGACCTTTGTAGGATCTGGATTGGATTTTGAGAATAGGATCTAATATTGGATGGAGTGTGACCTCGGGCCACATGCAATGATTTTATTACATAGTGTAGTGTTTAATGTTAGTGTTTTAGAAATTTATTACAAATAGGTATTTTCATCTTTCTTTAATATAATTAGTATAAAAAAATATTTCTGGTGAACAAGTGATGATCTATAAGTTTGTTTCTATAGAGATATTTGGATGCGAGCCAAGGGATTCATTTTTCATAGGTTTGATATAATACTATGTTTATGTTTAGTTAAAACTGTTTTTCATAATTCTTGTTTGTTTCGGAATGGATTCCGGATAAATAGGAAAGTTATTCTAGAATTTCAGTAAACTATACTACTATTTAAATATTATATATATTGGAATTATAATTCCCATTGGTTAATTTGGGTGCCTATGGAGCATTTTTTTGGTCTGAGAGTATTGGTGAAACTTCTACACAAATTGGGAAAGACTTTTATTAGTTATCCATTACAATGATAAAAGGTGCAATTTATCAACATTAAACATAGCAGTCATAAATGTGAATTTTATGTGTGTTTTTATAACACTGATAAAAACTAGACTTTATCGACATTAATATTATCACTATTGCTAAGACTGGAACAACCAGTGAAAGTGTCAGTTTGACTTGGTGATGTTGTTCTTCACCCCCATCGACAACCATACTAAAGGATTGATGACCAGTAGAGGTGTTTCTTGCTCTCTCAAGGAATTGTCAATGCTCGATCTACACCATTTGTTATGCACCCAATCACTCAATATTTGATCGAAGATGATGTGGTAATCAGATTTATGTTATCATGCATGTTATATAATACGAATGATGTGTATTACGTGTATTAGGTTCACACTAATATCAAAATAATGATGTTTATTATGGTGAACTAATTAGGTGTCATTAATATCACATAAAATTCTCAATACATTAGAAGCTAAATTAATGATCCTTCTTATTGTGAATTCTGGAATTCCTTTTTTCTTTTAATATTGAATTTTCCTATTTTTATTCTACTATCCTTAATAAAGTATTTATTTATAATCAAAGGAATTAAATTTTTAATTGAATTAAGATATTTATAAATTTTTTATAATTAATAATAATAATGAAAACGTTTTTGGAAATATAAATTTAATTTTTTAAATTTTTTATAAATTCATTAACTATTAAATGTTTATGGTTAATTGAAAAATATATTTTTAAACCTTGTGAGAAATTAAATGGCATTATTTATAATATAGAAATAAATTATTTATTAATAAATCAAAAAAGTATATTTATAAAGCGTTTATATATTCCATCATATATGATATTTATATTATATAAAAATGTTTTTATAATAGATATTGAATTATAAAATGTTTATAATTCATGAAATATCATATAAATTTCACTTAATATAAACTTTGAAAGGGTTCATATTGATAATAATATAAAATATTTATACTCTTTATAATTGATATAATGTTTATAATTGCATTTTTCTTGGAATAGTTCATAATTATCTCATATTTTGGAAAATAAATAATTTTTTTATTAAATTTCTGTAATATTCATTTTTAGATCATAATTAGTAAATTTTAAAATTTTCAAATTAAAGGGTCTTTATTTGGATATTATTAAATCGACCTCAAAATGTGTTTTAATAATTCATACAATCAGTGTTTAAATAATAATTATGTATATGACATTTAGATTATATAAAAGGTTTACATAAATGATATTTAATTTTAAATAGTTTATAATTCATATAATATTATATATTTAAAAGGGAAATTTCATATTATGATAAATATGAAAGACTTTATATTGGAAAGAATATGAAGAGTTTATATAAAAAATTATGGAATGTCCATAATGTTAATGGAAAAATTATAAAAGGGTTTATAATTATATTTTATTTATGAAATTATTCATAAAACTTTATATCCTGTTTGAATATTTGAATTGTTCATTTATTCAAACATTATTCAATTTTATTTATAGTTATAAATTTTTTTGTTAGGAATAACTGAATTCCATAATTTATATGATGAATTTTTATACTATAGATCCATGAAAATCATGATATGTGTTATATCGTTAAATTTAGTTTTCATCCACCTTGACCTCATTTTTAATTTTCGTTATGTGTTTGTGAATAGTTTTTGGGCTTATTTTGTGCATATTAATTGTTAGAGTGTTCATGAATTTAAATATATCTTGAGTAATGTATCCCGGGGTAGTGGGACTTGGGGATGGACCACCAACTTACCCTTGTGTAGTTTTCTATTCTCATATAACTATATGAAATTACATGAAGTGTTCATGTACCATATTCATGTGATGCATTCAGATATGTATGAATATACATAAATTATTTTTTTTAGTGATTAACATAGTCTTTCGGGTTGTGAAAATAGTTACACATTAATGTAACATCCAACCCCTCCTCATTGGCATGATAAGTAGGAAGGAAGCTACTTGGACTTAATCAACATAACCAAGGTGCCAGAGGTTGGAAATAAATTCCAAGGGCATTATTAACAAGTGGGGGATGATTTACCTTTAAATTAAAACAACCAACCATAAAATCCATAAAAAAACTACTATATGATGCATGCTAATAAATGAAAAACAACTCAATGTAAAACAATTTCTATCATAACCATACGTCAAAATTGTACAACAACAGAACAATACATGAAATCCAGTACACAATAGAAGAAAACCAAAAAAACTCAATTAAAACTACGTAACTCTAAGATCCAACATTATCTATGATCCACTCCTCAAAATAGACCATGTATCACTATACACCACTAATGAAGTGTGATACTTTACCTTTTTATGTGTCTCGATAATCATTATCTACAAAAGCACCAAAGATCCAAAGTAGGGGTAAGTATTGAAACATGGTAGGCTTTCCCAAAACGACTTCCCTACTCACTCCAACATGATAGAACATGTTACCACATTTATATAAAACAATTTATACAGAACAATTAAAAATAAATTATATGATAATATAAAATAATTTCTATATCAAAACAATTTTCCAAAAATATCCATTTCGCAGAAAAAAAACCAAAAAACACTTTAAAATTGTTCCATATGTTCCATTTTTTAATAACTAATACCTTTCCAGATATCCACAAATAAAACCATGCATCTAACCATGAAATCCCTATACTCGCGTGTTGTGAGTCATCCTTTCACTTAGACATCACTTAATGAAACATTTTGAATGGGGAAATCCTAGACCATGATCCATCCCACTAATTATGTGGGATACTTCTTACCCTTATTCATCCCTGATTCACATGAATACACACAACTAGTATACCAAAAACCTACACCAAAAAAACTTGTTCAACAAATCTACTAGAACTGAAGTTTTATTAAAAAAACTGTTCAAAAAACCAATTCAATAAAACCAACCTATTATTGAAGAAACTATTCCATGAAAAAAACCAAACAATAATTATAAAATAAATAATTTAAAATCAAGTTACCAAATACCACATTCCAAAAAATGCACAATTTCAACAATTTTATAAATTATCACCAAAGAGGGTTTCTAAAAATCAATTCACATCAATTTAACTACGAGTTTCATCAGAATAATAAATTTTAAATCAATACTTTATATTATAAATAGAGGGGTCGAGAGTGAAGCCACCTAACATGGAATTTAGAGAGAAAATGATGAAAATCACTAAAATTAAAATAAAACCTGGTTTAATATCCAAATAACAACCTTAGATATCTTCTGATAAAATTATAAAAAGATAAATATTATCATATTTGGACTCAACAACCTTAGTTCTATAAAAAATGGAAGTAGATCAATGATCCCAAGGGAGAGAGGGATATGTATATCAAACAAAACCCAAGAAAAGATACCAATAATGATGACTTACTTTGAGAATTTGACTTAAAGACACAAATATATCCCTTTAGATCCCCACCAGACTGATTAGAGAATCCTCTACAACCATTAAGAGGAGAAAATATCGAGTTAGTTCCATTTTGGGTAAAAAATAAGCTGTTAGTTATTAATATTTGCATATATCAACTTATATGGATCTTATTTTTATGCTTTGAATGGTTAGCCACACAGTTCGTAAAATTGTGCGCTAACCATGTTATAACCACTCACACAATGGGGGGGGGATCACATAGTTACTAAACCAGGCATGATCCATGAAAAACCCAATTTTTCCATGTTTCATTGTTTTTACTATGTGGTCAAATGGTTTGTAAAAGTAGTTATCCTTCATGTTGAACTTATCCTTATCCCATGTCTCATTTTTCTTGGTTTCTTGTAGGTGTTTCATGATTTCCCCACACCATAAACCAACTGTGCACCTTTAGAAATGCCCCAAAAAAATTCCAAACCACCTCTGAACCATCAAAAACATTAGCCAAAAACTTTATATACATAAAAAAAATGAAGGTTCACTTACATGATATTAGGGGTGATAAATTCTCCCTACCATAAGCCTTTCCATACTTTAGAATTAGAAAAATATCATTTCCCTGAAAAATTTCTGCCCATTTCTCTTCCATTTTTTTCTCATTTTCCCAAGTAACTTTCTATGTCTGATAATGTTCCCATAGAACCCGTACTAGACCAATTGGTTTTCCACAAAAAACCTTCTCTTTCCTATCAACAATCAACACTAGTATATGTACCAACGAAGAATCCAACTTTAGGTCAATAGGATCCCATCTGATCACATGGTTAAGATTTAGATGATGCTTTCCCAAGAGAGACTCACAAAACACAATATGCACCACACTGAATTTTGGTGTAAATTTCAACATATATGAAACCTCACAAACCAATTCATATATTTCAAAAGGGCATGTGTATCAAGGAGATAAAATTCCATGCTTCCCAAAATGATGATTCCCAATCCTCGGAGAGATCCTAAAAAACACATTATTACTCACCTCAAATGACAACAACTGTCGATAATGATCTAAAAATGATTTATAGAAACTCTGAGCCATCCCTATTCTCTTTCTGGTCAATTAGATTTACTTTATTGTTTCATGGAATAGTCATGACCCTACAAGTGACTTCTCACCTTTTTCCACCCAACAAAGTGGAGAATGAGATTGACATCCATACAATGATTCAAATGGAGCCATATATATTGAGGGATGATAGAAAATGTTATTTGAGATATCCAATAAAGGCATGTGTTCCTACCAAGATCCACTAAAATTTAATAAACAAGACATAAACATGCCTTCCAGTATTTGTGTTGTCCTTTCAGATTGACCTTAAATCTGAGAACGATACACCATACACATTGTCAACTCACTTCTGAGGGCTTTCTGTAAGGATTTCAAAAAATTTGATGTAAACCTTAGATATCAGTATGAAGATATTGAAACTGGTATTCCATGCCTCTTTACCACTTCTCAGATATATATTTTTTAAAATTACACCATCATATGAGATTCATGAATATGGATAAAATAGGCTGAATTTGATAGTAAATCCATTATCACCCAAATAGAATTATGTTTCGAAACAGTAATTGGGAGACCTATTAAAAAATTCATAGATATGTACACCCATTTACAAACATGATTATGTAATGACTGAAAAATACCTACTTGTTGATAATGATTAACTTTAACATACCTACAAGTTATACATCTCAAAAAACACAACCACGTTTATTTTTCATAGTAACCCTCCAAAAATGTGCCTCCAATGCATTATAAATCATCTGTATTCCTAGATTAATAGCCTATCAAGGATGGTGGTGCATGAATAACTTGTTCTTGAGAATCCACAGGTACGACCTTCTAATTTCAAAATCCCAACACTCAACTCACATCCAGCCTCTCGCCCTAAATAGTATCCCCACCATTGAGTTTTGACATTATAGCATCACATTCTATGTCAGATGTCCTTCACTCTTTACCCATATCAATAAAATCATGAATGAAAAGAAATAGAAAGAATTCTGCAACATCACATAAGTCTTCACATTCCAATTTCATGCCATAAAGAACCAACATCAACTACCCCTCATCTAAAGATTATTTTTAAAACTGAGCCTAAAACCTTCCAATAATGCATCCACAGTTGAATTTACCTTACCGGGTATATAAATAAATCCAAATTCAATCATTTTTAGATACTATATTTATATTCTTTATCTCAGATTCAATTCCCTTTTTGAGAAAATATGTTTTGAGCTCTTATGATACATAAACACTGTGGATTTATCACTAAATAGGTAATGCTACCAAGTCTTCAAAGAATTGACTATGACAACTAGCTCCAAATCTTGTTTTTTTACTTCTTCCCATGAAATATTAACCGCCTTGAGGAATAAACAACAATATGATATCCCGGCATGAGAACACATCCCAACTTGGATCACAAAGCGTCACGGTACACTACATACCCTTTTCCTGATTTTGGAAGTATCATTATAGAAGATTATGTAAGGTGAATCTTATGCTCTTGAAAATACTTATGGTAGTCCTCATTCCATTGTAGTGGAACATTATTCTTTTTAAAAGTTATCTTAGGTGAGTCTAGTCACGAAAAATCACTTACAAATCATTGGTAATTACAAGAAGGACCTAGGAAACTAAAAATATTGAAGAAATTATTAGGTGGTTTCCAAGATATGAAAACCTCTATAATTTATGTACCTATAGATTCACATCTTTTAAAAATAACATGGACAAGAAGGCATTCGTATTTTTTCAAAAAAAAACACAGTTTGATAATTTGGTATACAACTGGTTATTATTCAAGATTCCCAAAACAATCACCAATTTTTTCTCATGCTCATTCATTTTCCTTGAATACCCCAATATATCTTTAACAAACACCACCATAAAAGAATCTAGACAACAATGAAATATATTATTCATCAATTCCATAAATATACATGGTGTATTTGTAAGACCAAAAGGCATTACCACATATTCATAATGGCCATATCTACTCTCAAAATATATATTTTGGAATATCCTCCTTATGAACCCACCATTGGTGATATTCTGATCACATGTCAATCATAGAGAAACATTGAACTCCCCTCAACTGATCAAACATATCATCAATGTCTGGAAGTGGATTCCAATTATTAATTGTAACTTGGTTAAGCATATGATAATCCGCACATATCCAAATAGTACACTGCATATTTTTGATAAAAAATAATGGTTCTTCCCATAGACACATTCTAGAATGAATGAACCCCTTAATTTCTAGAACTTCCAACTACATTTTCAATTCCCTTAATTATATTGGTGTTTGTAACACCTCCACATTTTTTATGTGATAGATCATTTTTAATTTATTTGAAATCTTGTTTTTTACACTACACCAATATCATATTGCACTAAACCGAACACCATATTAGATTGTGGTATATACTAAACTATTCTTGGATTATGTTATACACAATTTCATGTATTTTTATAGAGTTCATTTCACACGAGGCCAAATTTTGCGGAACAACTAAATATTATTATATTTTCATATAACCAAGCCTTTCTAATAGAAGGTTTTTAAAATATTAACTAAATTATGAAATTATTCTTTACAAATGTATATATAATTAATTATTTGGGGAGTAATTAATTATAAATGTAAATAAACCCCTTTTTAAATAATAAGAAATGTTTTTTTGAAAAACTATTTAAATGAAAATAAGTGAGTTTATAAAACAATTTCATTACTCTTTATGGATTTTATTAATGAAATTTATGTGTACTAAATTGAAAATAATGTTTGAAATTCATCTTATCTTTTTTCTATAAAACATATAAATCATATTCTATTTTTCTGATAAAATAAGTATTTCTTTTAAAATGCAGTTTTTCCACATTTTTATGGAACACCCATTTTAAATATAGTTTTTTCAACTTTTTAATATTATATATAAAAAAATAAACAAATTATTTGGAAGTGGGGTAGAAAAATTTAGTTGGGATAAATAAATTTCTATTTTTTTGGAAATTTTAAAATATAAATGAATTGTGAAATATACTGATATTTAAATAAAACAGTTTTTTCATGTAATTTGTTTAGTTTGTCAAAATATCCTTTTGATTTGTTTTAATGTGTAAGTAGATTATGATTTTATCATCAAATATAATTTTGGTCATTGTAAGTACTTTCACAATGAAATTGGATATAAACACATGTCAATCTTTTGATGGTCTAACTTTTCAAAAACACATTTTCTCTCTTTGTCAATGAGATTAATTTTAAAGTAATTACGGCAACTTATTTGTTTTATATTTTGAAATATTGATTAAATATAGAAGAAAAGTGGGCCCAAAGTATTTTAATAATTTATTTTTATTTTTTTGATATAATGAATAGTAACTATTGGAGTTTTTATTTAATATAGTTAAAGGTAAATTTGTTTATTTAAGTGAAAAAATAATTTGATAAAGACAATACGAATTCCATAAAACCAGGAAAAATTCAATGGATGAGAGTAAATATACCCTTAAAACCATAGGATTGTAATTGACTCATTTAATGGACATTTTTCTATGAAAATGATATAAATATTTTCAAAATGAAAGAAAGAGACAAAATGCCAGCCTCTTATTTCTTATTAGTATATTAATTTTTATATAAGAATAAATGTGATAAAAAATTCATAATAAATTGTCTCATGAAAGATAATAAAAATATAGACATCATGGTAATTTATTTATAATTTATTGCGGTTAAATAATTACCTTAATGACTTATATACAATCATGATGTAGAGATTATTTAATTGATGAAAAACCAATAAAATAATATTAATTAAAATGATAATATGAATTAGAAGACCACAAAACTTGACCAAATCATACCATAATAATTAAACTGTAGAGTTATTGAATATTTGTATCCGTATGGGAAATAGTATGATGCTTATACTATTTTATATAATGTGATGTTAAAGTAGTCACATTAATCATTTTAATAAATATAACATTTTTAATGTAGGATTATACAGAATATATATTATACCAAAATTATTAAAATAAAATATATATGACTTATCCTCATAATATTATTTTATTTTTAATTTTTATTCAATATATATATATTAAATAATTACACAAAACTATTGTATTAATTATCTTATTAATTAAAATGTCAAATTAATGTTATTGACAATATTAAAGTAAATATAAATTTTTATAATTAATATATCCAATTAATTTTATAGATTAAAATGAATCCTTAGGTATATAATGAAATATATGTTTCAAGTATAAAATTATATCTTCATAATATTAAAAATCTTGGAAATGAATAGTGTCAAAATTTACACTATTGATATATTTCATCTATATATTGTTTTATTAAATTATTTAAATATAATAATAAATTTTTAAAAATTTAAAATATTTATTATAAGGTCTAAATTGTTATAAATTGGTCAATTATAGTATATTTTACATCAAATAAGTAAAAATTACACTATTTTAATATTTAAACATATGTTAGGTAAGTTAAAATTATAATAGAATTACAAAGGGTTAATTAAAATGATAAGGTCTAAATTGATATAAATATTTTTATAAAATTTATTTTTTTATGAAATTAATACCTTATATCCTATAATAATCAAAACTAGGACATTTTGGTGGTATTTTTATGGGTTTTGATTTTATTATAAACTAATGTTTTCGGAGATTCCAAAATTTCGCCTCACCTCAATTATAAAAGGGCACATCCTCCCTTAGAACATTACTTCACATTGGGATCTCATGCTTGAAAATACCTTAAACATTTCCCTTATCAACATCCCTTGTCACATTATATAGGATTTGGTATTCATCAGTGATCATCTCTAGTTTTTTTAGCATATATCTAGAGGGAGCACGTTGAAGAAGAGGAAATCTTCTCTACTGATTCATTCAAACTTTTTTTTTCTTCTTCTTACTCTTCATGAGTTGTTAACGTTATAAAGTAATAACTCCAGTATAAATTATATAATTATATGTTATTATAATTATGAAACTACCATATTACACCTTTTATCCATCCAATGAAAAATAAAATAACCACTTGTGTATACGTGCGACTTACCATCTCTTAGTTTTGGTGTAATATGTTTTTCACCAAAACCATACATGGATGGGTATAATGATGGAAATAATAAATATATATGAGGTACTATTTTTCAATTTTGACAAAATAACAAGAGGAATACTTTCTTTTAACATATATGGAATGAATGTATTTTTAAATTTTCATAACACGTCATTTTCATGATGCATCCTTTGAAAATTTTAAAGGTTATTTTCAAATAAATTCTTCTCTTTTAAAATTAAATGGAATTTTGAGAGAATAAAATGTTTTTGAAGAAGAAAGGATATTTTCATAATGAATTAATCACAAGTGTTCTATATAAATTATGTTCCATATATGCTGGAATTCTATTTCAATTATACTATCATTAGTATTCCTATGGTTTGATTGTGTTTATGGTGGGTTTTTATTTATGAATTCCAATTTTTTACATGGATTATGTTTTGATGGAATGATTTTTATGAAACCCATTTTATTTCATGGGTTTTTCTATAATGAATTATTTATGTTTTTCTGGCACAGATAATAATGATTTAATTATGAGATTGTTGGGAGCTATATCTCCCTCCAATACATTGGGTACAGATTTATATCTCAAGATACAGACAATACTGAAATAGGAAATCATCATGGTTCATTAATATAGGTATTTAATGACTAGTAAACTAAATTATGTAATATAGTGTGGGAATGGAAATTAAACTATATTTAGTAATACATTGATGGAATTGTAGGTAAACCTATATAAGTAATACATAGCTGGAATGAGGAGTGAAATCAGTTTAGTAAAAGACATTTTCCACTATGATGGACTTGGAAATGAACCTTGGCTAATATGTAAATTATTTTCTATGATTATGTGTCTGTCACAATTCCATGTTTTATACCAATTAAATTTTCAAATGGATCAAGTTTCTTTATGTTTTATGCCTTATGAATTATCATGTTTAATTTCATGACTCATAATTTTTGATATATGTTATACATGGTATGATTTCCAAAAGTTATTTTCGTGTTTTTACATTATTATGTTCATTTTTTATTTTTTTACCCTCACTAAGCATCTGATGTCACCCATTCTTGTGTTTCCATTACATAAGTTATAAAGAATGATTTTATGCAGGATTACTAAAGGGGAAGATCAATATGGGAGATATTGAAGATATTTCACCAAATTAGAAGAGTGTGTTCAATGTTTCTAAAGGAACTAAAGTATAATGATCCTTAGGCATGTGTTGTTTAATGTAATGAATATTCATCTAAAAAGATTTGATATCAACATACGTCAAGCCTAGGTCTTTATAGTTGGTATTAGAGTTAAGGTTTACTTAACATATGTAAAATAGGATGTCAAAAATTTTGAGAGACCCTTTGAGATATTTCTAAGGACATGACGTGGGATGAACTATGGATACATCTAAGTAGAAGTTTCAATCATAACGGTTTTGTGCTAATCATGAATAAACTATGTTAAAAACAGAGATAACATATATTGAAATATTATAATAATTTACCTTACTTATGTGCTTTTCATATTTGATATGTATTTCTCACACTTTTCTTTCTAGTCTAAGTCTACAACCAGAATTGGATAGAACATAGTTAACCTTGAAACATTCAGATGTGAAAAGTATGGGAATTATGAAAACAGATTTCTTAAGTTGAAATATCATTAATAGAATCATGAATATGGTACAAGTATTGATTTTTATTCTATGGATAAAGAGATTGTAAACGACATGTGAAAGGTATGGGATGTTCTATCATTATTATTATGAAGCACTATTAGATTAAGGTTGAGGAATATTAAGAAATGATTCATAATTTAAGAAATACTAAGATGATTGATCATGAGTAATGGTTTAGGAATAATTTTGGATGATTGAGGTGTATATGTTTCATAATTCAATGATTATCACACACGAATCATGAAATATATAATTATTTTCAGTATAAGCCTTTCATTATGGATTGTAAAAGATAGTTCTAAAGACATAGAAATGTGATTAAAGGGAAATGTAATATTTTTATTAAGGGAAGTAATACCCTTAATATTATTATGCTAAGGAGATAAAGATATATGTATAATGATTTATTGGATATGAATACGTAAATTGAAGGGTAATTGTTTCCTTTTAACTGATTAAGGATTTTTTGAAAGGTAGTTTTGACTATAATATTTTTGTAGTTAAGAATAAGGAAACCAGCATGTTTTCAATCAGGATATATGGTAAATCATGTTATTACCATGACTCATGGGAATAACTTATGAAGGTGTTCACATGTTTTGAATGTGACTAACAAGAAGGTACTTTATGATATATTGGGGATAAATTTTAAGACGAGTTAGTGAACCTGTTTATAATGTTTTGGATTTTAATAATTTAGAAGAATTTAAAGGTTATCAATTTATGAAATGTTTATGTCAAATAGTAGATTAATTTAGGTAGAATAATGTATTATCTTACCGTATGATGTCCTATACATATTTGATAACTTGCTCTATACTTTTTATTGTGATAAGTACATATGAAATGAACTATCATTTTATTTATGGATCACATGATCTTGTAATTATTCTGGGATAAAAAATTAAAATTAATATCCTTGAAAAAGAGATAATGTAAAAATTGATCAAGGTAAGACCAATAGTGAGATTATAATTAAATCAAGTAAGTATTTCTTCACAAGAAAATATCTCAAAATATAAGGAAAAGATCTTGAAACCAAAAATGTTATCCTAGTATCCTCTGATGAATCAAATGATACCATAAATCACCATGGATTTATGGTAATGTGACTATTTAATTTCTTCTATCCATGTTCTCTGACTCTCTCTTTTAGAACATTATTTTAATATTTCTCTTATATATTCATGTTTTTACTTCCAACTTATGTTCACCAATATAGAAACAAAGTGATCTGTTACTTTGGGTAACCTTTATGTTTCTAAATTTTATTTTTAAATTGATGTTTTAGTATTTCTTTTTACGATTTGGGTTTCTATGAAATATACTTTCCTGTATTAATCCTTATATTACCTAGACAAATTTCAAAGGAGAAAATCATTTTAAGGGGGGATAGAATGTAACATCCAAAAAATTTTATGAGAAAGATTACTTTAAATTTGTTTGATGTCCTTTGTTTTACGCTACAAAAATATTATGTTACACTATATGCAACAACATATTATATTGAGGTATACACATAAATATTCTTGGATTGTGTTACACACAATTTCAAGTTCTTTTGATAGAGTTAATTTCACATGAGACGTTGTTTTACCGAATAACTAAATATTATTATGTTACCTTATAACCTAGACATTATAATAGAACATATGAACAATATTAAATTGATTATGAAAGTATTATTTGAACATTTATATGTAATTAATTTTTGTTGATAATTATTTATAGAAGAAAATAAAACCCTTTTAAATAACAGAAAATGATTTTCCATAAAACTATTTAAATGAAAATAAGTGAGTTAATAAAATAATAAAATCACTCTTGATGGGTTTTATTAATGAAATATATTTTTAATATATTATACATAATTTTAATAATTCATATTATATATTTTCTATTTTTTATGTAGTATCAAATTCAATTTATTCAGATTAAAAAAGTATTTTAAAAAAATGCAGTTTTGTCGCATTTTGATGGAGCACCCATTTTAAATCTAGTTTTGACACTTTATTATATTATATTTGAAAAAATAAAATTATAATTTGTAATAGGGACATAAAAATTTAGTTTTGATAATTTTTTTATATTTTCTGACAATTTATAAATTTAAATGATTAGTAAAAATACTGCATTTTAATTCAAATATGCTTTTTGTCTAATTTATATATACTGTAAGATTACCATTTTAATTTTTTAATGTAGAATTATAATATGTTATTATGATTAAATCCAATTTTGATTATTAGAATTAATTTCACATTGAAATTGGATATAAACACATATAAATCTTTTGATAGTTTCTTACTTATTTAAAAACACATTTTATCGCCTTGTCAATGGGATTAATTTTAAATTAATCACTACATCCTCTATTTTTTAAAATTTTAAATATGGATTCAATATTTGGAATCAATGGGTCCTAATTTATTTAATAGGTTACTTTTATTTTTTGGATATTATGAATAGTAACTACAATAATGTTTATTTAAAGCGATTAACGGTAAAAAATGTAATTTAGGTAACAAAACAATATGAAAAGGATAATAAAATTACACTAAAACCTTCAATTTTTTTTTTATGATTAAAAATTTACCCTCAACATGTCGGTTTCATAGTTTTCTCATTTAATTGACTTTTTCGATGAAAATGATATAAAAATTGTAAAATTAAAATAAATTACAAGAAAGTGACCAAATGTCACCATGTTATTTTTATAAGTATAAAAATTGTAATATAGGGATAAACATGATTAAACATAGATAATAAATAGTATATATAAATCTAATGAAATTATCTAAATCATGGTAATTTATTTAATATTTTTTGGGATCAAATAATTAACATAATTTTTTATACAATGATGATGCATAAATTATTTATTTGAGGTAATTTAAAAAAATTATTACAATTAAAAATATAATAACCATTAAAATGCAAAAAAAATCAAAAAATATTATTGGTAGAGTATATCTTGACCAGAATCATCAAAGGGTCGATTTAGTCACCATTTGAATCCAAATGGAAAAAATTATGACACTTATGGAATGTTATTTAAAGTGATGTTAATGTTGTCACATTCATGTTTTAATAAATATAACTATTTTAATGTAAGATTATATAGAATATATATTCAACTATAAGTGTTTCTATGATATTTATAATATTTATCTTCATCATAGTATTTTATTTATAATTTTATTCAACAAATAATTATATTAAATAATTTCAAAAAACTAATGTAGTAATTATTTTATTAAGGAAAATTTCAAATTAATGTGATTAACAATATTAAAATAAATATAATTTTGGCTAATTAATATATAAAATGATTTTTCTAGATGAAATTGACCCCATATGAATATAATAAAATATTTTTTTACGATAACATATTATCATGATATTTTCAAAAATCCATGAAATGAATACTGTTAAAATTGAGACTATTGGTATTTTTTCAAAATAAAATTTTATTAAATTATTTAAAAAACATAATTATTTTTATTAAAATGAAATAATAATCATATGTTCAAAATTTTTCTAAATTGTTAATTTATGGTTTAATTTACATCAAATAATTTAAAATTACACTATTTTAATATTGAAACATTTTTTTCCTTAGTTAAAATTAAAATAGAATAACTAATGGTTAATTAAAATGATAAGGTTAAACTAAAATAAATAATTGTTTAATTTTTAATTGATGATATTACAGCCACATATCATATCAAATTATAACATATGACATTTTTAAGGTTTTCATATATGTTTTTATGTTATTATAAACAAATATTTTTGGAGATTCTAAATGTTCCCCTCACCTCAATTACAATAGGGCACATCCTCCCTAAAAACAACACTTAACATTGTTCCTTAAAGATTGTCCATCTTATAACTATTTCCCATTTCAACTTCCCTATTCCGATTCTAGAGGTTCTATTCTTCTCCAACTATTGAATGTAGTGCTTTAAGAGGATATTTATATGGAGTACGTCGATGAAGAGGTAATCTTATCGACTGATTCATTCAAACACATTTCTTCTTCTACTTACTCTTCATGAGATGTTTCCATTGTAACGTAATAACTTTGGTATCACTTATATATTGAGATTTTATTATAATTATGAAAAAACCATATTCTACCATTTATCCATCCTATGAAAAATGAAATCACCACGCGTGTGTACGTATGACATACTGTCTCCATGTCATGGTGTAATATTTTATTCACCACCACCTTACATGGATGTGTATAAGAATGGAAATAATAAAAATATATGAATATTATAAACTGATATAGATTTTGGAGAAAAATTTATACCAACCACTTCCATTGCATTCCAACATTATGGGAATGATATCATCGCTCATGCTTATATATTAATGACCATCTCCACAATGAGATACGATTCATGACACATGATCTTATTTAAAGAATGATTATATAAATGAATAGAATTAAAAAAATATGATATATATTATATTAATATAATCATTTAAATGAAAAAAATATTTCATAAGAATAGGAGCACAATATTATTATTCAAAACTTGTGTAAGAAAATAAATTAGTTAATACCCTAAAGACGTGTAATAATGTTATTAACAAATGGGTAATAATAAGATAACCTATGATATCATAAAAATGACAATCATTCTTCAATAAGTCAATTAAATTATTTAAATAATTATAAAATAGATCCATATA
Source organism: Viscum album (assembly GCA_963277665.1). Classification (NCBI taxonomy): domain Eukaryota; kingdom Viridiplantae; phylum Streptophyta; class Magnoliopsida; order Santalales; family Viscaceae; genus Viscum; species Viscum album. The sequence goes on along the minus strand of OY728136.1, from coordinate 1,719,412,134 downwards.
AATATAAAAAGGATATCATACCTAAGGTAAGGGATAATTCAATTTTCAATATTTTCTAAGATTGTTTATACATTAGAATTTACTGGGGTATATTTATCATCTATGCCCAGGTTTTATGAATATGTATTTTAATATATTCTTTCTAAGCTTTTAAAATATTTTAAATTCAATTTTTCTAATTTGTGAATTTTTATTAATAGTATGAAAGGAATATTTTTTTTATTTTCAATATGAGGTACTTTTGGACTTTCCAACTAATGTACCAGAAGAATATTTTCTTTTAACCTTTACGGCATGAAAAAAAATTACATTTTCTTAATTCATCATTTCAATAAATCTTACATTACAATATTTCAAGTTTTTTTCAAATTAATTCTTTTATTATAAAATTTCATGGCATTTTGAGTGATGAAAATGTTGTTGGAGAAGAAAGGATATATTTCACAAGAATTAATTTCTTGTATTCTATCAAAATTGTTTTCCATGTAAGATGTAATTGTATTTCATTTATATTATCCCTATTTTTTCTATAGTTTAATTAAGTTTATTATGGAATTTTATTTATGAAATCCATTTTTTTACATGGATTATGTTACGATGAAATGATGTTTAAGAAACCTATTTTATTCCTTAGGTTACACTATGATGAATTATTTATGTTATTATCGACCACAAAAGAATGATTTCATTATGAAATGGATGGGACATATATCTCCCCCAATTCATTGGGTAAAAATATTTATCTCATGAGATAGATAATACTCGAATAAGAAATGATATCAGTTTAGTAATACAAGGCAGAAATTATAAGTAAATACAATTCAGTAATACATGGATAGAATAGAAAGTAAACATAATTTATTAAAACATGGCAAAAATGAAAATTACATATAGTTGAGATATACAAGACTCGAACGAGGAGTGAACATAGGTTAGTGATGGACTTTTTCCACTATGATGTTATTGGAAATGAGCCTTGGCTAAAATGAATATGATTTTTTTTGTTTCTGTGTCTTCCATAACTCCATGATTTATAAATTTATATTTTCTCATAGATCATGGTCCTCTATGATTTATTGCTTTTTAATTACAAAGATTTATTTCATGACTCCTAATTTTTATATATGTTATACATGGTATGATTTTCAAAAGTTATGCTCATGTTTTTACATTATTATGTTCATGTTTGTCTTATTTACCCTTATTGATCATCTGAGCTCACCCTTTCTTATCTTTCCATTCCTGTGGTCATAAATAATTCTTTTAAGTAAGAGTAACAACTGGTAAGATCTTTATGGGAGATGTTGAAGATATTTCACCAAATTTTAAGTGTCTTCCATGTTTCCAAAGGCAATATACTATTACGATCTTAGAACATGTGTTGTGTAATGTAATTAATATTCATAAAAAAGGTGTAATATACATGTATTCCAATCCTTGGTAATTTTAGTGTCAACGATAAGATAGAAGGGAAATAGGACTAGTCCACAAAAGGAGATGAATTGTAATGACCCGTGTTTTTGGAACCGGTAAAAATGCACACCCAGCTTGATTTTTTCAATTAGTGGATATAATAATTTTTTTTCATTGATTATAACACATTTATGAAGTTTTTATTATCTTTATATGTTTTTTTGGTTGGTTTGGAGGCTAGGAGAGTGACTCGGGTGTTCGGAAGGGTTTTTGGAACTTTAGAGGCCCAAATGCCTAGTTTTATGTAAGCGGGTATAGGCGCACTGATTAGGGAAACTGCACGAGTGTATATGCACGACTGTGAAGACTCATCTGCAAATGTTTTAAAGAGATGCAAATGGTTTGAACAAGGTATGGAAATCCTTGTGTAGTGTATGTGTAGGCCTACAGCCTTCAGCACTGGCTTCCACATGATTACCACTCGGTTTGGAAAATCATGTAGGTAAACTGTGCAGCCAGTGTTGGGTATTTTTTTAAATTTACCTTTTCTTTTATTTCCATATTTTTCTCTCCTCCCTCCCTCTTCTTGCTTCATGGTTTCCTGAATATCAGGGGAGATCCTCCCTTTTTTGCTTCCAGTGGATTTTGATCGCATCTCTCCGTCTGACCTCTATTCTTCCATCCGTTGGTGGCTATATGACTGCCATGGTATGGAAAACACTGTAAACCCTCTTAATTTGTTTATCTTTCACCTTGAAGAACATTATTTCCATCTAAGATAATTTTAGTGATAAAGATGGAATCTAAGATCAACATCGATCTGCTTTGAATTCGGCTTCGATATCGGACGTGACTACATCTATGAATCTAAGGTACATGGTGCATACCTTGTTTTTAGTTTCTTTAGACTTTTTTTGGGTGCGGAATTTTATCATGATGAAGGGTATTGAATGATACCCTGTTATAGCATGTAAAAATTATTGTTATACCATGAGAGATTCCCCAAGCATGTCCCATAACCGTTACACATGATCAAGGCCAATATAAATTCCATTTGTCTTAAGTATTGTTTGTTCTAGGGTGCTAAAATGAGTTTATTGAATATTTTTTATTTAAACTTGAATTATTAATTTGTTAAAAATTATTAAGATAATAATAGGAATTCAAGACCTCCATGCTAATGTGTTATAGCAGGTAACTTGTGTAGTTCAATTTGTTTAAATTAAATTTTTGATTAAATTGTTTTAAAGTGTTATATATATATGTAGTGACTTAGATTACATATGCATAGATAAATGGGGTGGTGAAGGGATTTACCTGAGGTTGATATGGCATGGACATCAGGATTGAGTGATGCTGATCATTGATTGGGCTTGGCAATGATTTTCATGGGTGGTTTTTAACATAACATTGAGCGTCGTGGATGTCGTACTAAGGCGGTGAGGCCATCAGGTTGGGAAAGTCACGTGATACTTGGATGGAATGGCCATTAGATTTTAACTACAGGTTTTTACGGGTATGAGTTGTGAGAGATGGTGTGGATTAGTTTCTGATTTGGTGAATGCCACTCACCTATGATGGAAAAATAACTTCATTAGTCATGCACACACAGGTTGACTCCGTGATGAGGTTATTTTTACCAATCATGTGGGTAGAGGACCCTAAAATCTACAGATTAGGTATTTATGATTTTTGGGTGCTTTCCATAGAATTCCATGTGGAAGGCGTAGAGCCTTCAGTTGATGGTCATGAGGCTATCAGGTTGGGGGCTGAGATTCTCCATGATTTAGTTAATGGGAATGGATTTTTATTTGAGGACAAACATCATTGTTCCACCAGTTTTCATTCCATGGTCTGAAATTATTTTTCAAGCAGGGGTCTATGAGAATAGTCTACTAATGTTTGGGTGTTCATTCGGGACATCAGTACTTTGAGACATAAGGTGTTAGGAGGCTCGTCGTTTCGGGCTATATATTTGAGGTAGAACCCGAGGGTTCCCTAGGACATTGTGACTATAGGGGTACCTTGGGACATGAGAGAAGGACTATCTTCACTTATGAGATACTAGTATTGGCTAAAGAAGGTGACACTCCCAACTAGTTGCTGAGCACCAGTGGAGGTCAAGTTTATTTATTTCATCGTATGGTTTACTTTACATAGAAATACATATTATCATAAAAGCATATAATGGGTACAAACCACTGGGTTGTATCCTAATGATATTCATTTCACACCCTACATGATCCCTTTGAGATGCATATAGAAATTATGGATTTACATATAGGTAAAAAATCATCCACAATAGATGGATCATAATACTGTTTGGTATGGACCATGAGGTCATTTATAGATTTAGTTTTTCTTTATTTTTCATTTGTTTTAGCATTCTTATTATATATAGCTCCTATGGCCTACCATAGTAAGAACCTAGGATATTGTATTGTATGAATTGAATTGAAATACATGCTTTTCATTTTTGGTTTTGGAGTGGCTACAAGTGATTTTCTAGTATTCTATTCTGTTAACTTTTCTCTTCTTATGTTTGTTTATCGCTTCCTCTATTTATAGTATATTTCTATGTTTCCACTCTGTGGGTATGGTTCATGTCTATTGAGTCCTTATTTATACTACATGTGTTACTATTATTCCCAGACTAATATATTATTCCAAGAGGGTATAGCCTCCCCACTATACATATTTATGCCATCGATTCTAGTCGGTAGCTTGTGGAATTTGGAGAGGCACACCAAAGGCAAGTGGCACCCAGCCCAATAGCACATTTCTGGGGGTTGTTCAGGTTGGGAACACTATAAGTGGTATCAAATGAGTTTCTTTTACATGTTTTCATGGTATTACTTTTTGGAATTATGGTAGACTGGAGATAGGTTGTCTTCAGGACTGTATTTCGAACTCATTATTGGGTTCCTACAACCCCATGATGGTGGGATGGATTTAGTTGCCTTAGGTGGGTTATAATGTTTTGATTTTTCTCAGATTAAAATTTATATGATTTACCCCTTGGTGAAACACTTTATTTATTATTGTTTTTGGTTGTGATATGTGACGCTTGACCTAGTTTGGTAAGGGATAAATGAACCTTGGACCGAGAAGGTAAGGCATGATTGTTTGGATATTGATAGGCACATTTTTATGGTATTTCAATTTCATATATACATGTATGCCTTGTGAAGTGATAATTCAATTATATATATATATATATCAATTTTCAAGTGAAAAAGGTTAAATGAAATGATATGATACAATTTATTATTTTATGAAATGCGATATGTCAGTCTTTAAATTTATATAAAAATTTCATGTGGAAGGTGAATGGTCCTAGATCTTATAGGGGTAGTTAAGGATTATGGTTGAGGTGATTTTGATCACCAGGATTGGAGACTCGGTCATTGAATTGAGGTAATTTTGGTTGTCAGGACGGGTTTGGACTAGGGAAATTATGCTCATTGGATCTATTGAGGGTGGGTGAGGAGTCCATGAGGCTAGGATGCCATGAGAAAGGTTGTGATGGTGGGGCGTAAGTGTAGTTGTTATAAACTACCTTTTTAATACTTTCCCAATCTATGTTATGTATATATTGTGACATATATAGTTTTTCTGACCATTTGATGGTATTCACTGGGTTCCTCCTAGACAGCTCAATAGAAAATCAAGTGGATGATATTAAAATTTCATTGGAGCACGATCACATTCAGACCCCTGAGGGGAAGGTAGAGAATGAACCGTAGGTATAAGCTCAGATATATGATCATGTTCATGATCCTTTGCTGGTAGGGTAGCGTTGGGGTTGGACAACGTTCGGGCCATGGCTCGATGAGAAGATCTGATATATCTTGTATGTGTTTTTTAGGGGATCGAAATATGTTCTTATGGAACATATCCCTCTACGGACTATCTTAATCATGAGATATTGTCATAGCTCCCACCAACATTTCAAATTGAGGGTGTTTTATAGTGAGTTGAGAACTGGATAGAAAGCATGAAAATGATCAATAAGCCGCTCAAGATACCCCAAAGAAGGATGGTCAAGCATGAGAGTTATATGATTAGAGGATCGCCTAAGTACTTGTGAGATGTCTAGGTTCAGTCCCTCATACATGAGGTTTTGGAATTGAAGGGAGAAAAGTATTGGATATTTGAGAACTTTTTCATGTGATACAGAGGGAGGGGAGATCTTGGTAGATATTGAGCCTTCATCAGGGTGACATGTTCATCATGGACTATGCAGATACTTTCACTAAGCATTCTCACTTTGTACTAGGTACAATAAGTGATGAAACCTCAAGGGTGAGTCAACTAAATGATGTATCATGACACACCATACGGGTGCGGGTAAATGTCTTTAGGTTCGCCGAGTTCTCATAGGCATTGAATCAGTTGTTCATAGATTAGAGTAACCGGACAGACATGCCTCACTTGGTCTAGGTGGTGGCTTCATGTGATTGTTCTGGAGAATGGAAATGAGGTTGTGATAAATTCCTATAGGGTGATTATGCCAAAGACACAGTTAAATTCCCTTATGGCAGTTCTATAGAGGTTTTATTTTAGTGTGGGAAACCAAGGAATGTCTGGTCTCAGTGTGATAGGCCTCCAATGGAGTTCTAGCCATGAGGATAGGTTGGGCATCTCAAGAGGTTATTTATGAATTTTTCTCATAAAGCTGACAGATAAGGACGAAGTTATACAATGGATTTAGGGATGAGAACAAGATCAATAATGAGTGAGGCTAGCTGAGGTTCAATTTCTTGTGGAGGATGTGGTAGAGACCATGGGACCTGGCTATGGGGTTAGTGGCTAGTGGATGGGGTAGCTCCATAAAAAGGATAGGATTCAGGAAGCCGTTCCAGGTGGATGTCGTGGATCTTCTAGTGGCTAAGTAGGCTGGTGATCTAACAACACTCAAGAGTACACCCCAGGCGTGGCTGTAATTTTTTTTCTTTTGGAATGTCCTTTTGAGCCATGTCTGTTTGGAGTGCATGAGGTGAAAATGATGTATATGGATTGACCAGATGTTGTTCAGAAGGTTGGAACTATCTTGGGTGCATGATTATATATATATATATATATATATATATATATATATGAGGTTCTTAACATCACGAGCATCATTAGATGCAATTTTTGAGGTTCTTGGGCATCAGGGAATCCAAGGGATGCAGGTTATATGAAGTGCCTTGGGAATCAGGTCATCAAGAATGTGATTTGTAATTCAGGTGAAAGGAACTCTATTGTTTTGAGCATCTATGGATACAGGAACTCATTGTGCCATTGGTGCCATGGGATCAAGGTGGGAACCGATGCAGTGTGGGAAGTGATTTGGTGTTGAGAGTGAAACATGAGCACCTGATAAGGTTCATGAGTGAAAAATCATCACAAGAGGACCATACATCCAAAAATAGGACAATAGAACATTATTTGATTTTAGTTTTTGTTGCGTTGAGACCGACTTATGAAATTCATAAGGTAGAGATCCCCTTGAAAAATTTGGCCAGATCCCTTAAGACAAGGGTAATCCTAGTTACCTTCAATAGGATGCCTACTTTTTTTTCCATATTCTTGTTTTTGTTTTAATAGATCAACTAAAAGCTATAATAAGGTGGTGATATTTTAATTTCATGGATTTTTGGGCTGGGTCAAAATCCCCGCCCAGATTGAAATTTTCAATTAGTGTCTATGGTAATTTTTGTATTGATGATAAAAACGAAATTATAAGCATTTAATTAGATTTATAATGGTGGTTTTCAGTTGTTTTGGAGGCTAGGATGGTGTATTGGGTGTTCATATGGGTTTTGGGAGCGTCGTAGGCCATAAGGACTAGTTTTGAGATGCAGGTGCTAGTGCATGATTTAAGGAAACCATGCGAGTATGTGAACTTGTCTGTCGAAGATGCAGAGTGTTGTGCATGGTTTGTTCAAGGTTTGGAAAACCGTGCATAGTGTCCATGTGGGCCTATAGACCTAGTCAGTGAATTTAATATCATTGTCGCACCATTTGGAAAACTATGCAGCCAGTGCTAGGTATTTTTTTAATTTCTATTTTTATTTAATTTCTTTCTTTTTCTCTCCATTCTCCCACTTCTCCCTTCTTGGTCACACAAAAAGTAGGGGATAGCCTCCCATTTTATAATCTAGTTGATTTTGATCCCATCTCTCAATCTGACCTGAAATCTTAGATCCATTGGTGCCAATCAGACCACCTCAGTAAAGCTAACCTTGGACACCCTTCTTATGTGTTTATATTTCGACATATAGACCGCTGTTTCTGTCCAACTTAATTTCAGGGTTGAAGATAGAATTTTAGATCTACGTTGATCTACTTCAAATTGGACTTTTATATCAGATTTACCTACATCTATGAGTTAAGGTAGGTGTTTCATATCTTTTTTTGAGTTTCTGTAGACTTTTGGGGGTTATGACTTTTTAACGCAATGGCTGGTACTGAGAGAGACCCAATTACAGCATGTAAAAATTTTTGTCAGGCCATGTGGGATGCTATGAGAATTCCCTATTCCTATTATTCTTGACAGAGGAAATGTGAGAGGTCATTTCTCCTTCAGATATTTTTTCCATGGGTGCCAAAATGTATTTAATTTAATTTTTTTGATTTTAAATTTTATGTTTAAATTTTTAAGGATCGATTAAGAAAATAAGAGGCATTAATGACCTCCAAGATAATGTGTTAGGACTGGTAGCTTGTTCAATTCAATCTGTTTAAATTGAATTGTTCATTAATGTGTTTTAATTTGATTTATATGTATGTAATTCTTGAGATTACAAATTCTGATACCCATAGGGTTGTGACAGGCTTGGACCATGGTTGGGATGGCATGACCATCAGGATTCAGTGATTCTGATCACAAGTTGGTCTTATCCAAGATTTGTATGAGTGATTTTGAACACATGATTGGATTTTATGGATGTTAGATTGAGGTGAAGAGAATGTTACGTTAGAAAAGGTCCACGATAATTGGATGTAAAGGACATAGAATTTGAGATACATGGATGCATGGGAATGAGGTGTCATAGATGGTGTGGCTTAGGTTCTAATATGGTGAATGATGCTCACCCGTGATGGCCAAAGTGCCTATTGAGTCGTGTGCACATAGGTTGACTCCGTGGTGAGGTGGTTTTCAACCCTAGTGTGTGTAGAGGCCCTTAATAGTTTCATAATAGGTATTTATGATTTGGGGGTTCTTACCATAGAAAGATGTGTGGAAGGTTAGGAGTCATAATTTGATAGTGATGAGATTATCGGGTTGATGGCTTAGGATCTCTGTTATTTAGGACATGGACCTGGATTTTTATTTGAGGACAAACACCAATGTTCTTTCAATTTTTGTGCCATGGGAGAATGTGACATTTTGAACCGGGGTCCATGAGACTATGATACTATAGTTTGGTTGTGCCTTTGGGTCATTGGAACTTTGATACATGAGGTTTCATGAGGCATGTGGTGATGAGTTATATGACTGAGGTGGAACCTGAGGGTTCACATGGAATTTGTGACTACAAGGGTACCTTTGTACATGGGAAAAGGAATCTCTTTACTTTTGAGATTTCAACATTATCCAAAGTAGGTGACACTCCCTGGTGGATTCTGAGCACCAGTGGAGGTTGTGTTTATTTATTAGATCATAATGTGTACTTTATTTAGAGATGGATATTTTCTTAAAAACATATACTAGGTACACACCAATGGGTGGTATCCTACTGAGACTCATCTCACACCCTGCACGGGCCATTCAAGACATGTGTAGACTTATGGATTTACGTATAGGTAAAGGATCAACCTCATGAGCTGGATCATAGTACTATTTGGCATGGAGTTTGGAATGGACCTTATGGTCATGCCTAGAAAGAGTTTCTGTTTAGTTGTCTTTAGTCATAGCAAGGTTATTATATATAGCTATTGTGGTATTTTAGGGGAAGATCCTTGGATATTGTATTGTATGACCTGATATAAAATTCATGCATTACTTGTTATGTTATGGAGTGGCTACATGTTATTTGCTTGTATACAATTCAATTTAATTTACACTTATTCTATTTGTTTACCACTTATAATTTTTATATGATATTTTGATGGTTGCACTCTATAAGATTGGTTTGAGTTTGAAAAGACATTATATCCACTACATGTGTTACTATTATTCTCAGACCACAACATAATCTATTCCCAAATGGTATAGCCTCCCCACTATACTTTTTTACACCCTCGATGCTAGTTGGAAGCCTTTAGAGTTCGTGGAGATGTACCAAAGGCTAGTAACACCTAGTCTGATAGCACTATTCAGGTGGATGTTCGTGACGCCCGAATAAACTAATGTAATAAACTTGTGTCTGATATCATATATGAAACATGAAAACAAGAATTTAAGGTAATATAATATCCATATACTATATAATATATTCATTATATGAAATATATTCTATATATTTCAATGAAAGAAACACTGAGTTAGCTTACAATTCATAATAAACTGAGTTAGAATACATCATATGCAAGAATTAACTTCTTCTATATCTTTCATTGCATGAAAAAACAACCTTTTTTGTTCGCTTGCGCTGTAAGCAATACTGAGTCTTACTGGGAAACAATATATAATTAAAACATTATTATTTAATATAATAAGATATAAAATTTCAATTATAAATATAATTGACTAAATTGTGAAAATATATTGTTTATTAAACTATGTAATTGGTTAAAAATAACTTAGAAATGAATATAAGAACCAATTGAATATTAAAAGGATATTTTTATAGAAATTTTTTTTGTTCTCACAAAGCTGTTTTACCCTAATAGATTAAAATAATTAAAATCAATGAGTTATATTAACGTAATAAATATTTTAAATATCCAATCAATTTCTTTTGATATTCATATAATAGATTTTGGTATCAAAATATATGATCAAACCTAATATTTCACATAAAAACCAATATTTCTATTCTGGCATTTTTAACCACCTTTTAATATAGAACCTATTTTAAACAGTAATTTTAAAAATATTAGGAATTTAATTTTATAAAACAATAATTATTTTTGAATTCATAGCATGAAAATAATATTTGGATTAAATTTTTTTATTTTTCTGAGAAACGTCATTTTATAGTGAATAATGAAAAATACTGTGTTTCAATTAAAAACCAACATTTGGTTTATATAATTATTAATGTTAAATTAAATTATAAATTTATATTAATGTCACATTTGGTAGATTAAACGTCTATTAATAAAATTTAGTTCATTAAAATCAATATAACATTTAAATTTAATATCAAAACATAACAATATTTTAATCTTTTTTCTACTAAAACCAGTAAATCTGTTTGTCTGGGAGATTAGAATTAATATTAAATTTTCCTCTTCTGTGATATGAATTTTGAAAATATGACACAAAAAATTTTAATCAAGATAATATTTTTGGTACAATATTATCAACTCAATTTTTTACAAAACAAAAATAGTTCTGAATGTGATTAAAATTAATTACAATGGTTATGGTGTAATTAGGCATAAAATGGAGTAAAAACCAATGTTTAAGGGCCCAAAATAACCTAGAAAATTTTCCAAGACCCATTGGATGTAGATATCTCTGACAATAACCTTCCATTATTTATTTTGGGTGGTTTGGTGTTACATTTGTTAGGTAATAACATGTGCACACCTATCTTTATTTCCAGAATACAAAGTGAGTCCTTTTCTATCCCTATAAAGCGCAACCACCTCTACCCTTTCCTCACACCTCTAAAAAAACATAAATATAGAAACTATCTGCCCAAATAATCTCCCATAATCCCTATCGTTGACCTATAATACTTCCTTTTTCCAGAATACCATCCATGGATGCCTTTTGGTATTAACCCAATGAAGTTACCCGATTAAAATGTAAAGTCCTTTCTAAGTCTCTCTAGTTTCATTTACCTTTTGTAGCCCCTAATATAAATCTTTTAACTTATTTTTCAAATAAACAGTATCATAATTATACTATAATGTTTTCATGTGATGTTTTTACTTACACATACAGACACCTCCATCTAATGGAAGCGAACATATTGTTTCTGTTTACTTTGAAATACTCCACCACGGAACAATGATTGTTCAATTCTCCTTACGGCCTCTCATGGTGATCATTATGATGTAAAATATATTAATATATATATTATATATGATATTTGTTGTGTATTTATAATTCATTAATACTTTTATTACTCCTTACATTAATACAATTCATTTTAGGTCAATACGATAATATCGTTGGAGGAAATGTGGACTACCTCCCCATCAAGGCAATGTGATTCATTCACACTATGAATGAAACATATAACTGGTGGTTTTAATTAAAAGTATGTGACAATAAAATCTTATATATTATATTTATCACATAATTAAATTTCTAGAAATATTATATATATATATATATATATAAATTTCATTATTAATCCTTCACAAACATAAAAGTAATATCGTCGTTCGTGGACGTGTGGACTACCACCTCCTCAACATGATGTGATTAATTTTACACCATAGAACTCTACATATAAGTATATATGATTAAGCAATTTTAAATTTATTATATAATTATTATTCTATAAATATTTTAGTTACATACCATCTTTCTTCAATGACCATTTAAATATGGTAATGTTACCCAAGCGTATACACAGCCTACCATCTCTATGATTGTAACTTATTTTAATTTTCATAACCATATTTAATTATTGATTTTAGAATTACAATTTATGTAAAAATATGATAATTATTCCATGGTTATTATTCTAGAGATGTTATATAATGAACCATATGACCATAGTTGACCAACAATAGTTGTTTTGACATATAAACCGAATTTGGTAAAAAAACACATGATGTAAACGTAATTGTTTGAGTAGTTGTAAAAAACATTTTAATAAGTGAAACAAAAGTGATAATAAACATGAAAAAGGTTTTTAATCAAGTATTAAACTAAGAAAATTTATTATACTAGAATTTAAAGGACGTTCACATAAAAGGAAACACAATGTAAGGGATTCTTGTCTCATTTTCATTAGGTAAGGAATACTTAATTATTGTAAACATAATTTATTATATATGGTGTAACTACATATACATTGACATATAATATCATGAATTTTATTATATTCATGATATTTAATGTTTTTATTTAAGGATTTTTACTTTTTCGTTTTCCAATCGATTGTTTACTACATTAGTTAGGGATTCTCATATCACTTTTTACATCCGTGAGACAAAGGTCATGTTCACTACTTACATATATTGTGTGGTGTATCTACTTAAATTTTAATATTATATCATGAATGAATTTAATTTTCATGGAATTTAATATATTAATTCAATATTATACCTTCATGAAGTTTATTATTTTAAAATGTTTCAAAGTGGTATGCCACACTTTCGAATGTTTAAATATTTTTTTCCTTAAGAATAGTCCCAACGATATCATAATGGAATTTATATATGAGGATATTATATCACCATTGTAATATAATCCATTTCATTCTCCTACTATAATTCATGAACATTATCTTGTGTTAATTCCATTTTCCACTCTTTGTTACTAAGAAGTTTTTGGATTTTTTTCTTTATAAAATCGAACTTTATATCTCTCTTTAGTCAGAGAACATATTTTATTCTAAAAATCATGTTTTATTAAAAGTATTTAAAAATTATATAAAATAATTTGGAAAAATATTTTTACCGTTTTTTTCTTTCACCAATTTTTGAAATGAATCTTCTTGTTTCTTTCCTAACAAATAATTTTTTAACCTTTTCCCCTGAAAAATGAATATTATTTTTACCTCGTACAATATGTATAGATTCATTTTCTATAATTTATTTGAAACCACAGTTTCATGCTTTAAAGGATTATTTCGAAATAAAAATACTTTCAAATGGTTTTTCAAAAGAAAATGACATTTTCCTAAAAAATATTTTTAAAATTTAATATTTTATTTCATTAACAATAACCTTTTATTTTACTTTACTAGGGTTTTTTTACTAATACCATCCTTATTATTCCACTTGATGGTTTATTATTGATATGGATAAGGATAATATTCACATTAACGTATTTTTTTTCACCTTGAAGTATTTAATTTCCTATGTTCATCGAACATTAAATTTCCCCTTAGTCTCCATTTCATGATTCTTGGATATTATTATTTCCAAAACTATGCACCATTTTTCATTCACTGCCTTCATTGATAGTTTTTTATTAGTTGAAGAATTATTTATACATCCCTATTCCTCGTCCAATACGTTTATTTGATAATGCATTCTAGTTATTTTGATTATTTAATATGAGGAATTATTTGGACTGGTAATAACAAGTGGAGACTGAAATTTATATAGCTCTTTGATGAACTAACATGTTTTAAAGAGACGAATGTTTGTGAAAATGGATTTGTACCATTAGTTTTAAACTGTCCTGTGAACTATATTTATGGGAATATGTTTCCATGTTCTTAAGAGATTATGTATTTAAAAAAAGTAATTTCCCGCATAATATTTTCAGTTATTATTCATTCCTGATATTTTGTGTCGATATATCAATGCATACATTTCATTTCAGTTCATGGATTAATGGAATGTGTTTTAGTTTCATACAATTCCATATTTATTTTCCATTATATATTTATTTTAATGGCCTGTGTTTCTAGTCATTACATTTCCATTTTTCTTATATGATTTCATTGAGTTAATTGATTACATGGCATGTGTGATCAGTTATTTACGATTCCATATTGACTATTCAAATTAATTAATTATTGATTTAGATATATTTTTCCCTTAGGGAGAATTTTAGCTCTCTATTATAATATTTGTTTCCCTATGAATACATGAAGCTTACTAGAAAGAGTTATACTCAAGCAATTAATTATTTTAGAAGAAAAAATGTTCTAATTAGTGTATCCATTTGTAATACAATTCTTATTTTTATGTATAGTTTACCAATACTAATAAACTGATCAATCCATCAGGGCTTCATTCCTTGTAATCATGATAATGTATTTAGTAGAAAACATTGGCGATGGGTCGCTATAGTTGGTATCAGAGAATGTTTAGTAGAAACCTTGGGATCTAGATTTAAAAAAAATTATGTTAGAGAACACAACCCTAAGGTATAATTTGAGGATATGTATACATGAAAACCATTGAATTTTTTAATGTATAGATTATGTGGGTATTCCTAGAAATAAATCCTCATATTGATACTATATTTGGACATTGTTATCGAACAAATGTACCTTGATGTAAAAACTTCAACATGGTGTTCGGGGCCCGACTCGGGGTATCCTGGTACACGAAAAGGGACCTTACTATGTGCCTACTTTGACACTCTTAGGGGATATAATTTGGATAATAAATTTTTTATTTATAAACCATTATGAAACATTTGAATGAAATTTTACAATAAATAATCATGGTTAAACATAAGGTGTTTCAGATTTCAATATAACGTTTCATGATTTAGAAATCTTGGAAATGATATTATGGATAATCACTAAACCAAGTAAGGACCTTTTTGGAAATAAAATATATGTAGTATTTATGTATTAAGGTTGTATTGAAAACCTTAGTTAAAATTCTATTTAATGATTAACCTAATTTAAAGGATTTCCATCATATTTATATTTAGAAATTATATTAATAAGGTTTTAGAAAACTACATCAAATAAGATGGGTGAAAACCAATCAAATCCGATAAGGCCGCGGGTCTTGAACCCATAAATGAGGGTTGCTAAGGTTTTCACACCAACTACTGATGTACATGATGTATTTGTTAATTTTCAGGGGTTTTAATTAAACAATTTAACAAATAAATATTAATGATGAACTTGTAGTAACACTTTTTATAAATAGGTATTAATATATTAACCATATTAGTTTTGAATGATAGTTAAGAACAAATTTTTAGACTTTTCACTCTTTTATTTGTCTTACAATACATTAAAATTATCTTTTAGTGCTTCTGGGAAAGATTCATATTCGGTAATTTATTTTTCAATGAAATGGTATGAATTAGAATTTGATCACAACACAACCAAAAGTTATAACAGTTTATATGATATTAAAACCTATAAATTAAGAATTTTTTATTATATTCATGGTTTTTAAATGAATTACCCAACATTAGGAAAATGACTTTTATTTTTTTTCACAATACCTAAATTTTGGTTGAACCGATTTCTTTATAAATCATCAATGCTAAATGGATTTTAGGCCCTGAACATTCTATTAAGCATTAACTAGTTTGTGATTGATGAACTCATTCAATCCCAATAAATATTTATGTTTTTCCTCCAAAACATATTTCTACTTAGCACTGGTTTTCTCTTACTTAGAGACCTAGTTTCATGGTATTCCATGCGACATTAGTACTTTCGATTATCTTTTTTATGGAGGATTACTTATGAACCCTTCTCACGATGTGGGACTCCAAAAATAGGTTGTATCAAAAAACACATCACCATCATCAATTTTAAATTACGAGGATTAAATTTAAATATAATTGGGAGAATGTGACGCCCCAAAAAACTAATGTAAGAACCTTGTATTTGATAGCATGAATGTCATGTGATAGTAATATCATAAGTTAATATAATATGATCATACTTTATAATATATTTACTTTTTAAAATATATTCTACATATTTCAACGCATGAAACAAATAGTTATCTTAAAATACATGCGACAGTGAGTTAGAATAAATCATACGCAACGAAGAACTTCCTCTATACCGTGGGCAACATGAAAAAATGTCCTTCTTCGATGGCTAGCGCTATATGAAATACCATGTATTACCAAGAAGCGGCCTATAATCAAAAAATTATTATTTAATATAATAAGATATAAACTAGCCATTATGAATAGAATTAACTAACTTATGAAAATATATGTTTTAGACAACAAAGTCACCAGTTAAAAATAAATTAGAAATGAATATAAGAACTAATTGAATACTAAATGGATATTTTTTTAGAAAACTATTTTTATGCTCACAAAGATAATTTTCCTTAATAGATTAAATTAATTAAAATTATTGAGTGATATTAATGTAAAAAATATGTTACATATACAATAAATTATTTTTTATATTCATAGAATATATTGGGTAATCATAAGATATGATCCAACCCAATATTCCACATAAAAACCATTATTTTTATTTAGGAATTTTTAATCACCTTTAATGGGGAAAATATTTATAATATTAATTTTGATACTTTTATGAATTAAATTGGTAAAATTATTATAATTATTTAATTTTGAATTTTATAATTATTTTACAATGAATTTTTACGATTTTTCCATGAAACATCATTCTCAGTGAATGGTGAAAAATACTGCGCTTTAGTTAAAAAATTTCCTTTTCATTTAAATAATTATTAATGATAAATTATATTACAATATTATTTAAAGTCACATTTAGTCAATTATATAACTATTAATATAATGTTTTTCATTATAATGAATATAAATTTTATATTGAATATCAAAAAATACATAACTTTTGATCATTTTTCTTCTAAAACTAGTTAATCCGTCTCACTGTGAGATTAACATTAGTCATAATTTTTACACTCTTGTGATTTGAATTTAGAAAATACGACATAAACAATATTAATTAAGATAATGTTTTTTGTTTAATAAAATCAAAATAATTTTTGAAAAAAATGATTATTGAAAGTGAATAAAAATAATTACAATGATTAAGGCGTAATTTGGCAAGGAAATTGATTAAAACCCTTTGTTTAAGAACCCAAATAACCAAAACACTTGACCAAAATCCACCATATGTACATATATTGTCTATGAACCTTATATTATTGAGATTGGGTGGTTTGGAATGACATTTTTTGGTAATTACATGGGTACCCCAAACTTCTTTTCAATAATTCCATGTGGCTCCTTTTTATTCCCTATAAAGGCCACCAACTCTACCAATTCCCCACAACTCTCCAACATATTATGTTCAGTCAAGATCTTCCAAAATAATCTTCCATAATCCATCCCAAAGTCCAAGAAGCAACCATTTTAGAATAATACCTTCCATGGTTGATTTTTTTAAACAAATAGAAGTTACCTGATTAAAAGGGTATTTTCTCAATCTCTCTAGTTTTATTTCCGTTCTCCTCACCTAAAATATAATTTTTATATTCCTATACAAAAAAGAGTATCCTCATGATAATAGTATGTTTTAATGTAACTTTTTGACCTAAATTTACACACACCTCCATCTAGTGGAAGCGAACATACTATTTCTATGTACAGTGAAATACTCCCCCCCCAAATGAGGATTGTTCAATTCTCCTTACAGCCTCCCATGGTGAAAATTATGAGGTAAACTATGTTTATATATATTAGATATGATATTTATTATAAATTTATACTTATTTAATCATTTTTTATACCTTCCTTTAATACATTACATTTTATGTTAATATGATAAAATTGTTTGAGGAAGAGTGGACAACCGCCCCCTCAAAGCGTTGTGACTCATTCACACTAAACATGGAACATATAAAGGATGGTTTCAATTAAACATATGTGCCATGACAAACCACTGTATTATATTAATTACATAAATATCATTCTGAAAAGATACTATATATAAATATACGTATCATTTTCAGTATTACCCCTTCCCATACTTAAAAAAGTGATATTGTCATTTGTGGAAGTGTGGACTACCGCATCCATGAAAAGATGTGATTAATTTTAATCAAAAACCGATATATATAAGTATATATGATTAAATAATATGATATCTAGTATATAATTATCAATACAGATATTTTTTAGTTACTTGTTTCCGCAATAATCATTTAAAAATGGGAAGGTTACTCAAGTGTATATACGACCTACCATCTCAATGATTATAACATATTCTCATTATCATAACCATATTTAACGATTGATTTTAAAATTATAATTGATGTACAAAATGAAAATTATTTCTAGTTTGTTATTTTGGCGATGTTATATATTGAACCCTATGACCATAGTTGACCAACAAAGGTTTTTTTGACACATAAACCGAATTTGGTCAAAAAACTACTGATGTAAACTGAATTTATTGAGTACATGAACAATACATGGTAATAAGGGAAATAAATGTAATAGATTATTGTCTCATTTTCATTACGTAGGGGATAATTAATTGTTATAAACCTAATTTCTTATATATAGTGTACCTACTGCCAAATTGACATAAAATGACATGAATCATATTATCATCATGGTATTTAAATGTTTTATTTAATGTATATTGATTTTTGGATTTCCAATCAATTTGTTACTACTTTGGTAAGGGATTCACATCTCTCTTCTTAAATTCATGAGATAAATTTTATGTTCACTACAGACATATTTGGTGTGATGTATCTACTTCCATTTTTATATTATATCATGAATTTCTTTTCCCATCATGAAATTTAATAATTTCATTAAATATTATAATTTCATGAGTTTTATTATTTAAAAATGTTTCAAAGTGGTATGGGACACTTTGGAATGTTTAAATATTAATTTCCACAAGACTAATCCTAATGATATCCTAATGGAATTTCCAAATGGATAAATTATATAACCGTTGTTTAATAAACCCTTTCATTCTCTTATGGTTATTCATGACCATTTTTTATTGTTAGTACCATTTTCCACTCCTTGGTACTAAGATGTTATTGGATTTTTTTCTACAAAAATGGAATTTATATCTCACTTTAGTCCAAGAAACTATTTTTTTCTAAAAATAATTTTTTATTAAAAGGTTTTAAAAAATATTTTAAATAAATTGGTTAATAAATTTTTACTATTTGTTTTATTTTACCAATGTTTCAATGGAATATTTTTTCACGACCAATCCCTCGGGGCCCGTGCCGTAAGTACCCCAAGCCCGTCTTCCATAGGCTAGTGGTAGGAAACTAGTGCCAGAAAGGACTATCCCTAAAATGGGAAGGGATTGCATTTAATCATGTACAAACACTTTGAGAGGAAGGAAAAAAAAGAAACAATGAAGTAAATTGTTGTAGTAAAAGAGTGTTGAATGTAAAAGGGTCGGAATACTGGCCCAACTAGAAATGTAAAAGTACCACTGAAATGTAAAAAACAACTGAAAGGTGAAAAGAAGTTCTTGGATCATCCACAACGGATCCTAGATGAAGGGTAGGTTCAACTCATGATCAGTAGTCCATACATAAATTCACACCAAATGGTCCACCTCTAAGCACCATCCAGTCCTAGCTCCCTCAAACATCATCCTAGCTGCTCATTGTCTACATAAGATACAACAAGGTGCAAGTGAAGACTGTGCAGGGGTGAGTATAAAAATACCAGTAAGGACCCCAAAACCCCCAATTATGTCACCTAATTTCTCAAGGAAAAACAGAAATCATGATCTCAATCACAAAGCACAAAGCAACAGACACAGCTAAATTAGAGTCTCTGCTCAAACCAGGTATAAAACTCAAAGAAATAGGATTATGAGTCTTACCCATGTTGGATCACTATGAATGATGATAGCCATCCCCATGATTCACATGGGATAATAACAAGTAACATCCCTAGTCAGAACGTCAAACACCTTGGCTACTAGAGAAATCAACCAATATCGAGTACAATGGGCCTTCCACATCACACAAAGGTTCTTCCCATTATACTTGGACTACTGAGGTACTCCTCTGGTCGAGTACCACGGGTCTTCCATGTCACACAGAGCTTCTCCCCACTGTGGCATGCAGAGGTACTCATCCTCCCTAGTATTATGTCTCTACCACATCAAACAGAGGCGCTCCCCACCAAGGATCTTCCACGTCACACAGAGGTGCTCCCCACTGGGCCGCCGAGTCAAAAAGAGTAAAAAAACCAGCCGTCATCAAGTCTTCACCACTCGGAGGGTTCCATACATAGCATGCTTGAGAGAACCTCTCGCCATGAAATCAGTTATATTACAAATGGATCAAAGTCTCACAAATGTGAAACCCGATGATTCAACACGTCATAAGGGTTCCAATGCAACATACGAAACATCAATCAGACTCTCGGTCTGTGCGTTATTTGAATTTCAGTGCTGAGGGCCTGGTTGGATTTAGGTGAAATCCAACCCGGCCATACTCCATGTTTCACCTAAAATATCATGATTTAATTCAAAGGGAACTTCTGGCTCCAAGGATCCCAACGCCATAGATGGTTTGTCAAACGAACGTCTAGTTCACAAGATAATGCCCTTTAAGTGTTTCTATGACCGATGGGGCCCAGGTCAGGTCTGATCCGGGCTAGGTTTGCAGTGACAGACTCCACCCACTATGCCAAGGTCCGACCAGTCTCTCAAAAGTGGTGGCCTAACCCTCAAAGGGGTGGATTGCAAGGGTGGACTGACCCACAAAGGGGTGGCCCGTCTTTCAAAGGGTTGGCCCGGAACACAAAGGGGTGGCCCAACACGAAATGGGGCATTCCGGCACATGGGGGGGGGGGGGACCCAGCCCGCAGGGCTGCTGGCTCGGCCCGCTGGCGGCAGCCCAACCGCATAGGGCACATACCATGGGGCTTCCGCCAAGCATCTTGGGGGAGCCGCTCCCCCAGAATCCCAAATGGCCAATGGGCGTTTGACCTAGTATGTGTCTACGCTATGTGGGCACTGCTCGGTCACCATGGAACCTTCCAGAGGCACTGGTACCTCCTCCTCTGCCATGGCTCCATCACACCCCGATAGAACGTTGGTCGCGCTGCCCTTAATTTCCACAGCCGGCCATGGTGATGATGGCCTCCTCCAATTTCCACAGCCGAGGAGACATGGTCCCCCTTGCTCACTGTCAGCACACGATGGCGCACGACATCTCATATGTGGTAGTCTGTTGCTGGGTGATTTAATGACTGCTGCAGTCTCCTCATAGAGTGTGGGTCAGCACATTGCCTTATACATAGCCGGTTGGTGTCATCGTGCTGGCGATATTCCATGGGGAACCAAGGGTATAACAATGTAGTGCAGGGTTTGGGCCGTGTTTGTTAGGACCACACCCTCCACATTAGCTCATACCAAAGGGAGGATAAAGGTTTCAATAAACTCATGGAATTTAAATCAAGTTAAACCCCACAACATTACCTCGCAAAAACTTCCCACAAAAAGGAATGAATTGTGGGTCAACCCATTAGTCAGTTGATGCGCATTCTTCATATTATTCAATAATAGGGAAGAGTAAAATAATTTAAAATTCATTAACGAATAAACCCTCAAACCTTAAAAAACTAGAGAGCATCAGTGCTTGATGGTGGATCATGTTCGTCATTCTAGCAACAGGTTCCCAACGACGGCACTCATACGTCATCCTTTGGTTCAAGGTTTGATGTCACCCATTACCTTCCACTAGGATGAGTCCATATTCTAAGGGTTCGACATTATAGTTCTCCTTTATCACATCTCTATTTGGAAAAGCTATACAGATACCCCTCCCCAAGCTCCATATATATTGGAATGGGGGATGGGGGTTGGTAACAATGTGGGGAATTTATGGGGGCTCGTAAATTAAGAAACCTCCTAATTACCCAATGATTCCGTTACTTCAGATTGGATGTTCATGCCATTTTTTTGTTTGACACAACATTCTCCCCACCCTTTTCATGTACTTTGGAGGATATGAAATAAAATAATAATATTATTTTTTTTCTTTTCTTTTAAATAGTCACAAAACATAATTTCTTTCCGGACCTACTACGGTCAAATTAAAGCATCCCTTAAACGAATCCTGGCACTGCGGATTCCATGGTGCCCTTAGATTTTTAATCTGAGCATTGGTTCAATTGTTAGAAACACCGCTCATGCATTTACTGAATTTACCTGAAAAAAGCTCATAAATTCATTTAAGGAACTCTGGGCCTCAGAATTATGCGCTGTCAATTTTCAAAGACTCGTAATAATTCCATATAATTAAAATATTACATCGGAATTCTATGTCTCTATATTCTCTCCACCTTAAGTATTTGGGTCCCCTAAATCCACAACATAGACTAAGAAAACAAAAGGGGTACTAAGAACGAATCTGAGCCTCCTGCTCCAATGTGCTCTCTTGGAGGTTCCCATGCTACCAACAGATATGCTCTAGAGGAATAGATCATCATCGAAGTACCCACTCCTATAAATCCTCAATATCCACTGGAAGCTCCATTAGTGTCTCCCCATAATCTAAGTACAGCTCGACATGGTCGATAATGGGTGATGGGTCATGAATGTTTCTCCTCAGCTAGGATACGTGGAAGACGTCGTGCACCCTCTCCAACTGTGGTGGCAGCACCCAATGGTATGTCACCTCGCCCATCCTCCTATGTATCATAAAAGGATCGATAAACCTCAGCGATAAATTTCCACCTCGGCCAAATCTATGTAGTCCACACTGAGGGGAGAGTCGCAAGAATAGATGTTCCCCATCCTATAACCCCAATGGTCTCCATATTATGTAGGAATAAGACTTCTATCTGCTCTACATAGTCTTCATCCACTCTTGGATGACCTGCACCTTCTCAGTGGTAGTCCATACCAACTCTGGACCCATTAGTGCGGACTCCCCTGGGTCTGTCCAACATAGAGATGATCTGCAATGTCGACCGTACAAGGCCTCGAATAACACCATACCGATTGTGGGGTGATAACTATTGTGGTATTAAATCTTCACCAACGATAGGTGATCCACCCCAATATGTCCAAAATCTAGGACGCATGCACGAAGCATGTCCTCTATCATCTGAATGGTTCTCTCTATCTAACCATCCATCAAAGGATGAAAGGAAATGATCAAACATAGGTGAGTCTCGAATGCCCCTAGAAATACCTTTAAAATCCGATATGTGAAACATGCATCACAGTAATAGATGATTTTCGATGGCACCCCATGAATCCACACAATATCCTCTACATAGAGGCTTCCTGAGCCCTCTAATGATCCCTACTCTCAAATAGGAAAGAAGTCGGCCGACATGGTAAGTTGGTAAACGATCACCCAAATGGAATCATGACTCCTAGACGTATGAGTAATCCCTGTTACAATGTTTAAAAATATCTCATCCCACTTCTACTTCTGCACCTCTAGTGGATGATCTAATCCTGCTGGAACCTGATGCTCGGCCTTCACTTTCTAACAAGTGAGGCATTGTTAAAAAAACTCTACCCCTTCTTTCGTTATCCCTAGCCACCAATGCAGATGCCGGAGGTCCGGGTTTATCCTCACCACACCATGATTTACCTCTACAAGGGATGTGTGAAACTCTAATAAAACCTCATCTCGTAGTGCCACCGGTACCATGATATGTCATATTAAGAGGATGACATGATCCCCACCTTCAGAAAATCTATCATGTGCATGTCTTGAGGATATAAGAGCATGTCGATCCTCACAGTTAGTGTCCCTAAGTTGTGAATCCCAAACATGCTAATGGTGTGGGGGAGTATCTATCATAGACTAAAGGTATGCTGCTCCATCTCTATCCACGAAGGATATCTGCAACCCAGATAGCTACTCTGTCGCCTCACTCAGCAACTAGAGACCAGACCACCCACTGTGTACATCTACTGCCACACACCCTTCCCCGAAGTATATACTCTCTTAAAGTAATAGTCCTAGAGAAACTCTATCCATTACCACTTTTTGAGGATCATGTCCATCTGATAGAAGATATAGTTGATACTCTTGTAATCAGAGTAGACTGTAAAACGTTCTCCCATCAAGTAGTGTCACTACATCTACAAGGAGAAGACCACTTCTGCTAACTCCATGTCATGGGTAGCAGAGTTCTGCTCATGTTTTCTTATCATTTGTGAGCCGTAAGTGATCATGGATTTCTCCTGCATCAGGACACGCCCAAGTCCAATCCCTGATGTGTCATAGTAAAATAACTACCCAAATCCCACTTCAAGTAGTCTCAAGATGGGGGCACTCGTCAGTCTCTTCCCGAGATCCTCAAATATATGCTGGCATAACTCTATCCATAATAAGGTATGCCCCTTCTTTTTTAATGCTAAAAAGGGATCCACAACTATGGAAAAGTTTGGCTCGAATCTCTGGAAGTATCCTGCCTACCTCAGGAAACTACGCACCTCAGTCACACTCCTAGGTGGATCCCAAGAAAGTACAACCTCTATCTTCACTGGATCCATTGGAAAACTATCCTATGAGATAATGAGTCTTGTAAAGAGGACCCCTCATATCTATAACAGTCACTTTGAGAGCTTACCATAAAGATGGTGCTCTCAGAGTGTATCCAAAACTATCTGGAGATGATAGGCATGCTCCTCATCCATCGCTAAGTATACCAAGCTGTTGTTGAGTAAAAAAACCATAATGTGATAGAGGTATGACTGGAAGATCTTGTTCATGAGCCCCATGAACAATTTAGGGGTGTTGGTCAGGCCAAATGGCATAACCAAGTACTCATAGCAGCCATACTGGCACTTTAAGGTCATCTTCTACACATCCTCCTCTCGTACGATGAGTTGACGATAGGGTAACCTAAGGTCTATCTTTGAAAACAAACGAGCTCCCTTCAGCTGGTTGAAGAGATAATCAATCCTCATAAGTGGATACTTTTTCTTCACATACAATAGTTTCAGGCGTCCATAGTCCACGCAAAGTCTCAAACACCCATCAACCTTCTTGGTGAACAAAATCGGGGCAGCCCCTGGGGAAACACCGAACCTTATGAACCCCTATCCCTACAAGTCTTCCAACTGTACCCATAACTCATGAAGCTCGGCGGGAGCCATACGATATGCTGGTGTAGATATCAGTTCCTTCTCAGGGTACATGTTAATGTAAAAGTATACCTCTCGGCATGGATGTAGCCCTGGAACATCATCTAGAAAGACATCAGCATACTGGTCCACCACTATAAAATAGCTTGGACTCTCAACATCAACTTCTCTATGGATAAGGATAGAAAACTGATGTGTAATAAGATACCCCCTCCTCTGGGTATGTCCATCCTATGCTGCAAAGGTTCCCTTCTCGTTATTGAAGGAAAACATGGTCCCATCCATGTAGACACAAAAAACATTGTGCCTAATATAGTCAATCTGAGCATGGACTGTGGATAACCTGTCTATACCGAACAAGATGTCGTAATGCCTCGACGCCGCTAGTAGGAGATCCCAGCAGAAGATCTTGCCTTATAGAATAATCTCACAGTACTAGAACCCAAGTTTAATCATCCAATCCACTCCTATAGGAGTCTCTATATATAAGGATCGAGCCAACAGCTCTACCAGAATATCCAAGATCCGAATGAGGGTTGTGGAAAAAAGAGTGATTGGAAACTCTGTCTATAAGTACTACACATAAGGTAGAGTAGACACAGATCATACCACTAATCATCTTCTTCGTGCCGTGGTCATAGTCCACAGTAGACTGAAGCATAACTCGTCCCTGTCCTCCTGCTCCCTATGGTCGGGGTGGATCACCTGGTGGTTGTGGCGGTAGAACCCCACATCACATCCATATTCCTGCTTCATGACCATCCCCTCTACCACATAAGTCGGCCTGCAGACCTCCTCAATCGAACCTCTGCCTCTGCCTCGACATTCCCTCAATTGTCTAATGGTAGTCTGTATAGAGGGTTGGGTACTCACGAGACATTTATCCCTACCAGATGCAAGAGTAGCACTGCCTAATTTCCTGCTAACCTCTTCTTCCTTGGGGGATCTTCACCTCCGACCCTACATCTCGAGGACATCCACGTGAGGGTCTGTCCCACTTGTACCTCTGTGTCAACCACCTACTACCTCCTGTAGAAGACTCAGATACCTATCATCCAGTGGTGGCACTCGCTATCGGTGCCTGCTCTACTAGGAAGCTCTCCACCAAAAGTGCTTGCTCTACCACCCCAGCCCAAGCCGGTATGATGACCGATACCATCGATGCTATGATATCCCATCGGAGACCCTGGTCAAAGGTCTGGGCCCTGAAGAAAGTGCACCACACTATGTTATGGGAGGAGCATGATAGATCAGTGAACCACTCCGAGTATTGGGCCACTGTCATGCTGCCCTCATATAAGTGCAGCAACTCATGTATACACACTGAGCGTAGGGTCATTGGGATGAACTCTTCCCTGAAAAGGCACTCAATTTCCACCCAGATGAGGTTCTATTGGTCTTATATCTGGAGAATCAGTCTCCACCATCTCCCTACTGCTTCTGGGAAAAGTATGGCTACTTGGATCACCATAAAATTAGCTGGTTTCCCAACTAATCGAAATAATCTGGCCACAGTCTCCAGGCAGTCCTCAGCCGCCTGCAGATCCATCTCCCAAAAAAACCATAGAGGCTTCTACTTCTTAAACTCGGGCAATACGGTCAGTCCGTATGCACCCTCTACTGGTGGTTCATATAGAAAATATTGTCCAATGGGTAGTGGTCTTGCTGGTAAACCACCTGAAGGTGGTAATGCCATATGAGGGCCCAACAATTAGGCCTCATCGCTTAGTGGGCCTTTATCGTGTACTCTCTCAGGAATCCTGGCTGACTGTCTACATGGAAACATCCTAAAAAAGACAGGTGTGCCACGATTAATATGTTATACCTGGTGAGATGACTCAAATAAATCACAAAAAAACTCTTGAAAAAACACACAATTAGAGCTTATGTGTAGTGATTTGGAAATCAAAATTCAAGGTCTTGGTGTATGGATACTTCATCCACCACACCAACACTGGACTCCCCAAACTGAAAACCACACTCATAACACTTAAACCAATTTATTCATTGAAAATATCAGAGCCCAAGTTCTTTGGTAGAACTGAAATCCTCTGATAATACTTTTTCAAGACCCGTCCCTTGGGGCTCGTGCCATGACTACCCCAATCCCACCTTCCATAGGCCAGGGTCTGGTGACTAGCATTGGAAAGGTGTATCGCTAAATGGGACGAAATTTCCATTAAACCTGAAACAACACATAGAGAAGAATGCAACATGAAGAGACTATGATGTCAACTACTATAGTAAAAGTGTTCAGAATGTAAAGGGCTGGAATAAAAGCCCAACTGGAAAGGTATAAGTAAATCTAAAAAGAAAAAAACAACTGAAAGGTGAAAAGGCGCTTCTGAATCATCCACCACGGATCCTACCTGAATGGTAGGTATATCTCACGATTAGTAGAACCTATGTCACGTCACATCAAATGGTCCACCACCGAGCACTGTCCATTCCTAGGCCCCTCAAACCAGATATCAGGTGCCCCTCATCCGCATAAGACACAAAATGGTGCGGGAGAAGCCTGTACAAGGGTTAGTATACAAATACCCAGTAGGGACCCCGAGACACCCAAAGGTCTCTCATAATTCCAAAAGGAAAACCAAAAAACATGAAATCATTCACAATGAAAAATTAATAGACATAACTCAACTATAGTCTCATCTCAAACAAATTATACAAACTCATATAAATATGATTATGACGTTGACCCACACAGGATCACTATGAATAATGATAGCAACCACAAGATTCTCTTGGTATAGTAATAAGTAACGTCCCCAGTGACAACATCAAACACCATGGATGCAGGAGAAATCCTATTTTAGTGAGTACAATGGGACTTCCACGCAACATAGATGCACTTACCAATAACCTTGGACTACTGAGGTACTTCTGCAGTGGAGTACTGCAGGTCTGTCGCGTCACACCGAGGTGCTCCCCACCGTGGCTTGTTGAAGTACTCCTCTTGTCGATTACCATGGGTCTACAACATCACACAGTGGTGCTCCCCACTATGGGTCTCATGAGTTACACAGAGGCACTCCCCACTGGGCTGTCGAGTCACACATAGTCAACAAAATCAGCAGTCGTCAAGTCTCAGACAGTTGCAGGGTTTCGTACACAGTGCATTTGGGAAAATATCCTCTCAATCCATCTGTCATATTAAAACATGAAAAAAGTCTCACAAATGTGTAACCCTATGATTCTCCATGGAAAAAGTGTTCCAACATAATAGAAGACGAGTCAATCAGACACTCGGTCTGGGCGTTATAGGCATTTCAGTGCCGAGGGCCTAGTTGGATTCAGGTGTGATCCAACTCCGTCATACTCCATGTTTCTCCAAAACTCTTATCAAGTATTTCAAAAGGAGCATTTATCTCCATTGATCCCAACACTATAGACGGTTCATCAAATGGACATCTGGTTCTCATGATCAGGCCCTTTAAGTGTTTCTGGGCCTGGTTGGGCCCGGGTCCAGTCCGACCCGAACCACAAAGGGGAAGCCCAAAAGGGTAGCCCGACCCATAGCAAGGTGCGGCCCGACCTTCTAGGTAGTGCCCCAAGGGGCAGGCGTCGTGGTCCACTGGTGGTAGTCTACTGGGAAGGTGGCCTGGCTTGCTAGTGACAGCCTGCATGAGGGAGGCCTGGCCACGTAGGGCACAACCTGTGGGGCTACTACCAGGAGGCTCGAGGGAGCCGCTCCCCAGGAATCCTGAATGTCCAAAGGTTGTTCGGCCTTTAAAGAGGTGGTTCCATGTGGGTACTGCCCGGTATCCGTAGAACCCGCCAGAGGAGCGGGTTCTGGGTCCATAGCTGTGACTTCAGTTGCGGATCCATCACACACCGGCGGCACACTGGTCGCACCTCCCTTCCACTCCACGGTCGTCCAAGGTGTCAACCGCCTCTTCCAATTTTGGAGGCTGACGAACAACGGTCCCCCCTTGCACACCGAGGGTGCACGATAGTGCGCCACACCTCCATCACGGTCGTCTAGTCCCGGATGCTCCGATGACCACCACTATCTCCTCTTGCGGGTTTGGTCAGTGGATTGCCTCCTTCATAGTTGGCCGGTGTCACTGCGCTGGAGGAATTCCATAGAGAATGCAATGGTATTGCATTGTAGTGGATGGTCTGGGATGGGTTCATTAGTCCCTCAAACTCTACATTATCTCACAAAATAAGGGAGGATAAATGGTTCAATAAACTCTTGGAATTTAAATCAGGTCAATCCCCACAATGATACCCTGCAACAACATCCTGCAAAAACGAATGAATCCTGGGTCAACCCATTAGTTGGTTGACCTGAGTTTATCGTATTTTTCAAGAATGGGGAAGAGGAAAATAATTTAATATAAAAAATATATTAAAACCCCTACCTTAAAAACTCATGGGAGAGCGTCCGCGCATGAAGGTGGATCATGTTCCCCATTCCTACAACCGGTTCCCAATGACGCCACTCATACATCGTCCATCGGTTCAGCACTTCACTATTTGGAGAATCTGTGCAGATAAGAATCCCCAAGCTCAGTATATATTGAAGGGGGAGGGGGGTAGGTAACGACATGACGAATTTATGGGGGATCATAAATTAGGAACCATCTCAATTATACAATGACGTTGTTATATAGGATTAGTAGGTAAAGCCAATTATTTGTTTGATACATCGGTGGCCCCACCCCTTTCTTGTCCAATGGAGGATATTCAATGAAATAATAAAATTATTTCAATTCATTTGTTTTAAAAATTCAAAAAAGTTTCCTTTCTCTCCGAACCTACTGTGGTCAATGTAAAGACTCTCTTAAGTGAATCCCAGTGCTGCAAATTCAATAATGCCCTAAGATTTTTAATATGAAAGATGGTTTAAAAGTTATAAAATTATGCTCACTCCTTTACTGAACATATTTGAAAAAATTCAGAAATTTAATTCGGTCACTCCAGGCCATGGAATTGCGTGCCTTCTATTTTCACAGACTCATAATAATTCCATATAATTAAAAAATATTGTAGGGATAATCCGCGTCACCACATTCATCTTTTTTCTTTCCTAATGAGGAATTTTCTAACCTTTCTCCATACAAAACGAATAATTTTTTACCTCATACAACATTAACTGATTCATCCACCATCATTAATTGGATGCCCCATTTTGATGTTTAAAATGTTTATTTTCTAGGAAAAATAATTTCAAAAGGTTTTTCAAATGAAAACGATATTTTCCTCAATAATATTTTTAAACATTAATATTATATTTCATCAATAACAATGCTCTATTTTACTCCACTTGGGTTTTTTGTATTGATACTATCCTTATTCTACCTCTAGATAGTTCATTATTGATTTGTCTGAGGATAATATTGACATTCACTTCATTGATTTATTTTTTAGTCAACTAGATGTATTTAATTTCTTATGATCGTTGAACTTTGAACATCCCCTTAATATAAATTTTCATGTTTCATGGATATTACTATTTCAAAATCCGTGTACTATTTTACATTTGGTGCATACATTGATAGTTATTGTTTAAATTGGGGAATTGTTGATAGATATGTATTTCTCATCCAATACGATTATTTGATAATTCATATTAGTTATTTTTATTATTCAATATGAGGAATTATTTTGATGGTTAATGATGGGTGAAACTCAAACTTTATATAGCTCCACAATTCATCGAAATGTCTTCATGAGATGAATAATTTCCCAAATGGGTTTCTACCCTTAGCTTTAAATCGTCTTGTGAATGTTTTTGATGGTAATAGGTTTTCATGTGGCTAAGAGATGACAT
The DNA here is from genome assembly GCA_963277665.1 of Viscum album. NCBI lineage: Eukaryota > Viridiplantae > Streptophyta > Magnoliopsida > Santalales > Viscaceae > Viscum > Viscum album. The sequence goes on along the minus strand of OY728136.1, from coordinate 1,719,381,153 downwards.
CCACAAAGAATGTAACTTCCATCCTAGTAGTTTCAGTTATTATTCATCCCTGATATTTTTATCAAAATATATACAGATACATTTCATTTCAGTTCATTGATTAATGGCATGTGTTTTAGTTTCATACCTTTACATATTTATTATGGATTATCTAGTTATTTGAATGTAATTTTTTTTTCCTATTATCACCTTTCCATTTTTGTTATATACCTTCAATCAACATATTGATTACATGGATTGTGTGTTCAGTTATTTACTTTTCCATATTGACTATTCGTATTGATTTCTTATTGCTTCAGCTATATTTTCCATTACTGATCATTTGAGCTCACCCTTGTTATATTTTTTTTCCTAGTAATACAAGAATATTACTATAAATGAAATGCATGAATATAAAATATGGATTAGAGTAATCCTAAAGACATTTATTTGTTTAGAAGAAATAATTTTTAAATTAGTGTATCCATTAGTAAAACAATTCTCATTATGTAACTGGTTTACCATGACTAATAAACTGATTGGAACATTGGGTCTTGATTCCTTGTTATCATTCTAATGTATTTAGTATCAAACAATGACTCTAGGCTAACTGGGTTTGGGTCGCTACAGTTGGTATTAGAGTAAGTTTAGTTGAAACCTTGGAAACTTAAATTTAGAAAAAGAAGGTTATAGAACATAACCCTAAGTTAGAATTTGAGGATAAGTATAGATGAAAACCCTATATTTTTTTAATGTATAGATTATGTGTGGGAATATTAGAAATATATCCCTATATTGATTATATAAGTGGAACAGATTCTAGAATAGAGGTACATAGAAGAAACAACTCTGACAAGGTGTCTTGAGCCAGACTCGGGATATCCTGGTACATAGAAAGGGCCCTTACTGTGCATCAAGTTTGAAACTCTAAGGGGATATTCATAATATAATATAAATTTTATTTACAAACCATTATGAAATATTTGAATGAATTTTGTAAATGAATAATCAATGTTAAACCTAAGGTGTTTTAGATTTCAATATATGATTTCATGGTTTACAAATCATGGAAATGAAATTCTGGATAACCCCTAAACCAATGAAGGAACTTTGTGGAAATAAAATATAAGAATAATTTATGTATTGAGGTTGTATTTAAAACCTTAGATAAAATTCTGTTTAGTAATTATCCTACATTAAAGGATTTAAATCATATTTATATTTGGAAATTATATTAATATGGTTTTAAAAAAGTAAAACCTATAAGAAGGGTGAAAACCAATGAAATCCGATAAGTATGTGGGTATTAAACCCATGACCGAGTGAAGATAAGGGTTTCACACCAACTATTGTCCTATGCAATGTCCTTTTAATTTTTCATGGTTTTTAATTAAACAATTTAACGAATAAATAATAATGATGACCTAGTAGTAACACTTTTTAGGATTAGGTTTTAATCAATTAACCATGTTATTTTTGAATTAGAATTAAGGAAAAATAGTTTTAATTATCCCTCTTTAATATATCTTACAAACCATTAAAAGTAACTTTTAGTGCTTTAGGCATCAACAATTTTATTGTTGGTAATTAATTTTTCAGAGTAAAGGGATGAATTAGAATTTTATTGGAGAAAAACAAAAAGTTATGATTATTCATATGAGATTAAAACCTATTAAGGAAGAATATTTTGTTATATTCTTCTTTAGTAAATGAATTACCCAACACTAGGAAAATGGCATGGATTTTTTTCCTAATACCTAAATTTCCACTGAACAAATAGTTTTCAAAATCATCTAATATGTATGAATTTGATGCTCTCATATTTCCATTGACCATTCACATGGTTGTGATTGATGACCTCATTCAATACCAATAAATATTTATGTTTTTCCTCTAAACACATATCATTACATGCCACTGATGTTATCTTACATAGAGATCTTGTTACATGGTATTCTATTTGAGATTAGTACATTCCATTCTCTTTTTCATATATGATTACTTATGAACCCTTCTTACGATATGGTATTTAAAAAATAGGAAGTATCTTAAAATATATGACCATGATCTATTTTAAATTGTGACGATGAAATTTAAATATGGTAGTGAGAATGTGATGCCCTAAAAAACTAATTTAAGAACCTTGTGATAGATAGCATGTATGACATGCAACAGTAAGCACAAAAGGTAATATAATATCTGTATACTTAATAATATATTTACTATTTAAAATATATTCTATATATTTCAAGGAATGAAACACCATGTTTGATTACAATGCAAGTGACATTGAGTTAGTGTAAATCATACTGAACAATGACATTCTTCTATAGCATGGATTACATTCAAAACGACCTTCTTCGATGGCATGTGATATACACAATATCGAGTCTTACTGAGAAACAATCTATAATTAAAGCATTATTATTTAATATAATAAGTTATAATCTATCTGTTATGAATAGTGTTAACTAACTTATGAATATATATTGTTTAGACATCTAAGTCACTTCTTACTAATAAATTAGGAATGTATATAAGAAACAATTTAATATTAAAGGAATTTTTTTTATAGAAATCTATTTTAATGCTGAAAAAGCTGTTTTTCCCTAATAGATTAAAATAATTGAAGTTAGTGAGTGATATTAATGTAATAAATATGTTTTTAAAAGTCTTAGAGCATGAGTAAACCCATGCTCCCCATAATTTATAAAATAAAAGTTAAAATTTCAGATGAATACACGAGGTATAATGGGTTTGTACCAGCAAGATAATCAAAGGGAAGAAAGGAAAGTGCCACCTCTGGATCATCCCAGTGAGTGCATGGTGAGCACAACACGAATAGAGTCTAGAATCACTAGAGCTTCCGCCCAACATCACTCCATGCCAATCAGAACTCACCCACATCACAACTCTACGTTTTATTTCCCAATTTAGAAAAACTTCCTGCCTCCATTCCTTGATGATCCACGAAACAAAAAGTGGGCAATGCTGATTGTAAATTCATCAAAAGGGGTGATGATCCTTCTAGACATTTCATGAAAATGCCTTCTCATCATAGAAAATCAGATGTAACGATAGTATGAAAAGACATCAAATACACAAGAAAGTGTATTCCTGATTTCCTTATGCCAATCCAATCACTGGACTAGCATGAAAATAATTTTGGTCATTCTATAGATGAAAATTCATAATCCTAGACCTTAAGATGCGTGATATCATCATCATTTTGTCAAGATAAGAAGATCCTCAAATTTCCAGCCAAATAAAATTTTAAATCAGGATGGTAGAGTAGAAATTCCATTCTTTATGCTATTCTAGGACAGCTCCTCAGCAAGGCAGAGCCGCAACCGATGAACTGGTGCAATGATCAAGCATTAAAGTATCAGAATCAGGAATATCAACAAAAATTGAGCTAGAACTGGACCAATTAAATTGGCACAATGTGAACAGGTTCCAGCTAGACAAAGTCCAAACAGAGAGGCAGAAGTCCATAGTTTCTAGATAAAAACAGAAATATCATCTCAAAAAAATTTCCAAAGATCAGACCCGAGCAAGATAGTAATCGACTCCCATAATCAAGGTCTTCTAGCTTCCATCAGACTAATAAGATGAGTTAGGGTGTTTTTGGAAACTACTTATTCCTTCTTTCATTGAATATATCCGACTTTATGGGTAAGTAAGTATCCTTTGAGATATCACCTCTTCTAAAAGATTTTTTTAGGATTTAAACTCAAAGATTCTCTGTATATTTAGGATCTTCACAACAAGGAACATTATGAAATTTTTTCCCTTTAGCTGTTGTTGGTCCTCTACATGCTAAGTTGTGTCAGTGGTAGAGACTTCCTATATTGAGATGTCCAATGAACATGTGACTATGGTTTGTTCAATTTGAGAGTAGCCTTTTAATTTCTTCGTTTTTCTGGTGTTAGGGGTGACGAACCCATCAGAATCAACTATTGGGTTTTCCCCTTCATGTCCATTACTCACAAATAATCTTCCTCAATATGAGTAGTTTTATCTTCTTCATCATGAGGTGAGTCACTATTTTTATTCAAGCATTTTTAAGCTCCTTTTAATGGGGGAACTATTTTAAATATTATTTTTGACACATTTAGGAATTGAATTTGATAAAATTAACAACTTTTTTGAATTAAAAATTTCAAAATTATCTTACAATGAATTTTTGGTACTTTTCCAAGAAACATCATTTTTTAGTGAATAAAGAATAATACTGCATTTTAGTTAAAAGATTTCCTTTTCATTTAACTATTTATTAATATTAAATTATATTATAAATTTGTTTTAACATAACATTTAATCAATTTTGAGTCTATTAATATAATTTATTTCATTATCTCCAATATAAATTTCACATTGAATATCAAAATAAAACAATCATTTGAACATTTTTCCAGTAAAACCAGTTAATCCGTATGTCTGCGATGTTAGCATTAATTTTAAATTTTCCACTTCTGTGATTTAAATTTGGAAAATATAAAAAAAAATTTAATAAAGTTAATATGTTTATAATGACAATATCAACATAATTTTTGAAAAAAATAATTAGTGAAAGTGATTAAAATTAATTACAACAATTAAGGAATAATTAGGCTTAAAAATGTACTAAAACCTTAAGTTCATGGACCAAAATTACCTATCCACTTCTTAAAAACCCATTAAACGGACATATATAGGAAATGGACCCTAAATTAATTATTTTGGGTTATTTATTATGAAATATTTTAGGTAAAAACTTGTGTACACCTAACTTCTTTTCAAGAATACCAAGTGAGTCCTTTCCATTCCCTATAAATGCCACCGCCTCTACCCGTTTCTCACACCTCTCCACCTTCTTATTTTCGGTCATAATATTCCCAAATAGTCTCCTATCATCCCTCCCCTAGACCATGAAGCCTCAATTTTGTCTAAATACCTTCCATGGATGCCTTTGGGTTTAAATAAAAAGAAGTTACCCAATTAAAAGGTAATGTCTTTTCTCAATCTCTCTAGTTTCATTTTCATTATCCACCCCTCAAATCTCATTTTTATATTCCTATACACCAAAAAGATATCCTCATGATATTATAATGTTTTTATTAGAAGGTTTTGACCTACACATACACACACCTCCATCGAATGGAAGTGAACATTATGTTTCTGGGTATGATGAAATACTTCCCATGAACCAATGATTGTTCAGTTCTCCTTGCGGCCTCTCATGGCGACATTATGATAGAAACTCTATTTATATATATATTATATATGATATTAATTATATATTTATACTTATTTATACTTTTATTACACCTACATTTAATAATTTACATTTATCATTAATACGATAACATTGTTTGAGGAAGTGTAGACTACCACCCCCTCAAAGTGTTGTGATTAGTTCACACAAATCATTTAACATATAATGGGTTGTTTTAATTAAAAATATGTGACATAGGAAAACTATATATTATTTTAATTACATAATTAAATATATAAAAAGATAATATATATATATATATATATATTTATCATTTTCATTATTACCCCTTCCTACACAATATTTTGCATCGACATGAAAGGTACCATGAAGGCTTGACTCTTTTAGATAATATAGCGGCAATTAATGTGGCTAGCACAAAGCTTACTGACTACTACTACAACTCGGTGTGGGAGCTATGGATTTTAAGTCAGTTGGAGGTCGCAGGGTACATCCCAAATCCAAAGGGTACAATATTGGGAGTATGGTCTCCAACCGTCAATGGATGGTAGAAATGTAACACGGACATGGCCTCCTTGGGATATCCAGGACCATCATGTTTTGGGGTGATCATCAAGGACTCCCAAGGAGAGGCATTGGAATGTTTTTATGGCCCTTGTGGGCATGATACTACCATGGAGGTAGATATGATGGAATTTATTATGGTGGTTGACATGGTTTATCAAAACCATTGGAATAATATTTCATTTGAGTGCGATTCAGAGGTGCCCGTCCAGGCGGTTTGGGAGAATCAGTATCAACTATAACGGAAACTGAACGGTAAATGGATCAACTACCTTCAAAGGATTTTAAACATGAATCAAATTGTGTTCACATGTTTCAGGAAGGAAATTATATTGAGGATGGGCTATCCAACAAAGGTGTCTTGGAAGAAAGATGCATGCGACTGAGCATTGTGCCTGAGGACTTGATGTATAATCTAATTCAAGTTAAATGTAAAATATCATCCTTATGTGTTCTATAAATCTTTTATTTATCAATATTACAGACTCTAAGCTCATATATCTAAAAAAATATGATATTGTTATATAATGATCATTATGGAAGGATTTGAGTTACTTACCTTCTTTCCGCAATGATCATTTAAATATGGGAATGTCACTCATGTGTACATATGACCAACTGTATCCATGATTATAACGTATTATCATATTCATACCCATATTTAATGATTCATTTTAAAATTAAAATCAATGTAAAAATATAATAATTATGTAATTTTTATTATTTTTTAGATGTTATATAAAGAACCATATGACCTTAGTTGCCCAACAATAGCTGTTTTGACACATAAACAAAATTTGCTCAAAACTCTTGCTGTAAACTCAATTGTTTGAGTAGTTGTAAAACCCATTGTAATAAGTCAAATAAAAGTAATTATAATCAGGAAAAAGGTTACAAATCAAGTATAAAATTAACATATGTTTATTATATAGTAATTTAAAGGATGTTCACCCAAAAGGAAACACATTTTATGGGATTCTTGTATCATTTTAATTACGTGAGGCATACTTAATTGTTGTAACCCTAATTTACTATATATGATGTACCTATAGGAACACTAACATATAATATAATTAATTATTTTATTTTATTGGTATTTATATATTTTATTTAATGAATATTACTTTTGGGGTTTCCAATCCATTTGTGACTACATTAGTAAGGGATTCTCATCTCACTTCTTACATCTGTGAGATAAATGCCATGTCCACTAATTACATATTTTGTGTGGTGTATCAAAAATATGTTTTATATTATATCCTGAATTAATATTAACTTCATGTAATTTTATACTTCCATTCTATATTTTTCTTTAATGAGGTTTATTATTTAAAAATGTTTCAATGTGGTGTGAGACACTTTCTAATGTTTAAATATTTTTTCCTCAAGACTAATACTAATGATGTCATAATGGAATTTCAATACAAGGAAATTATATAACTTTTTTTAATAAACCCTTTAATTCTCCTATGTTTATTCATGAAAATTTTCAAGTGTTAGTACTGTTTTCCCACTCACTAGTAACAAGATTTGTTTTTTTTAATTTTTTTCGTAAAATTTGATGTTATATATATCTTTAGTCAAAGAACCTATTTTATTTTAAAAATCATGTTTTATTAAAAAGTTTTGAAAAATTATTTTAAATAATTTTCTAAATACATTTTATCAATTTTCTTCCATTACCATATTTCAATGTAATCTTCTAATTTCATTAATAACGAGGAACTTTCTAACCACATTCTGTAGAAAAGGAATATTATTTTTACCTAATATGACATGTATGGATTCATCCACCATAATTTCTTTGAATATTACATATAATGTTTAAATGGATTATTTTACATGATAAATATTTTCAAATGGTTTTTAAAATGAAAAGGATATTTTTCTCAAGATTTTTTTTAAAAGTTATTCTTTTCTTTTGAGAACAACAACCCTTTACTTTACTGCACATGGGGTTATTGTATTGATACCAGCAATATTATTCCTCTGGATGTTTTATTATTGATTTGGAAAAGGTTAATATTGACATTAAACTTTTTTATTTATTATTTATTCACATTGATGTATTCAATTTCCATTGATCATTGAACTTTGAATTTCCCCTTATTATCCATTTCAAGTTTCATGGATATTACTTCTACCTAAATCATGTACCATTTTACATATGGATCCTAAATTGATAGTTATTTTATTAATTGGGGAATTGTTGATAGATCTATATTTCTCTTCCAATATAGTTATTTGATAAGGCATATTAGTTATTTGGATAATTCAATATGAGGAATTATTCTGACAGGTAAGGAAATGTGGATCCTGGACTTTATATAGCTTATTGATGCATCAACAGGTTCTCATGAGATGAATAACTGCGTAAATTTGGTTCTATACTTAGTTTTAAACATTTAGTGAATGGTACTAATGGTAATAGTTTTTCCTATTCCAAATACAAGACGTCTATAAAGAAAAAATTTCCCCTCATAGTGGTTTCAGTTATTATTCATCCATGTGATTTTGCATCGACATATCTATGGATATATTTCTTTTCAGTTCATTGATTATGGTAATGTGTTTTTGTTTAATACCTTTGCATATTTATTTGTCCATATTTAGTTATTTGATTGGATTTTGTTTCCAGTTATTACATTTCCATTTTTCCTAAATACATTCATTCAGTTTATTGATTACATGGCATTTGTGTTCGGTTTTTTATCTTTCCATATTGACTATTAACATTGATTCATTATTGATTTCGATATATTTTTCTCCTACTGAGTATTTGAACTCACCCTAATTAAGTATCATTCCCTTGTAATGTAAAAACATTGCTATTAAAGAAATGAAGGAATATACAAGAAGGATTAGAGTTATCCTTAATCAATTTATTTATTTAGAACAAATAAATATGTTGTAATTAATGTATCCCTTTTTAAATCAATGATCATTTCATTATCTGGATGACTGAGAATACTAATATGATCCATCCTTTGGGGCTTGAATACTTATAATCATGCTAATGTAATTAGTGAAAGACATAGTCTATGGGATATCTAAGACTGGGTCACTAAATTGTTCGGGATGATGACACTATATAAAGTATAAAATCCATTTCTCTTATATGTAGAAATCCTAAGAATTTATTGGGGAATACATCTGTAAACCTATCAAACACAGCTGGAAAAATGTTATTCTTGATCTCTTCCATAAATGACAAAGTTAACGTTTCTAATTGGTATGATACGTTGTAGCTATCTTTAAATTTTAGTACTCTCTAAAGAGGTGTTTGATGTTATAATTAGTCATAAAAATAACCTATTGGGTATAATAGTCAATGTGGGAATTGTATTTTTTTTAACATATCCATAACTATATTTCATTCATATACTTCCATTCCTATCATTGAGAAATCCCATTTCAACTCATGTATTATAGAAAATGATCTACATAGAAATTATCTACATTATCTTTGACCAAGATACACTTTAAATTTGAAAATGGATGGAATCATACCAAATTTTAAACTCAAAAAATTAACATCATGAGAAGAAATTAAGAAATGAGATGAAACTATATCAAATAAATCTTGAATAAGGGAATAATTCAAAAGAATAACACCTCAAATCATTGATTATCATGATTGATCATACAAAATCACCAGATCAACTTCATATAATTTCTTTCTCACCAACCATTTTTCTCTATTTCCCTATTGAGATTCCAATGAATATGAAGTCCTTGAATTCCATGAATGAACATGTTTATCTCTGTTCTACTAATGATATTGATTCATCTACCATCATCCCAATGAAGCATAGTATATTTGTGACACCTGAGAAGTGTTTCAAACACATGACCCCAGAATAGTGAAATAGTAAAACTAAAAATTCCACATCTAGTTTTAGTTGTGGTATGCTCCAAGTTGTGTGTAAAAAATCTATTCATGTGGTTAAATGAACCACATGTAGAAAAATCCAGGTTGGATCTTTGGTTTCATTGGAAAATTTACCAATCCTGTGGTTAGCTTTTGAACCATACCCTCACATTGGAAATAGGTGCCCCTATTCTACTTGCTCCCAAAATTAAAGATCACACTATTTATTATGGGTATCAACATGATTACTCATCTCATAGATCATGATAAATCCTTTTCACAAACTCTTTCTCCATTGAAATTATTTTTATAATCTGTAATAAAGAGCTCAAAAATCATTGGGAAAATCTGTATCCATAACCCTGACTGAAAAATGTGTTCCTTAAAAGATGAACTAGTAGAAATATCAGGTGTGAAACCCACTAAATTCATGAATTTATCCTCGTAATCTATGATATAAATATTTTTCTACATCAAGATAAAGAAGTTATTCATTCTTTTAATTATTACTGTTTGATGATAGAATTTTTTATCGAACTGTACTTTAAATCCCTCCCATGCAAGGCCATGGTCTTGTTTAGCCAAAACAGAAAAATATCACCACTTCCATGCATGATCCTCCAGCATATACATCAATATCTTGACTGTCATCAATTTTGATGTACAACGAGATTTGAATATTCTATTCATCCTATTAATCCACACTTATGCATTTTTGGGCTACGAATCACCTCAAAAAGATGAATTGATTATACTTTTGGAATTAGAATGAATGATCCACTTTCTCTAGTTCATCTGACGAGTTACCTCTATCCATAGACTAAAATTCATGGATGATACTCTAAAAAAACTATTGGTTCACCTATGGAATAGGTGAAACCACATTCTCATCAGCATTCTTAGGATGTTTTTTATGATGCCTACTAAGTTTCTTATTTATACAGACAGAAAAATTGTAATTCTCACTCTCTATTATCTAAAGGATTAACAATTTCAATTTATTACATCTCAATTATCACAATAGCGTTTTCCAAAATAAACATTTACATTTGTCAACAATTTTTAAAAAAATTAAAACTATCTTTGGAAAATAAAAATATTTTCAAAATACAACAACCAGGAACTTTTCAAATTGTTACATTTGAAACCAATTTCAACATTTTTCAAAAATCAAAAAATTGCACCAAATAATTTTTGAATATGAAAAATGCACTGCTAGGGGGAATTTATTTCTATAATGCATGTCATTCTCATGTCATTGGCTAAACCCATGACAATGAGAATCCAAATCCTATAAGTTTGTCCAAAAAAATTATTTACCCAACTCCATGATAACTTGATGTTCAATATTAAAAGGTTAGTTAGGTGTTTTTATGCACTACATATCTAGTACGGAAAATCCTACATATTTATAATAATTCAACATAAGTAATAGAACTGAATTAATTTCTACTCCAAGAGTAAGAAAAGATAACCGAGTCAAAGACCAACCAAGAATAATACCAATTTTTAAAAATAAAAAATGGAATGTCCATAAATAAAACCATTTCTAACATTCATCCCCTCATTGTATGATTATGAAGGTTGAAGGATATTAATTGGCCTTAAGTGGATTCCCCTAGGTGCCAGAGGCTAGTAATATATTCCAATAGATTCATTAACAATTAGGGGACTATTTTCAAGAGAAATTAAAACAATGACCCAAAAAATACATAACAAATGAATACAACTCGATGCATGATATTAAATATTAAACAAATCAAAGTAATAAAATTTATATCAAAAAAAAAATTTCAAAAGTGTAACATAGAAGAAGATACTAAAACATAAAATAAACAACTAAAGACAAAAAAAATCAATGTAAACTACATAACTCCAAGAACCATCATGCTCCATTAACGACTCCAAAAAACATCCCATGTATCACTATGCACCACTAGATAAGTATGATACATTACCTATCACCATGTCTCAATAGAAAATATCTACAAAATCATGGAGGTTTTAAAGAAGGAGAGAGTAATGATGCTTAGTAGGTTTTCCCCATACGAGTTCACTACTCACACCAATAGGATAGAACATGTCTACACAGTTATATAAAAAATTTATATAAAACTAATAAAAATAGTTTATATAAGAATAAAAAATAATTGCCCACTCAAAATAGTTTTGTAAAAAAAGAAAATTTTACATTGAAAACAATCCAACTATACATTAAAACAATTTTAAATGTTCCATTTTGTAATAGCTAACTCCTTTCCATATACCCAGACATTCAAACATGCCTCCAACCTATACCTCCCTATACTCATGAGTTATGATTCATCCTTTCACCAATATGTTACTTAATGAACAATTTTGATCGGGGAAATCCCATACAATTCTCCATACCACTAATGATGGGGGAGACTTATTACCTTTATCATTACTGAATTCAATTGAACACACACAACCAGTATGCCAAATTAAAATGCCAAAACAACCTTTTAAACATTTCAATAAAGAAATTTTGTTATTAAAAAATATAAAAATAAACCATTTCAAAAAAAAACCACCTATAATTTAAAACACATTTCCAATCAACAGAACCATGAAATCATTTTAAAAATCATGTTATCAATCTCCACTTTCTGCAAAAATTCCAAATTTCCACAATTCTCTAGTCCATCACAATAGAGGATTTCCAATAAGAAAGTCAAATGAATTTCACTACAAATTTCAATCAAAAAGATCAATTTGAAATCAATATTTCATATTATAAATAGTGGTGACGATACTGAAGCCACCTACCATAGGATTTATGGGGAAAACGAAGAACATCAGTAAAACTCTAACCTAACTGGGTTTAATATCAAAAACAGTCACCTTAGATCTCTTCCCCTAACATCAAAAAATAAAAATATAATAATATTTGGACACAAATACAATATATCTATAAAAAATTAACGTATATATAAGAAATAGAGAGAGATTGAAAAGTATATCTATAGAAAATGAAGAAAAACTACCCCAAACAATGACTTACTTTGACATCAGGACTTCAATGCACCATGAGAAGAATTAAAATATACATCAGATGAATGGGATAATCCTCTACAGCCTTTTATAGGCTCAATTTATGAGTTAAGGAAATTTTGAGGAAAAATGATGGGTTAATTGTTAATCCCAACCTAGTTCAACTTTTTATGGACCTTGTTTTAACCCATGTATGGTTTGTCGCACAATTAGGAAAATTTTCCTCTAACTATGCACTACCCACTAAGTCATCGAGGGTGGGGGGGGGTTACACTGTGCACAGTCCATGAAAAATACCTATGTCCTAGGTTTCACGATTTCTCTAAGAATTCTACATGGTTAGGAAAAACCATGCACCTGCTTGTGAGCCTTCTCCTTATCCTTTGTCTCATTGTGCATAGTTTTTAAGTGTTTTACGGATATCGAAAATTGTACACCAATCACATAGCATTATTCAATCCAAAAAACACTCCAAAAATCTTCCAAAACATACCAAAAATCACTTATAAACATTATATAATTAAAAATAACAAATCAAGGGTTACTTACATGAAACTGGGAGTGATACAAATTAATTTGGATTAAACACATTAATTTGGTGGTTGGAATAAGGATTTCAAAAGTAAATGATTAGAAGAATCCATGCATTGAAAAGGAATAATACATCGGAAAATAATTATTATAACATATGTAATAGTAATAAATTTAATATGCATATGATGTATGTTAAATTGGTGAGGCGTTAAATGAAATCCCTAAAAAATACTATGTCTGAGATTCCTTCCAAAGAGACACCTGTGAGACCCCGATCATCCAACAGGGTAGGGCACGCAAAATTTGGGTGCCCCTGGGTTATCTTGTGTAAATCAAGGAAGTATTATGTGACTTGGATAATATTGTGGGTGGGTCATGATAAATATTGGTGCCCATAGATGATCCTTTTATCTTGTTTATGGAATTTTCATTGGGTTACACAAGCTGTGAGACCCTAATATGATTATGTTACCAAAGGAATAGAATTGAATGATTCCATATGATGAATTTGGATAAAGAGTTATCAAATAAATTATCCCAGAGTCATTACTATTGTTATTGGGATGATTCTATACCTATTGAAGAAACTATAAAGAAACCTAGATATTAGTGAAATATATATCTTGGATCGTTAAATGGTTATGATGTATGGAGAAGAAATTTTAATGGGAGGAATTTGATAAAAAGATATAAATAAAATAAATAAGGAATGATTTACATTTTATAAAACATTATTTGGTAAATAAAACAATCACAATAATCAAATATAACTTTATATTAATCCTTTAAATATGTAACTCAATGTAATGAAATATTAAGACTAGTATATTAATAAATGTTCTTGAGCAAGAGAGATATTCAATGTGTTAGAACATTTCCTTCCTGAGTAACAAAGTGTTGAAGTTATTAAATGGGTTAATCTAGTTGCTTATAGAAAATTGGAATGATTCATTTAGGGTTTAAGAGGAATTTTATGCACAATTTACCCAAGGAATTTTATTCTTATATACTCAATATGATTGGTTATGTCCACGATATTTAGTAAGCAAGAATATGTTTGGAAGGGTTAAAGAATTTCTATAAGGATGGTTCTGGTTTGGGAATGTATTATATTCTCGTATGTGGAATTATTATATCATGATGGATGAATTCGATATTGTTTCACGAGATACTCTAATAGTGGTATGAATATATCAACTAGGCATAAGTTGTAAGGAATATAGTGCTGTGAAGATAGTATATGAGGGTAACCATTAAAATGGGAAGATACATTTTTTGTTGAAAATTCCAACAATGTTTCATTAAATGCTGATCAAGGTCATTGAAACATATGGTTGAAAAGTAGGACAAGTAATAATTCAATATGATTGGATTATCTGAGAAATAACTGAAGGTGTTAGGGAACTCCATGGAATTTCTATGTCATGTATAACAGTTATATAAATAAATTCATCAATTTTTTCGGGTTGGTGATATCAAATATATATTTTATGATGTGTTGTAAATATACAAGAGTTCAATTTAAAATGGAACAATTGAAAGTGATTCTTTTTTTCATTCAAGAAATTAAGTAAATAGTTACTACATTGAGGACTTTAGTGTAACTGATTTTATCAGGCTCAAATGAATCTAAGAAAAATATGTGTTTCTTCAACTCATTTTTCTCACGTAATTAAAGAATATGTTTGATTACAAAGAGTTGTGATGAACAAGTTTGAGGGGATTAATTGAAAATAGATGATTTAGGATTCCTCAATTTAAATAACATGTTTTTATAATAATATATTGATAAAAATGATTATTTTGGATAAAAATATTTATCTAGTTATTTTTTAAAATATGTGGGATGTGTTCCCGCAGCCCATTGGTGAGATATTTTAATAAAATATTCTTCTGATGAGGATTGGTTTCAAACAAATATAATAATATATATATATAGGATACAGAAACAATAATTTTTTTGATATTCATAATAAAAATAAAATAAAAGTTATTTAGTAAAGAAAAAATTATTATTATTTTTCTTATAAAGATGTTGGGAAAAGAAAATAGTGTCTAATTGGATATTCGTTCGACGTTTTCACTTAGAGAAGTTAAAAGTAAAAAAATAGAAGATTGTTTCAAACTTTTTTTCAAGGATTATTCACTTTATATCCTAAAGAGTTTGGATATGTGATTGTGAAGAAAAATGTAACTAGTTATATTTAACTTCAATGAGGAAGAGAATATTATTTTGAACTAAAAAATTATCAAATTATAAGATTTTATTGATTCTATACTAAATTTCCTAAAATGATGAGGATATATGATGATAAATAAATATAAAGAGTTATATTAAGTTATTTTAAGAAAATTAATTTCACTTAATATCATAAAAGATGTTTTAGTATATGAAATAAAGAAAAAAGTAAATAGTTACACTAATTACTATGATAATGTTAAATTCAAATAATATCATAAAATATTTGAGGATATAATGGTAAAGAAAAAGATAAAAGGTTATATTTTATTACTATAAACAATGAAAATCCCTATTATATAAAGTAATATACCAATTAATACTAAATGTATCAAACTAAATATCTTAAAAGAGATTAGGGTATAAT
Organism: Viscum album; assembly: GCA_963277665.1. Taxonomy (NCBI): domain Eukaryota; kingdom Viridiplantae; phylum Streptophyta; class Magnoliopsida; order Santalales; family Viscaceae; genus Viscum; species Viscum album. Next base: position 1,719,365,366 of record OY728136.1, on the reverse strand, counting down.
GGTAAATAAAAATTAAAAGAGTTAAATTAGTCACTATAATAATGTTTATATCACTTTATCCTAAAAGAGTTTAGGATTTACTAGTAAAATGATAATGTAAATAGTTATATTATTTAAAAAATATTTCAGTAAAGAGAATTTTACACATTTTTTCACTTAGATGATGATGATTTACATTGAAAAAAATCTAAGCAGACAACAAAATACAACATTATAAAATATGATGTTATAATGTTAAATAGTTTTAATGTATGTTCAAAGAGTTGAACATAATAAATATGATCCCTATGTACAACCATTATTAACACTACATTTCTTCATAATTGTTACTCACTAAGAGGATAGTTTGAGTCTTTTATCAGATGTTCATATAAGTATGTGATATGAATTACATTTTTGTTTAATTTTTAAAATAAATTACCGCATCAACCAACTGATGGTCAGGTAATATCTCATTGTGTTTAATAATTATGAATTTGGTTGTAACAGTATGAAATGTATCAGGTTATTATAAATATGGAAACTTCTATTTAACACTCGTTAATGTATGCTAAAATTTATTTTACATAAATGGTTGAATGATAAATATCCCCTCAAAGTACAAACATTGAATTGTCCCTAACTGGATGATAATCATAGAGTTTAATGGGTTGTGATGATATTTAAATGTTTTCTTGAATAAATTATTATATCAATTATAAAGGGTTGTATATGAGATATTGAATATTATATTATTGAGGTAATAAGTAGTGACTTATCACATGGACTGATCTACTAAAGTATATCTTTTGGAATGTTATACAGTTATAGATATACTCAAGTATGCATTCTTATTAATATTCCTTATTTCCTGAGGATGGTGCGATACCTAGCATGAGAACCTTCATACATTTATACCCAAATTTCTCATGTCACCTTATGAACATAGAAAATAAGGGGGTGGATGGGTTTTTTGCTAATTAGGTTATTGGTTGGAGTGCTACCTTGAATGGATTTATCCCCTTGTATGAAAAGGAAAGACATGTGACCCTTTAATGAATATGAATGAGGAAATGAATGGCCATGATTAGTTGTTTTACATATGATGTGTTCAACTACTTTGATAAGAGACACATGATGTTCTTATAAGATATATGAATGACATGGGATATATTAATTTTCCTGGAATGTATTTTTCATCGAATTAAAGAAAAAATTGAGAGGCCTACAGTATATTGACATCTTATACGCCTAGTGGTCATTAAATGTCCTAGAAAAAGTGATTGCATAAGATACATGTTTTGTATATGATACATCTTATGTCGGAAATTTTCATATATATACATGATTATGTTTGAAAGAGATCACACCAAACCTCTTAGTGGATTGAGTAACACTGATGATTTTCTAGAGATCACCCTTTGATTAAAACAATAAAATAAGCATTTCATAGTTGTTGTAAATGATTCTAAGACTCATAAGGTCACACAATTAGGCCCTTTGATAAGGATAATATTTTAGACAATTTATTTTTTCAAAAATAATGGTTAATGATGAAAAATATAATCCAAAAGAGTTTGGATGGATTCAAAAAGATTGGTGAAGTTATTCAGAAATTCCTTAATATATTTTAGTAGAAGTGGTAGATTGTTAAATATACACTAATTTATATATACACACACATATATATTATATGATATTATATATATAAGTTGTATATTTAATAACATGCATTCAAGGTGTGTATTATAATACATGTATTAAATACATGTGATAATAATAACATGTATTTTATATTTATTTATTTATTCACAATGGTTTATTTATAAAATATAATATGTTATCTCAAAATCCATTTTTTTGATATTTTCAAATAACCAAATTTTTGGTGAACTGGTAACCTTAAAACATCAACCACCTAATTTAAGGCCTCACACAACTGAAACTATCAACATAAAACTAGCACCAATAGATGTTGACCTACTCATTAGAAACCACAACATCCACTATCACCGCTGATAAACCAGAAATAGAAAAAAACCGACCAATAGATTCCAAACCATCGATGCCTTACACGAAGAGCCTCATAAGAAGAAAAAATAACCAGAAAACAAAAAATCATCAGATGAAGATCACCATCATCCTAAAATGAACACCATGGTACATACAGTAAAAACCATACACTGAGAGTTGAAATAAGACCCCATCATAAACCTAAATGAGAGGGGAAATCTCATGTCAGTTGAGCCTCCAAGAACACCATAACCACTCACACAACAGATATCAAAGCCTCTTGGAGAACAACATTCCTCTAATGGGATCCATAAATTGCTAGGACCATCATCCCATTACTTTAGGCATGTTAAACATTACTTCATCTAGAAAAACCCACAATCATAGATACAAAAAACACTATAAGGAACACCACCAATGGGAACAATTGATGAAAATAATCCATTAAAGAGAATGCCTAGAAAATCATTGAACACTCACACATCATATCCCAAAACATCTATGAAGGCCACCACACCTATCCAACTAAGAGTGGAGAAAAGGATCATAAGGTCAGAGCAGAGACTATGTAGAATAGTTCCACAACATCATACTATTCTATTCACCATGGAACTGACATAAAATACACACCAAAAAGAATGAAACTCAGAAGAATCATCTTCATCATATAGTCAATGATGACGATGAGGAAAAAAATTTATGAAACCTTCACCAAATGAATACTCAAGGATGAATGTGTATAAATGGTTCCATTGGATCCAAAACCAAAGATAAGGAAAGTCACGTGAATAGAAGAATAAAAAAGGGTAATGGAAACCCTAAATTAGAAGGGATGGTAGGGAGGTGGAAGAATGAGAAAAAAGATGGGGAGAAGGGCATTGAATGATGGTTAATTAGGGGGAGGACCTTCCTTCAACAGAGCTCCACCATCCAAAATGCTTCTCATAGGAAACCAAGCACATGATACAAAGGAGAGAAATGCATGTCAGAGGCCCTGTTAGGCTATGCTAAAATCCATAATGAACATAATAATTGGTTCTACATATAATTGAACATGATTCAATGAATCATGGGAACATATTTATTTGGAAACATTAATATGGTTGAAAAAGATTTATTAAATCAAAATATTCATGGATGGCTATAAAATGGGACGTGATCCCTCCTGTTGAAAATAAAAAAATTTGATCAAATATTTCATTTTTTATCTTCCTCCCACACTATTTTTTTCATCTAATATGAAGGAACTAGAATCATTTCAGTATTTTTGGTATCCTTGTGATATTAGAATTCATCAATTGGTTAATATACCCCCCAGAAGGAAAAGTTATTTCATTAACTTATTTGTGATCTAAATCACGCATTATCCTTTGATGTGGAAGAAGAAAACTGCAACCATTTACAATTTCAAGGTTTATTGTTTATAAATTTTTTATTCATTGATTATAAAATATAGTTCTTCTTATATTTGAGATATATTATATTGTTTATGATCATGGGGTGATCATATAAACCCATCAGGATTATACCTTAATTTTCTAGATGAATTATTTCTCTAAAAGTGTGAGGATATACACCCAAGATTCTAGTTTAATTACTTCCTCTAAAGGGCGAGGACATTCCCCAAAATATTTATAATCCTTTAATCCTTGATAGGGTATGGTATTCCTCTATGTTTTTGGAATAATGTTTTCCTCTAAAGGGTGCGTAAACACACATATGTTTCTATATTTCTTTATTCCCTGACAGGGTATAGATATTCCCCTGAGTATTGGGATGAATGGTTCACCAGTAGGGTGTAGATCCACCACTATGTTTCAAAATGATGGGTTTTCATGGGTGGGGAGAGTCTACCCCTACGTTGCAAATGATGGTGTATACTCAGAGACAAACTGACACCAGTAGAATATGGTCTAATTGGTTTAATGAATCATGTTAGAATTAAAGGATTTACGATGTTTATTTATTTATTCCATTTCACCTTATTTATTTATCTATGGAGAATATTAAATGTATAAAACATTATTTTTTTGGTTCTGCATGGGTCTATGTTGGTGTTTCCCTACAGAGTTATAATCAATCCCTGATTCGACCACCATAAATCACGGTTACTCAAGAATACTTCGCTTATCACACCTTCACATTAGAAAGAAGCCTAAGAATTGAATGTTTGGTTGAAAAGGTTGGATGGATTCAGGAGATGGATGAGCTATGTGTTGGGGATATATTAAATCATAATGTTTTTATTGTTTTATATATTTGTTTAATGCGATTAACATTGTGGTAATCAATCTATGTGTGATGGAATTACTGTGAGTATATATAACTATATGATATTGTATTCATTTATTATTTATGATTCTACTCTATTACTTCGATATAATATGAATTCTGATTTAAATTTCATTTGGTTTATTTATTTTCAATATTCTCTCTTACAAGTTTGTATAGTATCCTCATGGTAACACCCTAGACCTTAGATACAAGTAAGAATCCTCTATCGTGTAGGGAGTCCTTCCTCCAGACATGTAATGACCTAAACCTATTATTGTACAATGAACCAAGAGTGAAATTATTTAACCATGACTGTTTGGATTCCACATATTCACATAAAGAAATATATATTTTTAGGAATGAGAGAAATTCATACAGTGGTATAATTTTTGCAGACATTTTGATGAGGATGTTTCATATAATTTTTTTAATTTTTAAATTTAAATGAAATCGTAATGATTTTTTTATATTTATATTATTTATTTAATTTTAATATCAATGAATATAATAAATAGTGGAATTTATTTAGTTCTACGAAATTAAAATCATGTTAGAGGAACTAAAACATTGAAGGCACTATAGAATTAATGGGAAAATGTTTGGTGAAAAAGGTTAAAACAATCTTGTTTGTAACATTTTTTAAAAAACAAACTGGTTGTTTTTTTCAACTCCACACACCACACTAAGAAAATTGAGTTCATTTTTATATAGACATATTTCTTCTCCATAGTAATAGTTATTGAAAATGAATATTAAAATAGATAAGAGTTATGATTATATAAAAATGAACTCATGTAACTTGGTAAGGTGGCTAATGTTGAAAAAAATTGGAAACTTTTTATTTATAATTTTATACTAGAATTATTTGATTAAATACTATGTAGTAAATGTATATATAATGCATTTTAATAAATTTTTTGTTTCTAATTTTTTATAGACTATTTATATTACAATTTTAATGGTATGTCTTAATACGAAATTTTTATATTACAAATATTTAGTCACTAAAAAACATGATACTCTACTTTATGTTTTTTTACATTTCAATTGATGAATTGATATTCATCTACTTTTTTTTTTCTAAATCCATTCATTGAATTCCTGTGTTTTCAATTTTTAAGTAACTCTTTAGTAAAAAATTTGTTTCACATAGTCAAAACTGATCAAACATGCTCATATTATCATAATGATTTAGTATAACAATCCATGAATCATTTTTCACCTTTAATAATTAACCCCATATAAATCTATCATGTGGTTTGGCTGATAAGATAGAAAGTGTGTGATTTTATTTTAATAGTGACATTTTCATTCGCAACATGGGTCACTATTCAAATCATATAAAACATGCTCAAGCTATCTTGATTATTTATAAAAATGGATAATTATTCATTTTTTACTTCATGGAATTAATCTAACAATAATTTTACACACAATGTGGATGATATAACTAACTGTGAATATTTTCATATTAAAATTTTCAATTTAGCTAAAAACATGTGTCAAATTGTAAAAAAAATCAAATATTCTTGGATTGAGATTATACATCCGGAAAATTATTTGTGATACATCTTTGATATTTACAAATTTAGCACACATTAATTTAACATATGTCATGTAAGGTATTATTGATGGTGAGTTTATTTAATTTCATGGTGAGATTTTAGTTAAAAAATGTGTCACAGAGTCAAAAAATTACTATCATGTTTTCTGGATAATTTTTGAAAATGATAGATGATTCATTTTCAACCTCTTATAATTGACCTCAATTCACAATAAAATGTGGTGTTTTTGGTCTGATTTATTTTTTTCAGTTGAAATGTAATAGTTTAGTACAAAACAAAAATTACGAATAGAAAATTGATAAAATATTCATTGATTTTCATAAACCAGTAAGATGATTTTCCATGATTCATTTTTCAAATATGGGAATTAAAAAATTTTTAATTAGATCATGGTGTGGAAGGTGTGAATGAAAGGTCTTGTTTTCAATTTATACGTGGTACATTAGTTCAAAACATGCACCATATTTTAGAAACTAATCAATGATATTTGGATATTCATTCATGAAAATGTTCAATGATTCATTTTTTACATTTAGGAACCAACCTAACATTAATTCAACATGTGGTGTTGTTGATATAACAAAAATTATGAATTTTTATTTTAAATGTTACATTTTAGTTCAAAAACTGTATCACATAGTCAAAAATTATCATACACACTTTTATTATCATGATAATTTATAAAAACATTCCATGATTTATTTGGGACATGTATGAATTAACCTCACATCAGTCTGGTAAGAAGTGTGATCAGAATGACTAAAAGTGCGTGTTTTTTAATTTAAAATAACATATATTTTCATTTAGAACATGAACCACATAGTCAAAAACATAAAAACATTCCCATATTTTCATTATACTTTTGAAAAATGATAGATTATTCATTTTTTAAATGATGGAGTTAGCCACAAATATTTGCTACATATGGGATGGTTCGTAAAATAAAAAGTATATGTTTTCGATTTTAATTTTTCATAAGTATCACACTATCAAAACTGATAAAAAATTTAACACCCCAATATTTCATCGTAAGTTATCTCTTCAAAGTAATCCAATAAATTACGCTACATGCAACAACGTGTTAGAGCGCACCACGAATTACCAAACTAGTCGTTTAAAAAGCATTTATCAATAGTATAATCTGCATTTTGAATTATATATATATCTTATATAATTTTAATATTCATATTTTGTGTATTATAGACATAATATAAGGAAAAACTCAATTTTCAGATAAAAGAAGTTATTTTCTAAAAGTGCAATATTGCCACCTATTTAATGGATAATCCTTTTTAAAACGAATATTTGACACTTTTATATATTGAAACTAATAAAATTAAATACTTCTTTAGATGAGGGACAAAAAAATTTATTTTGTATAAAAACAATTTAGTTTTCGGATAGCTTTCATATTTTGATGAATAGTGAAAAAATACTAAATTTTAATTGAAAAATACTTTTTTAATCGAAATAATTTATAGTTATAAATTTTAATTTTAATGGTTTGTAAGAATAATTAGATTATATTTTTATAATTTAATAATATTTTGGTCATTATAAGTAATTTTATATTTAAATTTGACATCGAAACTTGTCAATCTTCTGATAGTTTTTACTTTTTAAAAACCCGCTTTTTTGTTTTGACAATGGGAATTAATTTTTAAATTATAAATGAAACTTCTATGTATTAATTTTTTTAAAATAAAATTTATTTCTGAATTCAGAATATTCAAATTAGAATAGGGTGAATTTTTGGTATTTTTTCCAAAAAAAATCAATTTTTGATGAATAGTGAAAAACACTAAGTTATTTTTTAAAACCGACATTTTATTTAAATAATTATTAATTTTATTAAAAGTTATTTTAAACCAAAATAGATGTCTAATACCAATATATGTTCAATTAATTTCATTTGAATCATTTATTAATAAAATCTGATGTATAAATTTTTATTGAACTTTTTACCGTCTTTTACCCACCTTCTAGGAGCATTTGAAAATTTGCATAAAAATTAATTGTACCGCTTATGTGAGTTGAATTAAAAATATCTGAGAGGCATGGTTTACATCAGTATGTAAAATTTGGTTCAATAAGATGAAAATAATATTTGGGGAAGAGTTACTTTTGACATTTATTTACCACGATTACAAGTAAATAGGGTAATTAATGGTAAAATGATATTATAACTACCCTAACACATGTTATAATTCTATTGGATAGGTGTAATACACCAAAAAACATCATTAGTGATAAAATATGACCCTCTTGGGTCTATTAGGATTATATTAGGACGTTTAGTATAATTTTATTTAATGAAGAGTTAAAAGTGTTAAATTCAATGTTTTTTAACTAAACCGTTTTTAATATAGGGTTATACATAAAATAAAGTAGACAATAAATATTCATTTTAAATCTAAATAGATTTCATAATTCATTTTATTTTATTTATAATTTTTATGCATTATATAATTAAATTTATTTACGACACAACGATGATGCAATTATTACCTTATTAATGAAAGAATCAAAGAAAGGGTATTATAAATATTAAAATAAATATAATTTCAATGTATTTATGACATAAAAGAATTTTATAGGTGGATAAGACATGTTAGGGTTGATTCAATGTATCATGTTCGAAGTAATCAATTTTTGAAGACATTCACAAAAACCAAAAACAAAATAGTGTCAAAATTGACATAACTGAGTTTCAAAAACAAATATCATGTTATTAAATCATATAATATACCTAAAAATATAAGGTTAGTAAAATGAGATTAAATAATATTATATATGTAATTAATGAACCACTCTAGGATCTCTTGTATGTTTAGTGTATGTTCACTAACCATATAGAGACAGAATTCAAGAAAACATGGTAAACGTTAAACTATTTAACTAAGAGTTAAAAACAAAAGATAATGTTAAAATTGTAACCTAAACATTTCTAAAACCTTTGGGTGAGAGAATGTATAACCATAACAAACTAAGGCTAGAAATAAATTCATTTGAAGCCATTATAAATAGAATATGATTGAATAATAAATTAATATTTTAATCTTTTCTGAAAGTGACCCTCACCCCTCTTATAAAAGGGCACTTCCAATTCTCTCAAAATCACAAATTCAAAGCCATTTGGCTCATCCAAAACCTACCCAAATATCCTCACAACATCCATAAAATCAAAATAGAGTAATTACATTGATCATAAATCCAACCTATGGATCCCTTTTGATCAACTCAAAAGGAAACACCCAAAGAAGAGGCAATACTTTCCACACCCTCTTTCATGTTATTTTCATTTTCCACTTATTATTTATTAGTTGTTTCCATACCAAAATAATAACTCCAGTAACTTCAAAATACTATGATGTTATTATAAATATGTTATATCCCAATTCGTTATTCTATCCATCCTATAAATAACAAAGTCAGCATATGTGCATACGTACGACTTACAGTCTCCTTGTCGTGTTGTAGTTTATTATTCAAACATTTCATTATTTGGATGGGTATAACAATGAGTAGAACTAATGTAAATAATAAATATTACATGTTAAAGATTATTTATATATGATATAACATCCAATTACATAAAATTTCCCCATTAATATGATGATATTGTCACTCGTGCGTACGTACGGACTACGGTAACCACGAACACGATGAGATTAATTCCCCATCGAAATTATTCAAGAATAATTTTCATTTTATCATTAAATATATTGCTTAGGAACATAATATCATTATTAATATTAATCAAATACATCATACCCATAACTAAAATGGATTACGTAACCCAGAATATAAAGGAAAACCGACCAGTTAACACCCGAAATGATGATACTACTAAACTATTATTAAAAAATAAATATTAGAAGATCATATATGATATCATATTTATGTATGTTGTTCTTGTATAAGATAATAACAATGATTTAACTATTATACCAGTGGTAAAAGTATCCTCAACCAAGGAAAAGTACAAGGTAAGGGTTACTTCAACAATCTCTTCATTATCCGAGGATGTTTTTACGTGAGTATATATTGGGACCTCTTTATCATCCACATACGTGTTTCATAAAAATATTTTCAAAAGAATTATTGTAATGTTTTATTGAAGCGAATATTTAACTAGATCATCATTTTCAATGGTTTAAATATTTATTGTTCTAAATCATTCCCATTAATGTCAATGTTTTCCAAATGGTATTAATGGATTTATTTATATGGACATGAATGTATAAAAAATGTTAATTCATTTCAAAATTTTAAAAGTGGTATGGGACACTATGATTCAAAAGTTTCTTTAAATATCATAATTTATATATTGTGTGAAATTTAAATGATTCCATGAAAAAGAGATATTTCCCTCAATGAGTTTTACAACCCATTTTAATCAATGACAATATACGTCGATGGATTTTAAACATGATTGAAGTGGATTTATTATGATACAAATCGTACATTTTTTATTTAAGGTTTTGTGATATATTTGATTGCGGATGTGTTATTTTTATACCATTCATGGATTATGGTTAAATTTTTGAAATTTCGTAATCTAGTTTGAATTCGAATGATTATGTTAGGTTTCAACCTTTTCGTATGAGGAATGTATTAGATTTAGTAAGTGATGCTTGGAGCCCGCTATAGCTCCTTGGTCCATAAGTATGTCAAATTAAACAAATGGTTGTGTAATTGGATGTGGCCTTTCCCAATTATGATATATAGTTTTGGACAAGGACTTAATAATTTTTAGACATCTTGGTCGAGGCCTTGAAAAATGTTTCAGAATGTCCTGCATTATAAATTACATCATTATGAAAATATTATTGATAGTTCATATGGTAATTCGACTAGTATAATACCCACCACTATGTTTTATTATGGCATTATTTACTCATCTCATATTCCTACCAGAAAGTATTCATGTTTATTATTTATAAAGGCAAATGTTCTCAATTATTCAACATGCTTTATTTTTAGGGTTTCTTCTACTGTATTTCTTACCATTACTGAGCGTTTGAGCTCACCCCTTTCTTATGTTTCATTTTCCCAGGATTACAAGAAGTGTATTATGATGGATATGCAGGGTAAAGATAGTGGATTAATGGAATTCTCAAAAGATCATTTATGTTGTGTTGTATTTTATAATGTGTAATTTAACATTCATGTATGTAATCTATTTTCCAAGACTGCTAAACTGATTTGTATTTTAGGACATGATTCCTTGTAATCATTCAAATGTATTAAAATAATGCACTGACTATGGGCTTCAGGGTTCGAGGCATTACAGTTGGAATCATAATATGTTTAGTACCAATCTTGTAAACTATATTTACATAAAATGTGATTAGGGCACATTAACCTATAATATAATTTGAGTATTAGTATAGAATAACATCAAATAATTTTGGTAATGTAGAGATTTTGTGTATTTTCCAAGAAATAAATCCATGTCTGGATACGCTTAGGTAGAGATGGATCTGGAAAAGACGTACCTATGAGTGAAAACTCTGATAAGGATTTTCAGGCTTGACCTGGGGTATCCTGGTACATGAAAATCGGCCTTTATGAACTCTTGGTTATGACACTCCTGGGGGATATGCTTAGGATAAATCACATTTTCATTGCAATCCATTATGAAGGAATTAAAAGCAAACACTTTCTAAAATAAAACAGTTTCTGATTATAGATTATATGTATAATCCATTCAATTTACATTAGGTATTTTTCATTTTTGGAATTACTCATTTAGATTTATAAACTAATATAGTTTATGCCATTTTTTAGAAATGGTACCTAGTATAACGAATTAGAACACCAGCAATACACATGATCCAAAGATTAAGAAGGATCATATCATTAAGGTTACTAAGAAAACAATTAGAATGGAAATATTCTCCCATATATTTTCTTCTTATGGAGAAATAGTATAATGTGTTAATAGGATAAGTAAAGAATTATTTGAGTCCTATATCTTTTAAGGTAATCAAGAGAAGAATAAGATGGAAGATAGAAATATGGATAAAGGGAAGAGGGGAAAGATGAATTTTCCTATATTTGATAATTGTGGAAAGAATCACCATGGTAAATCTTGAAGGGAATTATAGTTTTTTATAAGTGTGGAGAAAAAGGACACCAAGTACTAGATTTAAATGGTTAAATAATGTTGTCCATAGTACAATGCTTCATCTGTAAGGTGTTTGGACACTATGAGAATCAATGTCCCAATCATCAAAGTATGCCCCAAATGATGCTATTCGATTATAATCTAGTTATGATACTAGCACAGATGAACATGAATGCCCAGTGTTCTTATATCATTATTAAAGAATTATTTCATTTGAGTGTTGTATCATTGATGTACTGGTTATATGAATTACAGAAATAAATAAGGATTTTACTAAAGTATTATTTCATTGGGGATTGGAGATTATATGGCTCTTAGAAAAGTTACTCAATAGATGGTTAATTGTTTGGAAAATATATGTTTGAAGGGAAGATAATCCTTAACATGGCTTTGATTTTGAGGTAGTGATTTTGGAATAACATATGATTGATTTGGATAAATTATTTCAGAAATTATTGACTAAATTGATAATAATTAATGAATTGTATATTCCATCATTGATGGATTTTACAACATATTTGGATAGATGGAGTATATCTAGTATTCTATAAGAAATAAGGGTGAATGATTGTAATAAATAAACTTTTATGGTAATTCAGGGTGTTATAATGATTTTAAAGAATGCCTGATGAAGGTATGAACATGTTATTACATGGGAATAAAGATCTTCATTGTCTTTACCTTCCTTATAAATTATTGATAGTGATATTGGACAGATGTATTTTGGATAAGTCTAAATGTTGGAATCAATTATGTTTTACATTGGATACTATTTTTAAGGTTACATAATTTATTGATATTATTTTTTATTGTCATAAAAGCTGACTACCAGGATGTTGGCCGACAACCTGTCACGTCCACCAAGTCCGCTATACATGAACCTGCAACCAAAGGGTGACAAAGGTATCACTTACCACTGGACCATCTGATATCCTGTTTTGTATAATGTAGTTTTTTAAAAATAAAATTGGGCAAATAGATGAATTATAAATTCATTTTTTTGAAAACCAATAGGATTAGGATAAATTGAATAATTTTGGGTTATGTTATCATTTATAGTGAAAGATGATTTTTGGGTAGAAAATAGTTAACGAATGGAACTATAATGTCACTAATTCATGTTTGACATATTCTATGAAGAAATTAATTATTAAAATTTAGGATATTAATCTTAAAACAAAAAATTATTTATCATATTAACTTATGTTTTGTTTAACCAATGATATTTTAAATCATTATAGAATGATGTCTTTGAGGCCCTCAATTATACACTTGTTTGTGATTGATGACCTCAAACACTCCCTATATATATTTATGTTTTCCACCAATTAAATATCTCTAATTTCCACAAATTATCTTTTAATTGAGATCATAATTTGTTGGTGACTTTTTTCTTTACCTTTCCCTCTTATTGATACTAAATTTTATTAACCCAATTTCCAATGTGAGTTTTCCAAAAATATAGTTTTATATTTTTAACCTTTTACTATCAAAGAAAAATTTCAAATTTATAGGAAACACATTATTGAAGGAGGAGAGAATGTAACACCCCAAGATTTCATAGTATGTTGTCTCATCAAAGTAATCCAATAACTTGCACTAGACTCAACAATGAGTTTGAGCGCACCACGACTTACCAAAATAGTCGTTCAAAAAGTAGTTATGATTAGTATTAACTGAATATTAAATTGTACATATATTATATATAATTTTAATATTAATGTTTTGTATTTCATAGACATAATATAAAGAAAAGCTCAATTTTTCAGATAAAAAATTTATTTTACATAAAATACAATTTTACTACATATTTATTATATAATCCTTATTAAAACCAATATTTGACACTTTTATATATTAAATTTAATAAAATTAAATTTTTATTTAGAAATATGACATAAAAATATCTTTTGGATAATTTTTTTGGTACCTTTCTGATAACATTTATATTCTGATGAATAGTGAAAAAATACTAAATTTTAATTGAAAACAACTTTTTTAATCGAAATAATTTATTATTATGAATTATGAATTTGAATGGTTTGAAAAAATAATTATATTATCTTCTTATCATTTAATACAATTTTGGTCGTTATAAGAAATTTCACATTTAGATTTTACATGAACCCATTTCAATCTTTTGATAGTTTTTACTTTCTAAAAACCTGCTTTTTGGTTTTGACAATGGGTATTAATTCTAAATTAATATATGAAAATTCTATGTTTTTAATTTGGTAAAATATAAATCATTTTATAAATAGTAATATCAAAAATATCTTAGGGTGGTGTTTTGGTATTTTTATGAAAACATTCAATTTTTGATGAATATTGAAAAACACTGTGTTTTTGTTTAAACCGACTTTTTAATTAAATAATTATTTACTTTATTTAAATTTATTTTATATCAAAATAGATTTATAATATATATATGTTTTCAATGTAATCCATTGGAGTCATTTTATAATAAAATTAGATGTATAAATTTTTGTTGAACTTTTTACCGTCTTTTACACACCTTCTAGGAGAATTTTCAAATTTGAGTAAAATTGAATTTTACTACTTCTCTGAGTATAAATTCAATAATACAAGAGACATGGTTAATATCACTCTGTAAATTGTGGTTCAATAAGACAAAAACAAATTTTGATGAATAATAACTTTTGTATTTAATTTACCACTCCTAAAATAAAATAGGGTAATTAAGGGTAACAATGATATTATAACTACCCCAAGACATGTATTAATACTATTGGGTACGTGTAAATTCGACCAAAAAAAACCCTAGGAAAAATGTGATCCTCTTTGATCAAATTGGATTAGATTATGACATTTATTGTAATTGTATTTAAGAAGAGTTAAAAGTGTTGAATTCAATGTTTATTAACTAAACCATTTTTAATATAAAGATATACATAAGATAAATTAGACTATAAATATTCATTTGAAATATAAAAATATTTCCAACATGATGGAATTTTAGTTATAATTTATATACATTACAAAATTAATTTTATTTATGACAAAATGATGATGCAATAATTACCTTATTAATGAAAGAATCAAATAAATGGTATTATAAATATTAAAATAAATATAATTTCAATGTTTTTATGATAACCAAGAATTTTATAGGTGAATATGACATTTTAGCATTGATTCAATGTTTCTTTGTTGAAGTAATCAATTTTGATGACTTTCACAAAAACCAAATACTAAATAGTGTCAAAATTGACATAAATGAGTTTTTAAAACAAGTATTATATTATGAAACTATATAATATTTCCAAAAATCTGAGGTTCGTCCAAAGGTGTTAAATAATTATATATATTTCATTACTGAACTACTAAAGGTTCTCTTGGAAGTTTAGACTAAGTTTGTTAACCATATTGTGTAAGAATACAAGAAGACAAGGTAAAAGTTATACAATTTAACTAAGATTTAGATATAAAAGTTAAGTTTTAAATGGTGACCTAAACTTTCTTAAACCAATTTTTTTGAGTATTTCGACCCTTAACCACCAAAGTATCGGAAGAAATTCATTTTTATCCATTATAAGTCGATCATTATTGTGTAATAAATTAATATTTTAATATTTTCCTAAAGTGGCCCTCACCCCTCTTATAAAAGGGCACTTCCCCTTCTCTCAAAATCACACGACCAAAGCCATTTGTCTTGTCCAAAACCTACCCAAATATCCTCCCAACTTCCTTGAAATAAACCTAGTGTCCTAAATTTGATCATAAAGACCACCTAAGGGGCCCCTTTGATCAACTCAAAAGGAAACACCCGAAGAAGAGGTAATAATTTCACCACTCTTTTAAGTTATTTTCTTCTTCCACATTCTCTTTATTTGTTGTTTCCATACCAAAATAATAACTACAGTAAATTCTACATAATGTGATGTTATTATAAATATGTTAAAACCATATTCATTATACTATCTATCCTATAAATGATAATGTCACCATACGTGAGTACTTATAGCTTACCATATCCACATCGTGGCGTATTTTACTATTCAAACACATAATTATTTGGATGGGTATAATAATGAGTATAACTGATGTAAATAATAAATATAAAATGTTAATGATACTTTATATATGATATACTATCCCATTAAAAAGGATTTCACTATCAAAATAATGATATTTTTGCTCGTGCGTATGTATAGATTATCATCTCGACAAACGCGTTGAGATTCATTTTCCATCGTAATAATTCAAGAATAATTTTCATTTAATGATTAAAAATATTAATGAGGAACATAATATAATTTTGGATATGAATCAAATACATCCCATACATAACAAACAAGGCTTATGTAACCAATCATTTAATGCAAAATAGATCAGTTAACACTAGAAAATGATGATACTACTGAAATATTATTAACAATGAAATAATAGAATATCATATAAGATATCATATTTATTTATGTTGTTATTTTATAATTTAATAAAAATTAAATAACTATTATACAAAAGGTTAATGTACCATAGACCAAAGAAAATTATAAGTTAAGGGTTACCTCTACAATCTATTAATTATCTAAGGTTGTTTTTACATGTGTATCTAATGGGACGTCTTTATCATCAATATCTGTGTTCCATAAAAATATATTCAAAAGGAATATTTAAGGTTTTATGTAAGGGACTACTTAACTAGATCATCATTTTAAATAGTTTAAATATTTACTCATCTAAATCATTCTCGTTAATGTCCATGTTTTCAAAATGGTTTTTAAGGATTTATTTATATGGACATGAATGTTTTTAAAATGTTAATTCCATTCAAATGTTTGAAAATGGTTTGGGAAACTTTGATTAAAAAATGTCTTTAAATGAATTCCTTTCTAAATTTTGTGACTTTTAAATGTTTTCATGAAAATGAGATATTTCTTTCAAAGAGTTTTACAAATAATTTTAATATATGTCAACATCCTTTAATGGATTTTAAACTTGTTTGAAGTTGATTTATTATGATACAAATTTTTCCAATTGTATTTAAGGTTTTGTGATATATTTTATAGTGGATGTGTTATTTTTAAACCATTCATGGTTTATGGTTAAATTATTGTCATTTGATTTTCTAGTTTTTGTACGAATGTTTATGTTAGGATTCAACCTATTCGTATGAGGACTGTATTGGACTTAGTAAGTGATGGGTGGAGCCCGCTATAACTCCTCGGTGAATCAGTAGGTCTCAAGATACAATTAGACATAGAATTTGTTGAGGCATTTCCCAATTTTGATATATGTTTTTGGATTATGCCTAAATCATTTTTAGACGTGTTGGTCGAGGGCTTGAAATTTTTTTTCACAACATACCGCATTATAGATTCCCTCATTACGAAAATATTATTAATGGTTAATGTGGTTATTCGACTAGTAGAATACCCGTGACTATGATTTATTATGGAATTACTTACTCAGCACATATTTTTTCTATAATGTCTTCCTATTTATTATTTTTTAAGGCATGTGTTTTCAATTATTTAGCATGCATAATTTTTATGTTATCTTCCACACTATTGTTTTCCCTTACTGAGCATTTGAGCTCACCCCTTTCTTATGTTTCATTTTCATTGGATTCGAATAAGTGTATTATGACTGATAAGATGGGTTAAGATAGGAGATTAATGGAGTTCTCAATGGATCATTTAGGTTGTGTTTTATTTTCTAATGTGTAATTTAACATTCATGTATGTAATCTATTTTCCAAGACTACCACATGGATTGGTCTTTCGGGACTTGATTCCTTGTAATCATGCCAATGTATTAAATTAATGCATCGACTCTGGGCTTCTACGTTCAGGGAATTACAGAACACACAATGTTTTCCTAAAATTAGTATAAAATGGTCAATGATTGAGTTGTTTTAAATAGGAATTTACCTCACATCAATATATAATATGGTTTGGATGATATGAAAAAAATCATTTTTTTTAATTTATTAGTGACAATTTTTTTTTCAAAACATGTGTCACATAGTCCAAAAAAATCAATCCAAATAAAATTATGATGATACTTTAGGAAAATGATCAATGATTCATTTTTTATCCATAAGAATTAAATACACATTAATATGAACACAGTGTGGCATGTATGACTGAAAGCGCGTGTTATTAATTTAAAAGAGATATTTTAGTTCAAAACACGTGTCACATAGTACAAACTACTCAAACACCCTCATATTGTAATGATACATTAGAAAAATTATTAATGATTAATTTATTAATGGTTGGAATTAACAGATATTTTTCTAC
The DNA here is from genome assembly GCA_963277665.1 of Viscum album. NCBI lineage: Eukaryota > Viridiplantae > Streptophyta > Magnoliopsida > Santalales > Viscaceae > Viscum > Viscum album. The sequence continues at coordinate 1,719,347,133 of OY728136.1, read as the reverse complement.
AGAATTATTAACATTTATTCAATGTAGCAGAATCGTTTACAAGTCATAAAACTCGAGATCACCCTTCCTTTAAAACTGAAATCATATAAACTATAAATGAATAATGTTTACCATAAATGAATGATCAATAAAATTATTTCATTTCAATATATTATTAATGAATATCACTAAGGAAAATCACAAAGGATCTTCCCTCGGTGGTGTATCCATCGGTATGCACTCAATAATGCAAATGGGTTATAAAGGACCTTACCGAATTCCATAATATGCTATTATATGTTGATACTAAGGATGAATGAATAAGGGAGATATAAATGGGAGAGATCTTAACCTAGATATTTGATTTAGGATATTTTAATAACTGGACTTATTATAAGGAATTCTTTATTTAGGTTTCAGGGATTCTTCTCAAGACCATACAGTTACTCAAGAGCTTCTCAAATGCATTAGTAAATTCCTACAACTTCATCTCTGGTAACACATGACCATACACTCTGCCATTCATTTTATCTCTTAAAAAAGGTAATCAATAATTTCTTATTTATTGTATATTTGATTGTCATCATATTAACACCCCACTTCTTTAGATGAATCATAACTATGCCAAATGAATCTTACCTTACGATTCATGGATTTGTGATTAATCCATGTTGTATAATATAGATGTCCAAGGAATCTCATATGATATTTATATATCATAAAATATTATATACATAAAGGCACTGTTTTAAGTGTTTTTCCATATATATATATATATATTGTACTCTAGAACATACCATATCGTCTTATACGATATCACATGTCTTGCGGACATATTCCCTTGAATCTCTCACTTTCATTAAAGTCAAAAAAACTTTTCTGCTGTTTATCATTATATCATATCATATACTAAAACTTGTGAAATCATATCAAAAAACCCTATCATACATCTTATAATTTTTTTTGAATGTTATAATCAAATTCACCATGTATATCACCATAAGAAATACCGTGTGAATAACAATCTAAAAATATTTTTGGATAAAATAGAAATCAATTTTAGATCAGATATATATGATTTGTAAAAATAAATCACCATTAAATTAACCAAAATGTGTGACCACATGGGCCTTTACAGTCTTGAAAATATATTTTGAACATCAAATAAATAAGTGAATGAAATTTTCAGCCCCTATAAAATAATAAATGATAACAAATAAACAAGGGTATCTATTTTGATCTTCTCCAAACACACATATATATATACCTATACCCACTAATTACATCATATGGCACACATAAAGTTTATATTATCACCTTTTCTAAGGCATCTAGTGACAACAGGATGAGCATTAGGTCAATCTCACATAATTTTGTTATACCATCTCAATTCTCAAAGTCTAGATTGACCAGGTCGAAGAATACATCACATGCCACTCATTTAGAAGATGAGCACATCATATTTCCCTAATACAAGTAGATAATCACAACATATTTAACATAAAATATAGGTCATAAATTTCTTCATTATATCTCAACTGAGGGCCTAAATATAATATTTTTTTATATTAGAGGACAAATATAATCATGGTTGAGATCTATTTGATGACATAAACAACAACATACCCAACCACATCCAAATTTTATACGCATCAAGGATTTTTTAAGAAATTTATTTAAGTGTAAATATTATCATGATAGTTAACTCTAGAACCACAGGTATTGTTGATTATAAATATGAACCATGCATCCCTAATATAGCCAATACAATGTGTATAACACTCAATGTGGTATTATTTATGGAAAACCCAACACAAAAAACATGTTTTGTATCTCATGAGGTTATACTTTATTCTGATACTAGAATAATAATTATGTTAACCCATAAATTTCAATAGAACCTTAATACTATTTGAAATATATCTATTATGAATAAAAAAATTACTAATTCGACTGGTCAATTATCATTACGCTTTACAAATTTATTTCAATATATAAATATATTCATCCAATGTAAAAGAATGATAAAGTGAATATTAATTTTTCTATTACATGATTCATTCTATATTATTATAGTCTATAATAATTTTTAATAAAACCATAAAAAATCACATATCAATCATTTCATAAAATAAGACAACTAGATGAGCCTGATCTTTTGTACCAATTCATGAGTTTTTTTAAACTCATCACATCTCTATGTAATTTGTTTCACAAAAATATTTGACCATCTAATAAAACCCTCCCACTAAACATTTAAGTGATAAAAAACTATGAAGTGATCAATTTTGAATAATAATGATATATAAAATTTATATTCCTAATGACCTCAATTAGAATTGATAATTTAATCCAATGATACATGCTTTATTTGGGACACACATAAATTAACTTCACATAAATCGAACACACAATATAGTCACTATGACCAAAAGTGTCTATTTTAATTTTGAACGATTCATTTCAGTTTCAAAACATGCATCGCAAAGTCAAAGCTAATCAAATGTGATTTAATTTCATGATACTTAAGGTAAAAATTGATTATTATGTTTTGGAGTATTCAAATTACACACACAAAAATTTGTTACATGGTGTGGTCGATATGACTAAAAGTGAGTGTTCTCAAATTAATGTTAATTTTTTGTTCAATACATATATCTCATTGTTAAAAATAAGAAAATAATATTGAATATTTGGGATATATTAGGACAATTATCTAGGATATGTTTTTTACTTGTTTAGATTAAATATATGTAAATCTGACACATAGTTTAGATAACATGTTTTAAAACACATTCTTTTAATTTAAAATTGAATTTTTAGATCAAAACATGCATCACCTAGTCAAAAATATGTAAAATAAATTCTACTATTTTTATATTGTATCATAATAATCCATGATTGATGTAGGGAAAGTAGGAATTTAATGAACATAATTGTGATTTTAATTTATCATGGATAATATAACATTAAAATTATAATTTTTTTATTTGTTGATGTGATATTACATAAATAAGAATTGTTTTTATTATAGAATCATGCTTCTTTTTTATGGGTTTGGGTTGATCATTACATAAGGCCTTCGACAGGAGTTTTTCTTAATTTTCATTATTTTTTAGTTGGTAAGTAATTGGTATATCAATATGATTGTACTATGATGAAATTATATAATATAAATATATTTGTATTTAAATAGAGAAATGTAAATATATTATCTTTCATTACTATTGACCATGATTTAAAAATTCTAGGAGTATATTTTATCAGTTCTACAATAAGTTTGTTGTGTCAAGTGCTAATAAAATGAAAGTGACTTTATAAGCACAAAAAAAACTAATAATGTGTGAATTTATCTGTGTTAATTTCTATCTCTATTAATGGTTTGTAAAATATTTTTAAATAATTTATCATTGAGAAATGTAAAATTATGGCCAATCAACACCCCCATGAAAACCTGTCTAGATGGAACCCACCTCAATTCCACATGACACACCATGAAGTTCCAAATTATTTCAACAAAATTGTGATTCCAACCCATGGAAACTCCCTTTATAATCAATTTGTGTAATATTCTACCAACACTAACTTAATTGAATTTAGATATTATAAAATTAAAAACACAAACACCAACAGTTTAGCTCAGTGGTTGTGGTTTTGTGGGTATATGCTTCAATGGTGTGGCTCAATGGTAGTAGCTCTGTTGGGTTTTATATTGGTCTTGAGTTCAAGTATCCATGGATATCTACATGTGTGCATTGTGTGTTTTCTATGAAAAATTGTGATTCCCCTCCCCAACTATTAGTAATAAAAATATGTTTGTATATATATGTAATAATAATTTTTTAATTTTTTATTTATATATTTTTAGAAATATTAATGTAAATATACTTAAATATATAGTTATATAATGATATATATATATATGCTATTTGTGCATGTAAGTATGTTTTTATATATGATTGTATGTGTAAGTGTTTATGTATGTTTCTATGTTTGTATTTCTATGTGTGTAAGTTTTCATGTATGCTTATATGTATGTATTTATGTATGTATGATTGTATTATTGTATGAATGTATGGATGGAGGGATGGATGCATGAATTCATGCTTGCATGTATATTTTAAAATATATTTGTTTAAAAATGTGATTGAGTATATAAATAAATATATAATTATGTGTGGGTATTAATATGTGTGTGTATTTTTATGTTTGTATTTATATATTTATACATGTGTGTGTGTTTTTAAATATAAATACACACACATATAATTATAAATATATATAAACAAACACACACATAATGATAAATATAAATGTATAATGTAAATGTATAATGTAAATGTATATGTATACTATAAATTATATAAACAACTATATTTATATATGAATATATGTATATATATTGTAAATTATTTAATTTGAATTTAAATAATAAGTAGGTTATTGGAGATAAAATACAATGAAACGCACAAACATACAGACCTTTAGACTAGAAGGATATGTCATAGGCCCTAAGATATTACTCATCCCAATGAATAAATGAATAAAGAAAAAAAATATATATTGTATTTATGTTAGTATATATATTTATCATTATTAAAATCATCTTTATTGAATATACATATGTATGTTGAAAATATTTTACATGTGATACACTTTATGAGTGTTAAAATAGTGATGATAGAGGAGTTATATTTATCAACATTGATAACGAGTTAGTTTTATCATAGTTATATGTATCACTGAAAAATGATGTCTTTTGGTCAGAAATTTTTTAGTGTTGATGAATGCGACTTTTATCAATGATTTTGTTTGGCATAGATAAAATAACCCAATTCCTCATTTTTAATTCCAATAATAGGTATCACTGAATATCACAAAACGTATACTAGTGATATTATATGGAAATATTGAATTGATGTAATATAATAACTTTTTTTGTGTAACAACCAAGGATTTTTTAATAAATAATATTTATTGAGAAAATGTGTGTTACATTATTTTGTATTCAACAAAAATATATTTATTTAATAATGAAGAGAATATATAAAGAAATGTTACCATCGGGGTTCGACTGTTATATGACTATTGGCCAATTATGACTGTTGGTCAATATGAATGTCTAATTTTTGAAATAAAAATTTTAACATTATTATTAGTGTTTTTAATTTGAAATGAAAAAATAATATTAATGTATAAAGGGAAAATGATGAACTCAAATAGTAAGGTCATGCTATATGAAGCTCATTTTTGGGGCATGGTAGGGAGGTAGAAAGACTGGGGCTCATTCTTGACCAATCCCAATCCATGCTTCGACATGTTAAGCTTTAACTAAATCACCTACGAAAGAAGTTCAAGTTAGTGGAAATTACCATTCGGTATATGTTAGCCAAGCCTCCCCATTAATATATCATCATCACACTCCTTACCCAAGGTCATATACAGGTGCTATAATGAGTTACAGGTTTGGACTTAGTTTCTTAATGATTAAATCCTTTTTATAAATAATATTTTTATTCCATCATTTTCGTTTTAGGAAAAGATTTTCTTAATATAAAAATTTGATAAATTTGATAAACTCAGATTTCATAAATAACATGTACTTTTCATAAATATATAAATTGTTTTAATAATATAATTTATTGTGTATAATGCTTATTTTAATGAAATAGTATGATAGAAACAGTCTTATTAAATTATAAATGATAAAAAAATTAATTATTTTAATGTCTCAGAAATTTTACCATGAATTTTCAACCCCTGAAATTTTTTAATAAATATGTTTTTATATTTAAAATTCTAAATTATCATATTTATAGAATTATTATGATAAAATAATTATCATTTTTTAAATATGAACATCAAAATTATGTTATGGTGAATTTATAAGAATTTTCGAAATTACTTTATTTTTTTATGATTAGTAAAAATATAGATTGAGTTTTTCACTATGTTTAATAAAATTATATTTATTTTATAATAACATAAAAACTAATTAAGAGCATTCCCTGAAATAAGATAAGTTATTTTATTAATACCAACCACATTAATATATATTTATTTCTTTATAAATATATAATTTACTTTCCCAATTCTAAAATGGAAACATTAAATTTAAAAATTATATTTTTTGAAAACATTAATATTCCTTGCCAAAATAAGTAATATAAAATTATGATCAAATATTTTTGATTAAAAAATAAAAATAGGTGTCCCAAGTATCCAATTGAATGTCCAAATACCATGGGAAATCCCATGGTTTTTCATTTACCATTACATAGGTGTCCAATGCCTTTATTATGAAATTAATAACCAAATACTCATCTTTTTCTATGAATACCCACCCATTTATCAATTTCCGTTCACTCCCAATTCACCGCCATTGGATCTAAAATATTTTTACCTCCAAATGAGTCCTCCAAAGAATTTCTCAATCCCCAAATGTCACAATCCTCATGTATTCCGAGTTACTCTACTAGGTACGGGAAACAATCATCTTTTCTCTTCATTTGAAGTACATATTTTTTGTACATGTATTATAAATGATATGGTCACTCTCTCCTATTTCCATTTTATTCATTATATTACAGAAAAATTGGTTTTTATTAATGCGATACCCATGTATCCTCTCTTTCAAACTTTTCTAAAACTATGTTTCATACCTATTATGCTGCTGAATTTACTTCTCAAAATTTCTATCTTCTACTTAAGAATTTTTCTTTTATGATCAATTTTTGTATACCAATACTCATTATTTTTCACGTGTATTCATGAGTATGTGGAAACTATTTATTTAGGTCTACAAAATACATATATAAAACCGCCATTCCCTTTTCATGGGTTAAAACTTACTTAATAATCATGTTTTTAAAGAACTTCTGAAATGCCATGATTTTGATATGAAACCCATTTTCTTTTATTCTCCAAATGTTTTTTATGAAATGATTTATTTATTTTCTATGAGGATCAAAGTAAAGAAATGTTATATAATAAAATTGTGGGTTTCCATTGTTGGAATCAAAGTAATGATTAGTTATTTTCAGAAATTAGGATTTGAAAAATTTAGGAAGAACTATAGATAAAATTTAAAATATAGGAAAATATAATGGTCTTTAGGTAAAGTATTCTTTAAGTGGTTTCTATGAAAATAATTCTCTATCTTGTTACAAACAAGTGGATGTGGCAATCTAACAGATGTATTTATGGGTAAAACCCAAAAATAGCACAATGATCTGGACTCAACTGGGAATTAGTGTATGGATATCGGCCTTGTTTCACTCATGGATTTGCACTCCCAGGGGATATATTTGGTTAATCCAAAGGTGTTTATGAACCGCTATAAAGGATTTATAGAAAATTTAATTCTTGATAAAGAATAAAATATTTAAGTCTATGGTTTTATGACATAAAACTCTAATAGGATTATATGATTATTAAAAGAAACACATTTCTCCCTAAGGTTTTATTTTCTAGAAAAGGGAGTGAAATATGAGGAACTATGTAAATATTGAGCGTAATGGACCACACATTGATGACCCGATGATGAAATCCGAAATAGAAAACATCATGAAAATAATGAATCAACTAACTCAAGTTATGAAAAATAATTTGATTCAAGCTGAGATACTAGATTCACCGCAAGGGAACAACTTTTTTTGATTCATTTATGTGTCAATGACCACCTTATTTTAGTGGATCTACTTACCCAGTGATTATTGAAAAATGGATAATATCTATAGAAATGATCTTTTATTTACCATGTTGTTCTGAACAAGAGAATGTAACACATGATGTGTGCCACTTAGGGGGATAATTTTATTAGTGGTGGGAACTAGTTAATAAACTGAATCCAATAAGGGATATTGGAGCTATTGAGTGAGAAGTGTTAAGTGGTAGCTTTTACAAAAAATATTTCCCACATTATGTATGAACAAAAAATGATAAGGAATTACTTGTTCTAAATCAGAAGGAAAATGAATCTAGGGGAATCTATGAGATGAACAATAAAATACTCTCTTACTACACCACTTGGATTTTCATTGATCACAATTGAATGTTTTATTGATTAATCGGTTGAATAAGAACCCATATATGGAAGAATATATCCAATTGCAACTAGGAAGATATTGAGGAGATAATGTGAAAGGATATGAAGGTCGAACTGGAATTCAAAGAGAAGCAATAGTCTTATTAATCATATGAAGAGAAGAGATAAATAGAGCCAATATTAGGGAGTAACATTGATCACAGAAGAGGAGGAAAGAAAGTTAATATTTCCACATGTAAAAAACTGGGGAAGAAGGATTCCAAGAACTTCTTGATTGTGAGCTGTAAATATTACAAGTACAGAATAGATGGACTTATTTATTTAAATGTTCACAGTGAGGTGAAGCGCCATGTCAGGACTTGTCCCACGGGCCCCGGACTTGTCTACCCCAAGCCTGCCTTCCATAGGCTAGGGGGTTGTGACTAGAACATAAAGTCTTTTCTTGAATAAGGAAGGCATATCGTTAGAGATCTGTACACACTCAAAAAGGGAAACTGAAGTAAACAAACAAAACAAATAAGGTATAACCAAGAGATTAAAGTACAACCACAAGTACAACTTAAAACTGATAACAGTGGGCCAGAATACATGCCCTAGAAACTGAAAAGAAATTGAACAACTATCACTTCTTCCCTAGAGCTCTACTAGGGGGTTGTAGAGATAAGTATGATGTCCAAGAATAGGATCTAGACTACCCTCATTCCACCATGTTCCACCATGTCTTTAACCTCTGAATTCTGCATCGGAGTGTCGGTAATCTACACCAGACACACATGTGCAGCTGGAGCCCATGTAGGGGTGAGTATAATAACTATGTATGGAACCCAAAGAACTCCGAAGGACTCTTAGTAGTATACAAAGGAACACATCACTAAAAATACCACAAATATAATATCTCGTGCATTATATAAATCATGAATGTCAAAGAAAAATAGACATCTCACTCTAACGGTATAACTTCACGGTTTCTGGGATAGGGATGACTAGTCATAAATATAGATCATATAATGATTAGTATCTTTAGTTTTTACCCATATTAGTTACTTTATGATGACCAGTATTGGTGTCTAGATGCAGATCTGTATTGGTCATTGGTGCTGACATGTATTTGTCACTGGTGCTAACACATATTGGTCGTTGGTGTTGACCCGTATTGCTCACTAGTGCTGACCCGTATTGGTCACCGGTGCTGAAACGTATTGGTCGCTGGTGTTGACCCTTTTTTTCTCTGTTGAAGACCCATATTGGTCGCTGGTACAGAGATAGGGGTGATTAGTCCAACAACTAGATCATCCCATACTAGAGTTTCTAATGCAGACCCGTATTGGTCGCTTTACTTCTTCATGTCACAGCCAGCCCCTTGATTCCCGCACATAGTACGTTTGATTTTGGGTGAATAGATCCTAAATCCATTAGTCATATTTAAACCATAATAAAGTCCCACTAAGAAAAAACTAGATGATTCGTCACATCATGAGGGTTCCAAAACAATAGACATTGTGTCAACCAGACGCCTGGTCTGCAAGTTGTTAGCATTTTAGTGTCGAGGTCCTGGTTGGATTTTGAGTCGATCCCACCCAGCCATACGCCAGTTTTTTTCCAAAACCCAAGTGGTGTATTTGAAAAGGATCATCTCGGTCCAAGGATCCCAGCGCCACAGATGGTTCATCAAATGAACATCTGGTTCGCATGATATGACCCTTTAAGAATTTCTCTACCTGAGAGGGGTTAGGGTCTAGTCCAACCTGGCCCAGGCTGACACGAACTAGATCAGGCAACCCGAACTAGTCCAGGTTTGACTCGGCTAGACCCTAACCGGCCTGGGTAGGCCTGGTTGGGCGGCGCTACGGCGGGATTGGTCCGATGGGCCACAGACCGACCTGGCCTACTGGCCATTGCGACCCGTGCGGGTTGCGCGGTCTGCTACACCTGAATGGCTCAAAGGATCTATTTTGCTCTTTGAATTGGAAGTGCCACATGGTGCCGCCTCATCACCCATAGAATGTGCAGAATGTGGTTCCTAACCTTCACCACCATCACGGCTTCAATGCAGCGACCTTTCAATGTTGTGCACAATGTCTTGCTGCCTCTGCCTCCGCGGCCATCTACCCATCCGACCACCACAGTGCCAAGCCATGCCACCCATCCATCATGGTCGGTGGTTTCCAGCCACTGCCCTCATCAGATAGTGTAGGTCATAGGTGTCGTCATGCCGATTTCATTCCGTCATTTCATCCGTAGGCTACTGGGTGAATCCTAATCCTTCCGAACATGCCTACAGTCCTCTCGTGATACTATCGTCGTTTTGTTGCCCTCAAATATGACTTTTCGCCACGTTCAATATTCCACCATGAATAATGAGCCGAGGACAAGTATAGGAGAGGGTTTCAGCCTTGTTGGTTTCGGCCCACACCCTCCTCTTTAGCATTCTAAACATGATGAACAATTAATAATAATCAAAAGGAATAATAATTCCAAAATTTAAGACCCCAGAACAATCACCCGCATGATTTGACAAGATGAGGAATAACCTGTTAGCCTGTTGGTCTACATTTGTTATATTTTTCAAGAACGGGAAGAGAGGGAACATAAAATCACATAAAACCCCTACCTTGAGATCCATTTGTGGGGTCACGGTTGCAGGAGGAGGAGCATCCACATTGGATGGAGTTGGAAACGTTGGACAATCCCAGATCATTTCCACCCAGGCTTCCATTATCTGTCATTGGATGTTGTTATTGGAATTCTCGAGAGTTTCCTTTCATGAAGAAGCCGTGCCAAAATCCCACACTGACCACCATTTAAAACAGAGGGTGAAAGGTGAGTAACACATTATTTATGTATTTAATGAGGTTCATTAAATTAATTAATCGACCTATTATAATTCTTAATGGTGGAGTTAGGCAGTTGATGATCCAAGCCATTAAATGTCTTGAAAAGTCCACGATCCCACCACCACCACTCACCCATTGTAGAAAAAGAAACTAAAATAACAATTACATGTTAATTTAATTTTCTTTAAAAAGTCCAAAAACCAATATTTCTCCTGACATACTAGAGTCGAAGAGAAGCCCCCCTCAAGCGAATCCTAGCACTGAAAATTCAATGGTGTCCTCGAGTTTTTAATCTGAGCACTAGTTCAAATGATAGAAAACATCGCATGCGCGTTTAATAAAAGTACCATAACAATGTTCATAAATTAATTCTAGGTAGACCAGGTCACAGAATTATACACCGTAAATTTTCACTGACTTGTAATAATAAAAAATTATTTAAAAAGATTACATGTAATTTTTTGGGTCTTAAAATTTTCCCGACCATGGGGCTTTACGTCCCCGAAATCCAAACAAGGCTACACAAAATATTTGGGGTACTGGGCACATATATGAGACTCGATCCAATTTTATCTCCAAGAGATTCCCCTGATACCATAGAATGCCCACCAGAGGTATCGACCACCCACGAAGGATCTGCTCAGGTTGACCCTCAATCTCCACCAGGTACTCCACAAATGTCTCCTCATCGTCAATCTCTATCTTTCCATAGTCGATGACATGAGATGATTCATGCATGTATCTATTTTTTTGGGATATGTGGAAGACATTGTGCACCCTCTCCAAATTCGGTGGTGTTTCCAAGCGATATGCCACCATGCCAATCCTCCGATGTATCAAGAATGGTCTGATAAACTTCAGTGAGAGTTTTCTACCTCGACCAAATCTCCACAGCCCCAATCGAGGGGAGACTCAAAATAATACGTGGACCCATTCTAGAAGTCCATTTGTCTCCATCACCTATCAACATAAGACTTCTATTGGCTTTGTGCTGTCTTTATCCACTCTCGGATGACCTACATCTTCTCAGTGGTAGCCTGTACCATATCTGGGACCACGAGTGTGGGCTCTGTTGGATCGGTCCAGCACAAGGGCGATCTACACAGCCATCCATAGAAATCCTCAAAAGGGTCCATAATAATGGTGATGTGATAGCTATTGTTGTATGCAAACTCCTCCAAGGGTATGTGGTCCTCCCAACTATGAACGAAATTTAGGACACATGAACGATGCATGTCCTATATGGTCTGGATGGTTTGCTCAGTCTTACCATCTTTCTGCAGGTTAAAAGCTGTGCTCAAGCAAAGATGAGTCCCGATAGCCTCCTCCAATCCTTTAAAAACTTATATGTGAAGCCTGTGTCAAATTTTTAGACTATCGTCGAAGGCACCCCATGAACTATCTGGATATCTTGATTGTAGAGACGTCCCAAGCCCTCTTCTGAACCCTTCTATTGAATAACAAGAAAGTATGACAACTTGGGGATTTGGTCAATGATCACCTCAATGGTAATGTTCCTTCTAGACTTACATGGTAAACCCATTGTGAAGTCCATTGATATCCCTACCCACTTCCACTCTAGTATCTTGAGGGGTTGGGTCAAGCATGCTGGTACCTGGTGCTCGACCTTCAATTGCCGGCAAGTGAGGCATCTTAAAATGTACTCTGCCATAAATTTTTTCATCCCTAGCCACTAGTATTGATGCGAGAGGTCCTGATACATCTTCATCATGTCTATATGTACTTCCATGGTGGATTTAGGGAAATAACTCATCACCTCCTATCATAGCACCACTGGTACATATTTAAGTTCTCTAAAAAGGATATTGTGCTCCACACATTCAGAATATCAATCAGGTGCATGGCCTGAGGATATCTGAGCTCGGGTAGTCTCACAACTGCTGACTTCGAGTTGCACCTCCCTGAAACGCTGAAGGAGTGGAAAGAAAACAACCATTTACTGGAGGTAGAATACCTCATCTCTATCCACATATGATATCTAAAGTGAGGGTAACTGCTTTGAAGCCTTGTTCAGTTGTTGTGAAATTTATATACAACTATGTGTATCTGCCACTACATTTCCCTTCCCAAGAGTATAGACTATCTCTAAGTCATAGTCATGGAGAAACTCAATCCAACTCCTCTATATCAGATTCTGATATTAATGTGTGAAGATATATATGAGTCTGTTGTGGTATGAGTAAACAATGAACCGCTCACCCATCAAGTAGTGTCACCACATATTCAGTGTGAAGACTACTACTTCCAACCCCATGTCGTGAGTCATAAATTTATGTTTGTGAGGTCTCAATTGTCGTGATCCATAAGAAATCACCGTATAACCATACATCTGGATGCAACAACGTCATGTCCCTGATGCATCATAGTATACGACGTAGTCAGTGCCCACGTCTGGAAACCATAGGATGGGAGTGCTGGTCATGCTCTGACTGAGATGTTGAAAGCTCTGCTGGCATGTCTCTGACCCCAGGAAGTGTTTCCCTTTCTTTTTCAGGGAAGTCATAGGTGATTCTACTCTAGAAAAACTGGGTATGTAACTTTAATAGTAGCCTGCTAATCCAAGGAGGATCTAAACCTCAGTAATACTCCTTGGTGTCTCCCAAGAAAGTACTAACTTGATCTTCGCTAGATCCACTACAAATCCAGCCTCTATGATGGTGTGTCCAAGTAAGTGGAACATCGGTATCCTGAACTCACACTTCGACATCTTCCCATATAACTTGTGCTTCCTTAGTTTGTCCAGAACTATCGTCAAGAGTACAATATTCTCTTCCTCAAATGATGAGTACACCAAAATGTTGTCGATGAAGACCACTAGAAAACTGTCTAAAAATGTATGGGAGATCCTATTCATGAGTCCCATGAACACTACAGTGGCATTCGTCATTCCAAAATCCATCAATAGGTATTCGTAATTTCCACACCAACATATGAAGGCAGTTTTCGGGATGTCCTAATCGCACACATGAAGATGGTGATAGCTTTATCTGAGTAATTTCTTCAAGAACCACTTTGCTCCATTCAGCTGATCAAATAGATCATCAATCTTCGAAAAAGGATACTTATTCCTTGAGTTCACCTGTTTTAGGCATCAGAATTCCACACATGGCATTATACTCATGTCTTCCGTCTTGAAAAACAATACTAGGGATGCCCGTGGACAAACACTAGACCATAAGAATCACATCCTCTTTATGTCCTCCAACAGTACCATCAGGTCCTGAAGCTCCACTGGGGCCATCTGATATGCTGTTGTAGATATTGGTTATGTTCCTCGGTACAATACAATGTGGAATTCTACCTCTCTATGAGGTGGTAGCCCTGGTAATATTTTGGAAAGACATCCTCATACTTGTCCACCACCAATGGGAGCTCAGGACTCGCATCCTCCACTTTGTCAAATGTCATGAAAGCCAACTGATATGTAATCAGTTGCACCCTCCTAATTCCGAGTCCATCTTGTGTTTCTCTATTTTCCATCTCTAAAACAAAGGAAAATAGGCTTCCATCACTATGTGAGCATCACATTGTAAGTCTCAAGTCGTCAATATGTGCATGAACTACTGATAGCTAGTCCATTCCTAGAATGGTATCATAGGTATTCAACACCATTACTAGAAGATCCCATCTGAAACTCTATAATCCAAGAGTAATATCACACTATTAGTAATAGTGTGTGACAGCTAAATCTCCTCCCTTAGGAGTATCCAAACTCCAATGCCGAGCTAAAATCTCAGTCGGAATCTTAGAGTCCTTTACTAAGTCCACCGTAAGGAAAGACATGCTAGCACATATGTCGATACGCACTGCTACTAAAGTAGAGATGATACAGATCGTACCTTGTATCATCTCAGGGGCATCGAGATTGTGAGCCTCTATTTCTTGTTTTTTGTCTGTTCCCAATACACCTACTCCTTGAGCACATGGTGTACTGCCTGGGGTGGTGGTGGTAGTGTCTGGTGACCCCCACCACTGCTCTCTCCATGCCCTAATCCTCTACATCGTCTGCCGCCTGGCTGACGCTCATGCTCATACCACTACTACTGTCTTGATGGACCCTCCATCGTCTGTTGATCATCCTCTCTGGGAGTTAGAAAATCATTAGATCTGTGACCCTGTCCCCCGTAGGAAAAATCTAGCATGCCTTACTGGTGGCTCCCATGGCCTCTCGAGCCTCACACCTCTGACCCTTCATCCCCAGGTTTCCCTGCCGAAGGTCTAGACCTCTTGGGCTTCTGGGTCATCTGTATACTTCCAACTATAGATGACTCTGCTACCTGTCGTATGGTGGGGATCACATAGTGGGTTCCTAATCGATAAGGAAACTCATTATCAGCAAAGCTAGCTTTAACCCCCAGCCTGGGTTAGGATGCTGAGAGAAACTTTTGCAGCTCTAATGTCACATCAGAGCCCATGCTCAAAAGTCTAGGCCCTGAAGTAAGGGTCCCATACCATGTCAGTGGATTATCATGAGATTTCATTAAATCTCATCGATCACAGAGACACAGTCTTTCTACCCTTCTACAGATGCAGTAGATCTTGAATATTCATAGAGCGTAGTGTCGCAGCCACAATCTCTACCCTGAAAAGGATTCCAAATTACATCATGGTGAGGGTCGTCTCCTCATGCTCCAAGAGTATTGAGATCTCCCATATTCCAACCGAGAACTGAGGAAGGATAGCGACCAAGATCTCCATCTGTTCGGTGGGTGTATCTACTAAGCCAAAGAACCACAAGACCACCTCAAGCCAATCCTCTACTGCCAGGGGGTCTATCTCGACTCAAAACCTTATAGGAATCTATATCTGGAACTCTTTCAATGATCTAAGTTGTTGTGAATGATCCATCTGTATCATATTTTACTCAACAGATGGTGGTGCTGCTATTACACCACCCGATGGTTCTATCTCTGTGAGTTTCCCCTGTATCAACTCCTCGTCGCTCAGTGGGCCACTGCCACAACCGCTAATAGGAATCATGGCTGGCTATCTTCATGCAGGCATCCAATAAGAAATGGATATTCCATTGTAAATTAGATATACTTGGTGTCTTCACTCAAGAAAGTCTAGAATCCATTCAAAACACAAGGAACTAGTGTTTTCATGTACTGAGTAAGAAAATAGATTTTACGGTCATGGTGTATGGATACGTCAGTCGTCACACCAACACTAGACTCCCTATACTAAAAACTGTATGAAAGAAAATTTACACCATTGCCTCATTAATAGTAGAATCTTTATTCTTTTGGTAGAACCAACCTTCATTTGATACCACTTTGTATCGACTTGTCCCAAGGGGCCCAAACGTGACTACCCCAAGCCCACCTTCCATTGGCCTATGGTTGGTGACTAGCTCTAGAAGGCATTCCCCAAATAGGGAAGGAATTGACATAGAGATCTGTACACACTAAAAAAGAGCAACTGAAGTAAAGAACAAAAAAAAGTAAGTTATTACTACCAGAGTAATGTACAACCATAGGTACAACTATACACATAAAATAGTGGTCCATCATATAATCCCTATAACCTGAATTCAAAGTAAATAGATGTCACATCTGCCCATGAGTTCTACTTGGGGGTAGTAGTCATATGTATGAATTCTAAGAATAGGATCTCAACTGCACTCGTCGCACTAAGCTCCACCAAGTCCAAAACCTCCCAAATATGCCTCAGAACATCATCAGACTACACCAAACAAACCCCTGTGGGAAAATCCCTTGTAGGGGTGAGTATAAAAACTTAGTAGGGGACCCTGAAACCCTCTATGGACTCTTAGTAATCCCAAAAGTAAAACATCACAAGATATACCATAATCATAATATCTCAATCATGATATTAATCATGAAGTACAAAAAAAAAGAGACATATCACTATAATGGTATAACTTCAAGTTATCTGGGATAAGGATGACTAGTCGTAAAGACATATCATCCTATCCATAGTGACTCAAATGTTGACCTGTATAGGCCACTGTAAGCTGACATGCATTGGTCTCTACATGTAGACCATTATTGGTTGCTGGAGAAGACTCGTATTGGCCGATGGTGTGGACCCATATTGGTCGTTGGTGCTGACCCGTATTGGTCAATGGTGCGGACCCATATATGTCGCTGGTACGAAGGTAGGGATGATTATTCGTAAAACTAGATCATCCCAGTCTGGTGTTTTTTATGCTGACCTGTAATGGTCGCTCTTCTTCTTCTTGTCGCAGCTAGCCCCTGGATTCCCGCTCATAGTACGTTTTATTCTTGGGGAATTGAACCTCCAGCCATTAGTAATATTTTAACCAGAAGAAAGTCCAATGAAGAAGTAACACGATGATCCTTCATGTTATGAGGGTTCCAATTCAATAGATGGTGAGTCAACAAGATGCCCAGTCATTATATTATTGTAATTTTAGTTATGAGGGCTCGGTTGGTTTCAGAATCATTCCAACATGGCCATTCTCAAACATTATTCAAAACCCAATTGGAATATGTTAAAAGGACCATCTCGTTCTAAGGATCCCAACACCATATATGGTTCATCAAATGGACATCCAGTTCACAATATAAGTCCCTTTAAGCGTTTTTGGGCATAAGAGTGGTCCAGGTTTGCTCCGACCCGTCTTGAACCGGCCAGGGCTGGTCCTCGGCGAGCTGGGCCCACTAGGTCAAGGACCAGCCCGCTGGAGAGCATGACCCTCTCAGGACGCGC
This sequence comes from Viscum album, assembly GCA_963277665.1. Classification (NCBI taxonomy): domain Eukaryota; kingdom Viridiplantae; phylum Streptophyta; class Magnoliopsida; order Santalales; family Viscaceae; genus Viscum; species Viscum album. The sequence continues at coordinate 1,719,329,556 of OY728136.1, read as the reverse complement.
GGTCTTCGGCACTTAAATGTCTCAAAGGCACAATTATGCTCCATTAATCGGCAGCATCGCCTCATCACCCGTAGTACCCATAAGAGGTGGGTCTGGGCCTTTGCCACCACTGCGACTTCAATTCCACAGCTCTTCAATGCAGTGCAGGCATGCCTCCTCCGCCTCTATGGGCAGCCTTCTGTCCGAACACCAAGACACAAAGTGGTTCCACTCCTTCATCGCGGCCTGTGGTTGCTAGACGTTGCCCTCGTCCGCCGCCAGTGGTCACCGGCACCACCACACTGGTGCTGCACCAACGTTTCTTTAGTGGGCCACACGGTCGGCCTCTATGGTCTGTTCTTCCTTTAGGACACACCTACGGTCCTCTTGGGATGATTCCGTCATTTCTCGGCCCTCAAATATGGCTTTCTTCCGCATTCGTTATTCCACCATGAGGAACACACTAATGAAAAGTTCTGAGGAGGGTCTGGGCCTTGTTGGTTTCAGACCACGCCCTCTGTGTTAGCATTTTAAACATTGGGAAAATTAATAATAAGAAAAATAAAGAATAATACTTTAATTTAAGACCCCTCAACTGTAGAGACCTGAAGCTTAACATACATAGACATTACATTACTTTTGCGGAATACTTAGTACATGACAAAAACACACACACAAGGACCATAATAGTTTAGTGTCTTTGGAAACTCAGAATATAATCTTCTAATAGTGGAGAAAGATCTTCAACATCTCCCATAAAGATATTCTTTTATTTAAACCTAAATCCTCTATTTATATCATGGGGAAAAGAAAACATAAAATGGTGAGCTCAAATGCTCAGTAAGGGTAAACAAAAGAAATATCAGTCACATCATATTCATAAGAACATATCTTTTGGAAATCTTAACCAGCAAAAGAGATCATAATTTCATAACATGGGATAAATCATAGTAGTGAAATGTAATCCCAATAATCATAACATAAAACATGAAACTTTGTGGAATACACACATAATCATAGAGAATCATTTCTTATTAGTCAAGACTCATTGCCAAGAATATCTTAGTGGACAAAGTCCCTTTCTGAACTGAGTTCACTCCTAGTTTTAGTCCGGTTTCACTGAACCGGTATAACCTACCATTCCAGCCATGTCTATCTCATGAGATATAAAATCTTTACCCAATGCATTGGAGGGATATATAGGTCCCACCCATCTCATAATGAAACCATTCTAATGTGTGCCACAAAATCGTAAATCATACATCATTGCATAACCCATGTAATAAAAATGGGAATCTTAAACATCATGACATCATAAAACAATTCATATAAGATAAAGTAATTCATAAAAATAATTCAATCACAACATAATCAAATAAATATAATTATAGGGATGAAAATAGAACCCTTTATTATCTTAGATGGAAAATAATTTTGATAAAACACTTGAACTCCATTCTTGAGGAAAATATCCTTTCTACTTCCAAAACACTTTTCCTTTCTTAACATGTCATACAATTATAAACTAAAAGAAGTGGATTAAAAATAAACTTGATAACTTGTAAAGGAAGATTCTTGGATATAATGTTTTAAAAATCCATTCTTGCCGTATAATTTTAAAAAACATTCTTCTCGTACTTTTGTCGGAAAAGTCAAAAAGTACCTCGTACGAAAAACGACAAAAGATTCCTTTTATATCATTTACTATAAACTCAAAAAAGGGTAAAAATGTATTTATACAATTTTAGGTGGATGGAAATAATATTACATATTGAGGAAACATGGATGTGGATGATAAAATACACCCCAGTAAATACGAAAGTATAAACAATCTCGGATAAAAATGAGATTGTGATATTTCCCTTACCTTAGGTCCAATTTTCTTCGTAAGTGTCCGAACCTCCTGTATAATGATTTAAATAATGTTATTGACTTATTCCAGAATCATACTTATTGTTATGATATCATATATGTTCATATTTTTAGCTTCTTATTAGTAATATTTCATTACTACTTGTTATTTGGGTGTTTATTACTTTTTGTTCTTATGTGTGTTTTGTCGAATAAATTCTTATTATTCTCTTTAGGTTATAGATACCTCATTTCCAGAATGGTATTAGTGTAATATAGATCATATTCATTCATTCAATTTATTTATATAATCATTATGAAATGGAGATCATGTAGAACGAGTCGCATCACATCGTGGAGATGGTATTCCGAACGTACGCACGAGTGATGATATCGTTCTATGATCGTGGAATTGTATTGGAGTGTATGTATACTATCTCAGAATCAATATAAATTTACAATAATCATATATTGTTATTATTTACACCATTATACCCATCCAAGTAAGGTGGTGGTGGAAAATAGATTACACCACGGCGTGTAGACGGTATTCCGTACGTAGACACGCGCGGTGATTTCTTTTTCCGTAGGATGTATAGATGGTGAAATAGGGTTGTTTCATAATTATAATAACATATCAGTATGTGAGTGATACTGATGTTATTACTTCATAAGGAAACAACTAAAGAATAAGATGTGGAAGAAGAAATAAAGATGAAAGAATCGGTAACAGACATTACCTCTTCTTTGAAGTGCTTCTTTGAGACCTCCTTTTAATGCACTAAAATAGGTCATTGAAGAAGACCAGAACCTCTAGTATGTTTCTAGGGAAGTGGAGAGAAGAATTTGGCCGGTGTTGGCCGAGCATGAAGGCTCAATGTGGTGTGAGGAAGAGAGGGAGTAGGTGACCTTTTATAAGGGAGGAGAGGGGAACCTTTGGAATAACTAAAAGTATTATTTTATTATAAAGTAAAATTACGTTTTAAATAGCTCTAAATTGATATATTTCGAAGATAAGGTGGGTAGGGGTAGAAATAATCTCATACAATAGAATTTAGACAAGTTTAGGTATCAATATTAACCTTATCATTTAGATTTATCTTTAAGTTAGATAATTTAACTTTTACCGTGTCTTCTTGTGTTATTACACTATAAGGTTAATAAATTTACTATAACAAGCCAAAAGAACCCCAAGTTGTTTATTATTAATATATATAACCTTATCTAAGTAATTTTGTCAAACCTTAGATTTTTAGGAATAAAATAACAATTAATAATATAATATTTTTTTTAAAAACTATTTTATGTCAATTTTCACACTATTTGGTAATTGATTTTTTTAAAAATCTTAACAGAATGATTAGTTCTAAAAAAGTAAATAAAATCAATATTGACATGTCATATTAACCTATAGAATTAGTGGAATTCAAAAAAAGTCTCAAATTATATTTATTTGGGTATTTATAACATCAATTATGTCAATATTTCATTAATAAGATAATTACTGCATCATTGTTGTGTCACAAATAAATTAAATTATATAATGTCTTAAAATTACAAATAAAATATCATTATATAGGAAATAGTTTTATCTTTCTAATGAATATTTATAGTCGAATTTATCTTATGTATAACCCTATATTAAAAATGATTACTTATTAAACTTTGATTTTAACTATTTTAACCCTTCTTTAAATAAATTAATAATAAATGTCCTAATCTAATCCAAGTGGGCTTAAATGTTCATAGTTTATTCCTAAGGTTGTTATTGGTCTAATTAAACTTATACAATATAATTAGGACATGTGTTAGGGTAATAATAATATCATTTTTACCCTTAATTACCCTATTTACTTTTAACCGTGGTAAAAAAAGTCAAAAGTTACTATTCACAAAAAATTATTTTCATCTCATTGATCCACATTTTAGTCCTTGTTATTATCCGTGTCTCTCAGATTTTCGAAATTCCACTCACAGAAGTGGTAAAATTATGTTTTATGAAAAATTCAGTTTTTTAACTACCACTTAATTGTTTCACTATTCATCAAAAAATGCATGTTTCCAGAAAAATACAAAAAATTAGGCCTAAGCTATATTTGATATTATGAATTCAAAAATAATGTCTATTTTAACAAATTCAAAACATATCAGTTACATTAATTAATTTAAAAATTAATTCCCGTCGTCAAAACAAATATCGTGTTTTTAAGAGATAATAACTATCAAAAGATTGACACTTGTTTATGTCTGGTTTAAATGTGAAATTACATCTAATGACCAAAATTATATTAAATTGTGAAAATATATTCTAAATATACTTTAAAACCACTCAAATTAATAATTTATCACTATTAATTATTTTGATTAAAAAAGTTGTTTTTAATTAAAATTTAGTAATTTTCACTATTCATCAGAAAATGAATGTTATCCGAAAAGTACAAAAATTTCACCATAATCGAATTTCGATATTCTGAATCCAAAAATGAAGTCCATTTTGAAAAATGAAATTTAAAAAATGTCAAAATGTGGTTATTACTATTCATAACGGCTAGTTGTTAATAATATTTTAATAGCATATCATTGTTTGGTGAAACACAGTATTGCGTACTACACACGCTATCGAGGAAGGTCACGATTGCATGTAATGCAAGGCAAGTCAAGGATGTGTGTTGTGCAAGCCCCTTTTGGTGTAGCGTACAACACAAGACATGAAATTAAAAAGAATATTTTTCATCAAATCTTGGGGTGTTACATTCCACCCCACTTAAAATGAATTTCGCCCTCGAAATTCGTCGGGGTTATAAATGGTTTACTACTCGAAAGTGTCTTTAATAGAAACCCACATCGTAAAAAGGAATAACAAAACCAATATTTAAAAACGAAAGTATGAAACGTAACGGTTACCCAAATAAACTATTCACTGGATTTCCACATAGGAGAACATAGGTGAAAATATAGATATGGAAGAGAAATCTAACCATCATGTTCTGATGGACAGTGGTTGCGAACATGGCTATGAAAAATCCAACAATCACAATGCCATAAATTTGTGATGATCTAGGGTACCATCTGATTTATTGGATATAAGGGCACTAGGACAACATTTTTGGTTTTCAAGATCATTTCCCTAAAGTTGATGAATTAAAAGAAATACTTACATGATTTTGGTACATTCTCACTGTTTTTCGTGAATTGAAAAATTTCCACTTCATCTCTTAATGAAATGAAGTTGAATTTGTTATTGTGTTAGCAGATCATGTGATAGAATGATGTGTCATTCCATCTGTTTCAAACAAAAGGTTAGCAAAAGTTATAAGTCCATCTTATGGTTAGATTATTCATATATGGTTCCAAAAATGAACTTATACTTCATATATCATACCGCTTAATAAAATAAAACTAGTTTCTACTAACCAGGGACTTCCTGTAGTCCAGTGGTAGGCGATAAAGGCCAGTCGCATTTCGGTTGTGGGTTCGATTCCCACAGCCTTGTCTGACGCGATGGGCTGTCGCCCATCCTGCAGGTTGTCCTTTTTCTAAAACTACATTACTATAACATCCCATCAATAATATCGAAAAAATGTTATATCCTTAGAAAATACTATCTTATGTCCAACATAATCCATTCCAATCTTTAGGCTTATTCAAAATACTGTTTTCCAATATTATAGTGAAAATGATTACCATAGAGTTCATATAACAAGCATGTTAATACCATCGTTGATCCTCATATATCATGAGATGTGACTTGTTGGTCACATTCCAAACATTCGAAGTCCTTAATCATGTATTCTCTTGAAAAATGAATACCCATTTAATCTTAGTGAAAACATGAGTGCTGTCAAAATTTAACTCTTTTCACATACCAAAACCTCAAACCATGATTTAACTATTTCCTTATATCAGTCAGGAGCTTATGAATACTGTAAAACATTTCATGTTTTCCTTATCCCTTCATTATGCACATATCATCTTTTTTCCAAAAATATCTCAATCACTTTCCATGGTTACCGGTACCATAAAATTATTGAAAACCATAATAGACCAATACATAAATATTCCAATATTCCACGATACTATATACAACATTATTTTGGAATCCCATTACATAAACACTTAATCATTCCACCACATCGTTGTCATATTCAACATTGTCAATAGTGATCGCATGTGACTTCCCTTTGTCCTTTGCCTTAAGTGGTTGCTTATGTCGATCATCACTAACCCTTGGATTTGGGCATTTATTAGCATAATGCCCCATTTTCTTGCACTTGAAGCAGTGAAGTGTAGTAGGTTCATTCTGTGTATCCCTTCCTTTTTTTGCATCATTAGACATCTTCTTCCCATCATTTTGGCATTCAAATGGTCGATGACCTTCCTTTCCACATTTGAATCATTTACTTGTCCCTTTAAGACAATATCTACCATGCTTCTTTCCACACTTTGATCATAAGGAAACATTCATCTTCTTTCCACCATTATTCTGAGATTTCTCTTTGAACACCATCTTTCGTTTCATATCAAAACTATGAGATGGATAAGTAACACCAACTTTCATTTCTACCTTGATAGCACAACACACAATTTCTTCATAGCTACTGAAGTCTCTTATAGCTAATGCCCTTCGAAGATTTGGTTTTAAGCCACTGAAGAATCGATCAACATTACTTTCAGGTTGGATGATAAATCCAGATGCATACCTTGCAGGCCTTGTGAAATTCGCTTCGTATATACCAAAAGATTCATCATCCTTTTGATTTAGTTCAAGAAACTCCTTCTCCATCATTGTTCGAAGAATACGAGGGAAGTACTTATTGAAAAATAAGTTCTTGAACTCGTCCCATTCCATGGACTCAATTTCATCTCTTTGCCTCGTATTCTTGATAAGATTCCACCATTGATCTGCTTCACCTTCCAAACGATATAATGCTAAGATGACTTTATCGTGTTCAAATTGAAGAACTGAAAATATCTTTTCAGTGGTACTGATCCATTGTTCATCAACAAGTGGATCAGAAGACCCACTGAAAGAAGGTGGGTATTGCCTCATGAAGGACTCAATAGAATATTGTTCCCTTCTCTACTCATTTGGAAGTCCATAATGATTCATAGTTTGTGTAATTATAGAAATAAGATTTTTCACTCCATCTCCCATAACATTTGTTTGTTCAGGAGGACAATCATTGCATTGTCCATTTCATTGATCAACACGGTTCCTTGAGGTTCCATCCATCATCTAAACCCTAAATAGAATAGTGTGAGAGGAAAAAATCATGCTAGGGAAAACCACATAATAAAGGGGTAGTACCTTCAATATCTAACATCTTAGGTTTAATTATATGATCGTTAGCGTAATTCTAGGACTATAACCTATACGTATACTTAACCTTAGAGACATCCATAGACATACCTTAGAAATATCTCTAGGGATCTCACTAAAGTTCTTGCATCCTAGTTTCCAAAGGTTGACTAAACCTTTCCACTGATACCAACTATAGAGACCCGAAGATTAACGTACATAGAAATTACATTACTTTTGAGGAATACTTAGTACATAACAAAAACACACACACAAGGACATTAATAGTTTAGTGTCTTTGGAAACTCGGAATATAATATTCTAATCGTGGTGAAAGATCTTCAGCATCTCCCATAAATATCTTCTTTTTTTTAAACCTAAATCCTTTATTTATATCCTGGGGAAAGGAAAACATAAAAGGGTGAGCTCAAATGATCAGTAAGGGTAAACAAAAGAAATATCAGTCACATCATATTCATAAGAACATATCTTTTGGAAATCTTAAATTGCAAAAGAGATCATAATTTCATAACATGGGATAAATCATAGTAGTGAAATGTAATCCCAATAATCATAACATAAAACATGAAACTTTGTGGCATACACACATAATCATATAGAATCATTTCTTATTAGTCAAGACTCATTGCCAAGACTATCTTTGTGTACAAAGTCCCTTTCTGAACCGAGTTCACTCCTCGTTTCAGTCTTGTTTCACTGAACCGATATAACCTACCGTTCTAGCCATGTCTATCTCATGAGATATAAAATCTTTACCCAATGCCTTGGAGGGAGATATAGGTCCCACCCATCTCATAATGAAACCATTCTTATGTGTGCCACAAAATCGTAAACCATAGATCATTGCACAACCCATGTAATAAAAATGGGAATTTAAACATCATGACATCATAAAACAATTCATATAAGATAAAGGAATTCATAAAAATAATTCCATCACAACATAATCAAATAAATGTAATAATAGGGATGAAAATAGAACCCTTTATTATCTTAGATGGAAAATAATTTTGATAAAACACTTGAACTCCATTCTTGAGGAAAATATCCTTTCTACTTCAAAAACACTTTTCCTTTCTTAACTTGTCATACAATTATAAACTAAAAGAAGTGGATTAAAAATAAACATGATAACTTGTAAAGGGAGATTTTTGGAAATAATGTTTTAAAAATCCATTCATGCCGTATAATTTAAAAAAACATTCTTCTCATTCTTTTGTCGGAAAAGTCAAAAATTACCTCGTACGAAAAAGGAAAAAATATTCCTTTCATATCTTTTACTATAAACTCACCAAAGGGTAAAATGGATTTAATCAATTGTAGGTGGATGGAAATAATATTACATATTGAGGAAACATGGATGTGGATGATAAAATACACCACAGTAAATACCAAAGTATAAACAATCTCAGATAAAAATGAGATTGTGATATTTCCCTTACCTTAGGTCCGATTTGCTTCGTAAGTGTCCGAACCTCCTGTATAATGATTTAAATAAGGTTATTGACTTATTCCAGAATCATACTTATTGTTATAATATCATATATGGTCATATTCTTAGCTTCATATTAGTAATATTTCATTACTACTTGTTAATTGGGTGTTTATTACTTTTTGTTCTTATGTGTGTTTTGTCGAATAAATTCTTATTATTCTCTTTAGGTTATAGATACCTCATTTCCAGAATGGTATTCGTTTAATATATATCATATTCATTCATTCAATTCATTTATATAATCATTATTAAATGAAGATCATGTAGAACGAGTCGCATCACATCGTGGAGACGGCATTCCATACGCAAGCACGAGTGGTGATATCGATCCTATGATCGTGGAATTGTATTGGATTGTATGTATACTATCATAGAATAAATATAACTTCAAAATAATAATATATAGTTATTATTTACACCATTATACCCATCCAAGTAAGGTGGTGGTTGAAAATAGATTACACCACGGCGTGGAGACGGTATTCCGTACGTACGCACGTGCGGTGATTTCTTTTTCCGTATGATGGATAGATGGTGAAATAGGGTTTTTTCATACTTATAATAACATATCAGTATGTGAGTGATACTGATGTTATTACTTCATGATGAAACAACTAAATAAGAAGAAGTGGAAGAAAAAATAAAGATGAAAGAATCGGTAACAGACATTACCTCTTCTTTGAAGTGCTTCTTTGAGACCTCCTTTTAGGGCACTAAAATAGGTCTCTGAAGAAGACCAGAACCTCTAGGATGTTTCTAGGGAATTGGAGAGAAGAAATTGGCAGGGGTTGGCCGAGCTTGAAGGCTCAATGTGGTGTGACGAAGAGAGGGAGGAGGTGCCCTTTTATAAGGGAGGAGAGGGGAACCATTGGAATAACTAAAACTATTATTTTATTATAAAGTCATATTCGGTTTTTAAGAGCTCCAAATTGATATATTTAGAAGATAAGGTGGGTAGGGGTCTAAATAATCTCATCCAATAGAATTTAGACAAGTTTAGGTATCATTTTTAACCTTATCATTTAGATTTAACTTTAAGATAGCTAATTTAACTTTTACCGTGTCTTCTAGTGTTATTACACTATAAGGTTAATAAACATACAATAACAAGCCAAAATAACCCCAAGTTGTTTATTATTAATAGATATAACCTTATTTAAGTCATTTGGTCGAACTTTAGATTTTGAGAAATAAAATAACAATTAATAATATAATATTTGTTTTAAAAACAATTTTCTGTCAATTTTGACACTATTTGGTAATTGATTTTTGTAAATATCATAACAGAATTATTAGATCTAAAAAAGTTAATAAAATCAATAATAACATGTAATATTAACCTATAAATTTAGGGGAATTCATAAAAAGTCTCAAATTACATTTATTTGGGTATTTATAACATCAATTATGTTAATATTTCATTAATAAGATAATTACTGCATCATTGTTGTGTCACAAATAAATTAAACTATTTAATGTCTAAAAAATACAAATAAAATATCGTTATGTAGGAAATATTTTTATCTTTCTAATGAATATTTATAGTCTAATTTCTCTTATAGGTAACTCTATATTAAAAATGATTTACTTATTAAACTTTGATTTTAACTATTTTAACCCTTCTTTAAATAAATTAATAATAAATGTCCTAATCTAATCCAAGTGGGATTAAATGGTCCTATTTTATTCTTAAGGTTGTTATTGGTCGAATTTCATTTATCCAATAGAATTAAGACATGTGTTAGGGTAATAATAATATCATTTTTACCCTTAATTAGCCTATTTACTTTTAACCGTGGTAAAAAAAGTCCAAAGTTACTATTCACAAAAATTATTTTCATCTCATTGAACCAAATTTTAGTCCTTGATATTAACCGTGTCTCTCGGATTTTCGAAATTCCACTCATAGAAGCGGTAAAATTGTGTTTTATGAAAAATTCAGTTTTTTAACTACCACTTAGTGGTTTCACTATTCATCAAAAAATGAACTTTTCCAGAAAAATAAAAAAATAATTAGTCCTAAGCTATATTTGATATTATGAATTCAAAAATGATGTCTAATTTACCAAATTCAAAACATATCAGTTACATTAATTAATTTAAAAATTAATTCTCATCGTCAAAACAAATAGCGTGTTTTTAAGAGATAATAACTATCAAAAGATTGACACTTGTTTATGTCTGGTTTAAATGTGAAATTACATCCAATGACCAACATTGTATTAAATTGTAAAAATATATTCTAAATATACTTTAAAAACACTCAAATTAATAATTTATAACTATTAATTATTTTGATTAAAAAAGTTTCTTTTAATTAAAATTTAGTAATTTTCACTATTCATAAGAAAATGAAAGTTATCCGAAAAGTACCAAAATTTCACCCTAAGATAATTTCGATATTTCGAATCCAAAAATGAAGTCCATTTTGAAAAATAAAATTTACAAAATTTCAAAAAGTGGTTATTACTATTCATAACGGCAAGTTTTTAATAATATTTTAATAGCATATCATTGTTTGGTGAAACACGATATTGCGTACTACACACGCTATCGAGGAAGGTCACGATTGCGTGTATTGCAAGGCAAGTCAAGGATGCGTGTTGTGAAAGACCCTTTTGGTGTAGCGTACAACACAAGACATAAAATTAAAAAGAATATTTTTCATAAAATCTTGGGGTGTTACAACAACAACCACCCACATGATTTGACAATACAATTATCAACTCGTTTGTCAGTTGGTCCATGTTCGTTATATTTTTTATGAACGTGGAGAGAGGGAATATCAAATCCTATAAACCTATACCTCGGGATCTGTTAGAGGTTTCACAGTTGTGGAGGGAGGATCTTCCACATTGCATGGAGTCTTCAGAGTTCGTCAATATTGGATCATTGTCGTCCGAGCTTCCATCCTCCAGCAGTGGATGTTGCCATTGGACTTCACCAGAGTTTCTTGGCTTGAAGAATCCATGCCAAAACCCCACCCCGAGATCTATTTACATTGGAGGGAGAATAGTGAGTATAACATGATGAATTTAATGAGGTATTTAATTTGAAATTTAATTAAGTATTTAATGAAGTATTTAATGAATTTCATTAAATGAATTAATGAACCTCTCTTAATTATCAATGGTGGAGTTATGCCATTGATGAGTCAAGCCATTTAATTTCTCGACAAGTCACTATTCCCACAACCTCAACTCATCTATTGGAGAAAAATATAAACAAATTACATTTTATTCTACTTTTCATTAAAAATAACAAAAATATCTTTTTCTCAAGACTTACTATGGTTGATGTGAATCCTCCCTTAAGCGAATCATAGCCCGGTAGATTCAATGGTGCTATTCGATTTTTAATTAGAGCATTAGATCAATATATAGAAAATGTCGCTTGCGCGTTTACTGAACGTACCGTAAAAACATAAAAAATCCATTCTGGGCTCACCGGACCTCATAATTATGTTCCGTAAACATTCATAGACTTCAAATAATCTCAAATAAATAATAAAGTTACATGTTATTTTTTTTGGTCTTTGCACACCAACTTCTCAAAACAAATGAATGAGGGAAGATTTTGTAGGCGCAACATGAAGTCCAATGCTTCAAGTGTGGAATGATTGGGAACTTTTCCAATCACTATCCATATCTGAAGTTAATGGATCATAATCACCCTCCACTTTATCTTAGTCCAAGGTAGCAGGTTCATTATTTTTCTTTCATTATAGCTAATGTTGAAGCTCCAATTGATGTGGTGGTAGGTACACTTGTTGTTCTCTCATGGCTAGCATATACTTTGTTTGATTATAGTTCTACTCATTCCTTTATTTTTTCCAACATTTAGAGGAATATAGAATCAATCCCTGAACTACAATAATTATATTAATTAGTCAAAACTCTTGGAGGAATTATCTATGAATCAACAGTTTATATAAACTCTAGTATTCAATTTTGCGGGCACAATCTCATCACAAATCTTTCCGTTATTCCCATACTAGAATTAATCACTATACTAGGGTTGGGATGAATCTAAAATTATAATACTAAGATCATCTATAGATGAATGGAAATATAAAGTGTATTTAATGGATAGCCTATAGTTGTTTTTAATGGAGATAAACCTCGACCTGATCTTTGTTTAAAATATTATCCCATAGCCTTCTTCATGAAAATGATCAGTGATGATGAAGATGTTAATGAATGTATATAAATAGATAATTTCCCCATCATTTAGGAATATATTGAACCATTTCTTGGAGAGTCATCTATACCTCCTGTAGAATGATAGGTAGTGTTATCCATTGAAATCATGTCTGGATCCAATCTGATATCAAATACCCCATATAGAGTTGAAAATGTGAAGTTGGAGGAATTAAAGAAATAACTCCAAGATCTTTTTGAGAAGGGGTTTGTCTAACCAATTTAGTCTCATTAGGAAAAAGTTGTTCACTTTGTGAAGAATAAGGATCGATCAATGTGGTTATGAATTGATTATAGGGAATTTAACAGGATCATAGTAAAGATTACGTACTCTCTTCCAAGGATTGATGATTTATTTGACTAGATTTTTGGGGGCCATTTATTCTCCAAGATTTATCTTCTACTTGGTTATCATAAATTGAGGCTCAAGAAAAAAGATATTTCAATGACCTCATTCCGATCATGCGATAGTTATTATGAGACTTTTTTTCCTTCATCATGATTAATTATCCAGATATTTTTATGGATTTCATGAATAGAGTCTAAAGGACTACCACGATAAAATTGTTGTAGGTTTTATTGATGATATTTTGATATATCACAAAAGTTTTGAGGATAATGAAGATCATCTAAGGGTTATTTCCCAATCATTGAGGAAGGAGAGGCATTTTGGGATGTTCCTAAAATGTGATTTCCTTGTGAAAACAATTTTCATTCTTGTTGTACATTGAATCCAATTAATGAATCTTAGTTGAAACTGTGAAGACAAATGTTATAGAGGAGTGGCCTTATCCTACAATAGTAATTGAGATTCATAGTTTTCTTGATTTATAAGGATACTATAAGATATTTTTGAGAAACGTTTCACAAATTTCTAATCAAATAACCATGTTAACTCAAAAAGGGGCCAAATTCATCTAGGAAAAGTATTGTGAATAGTGTTTCCAAGGGCTAAAGAACAGATTGGTCATTGCACCCATGCGAACTCTACCATCTATCAGAGAACCATTCGTTATTTTTAGTGATGTATTTCTAAAATGGATTTGGGGAATCCACACGAAAAATGTCAAGGAGATTGCTTATACATCATGCCAGTTAAAGCCTCATTAGAAGAATTATTCTATTTCTGATCTCGATTTAGTTTTAGTTCTTTCTTCTAGGAATATAAAGAGACACTATCATAATGGGGAGAAATAAGATATATATAAAGAACAAATTTTTTTATGTATATTTTCACATAAAAGGAATTGAACATGACATATAAGAGATGGTTGGAACTTCTTAAAGACTAAAATTGTCCAATTATTTATCACCCCAAAAGAGAAAGCAATATCATAGATGCATTAAAAAGGAAATACCTAAATGTTCTAGCAATGATGTGGATTTAGGGAGATCATTTAATCAAAGAACAAGTAATATTGGAAATGGGAATCATGGGGGAAGGGAAATCATTAACCCTATCCCAAATGATTTATTAAACAACATTACTAGAGAAAATCAAGAAAGCACAAATATAAGATCCTTTGTTACAAAAAATTATAGAGGTTGGGAAGGATGGGAGGTTTCTTGAGTTCAATATTGATCATTAAGTTGTACTAAAATTTCATACAAGGATATATGTTAAATATATTCCAAAAATAAAGAAGGGGATGTTGGATGAATCTCATAGATCTATATTATCTATACATCCTAGAAGCACAAAAATGTAATGGGGACTTTGTGATCATTATCAGTGGGATACATGGAAAGGGGTATTTTTTACTACACTAAGAGGTGCCTGGTGCGCCATCAATTTAATGAAGAGCAAGAAAATTACAAAAGGGGTATTACAACCAATACCCATACCAACTTGTAAGTGGGATAATATCACTATGGACATTTTCACCTGTCTTCAAAGAACATACAAATAAAATAATGAGATATGGGTTATAATGGAACACCTCAAAAAGACTTTCCATTTCATATCTATTCAGGAAGACTTCTCTATTGACAAAAATTCAATGATATACATAAAGGAAGTGGTGAGGTTTCATGGAGTGAAACTTTCTATAATTTCTAACCAAGATCCAAGTTTCACATAAACATTTTAGAGAAGTCCTCAATAAGCTCTGATTACAGAATTGAATTATAGTAGGATCTATCACCCCCAAATTGATTGACAATTTCATAAGAGTATCAAAAAACTCAAAGAAATTTTGAGAGCATGATCTATGGAATTTAAAGTTTAATGGGATCAAAATCTCACATTAGGTGAGTTCTCCAACAAAAACAACTTCTTTTTGAGTATTCAAATATAATCATATGAACCTCTATATGGGAAGTGATTTATAACTTCTGATTTTTTGGAGGAATTTGGTTAGATAAAAATTCTTGTGCCTAATCTTATTCAATAGATTATTGAAAAGGTTCATTCAATCTAATAACACATAATGGATGATCGAAGTCAGCAGAAGAACAATGCTGAAAACCATAGAAGGGACTTGGTGTTTTACGTTGGCGATAAATTTTTCCTTAGAATTTCACCAAGGAAGAGAGTCATGTGGTTTGGGAAGAAAGGGAAGATTTTACCCATGTACGTTGGCCACTATGAAATCATTGAAAGCATAGGACTAGCGGCATGTTGACTTTCACTTCCTCCAAATATAGTTCTAGTTGATGATGCATTCCAAATATATTCCTATTAAAGAAGTAAGTACCCAACCCTTCACATGTACTAAGTATTGAGGTGGTACAAATAGAACATGACTTCTCTTATTAGGATCATCTAGTGAATTCTTGGACTTTATAGACATGGTTCTATACAATAAGACTACCCAAATCATTAAATTGTTGTGGAGGAACCGTAAATAGGAATAAGTGATGTGGGAACCAAAGGAAACAATGATATAGAAGTAAAAATAAAATTTCTCAACGGAGATGATGACATGAAATTTTGGGGATGAAATTTCTTAAGGGAGTAGAGCGTAACTACTAGTAACTTTTTAATAAAATTTTTCCATAAGAAAATGTATGTTTTATTATTCCTTACTAAAAACATTAAATATTTAATTATTTAGTGGTTATAAAAGGAAATGTGACCATCGGGTTTCAATAGATGTATGAATGTTGGTAAATTATGACCATTCATCAATATGAATGTTGGAAACTTTTTTTATTAACAATTATAATATTATAATTAGTGTTTATAAGTAGAAATGACAAAGGAAAATTAATAAAAAAGGGGAAATAATGGCCTAAACCCTTTGGGTCTTTCCATATGAAGCTAATTTGTAAATTCTTGGGAGGGATTTAGAATCAGAAGGGTTTGATCTTGACCAAGAACATGCCAAACATTATCATGTGAAGCTTGAATGAAATAACCTACTTGATAAGTTCAAGTTAGTTAAAACTACCACTCGAGCGATGTTAGCTGAGACGTCCCATGAGTCTATCACCATCACACACCATATTATTAGGTCATATAAGGGTTTTATAAGGTGTTACATGCCCCATCCCTGATTACAAAAAGTGCAATTCCTCTAGTTAAATAAAATTTCCTTCCCCTCATTTCGGTTTTAATAATAATTTTTCTTAATATAAAAATATGACCAATTTTATAAATTTATTTTTTGGAAAAAATTTATATATTGTACAAAAATATAAATTATTATAATAAAATAAGGTAATATGAATAATATTTTTAATGTAATAGTAAGATAAAAACACTCTTTCTGTAGTATAAATGATAAAATAATTCATTTTTCAAGTGTTGAATATTTTATTATTCATTTTCAATATGCTATTATTTTTAACAAATAATGATTTTTATAAATAAAAGGTAAAATTATCATATTTATAGAATTATTATGACAAAATATATATCATTTTTCAAATTGGAACATCAAAATTAGCTTATGATGAATTTATGTGATTTTTCTAAATACTATATTTTTTCATGATGAGTAAAAACATAGTTTAATTTTTCAGTATGTTTGATGACATAATAATTATGTCACAATGATTTAATAACTAATTAACCAAGTTCTACGACATGTACTATTTTATATTATTAATATCAAATATTTTAATATTAGTTAATCAATTTTTTAATATATAATTTACTTCTAAAATTCTAGAGTGGAAACATTATTTTTAAAGATATTATTTTGGGAAAAAATTATTTTTATTTTTAAAAATATCTAAAAAATATCATGATAAACTATTATGGATTATAATAACATAAAAGATATCACAATTTTCCAATTCCATGAGAAAATACCATGTAAAATTCAATCTTTCCATTTACCACTATCTGGGTGGCCAAGGCCTTCATTTAGAAATTAATAAACAATTCCACTTGTTTTTCAATAAATACATACCCATTTATCTATTTCATTCCACTAATAATTAATTATCTATGAATATTTGATATTTTAACCCCACAATGAGTCCTCCCAAGGTGTCCTCAATTCCCCAAGGTTTGAATCCTCATGTTATATATTTTTTTAAGAGAAACAGAAACATGAATTGGTCACCCAATTCATGCCCCTAAGAAATTTATTAAATAAAAAGTGTTACAAATCATTCTCGAGGTGTAATGTGTTTACACCAACACAAGAAAAGAGCATACATGAAGATAAATCAGAAGCAATCAAACACCAACCCACAGCGAATCAAGCAACAAAAACAGCCTGCCTACAAAAAACACCTCACTCCAAAGTGCAGCAACGCCAAAGTGCAGCAACCCGGTCCTGCCCTGAGACACATCCTCCAAGATGTCTTGTGACTGCACCCGAGGTAGTACAGAAACAAAAATCTTCACTGGCCTACACTGACAAGCAGCATTAGAAGCAACAGCATGCAGTAGGCATTAGAGGTAGTGTAGCGACAAAGTAGAAAAACAAGTAGTTCGGTGTATCATCTCCACAGTCCTGCTTGTTGAGGACATCAGAAACCTCAAAAGGGTGGAAAAACAGATCACCAGACCACATATCTCAAACCCGGGGAAAAATTAGATATAATTTGTCCATCTCGATTGTGGGAGCAGCACCATAAAAAGGTAGAGCAGTAGCAAACACTTCCATAAAAACCAGAATAATCCAGAAGCAAGCTACCCCTCAGATCCAATGAAAAGAAGAATAGGATCCATCCCAAATGCCAGAAATGGAAACCCCAACATAATCAATGCAGAATACAAGAGGCAGCAATTTACTAGATCTAAACATGAATTAGCACCCGGTCCAGTTGAAAATCAAGAACAGCAGGCGATTTTACATCATCAACCCTGTGCTGGACTGATGAAGAGCACAACCTATTCTGCAGAGCCATCCAGGAGCATACTTCCATGAAAAAGAAAGAACAACCCTTGGTGCCAAAAAAGTAATACCATGCTACAACAGGGAGAAACGGAACCAAAGAATAGCGCTCAGAGCCAGCAGAGCCCAAACAACCACTTAGAAACATAATAGAACTGCCAGCGCTATAAAAGAGAACCTAAACAAGTCATAATAAGAAAGCGTTCCCAAAGTATTCCACATAATTTTTAAACTTTAAACAGAATCACAGAGTCCAGGTGCATGCATTCCAGAAAACCAGATCCAATCTTCAAGCATAGCAGAAGCAAGAAACATGAGAAAATTTCGAACAAAAATTGATAGAGGAAACCAAAGGGATGAAACAGAAAGAGTCCATCAAGCAGGTTTCTCTAGGAGCAAGATTTCCCATAAAACACAAAGCCAGACGGGGAAAAATAACAACGAAGGTCTTAGAAAACAGCCATAAAAAAGACTCCAAACTCAATAAAAAAAGTGTAGGAAACAAAACTGAACAAAACCCAGCAGAATCCAGCTTGAAAGGGTAAACCAGATCCAACAAACAAAGTCCAGCAAGGAGCGCTTGAAACATAAAAAAACAGAATAAACCAGCAGGAGATCAAGAGAGACCAATGAAGGACATCAGAGCAAGACTAGAACAAGAATTCTTTCCTGATTCTGTCATTGAATATGTCCTGTTGTGCTGCCAAGTAAATGCTCTTAGTAATCTCGCCTTTTCTAAAAGAATTGTATAGGATATCATCTTTGAGTCTCGCTGAAGAATCTGAATCTTCACAAACTGACATAAATGGTTCATCAACCCCTTCAGCTTGTTGTTCCTTCTCTACAGGTTGATTTGTAATAGAGGCAAATACAATCTTTCTAGCAATATCCAAAGATCAAGTGACAATAGTCCTCTCTACATGAGAAAAATCCCTACGCTTTTTAGTTTTTTTGGGGTTGGGAGTAATAAACCCATCTACATACACTATTGGTTTCTTACCCTTTCTGGCCATGTCCATAAGGTTTTCTTCCTCAATAGAAGTAGATTTATCCTCCTCAGCATTTTGAGAGAGACTATTTTCAAATTCATCACACCTCTCCTTTTCCTCATTTTCCTGAATGTCATCTTTTATTGGCACTTTCTTCATTAACTCAAGTGAGGGTGAGGGGCTATGATTTGTATTAGCATTCTCCACAGAGGGTGGAGACTCCTTCTCACCCTTATCTAGAGAAATATTTCCATGATCCCCCCGGTTCGGAAAATAATCACAAGGTTTCGGATGCACATTGGTGGTCCCAGAGACATCATTGGTAATGGGAATCACAAAGTCCTTAGTAGTGGATGATTTAGGAAGATCCAAGTTAATTTTAGCATTAGATTTTGCTACCCAAACTGTTTTGCAGCGAGGTTGAGGTGGTTCAAATTTTTTTGACTCACATTCCTCCAAAGAATGACCCACTTTGCACCAGCAGTTACAGTAGGGTGGAACATTTTCAAAAACCGCCTCTTGAGTATAACCTTTATCACCATTCTGGAGCCAGAATCTGGAAGGAAATTCCTGTGATATATCAATCTCAGTGCAGATCCTAGCAATTGAGGGACGCGACAAGTTCATGGTGGAAGAATCTAATCTAATCGGAGTTCCAAATAAACTTGCAATGGCAGAGAGAGCGCTTTGCTTAAACAGATGCAAAGGCAATCCGGGGAAACCGATCCAAATTGGAACAATAGGGGTCTCAGAACCTAATTCAAAATCTGGAGACCACTTAAAGACCTTTAAAGAAGCCCCCCCCCCAAAGACCATGATCCACGAATCCAAAATCGATAATAATCGTTATTCTAGGAGAACCGAAACACAACATACAGAGAGTTCAGCAATCCAATATGAAAGCTTGTAAAACCTATATTCTCAAGTGTTTTGCGTAAGAAGAACAGAGAAGGGTGGTTCTTGGAAAATCGACCTACAAGAACAAACCGGAGATCCGAAGCAAGATTGAGTACCTCTTCTTTAGAGAAAGCAATCGCCGATAGGCCTCTGTGTCTGTAGGATCTTGGAGCAAGAATACCGGAGGTCTTCAGTTCTGTGCGAGGGATTCTACCCGAGACAACGTCTACGAATGATCTCTCATCTTGGAACCCTTGATCTGCAATGATAGGGATAGCCCTTCCTTCACCCGAGAGCACCGCCATCCTTATCATATGTAATATTTTATTTATTCTTGAAATAAAAAATCTCCTCATGTTATATGTGTTACTCTTCAATGTAAGGGAAATATCCTTCTTTTCTATTAATTTCGAGAAACACTTTTTGTATAAGTCTTATGAATGTTATGGTAAATCTTCCTTATTTAGTTTTTATTCTATAACCAACTTAGAAAAATGTTTTATCAATGTGATACCCATGTACCCTCTCATTTACCTTTTCTAAAACCTTGTTTTATAACTGTTATGCAATTGATTATACTTCTCAAAACTTATCTCTTGTCCTCATGATATTATATATTATTTGATATTTGTGATTAAAAATACTCTTTATATTCCAAGGTTACACACCAAGATATAATAATGATTTATTTAATTATGGAAAATACATAAATCATTCCATCATTCCCTTTGTGTGTGTAAAAAATGATATAATGATCATGTTTTTAAAAGCACTTTTCAAACACTATGATTTTGATATGAAACCCATTTTATTTTAATCTAAATGGGTTATTTATGAAAATATTTATTATGACATATTTGGATCATAGGAATATTAATTCATATAAATGGTGTGGCCTGATAGCACCCCAATGCATTGGGTAAAAAATTTAATCTTTGTAGATGATATGTTTTACGATACCATAGTGAATGTCCTTTCTAATTTTTTATGACACCTCAGTGATAGAACATGGTGATATGTTTATGAATGCATCATTTATATTTTTTAGCCACATCTCCATGTTATGATTCATTCTATTATTGTTAATATATTCCTATTCTTCTTTTTCAGATTCCTTTATTCCTTAGGTTCTTATTGATACTTCTCAAGTTCACATGTAAATGGTTTCCCTTGCTTTCCCTTACTGAGCCATATGCCCACCCTTTACTTTGATGTAGGTCCCTATGTTGTGATATCAATTGAATTTACATAGTATGAACTTATTATGAGACCTTTCAGTTATATTAGAATAATGTTTTTATTTTTTAAGTATTATGTACCTTTTTTCCATGAAACTAAACATTAAATGATCTTATGTTTGTTCAATGCAATAAAAAGTTACGTGATAAAAAGGTGGGTAGCCATATGATCTTTTCAATATGAATAGTTTTTAGGGTTTTGATTATTTATCTATATACACCAGTATATGAGAAAGTATTTCATTATTGAAAGTTGTTGTGCTGAAAAATGATGACTATTAGTGGTGTTAAATGTAGTGTTGATCAATGTGAACTTCATCAATACATTTTTTGTAAGAAAAAATCACCCAAACTAATCAATGTTGGAATTATCATCCATATAAATGAAACGGTAATGGATATTTTGGGTGGGGATATAGGTTCATCCTATAATATAGTTTTATAATTTGTTATAAGGGAATTCAATTTTTGTTATTCATTTAATGAAAATGAAATCAAAGCATTATAAAATGGTGGGATGTTACATTTGGTTGTCATATTCACAAGCATGAAATATTTTTTCAAATATTTTTTCAAAATAGTATATTTGGTTTGTTTTGGAAAATAAAAAAATATACTCCATGGTGATTATCTACTGGGCTATTGAGTTCACCATCTACTGACACTACTCGGTGTTCATAGACATAGTCGCCATTTTTTGGATTTTGATTTTATTTTTTATTTGTTTGATCTAGTACTCTGATTAAGATTATTTTCAATTGTTTTTATACTACATGTTTGTTTTAAAATGGATGCTCGATAAACATGCTGGTCATGTCAGAATACAAGTAAAATCTATTTTTGTTTAAATATTATTAATCTGGTTGAAATCAACCCCAATGATTAATTTTGGTGCCTATGAAGCATTACGTCTGCCTGATGGGATTGAGGAAACCCATTTATTTGTTTATAAATGATTTTATCAATAATTTTTTTCATTGATAAAAAATTGTATGTATCAACACTAAAGCCAGTGCTGATAAATATAACCATTATTATATTTTTATTAGCATTGATAAAAATTGGACATTATCAACCTAATTTTTCCGAGTGATAATGAATTAATAATGTTCCAGTGTTATAATATTCTATATGGTAATTCATTATTTATGAAGAATACTCATGATTCACTCTTCCTTCTTGGATTATGGTGATCATTTTTCATTTTCGGATTTGAAGTGAATCTTCCATACTGGTCCCAACAATTGTTCAAAAATAATTTAATGTTAATCTAAAATTAAATTAATTATGAGTGAAATAAGAAATATTAATAAGGTTCAATATTTTGGCCAAAAATTCAACTAATGATGGTAAAAAATTTATAATTAATCTAATATTTTGGCCCATAGGAGACGGGGACACCGAGTGAGAGAACCTCTGGTCATGATAATCAGATCCCACTAGTAAATTAATTTTGTAACGAAGCCCAGTATAATTGTTTTAGGGTTATTATATATCTGGAACATAAGGAAATCTATTTTTACCCTAACCATTCAATGGAATATATAGTGAAACCTTGTAGTGACCTAACCTAGATCTGCCTCTTCCATTATGCACCAAATTGCTATCTAAATAAGTAGACACATGTCTACATTCTTATTATGTGTATTAAGTATATCATGGGAACACCCATATCTAAATACTGATGGTTATTATTCTTAATTAATTAGGTATCATTTATATAACATAAAATATATTATGAAAAAAAGAATTAGCCCACCAGTACAATTATAATGATGAGATAAAATTAAATGAAAAATATAGAAATAAATAGAGGCCAGTTGTAATGTGAAAAGTACACCGAAATGATAGGGGTAAAAAACCGTTTGAAAATATAAGGATAACTATGGATAAAAGTAGGTATAAAATCGTTCACTATTAACAAAATAAAAACCACATATTATAACTCTTGAATAAGTGTAGAAACCACCTCACAGAACACCACTCGAACTGATGATTGGAGATGATGCAATCACCAGTGAAACTAATGATTGTTGATGAGATGTTATCATATTAAGAACCAGAGATCCACCTTCCCTAGGCCTCTACCATCCCTTTCTTCTATTCCTCCACTATTGGTTTTGGTGGAGCTAGATACCAAACACCTACCACTGCCACCCCCTTTGACAAAAAATGGTGTGGCTGTTGTTTGTGTAAAAATCATCTGACACGTCTCTCACACAACGATTTTATTGAGAACCAATCACATAGCCACACATCCTTTATATATACCAAACATGTTACCCATGTATCTATGATATATCGTTAGGATCTCCACCATCTAAACTTATTAGATTCAACTATCTTCATTAAGAAATCTTCTTGATTTTCTTTATTGTGAATTTTCTTCATGACCACACTTCCCTCCTCCACCATGTCACAAAAAATATGATATCAGAACCCAATATGATTCATCCTAGAATGAAATGATATATTACATGAGATTTTTAATCCTCTATATATTTTACAAAATAATGGAATATTCTCCTCTCTGTGCCTGATATCCACCAACAAACATGTATTCCAAATCACCTCTTGGCAAGACTATGTAGCTTCCATGTACTCTTCCACCATCATGGATAACTCCACAACAGACTGTAACTTTGAAATCCAGATCACAACTCCTCTTTCAAGAGTAATCACATAACCAATAGTATATTTACTCTAGTCAGAATCACATGAAAAATATGTATCAACACAACATTCGATAGAAAAATATGATCCTATAAAACATAATGAAGTGTATGAGGTCTCCTTGATGTATCGCGGGATCCTCTTCACAATGATCCAATTATCGCATCCAGGATTCACCATAATTCAATCTAACTTCTATCAATACATGTGAAATGTAAGTTCTAGTCAAACTATATTAAACATCAGACTACCCACGATTGATGCATAAGGTACTTGAGAAATTTCATCCCCTCTACATCACAGTTAGGACTCATCATAGAAAATAACATACAATTAAAATGAAGTGGGGTATATATTGTTTTCCAATCATTCATGTAGAATGTAACTCCTTGACCCCAGTTACCCAGAGTCGGTGCATTATTGCGTAACATTGGCATGATCACAAAAGATCAAGTCTCGAAAGACCGATTAGTTTAGTAGCCTTGGAGACAATAGATACATTAATAAGTCTTACATTACATCATAAAGTAAAACAAAACTATAACAACATCTTGTCTTCATATCCCCTCTTAATATCCCTGCAGGTCATTCATAATATACTTCTTCACACCCTGGAAAAATTAAAACATTGGAAGGGGTGAGCTCAGATGCTCAGTTAGGATAAAAATATAGCGGCAGCTTTCATAAATAAACATAAACATTTAAAGCAATTTATAACTAAACAAAAGCCTTTTAAACATGAACTTAAGCATAATATGGAAAAGTAAAATGAAATTATTCCATTTAATTATTCACATGGATATTCTACTGGTCGAATAATCACATGAAATATCAATAACCACTTTCATTATGATGGAATGCATAATGCCAGACTATCATAACCACGTAGCCAAGGCCCCGTGCCAAGACTAAAAATAAGATTTTGTCAAGGCCTCGTACCAAGACACTATTTTGTCTCCTGAGACCTACCGATGCAATTTTTTTAGAATATACTTATGTTTAAAATTTCTCAAATATACTCCAGTGTTTTTCTGAAAACATTATGAAAACTTCGAAAACAAAATATCTAATTCTGAGACTGCTCGACTAATTACAGGCCATGATGGGTCCACGCCCAATCCCTTCCTATCTACCACACTCAAGAGTCGGTATTTCTAATAACATTTTTGAGCTTACGTTAAATGCGTATACATTTGCACTGGATTTTCCTATATTTGAGAGAAATATCTCTCTCTTTTTTGAAATCATTTAAAAAATGTTATGGATTATAGAGGAAGCCGAAACTCAAATAATGGTCACGGCGGTGGAGAAGTCGTTGTCGCCGCATACGTACGACAAAAAAACAATCTCTTTTGTCGTTTAGTCAAATGCTTCGTATAAAAAAATTCCTTTTTAATAAATGTAAAAGTCAAAGGATACACCGTATAAAAGAAATTTTTGTATAAAACAAAATATGCCTAAATGAATGGAGATTGAGACGAAGTGTCTTTCAAAGATCAATTTTTAAATGAAATAGATCTTTTATGTATATTCACTATAATTACACATAAAGAAAGTAAAAATACAAGATAGAACATAATAATATCATGACATAATTTGAAAGTAGGTGATTAACCCAAAGAACGGAAATCAGGTGAAGAAGTTCCATTACAAAGATCGTTTTTTTAAATTAAATAGACCTATTATTTGTATTCACTATAATTATACAAAAATGAAGTATAAATACATGATAGGACATAATTATATAATGACATAATTTGAAAGTAGGAGATTAACCCAAAGAATAGAAATTGGGTTAAGAAGTTCCCTTACGTCGTGTCCGACTTGACTAGATCGTTCTTTAACCTCCTGAATAATAAACTATATTTAATATCTAATTGATTAATAACCTTTTTAAAGTTCATTATTCCTTTTATATCACTTATTACCATGTTACTAACATTATGTAATTATTTAAGTTAATAATGGTTGTTTTTTCGATCTTTGGTACTTGAGTCAAAAATAAACTTCTTATAATTACATGTTTTTTAGGTGGTAGAATATCCAATATCTCCAGAATTATATACATGATTTAGATATCTTATATATCATATATATCCATTATATACATTCATTCATAATATTACATAACATTTAGAGGTAAGAAATGAAAGGCATTGTTCATGGAGACGGTAAGCCCTACGTACGCATGAATGCTACTTTCATTTCTATTTCATATTTAATGGAATTAAATCATAATGATATAATGGTATATTATAATTCCAGTATAATATCATATATAATATCATTTAATCCATCCTTTACACATCCCACATATGGAATTAACGATTCAAATCACTTTGAGGGGGCGGTAGTCCGCACTTCCTAAAATGAAATTATCATGTTTACCCATAATGGAAATCATAAAGGTATTCCATAAATGAGAAATACAGAAGCATAAGGGAAACATAAAAATAATAGATATCATATATAAATATAGTGACATCTTAATGGCCACCATGAGAGGTGTTAAAAGAAGATTGAACAATTATTGTTTCATGAGGCAGAAATTCGCCAACCATAGAAAAGTATGTACTTTAACCATTAGACGAAGGTGTGTGTAAGTGTAAATAAAGTCAATCTCTTACCAAAATCCTAGTATTTTTAATATACTAGTGTTGTTACAAAATAATGGAATAAAAATATTTTAAGGGGTTGGAGAAGCAAAATAAAACAAAATAACATAAGAGATGACATTACCTTAAAATCGAATAACTCTTCTTGATTTGAGCCAAAGGCTTCCATAAGAAGAATTATGCCCAAACTGAGGCTTATAGGAGTAAGAGAGGGAAGTTGAGAAAGTATTTGGGAAGAGGTTGGACGAGCCAAATTGCATTTATGGTGTGAGTAAGGTGGTAGAGGTGGGGGCCTTTTATAAGAGGAGAGGAGGGCACTCTTGGAATGTCATCAAATATTACATTTTTATAAAATGATTTTAGGATTTTAGAGGTCCCAAAATTATATATTTTGAGGATAAGGTGATAAAATTTCGAAATATAATCATCCAATATGTCTTTGACAAGTTTAAGTCTTATATTTTACATTATCTTTTAATTTTATTTAAATCATTAATTAATGAGGTAATCGTTGCGTCATCACGGTGTTATAAAAAATTTAATTTATTTATTGTTTAAAAATTACAAAAAAATACCATGATGTAGGAAATCGTTTTATCTTCCCAATGAATATTTATATTCGAAATGTTAACTTATATAACCCCCTGTAATAATTGTTTTAGTAAAACAACACATGTTGCTGATAATTTTATTTTTACTTTAAATAAAAAGTTATTATTGTCATTTTCATACCCAAGTGGCTCCATGGGGTCTCCAAGTTGACCCATGGATTTTCATGGTTGGCCATGACTCACCCAATATGTTTAAGACATGTGTAAGGGTATTTTCATATTTTTATAATATCATTTTTACCTTAAATTTTACTAATTACCTTTAATTGCGATTAATTAAACTTAAAAGTAACTATTCACCAAAAAAATTATTTTAATCCCATTGAACCACATTTTACTTCCTAATGACAACCATGTATGTCCGATTTTTGAAAATCAAATCACAGAAGTGGTAATGTTTCATTTAAACGAAAAATCAGTTTTTTAAGTACCACTTAGTGGTTTCACTATTCATCATAAATAGATGTTTTTCAGAACAATGCCAACATTTCACCCTAAGCAATAATTTTTATTTCGAATTAAAAAATTATGTCTATTTTACAAAATTCCAATCATATAAGTTGCATTAATTAATTTTATAATTAATTCCCGATGTCACAACAAATAGGGGTTTTTTAGAAACAATATATATCAAAAGATTGACAATTGTTTATGTCCAATTTCAAAGTGAAATTAATTCTAATGACCACCATTGGATGAAATGGTAAAAAAATATTATAATTATACTTTAAAACCACCCAATAGTATAATTTATCACTATAAATTAATTTTATTAAAAAAATTTGTTTTTAAGTATTGTTCACTATTCATAAAAAATTGGAAGTTCTCAGAAAAATACCAAAAATTAAAAATAGGCTAATTTCGATATTCCGAATCCAAAAATTAAGTCCATATTGAAATATGAAATATATATAATTTCAAAAAGTGGGCATTACTATTCATAATGGCTATTTTGATTGGTCGCGGTGTGTCAGAATCTTGAACTTGCGTACAATGCAAGCTATTACATTATTGAAAGTGAAGCGTATCGTGGAAGCTCGGGGTGTTACATTCTCCCCTCCTTCAATAAATTGCATCCTCGCAATTTGAAATTTTTCTTTGAAAATAAAAGGATGAAAATAGAAAATACCATTGTGGAAAACCCACATCATAAATAAGGCTAATAAAAATTAACTTTAAAAGAAAGAAAGAGAAGTACAAAGGTCACCCGAGATATCCCATACTAGGATTCTATGAAAATATGGATATGGAGGAAAAAAATCCATCAAGGTCTGATGGAGAGTTATAGAAAACAGGATTAGGAGAAAGATAACCACAAGAAAATCACAAACATTTGATTGGATAAACCGTAATTGATTCCCCAATTGGAAAAGTTAACCGACAACATTTTTGTTTTAAATCACCTTTCATAATGTTGAGGAATTTATTTAGGAGATTTACTAATAATGTAAAGAAATATACTTACTTTTCATGTAGACATTCATTCTTTAATAAATTTTGACCACACACCTATCTTTCACTCCAAAAGGTAATAGAACTAAAAAATATTCTATTTATCATAATTGTATAAGGTTCCAAATATTAACACATACCATTTAGATTAGGAAAACTATTTTGTAATAACTAGGGATTTCCTGTAGGCTAGTGGTAGGTATTAAAGGCCCGTCGCACTATGGTTGTGGGTTCGATTCCTACAGCTTTGTCCGATGTGACAGGTTATCCCCCAACCTGCAGGTTGTCCTTTTCCTAAAACAATAGTATTATAATATTCCAAAAATAATATTCAGAAATTTTTTAACCTTAAACAACACTATCCAAAGTTAAACTTAATCCATTCCAACCTTTATAGTTATCCAAAATACCTCCGTCCAGACATTCTCTAAAAGGTATCTAAATTCCAAAATCAATGGTATCATCAGATTTCTCAAACAAAGTATGGTTTCTCTTATTGTCACATATAAAAATATGATTACATTCATCATATTAGAACCTCAATGAAAACAACAAGTACTGTAGTACAATCCTTATATATATCACATTATTCTTATAACCAGAATATAATCCTTGAGTCCAAAAGCACCAATACATTAATTATTCCACTTCAACTATAGTAACAACATAAGACTGTCCTTGATCCCTTGGCCTTTTCTAAGGAATGTTTCCCTAACTATTAGGAATTCATTTTCATAATGTCCCATTTCCCCACAATTTTAGCATTCAACATTTATAGCCTCTTTCTTTCCCTTGGAATCACGACCCTAGTGACCTTTTTCTCCACATTTATAACAAACTCCCATTCCTTTTAGGAAATTACCTGGGTGATTATTCCCACAATTATCGCATAATGGAAAATCCATCTTTCCCTTTTTCCCTTTATCTATCTCTTGTTCCTCCATTCTCTTCATCTCTTGCTTTACATTGTTGTCATAAGACTTAGAGAATTTATTTTCTGTCTTGATAGAACATTAGACTATATCTTCATATGTTGAGAAAGATTGTGATACTAAAGCTTGACGGAGAAATGGTTTTAACCCATCAATGACATGATCAATATTACTTCTTGGGTTACGTATATAATCTGCAACATGCCTATCTAAACTTGTAAAGTTAGCCTCATACTTTGAGAAATTCTCATCCTCCTTCTACCTCAGACTCAGAAATTGTCTTTCCATATTTGCTCGATGGTCATGTGGAAAGTATTTTTCTAAGAAAATTTCCTTAAACTCCCTCCATTCCATACTTGATATTTCTTCAACTTCCTTTTTGTTTTGAATCAGTGACCACCATTGATCTGCATCTCCAGTGAGGTGGTAAACAGCCATGAGAACCTTCTCCCTTTTGCTAATCCCCAAGGCATGGAATATTTTCTCTAAGGAGTTTATCCATTGCTCATCTACTAATGGATTTGTACCTGCAATAAATGTTGGCAGTTGTTACCTCATGAAGCGGTCTAACATTGACCATCCACATTGCGGATCAGGGTGCTCCATACGTGTAAGATTATTATTCATAAACTGAGTGAGTTTTCCTAGTATGGTGATAAGTTGATCATCACTAGTTTTATCACCAGCTCCATTATAATTATCGTCAGTAGGATGGAAATCCCTGCATGGAGTGCGTGCATTGATACAGTTTCCATTCCTCCACTAGGATCCATTTCTAAACAATGGCATAAACTAGATTAGTTTATGAATCAAAATACATAATTACAAACTTGCAAAACACTTAACATAAATTGAACTATTTATGGATGTAATCCAAAATCATAAAAATGTTTTCATTGAGGAAGTATATACTCATAACCCTTTATAGTGGTTTGTAATGAGAATGAGAATTATTTTAAGCATATCCCCTGGGAGTGTCGTAACCAAGAGTGCAGCAAGGCCCGTTGTCGTGCACTAGTTCTTGTTCGAGTCTAGCTCAAAGCGGTGTTTTTGGGTTTTACCCCTAGGTACATCTGTGCCAGAGCCGCCTCTACTTGCTCGTATCCAGACATGGATGTATTGCTTGGAAAACTCAAAAAATATCTATAATACCAAAATTCTAAGAAGTTATTCTATAGTAATCCTCAAATTTTATCTTAGGTCTATATGCTCTGATCATAGTTTATCTAAATCAAGCTTCCGAGGTTATTACAAAACTGCATCTGATACCAACTGTAACACCCCGACCCCAGTTACACATAGTCGGTTCATTATCGCGTAACATTGGCATGATCACAAAAGAACAATTCTCGAAATACCAATTACTTTACTAGCTTTGGAAACACTAGATACATTCATAAGTCTTACATTACATCATAAAGTAAAACAAAACTACTACAACATCTTGTCTTCATATCCCCTCATACTATCCCTATAGGTCATTCATAATATACCTCTTCACATCCTGAAAAAATTAAAACATTGGAAGGGGTGAGCTCAGATGATCAATGAGGATAACAATATAGTGGAAGATTTCATAAATAAACATAAACATTTAAGTCAATGTATAACTAAACAAAACCCTTTTAAACATGAAATTCAGCATAATATGGAAAAATAAAATGAAATAATTCCATTTACTTATTCACATGGATATTCTAATGGTCGAATAAGCACATGCAATATCAATAACCACTTTCATAATGATGGAATGCATAATGCCATACTATCATAACCACGTAGGAAAGTCCTCGTGCCAAGACTACAAATAAGATTTTGTCATGGCCTCATGCCAAGACACTTTTTGTCCCATGAGACCTACGAATGAAAGTTTTTTTAGAATATACCTACGTTTAAAATTTCTCAAATATACTCCAGTTTTTTTCTGAAAACATTATGCCAGCTTCTGAAAACAAAATAACTAATTCTGAGACTACTCGACTAATTACAGGCCATGATGGGTCCACGCCCAATCCCTTCATGTCTAAAACACTTGAGAGTCGTGTTTTCTAGAAACATTTTTGAGCTTGTGTTAAAAACCTATACATTTGCACTGGATTTTCATATATTTGAGAGAAATATCTCTCTCTATTTTTGAAATCATTTAAAAAATGTTATTGCTTGTAGAGGAATCCAAAACTCAAATAATGGTCACGGCAGCCGAGAAGTTGTTGTCGCCGCATACGTTCGGCAAAAAAACATTCCCTTTTGTCGTTTAGTAAAATGCTTCTATAAAAAAATTCCTTTTGAATAAACGTAAAAGTCAAAGGGGTTTATACATCATATAAAAGAAATTTGTTTATAAAACAAAAATATGCCTCAATGAATGGAGATTGAGACTAAGACCCTTACAAAGATCATTTTTTAAATAAAATAGATCTATTATGTATATTTGCTATAAATACACATAATGAATGTAAAAATATAAGATAGAACATAATAATATCCTGACATAATTTGAAAGTAGGAGATTAATCCAACGAACAGAAATCGGGTTAAGAAGATCCCTTAAAAAGATCATTTTTTAAATAAAATAGACCTATTATGTGTATTCACTATAAGTACACAAAAAGAAAGTATAAATACAAGATAGGACATAATAATATCATGAAATAATTTGAAAGTAAAAGATTAACCCAAAGAATAGAAATTGGGTTAAGAAGTTCCCTTACCTTGTGTCCAACTTGACTCGATCTTTCTTTAACCTCCTGAATAACAAACTAGAATTAATTTATAATTTATTAAGAACCATTTTCAAGTTCATTTTTCCTTTTATATCACTTCTTACCCTGTTATTAAAATTATGTAATTATTTAAGTTAATAATGGTCGTTTTGTCGATCTTTGGTACTTGAGTCAGAAATAAACTTCTTATAATTACAAGTTGTTTAGGTGGTAGAATATCCATTATCTCTAGAATTATATTCATGATGTAGATATCATATATATCATATATATCCAGCATATACATTCATTCATAATATTACATAACATTTAGAGGTGAGAAATGAAATGCACCGTTCATGGAGATGGTAAGCAGTACGTATGCATGAACGCTACTTTCATTTCTATTTCGTATTTAATGGAATGAAATAATAATGATATAAAGTTAAATTATAATTCCAGTATAACATCATATATAATATCATTTTCTCCATCCATTATACAGCCCACATATGGCATTAATGATTCAAATCACATTGAGTGGGTTGTATTCCGCACTTCCTAAAATGAAATTATCGCGTTTACCCATAATGGAAATCATAAAGATATGCCATAAATGAGAAATAAAAAATCATAAGGGAAACATAAACATAATATATATCATCTATAAATATAGTGATATCTTAATAGCCACCATGAGAGGTGTTAAAAGAAGATTGAACAATCATCGTTTCGTGAGGCAGAAATTCGCCAACCACAGAAACAATATGTTATTCAACCATTAGATGAAGGTGTGTGTAAGTGTAAATAAAATCCTTCTCATAAAAACATCCTAGAATATTTAAGTTACTGGTGTTGTTACAAAATAAAGAATAAAAAGAGTTATTGGGTTGTAGAATCAAAATAAAACAAAATAACATAAGAGAAGACATTAACTTAAAACCGGGTAACTCTTTTTGATTTGAGCCAAAGGCTTCCTTGGGAAGAATTCTGCCAAAAGTGAGGCTTATAGGAGTAATATAGGGAAGTTGAGAAAGTAGTTGGCCAGTGGTTGGACGAGGCAAATTGCTTTTATGGTGTTACTAAGGTGGTAGAGGTGGGGACCTTTTATAAGAGGAGAGGAGGGGTACTCTTGGAATTTCATGAAATATTACATTTTTATGAAATGATTTTCGGAATTTAGAGGTCCCAAAATTATATATTTCTAGGATAAGGAGATAAGGGTTCTAAATATAATCATCAAATAGGTTTTTTACAAGTGTAAGTCTTATATTTTACATTATATTTTCATTTTATTTAAAACGTTAATTAATGAGGTTATCGTTGCATCATCACGGTGTTATAAAAAATTTAATTTATTTAATTTTTGAAAAATATAAAAAAAATACCATGATGTAGAAAATATTTTTTTCTTTCCAAAGAATATTTATAGTTGAAATGTTAGCTTATATAACCCCATGTAATAATTGTTTTAGTAAAACAACACATGTTTGTGACAATTTTATTTTTACATTAAATAAAAAGTTATTAATGTCATTTTCTTACCCAAGTGGCTCCATGGGGTCCCCAAGTTGACCCATGGATTTTCATGGACGTCCATGACTCACCCAATAAGGTTAGGACTAGTGTAAGGGTATTTTCAAATTTTTATAATATCATTTTTACCATAAATTTCACTAATTACCTTTAGTCGCGATTAATTAAACTTAAACGTTACTATTCACCAAAAATTTATTTTAATACCATTAAACCACATTTTAATTCCTAATGACAACCATGTAAGTCATATTTTTTAAAATAAAATCACAGAACTGTTAATGTTTCATTTAAATGAAAAATCAGTTTTTTAACAACCACTTAGTGGTTTCACTATTCATCAAAATTTTCAGTTTTTTTGAGAACAATGCCAAAATATCACCTAAGATATAATTGATATTATGAATTCAAAAATTATTTCTATTTTATAAAATTACAAAAATTTATGTTGCATTAATTAATTTTATAATTAATTCCCGCTGTCACAACAAATAGCGTGTTTTTTAGAAACAACATATATCAAAAGATTGCCAATTGTTTATGTCCAATTTAAAAGTGAAATTAATTCTAATGAACACCATTGGAGAAAATGGTAAAAATATATTCTAATTATTCTTTATAACCACCGAATATTATAATTTATCACTATAAATTATATTGATTAAAAAAGTTGTTTTTAAGTATTTTTCACTATTCATAGAAAATTGGAAGTTCTCAGAAAAATACCAAAAATTCAACATAGGATAATTTCGATATTCCAAATCAAAAAATGAAGTCCATTTTGAAATATAAAATATATATAATTTCAAAAAGCAGGTATTACTATTCATTATGGGTATTTTGATTGGTCGCGGTGTGTCAGAATCTCGAACTTGCGTACAATGCAAGCTATTGCATTATTGAAAGAGAAGCGTATCGTGGAAGCTCAAGGTGTTACATAGAAGGGTTTAAAGACTTTCCTTATGTAATTCTTCTATGATATGAAAATATTACAATAATTTCTGCATTAGTAAATCTGCATCCAAATAATCTTTTCTTCCAATCCAAAGTCCTTCATTTCAAACTCCCTAGCCAAATGTGCCTTCTCCTATATCCAAAGATTTTTTGGTCAAGAAACCCTCATTTCACCCACATAAAATAGAAGAATTATGAATCCACTACCATCTATGCACATAAAATTTTAAAAATGATCTGAATGAAGCCTATTTTATCCAAGGGTCATGATACAGGAATGAAATCTCTTGTACCAACATCTCAAAGACTTCTTATTACCATTGAATAATTTATTCAACCTGTAAACCTAGTTCTTTTGAAATTCTTCTAAAAAACCTTTTGGTTGGATAATATAGATATCTTTATTGGGATCACCATGGATTAAATCATTCTTCATATCTAGCTGCTCTTTATGTAAACTGTATGTAGCACACAATGTTGGAACTTTAAGAATAGTCATTAGTCACACAATAAGAGATAATGTTTCATTGAAATCAATACCATCCTTTAGAGCATATCCTTTTACCACCAGTCTTTCATGATATCTTTCCCCCTAGTTCTTTATATCCTTTTTGATTTTAAAGACCCATTTTCTGTCAATAGTCTACCTACCATGAGGTAATTGAACAAGATCCCATGTTTTGTTCTTATACAAGGGTTGAAGTTTCTTCTGTATTGCTACCATCCATGATGATAAATAATGACTCTGCATCACCTCCAAAAAAAATATTGATCTCCAACCTCTATCAAAAATAAGAATGAAATATTTTTCTTAGTAACATAGTCTATGTGCCATTATGGGGTACTTTTATCTTGAATTTACCATCATGGTCCAAACTCAACCGATACTTGATCATCATACACTGGTAATGTCTCATAAAAAACTAGTTCTTCCTTGGACATTACTTCTAGTTTAACTATTTTAGTTTCTATATTCTATTTATCCATGTCTATTTAAATTTTCATTTTCAATTTGTCTTATGGAAAAAAACAATCCCATCTCTGATGATGATATGTTTACAGCTAGTGGGGCCCCACAAACAACACCCATTCACACCATCAACATACCACAAGAAGATAATTTTCATAGATCATGAATCCAATGTTGATTTTTCTTTGTCATTAAAAAAGCTATATACAAGACTTCCAAAAGTATGTAATTTTGAATAGTCAGTGGGTTTATCCATCCACATCTCCATCACTGTATTCATATCAATCACCAATGAAAAAGATTATATGATTACATAACTGGAGGTATTCACTAATTTTACCGATTTTTTTTTTGAAATTTTTGAAGTCTTCAACATTTCCATTATTCTATCCAATAGGGTTTTATTAATCCATACTTCTAATCAATTTTACTGAGGAGTGTAGGCCACCATGAATTATCTCTTTATCCATTCATGTTGAAAGAATGTATCAAACTCCTCACTTGTATATTATTCAATATTTTCAGTTGTCTAATACTAGATTTTCCTACCACATTCATGTTCCTTCTATGATTTTATTATTTTACAGACATCAGAAACATCAACTTTCATCTTAATTGGGTACACCCAAAATCTCCTAAACTAATCATCAGTCAATGATATTTTTTCCCTTGACACACCTTGGGATATAACTCTTGCTGGCCAAATTTTGGAATAGAATAACTCAAAAATTTCCTTGATTTTTCCGGTTGATGTCGTAAACATTAAACTATCTTGCTTTATCAAAACAATATTCTCAAAAAATGGAAAATATAACTTTGTAATTCCATACAAAATCTTTTGAGAAATAAAAATCTTCAGGACTTGTTCTGATAAATGGCCAGGATTTTGATTCCAGAACATCATTGATGATTCTGACGAGGTAGTTGATGGGAAAACTTTCTCTGCCTCATTGGACATTTCACCCATAAGTTCATACATGTTCTTTGAGATATTATCCACCTTCATCACCATAAGTGTACCCTCCACAACTATCATCACTCCATTTTTTGTATGATTCATTCATCCAATGTCATCGAATTTTCCCCATGACCAAATGTTCTTCTTTATAATGTACACATGGCGTTCTACTTGGATGGTTCAGACAATATCATCAGGAATATTCAATTATATGTTTCTTAATCCAGAAATATTTAGTTTGTGATAATTCCCCATTTTCACAAGTCCTTATAGGATGTTTTCATACTAATCAAAGAATTATTATAATGATGTCATCTACTTTGTTTCTCCCATGTAAATTATTTATGCATCATTGAGATGCAAAGTACTTCATGCAGTCGTCACCAATTCACTGACTAGTATATCTACACTACTAGAATTACCCATCATGTTTCTGTCCAGGTCGTAATTCTGGATCCCACTAGATGAATTCTCCATCATCACATTTTCATGTCATTCACCAATTATTATTAGACAATTATCCTTATGCATCATTTCATGGATCTTCATTTTACAGCGTGAACAATTATTCCAATTGAATTTCTCGATCCCAAAAATTTCCACCAACTATAAATGAAGATAGTCTAAAAAAACCTATTTTTTAAAATGGTGTAATTAATAATTTAAATAATATTCTTTTCTACTGTGAAAGATCAACCAGAGTCACAATCACATATTATAGTGAAAATTGTGACAATTATTAATTCACAAGAAACTAGAACAACACCATGCCAAAACCTTGCTCTAATACCACTTATTGGAAAAAAATTGTCACACTAAAACAATAAAAATTAAAAAATAATATAATGTGAAAATCTGAAATAAATGTACAGTAGATATAGCATGGAAAACCCACAAAAATAAAATGTGTAAAAACCCATGGAAAAAATAAAACGATCACTATAGATAAAAGTGGGTAAAATATCCCTCTCTATTACAAGGCGAAAACCTTCCTAATATCTCTCTACTATAAGTGGGGAAGAAACCTCACAAAATATTGCTTGAACTGATGATAGTAGAGGATGAAATCACCAATGAAATTGATGATTGATGATGATATGAGACATTCTACTTGAGTGGAGAGCCTCCTTTTATAGGTCGCTTCCAGCCCCCACTTCTCTTCCTCAGCTAGTGGGTTTGGTGGAGCTGGCCACTAATCACCAACCACAATAAACCCACTATGATGAAAAATGTGGTGGCCACCATCCGTGGAATTTAACTACAGACCAAATCGTCTATACATCAGTCTCTAAAATAATTTTCATGTTTATTGTGAATTATGTAATTCCTTTTTTTCCTTTCATATTGAACATGAATTTGATTACTCTTCCATCCCAAATTCACTCTCAATTATGAATTAAAAAATTCTAAGATTTATTTTAAATGTTGAAATTGATAATATTTTATATGTGGATCTATTCTGAATGGGCCTATGTTTTCGTTGATGATCCGTGTGACCGGTCTTATGTTGTGGACCCTGACATAGCACTTAAGACAATATGGATATCCACCATAATTGTATTCCTTTGGGTTAGTAATTTTCACTGCCCTTTTGATCTGAGCCATCTACCTTCATCGACTTATCTACCTACACCACTGGAATTCTATTTCCATTTTTGTTCAAGCCACCTCATGATTTTTTGTTCCGTTGTAATCCTCTACCATTTTCATGGGGAATGGATCACCTTGTATCTCCTTAGATCACTTAGGACCATTCAGTTTCTCTAAATCATGGGTTTGGTTCTCAGTTTTCCGTTAGTAAAACCCAATATTTTCATTTCACCTTAAAGATGCTTAGTCTTAACCTGTTGCTCTCCCCTAACTACATATTGTTGGGTGAGGTTGAAAGGTGATATGAACTGTGGAAGGTTACAAATCAATAATTGGACCGAACTGAAACATTGGAGTATGAAGAAGAAAATCCCCGAACCATTTGAACATAATTCATGAAACACATGATTAAAAGAAAAACCAAAAAGAAATCATTGAATGCATAACCTTTATTAGTGTTAAGAAAAAAGCACTAATAAATGCCGCATTTTAATCAGCTCTAGAAAAAATCACTGATAAAGATCAGGTTTATTGGTGCTAGAAAAGACATGTAAAGGTGTATCCTTTATTAGTGATTTTTAGCACCAATAAAGAAAATATTTATCGAAAACATTCTTAGCACAGATAAAAGTTTTTTTAAAAATGTTATTAATATATATATTATTATCATATTTATTATACAAAAAAAAGTTTATATATATACATTAATTAAAAAACACATCTTTATAATTAATATTAATATGATATAATAATATACACTTTTTAACAATTAAAATATATATATAATGTTTTTAAAAAGTATTTATAAGTTTATATATATATATATTTAAATAATTATAAAAGCAATATAATGTTTTTAAATTAATATATATATAAATATATTATTTATAAATATATATAAATAGTTTTTTGATATATTTAATTATAATTATAATTATAAATAAGTAAATTAACATATGTATTCAATGAATTTCATTAACATATATATCTATATATATATCATGAGATAATGATTATATTAATTGACATGATTGCTATTATTTATGTTTAAATACTAATATATGTTAGTATAATTGATGTTATATGATTAAAAGTTTATTTGTGGACATGGTTGTGTGTTACTAAATGGTAAGATTATGTATATAATAATGACACGTGCAAATGTTATGTATTCAACATGGATGTTCATTTATACATTGACCCTCATAATATTCATGCTTTCCATATATATGATTACTCATTTTTAGTGATTTATAATTTACTTGGTATATGATTCATTCATGTCATACCCATGAACATATTATGTTCTAAAAAATACATATATAATTATAATAAATATATATAAATAATAAATTTATTTATTATATTGATAATTTATTAATTTATAGTTGTATATATATACTTATTAAATATATATTTATAATTATAATTTTAACTAAATATATGTATATATATGTCAAAAATTATAAAATTACAATAAATACATTCATTATAATTTTATAAATATATATAGTTATATATTAATAATTATATATATATTTATATATTAATAAATATAAATGTATTTATATATTAATAAATATATATAAATATATTTACAATTATATAGGAATATTTATAAATATATTTATTTAAAATTATATTTATAAATAAATATATATGTATTAAAACATTTTTAATTTCATAAAAAATATATTTATTATATTTGTAATTATATATATATATATATATATTTAAAAATATATTAACAAATTTATATATATAATTATAAATAAAAAAATATTTCTTCATTATATATATATATATATAATTTTATAAATATATATAATTTTATAAATAAATAATTAAGATTATACCATTACTAGTGATTTTTTGAGAGCACTGATAAAATCCATATGCATTTTATAAATTGACACCAAACAAAACTCTTCTGTCCCACCCACTCAAGATTCCTTAGAATGAGAATTCTACTGCCACTACCTCTTCCAATACTCTATATTCATGATGAATTCAAACAAGGTATTCCTACAAAACTGTTTTTTTAGTCTATACCCTCTGTATATTGTAGAAACACCATCCTCTATCCCTCTACATGTTGCGCACCCCAAATTAGGGCCACCCGAAAAAATTGCCACTTTCTTGGCCTCTCATGCATGTATGATGTGAACATAAATTCCGAAAAACCTGATCTCCAAGCCCACAACAAGTTGAACACCTATGAAGTGTCACTCTTCTTTTCACCCCATCCATCTACTCATTTTCATCCACTTGGGAGACCTACTTTTTCATTCGGTGGATGGTGTCAAGATCATAATTGTCGAGGGTTTGATTTTGTATCTGATAGATTGATGGGTGATGATTTTTTTATTACAATGATAGTTTAAGGTCTTGGATAGTGGTGTTTTTGACCACCTCCACTTCAGATCTTGTTTTGTTTTCCTTAAATATAGTCCTTACCATTTTTTTGTCGGTGATGACCTATGGCGTGTGAGGTGATGCTTGACTTTGATATTTAATTTTATCATGTCTTTTGGAAGAAGTATCATTTCTCTATTACATTATACTATATATGTATTAAAAAAACAAAGAACATTAATAATATCTCCTTGGAAGTGTTTCAAGTTTACAATTTAATAGATTTATACATTTTCAAAATTATATACTTTTATAAATTATATAGTATATAATATTATAGTAATATAATTTAATAATAATGTCAAATTAATATTTGTAGTTTTATAGTTCTATTCATTTTTATATTTATATACTTTTATAAATTTTATTATATATCATATTTTGCATATATAGTTTATATATAAATATTTAGTAAATATAAATACTTTTATAGTTTTGTAGATTTCTAAATTAATATAAAATTAAATTTCTATTTTTTATAATATATTATACTTTTACACTATCATAAAATTTACTTTTATATATTATAATTTTATTGTTTTATAAATTTGTAAAACATTATACTTCAATAAATTATGTATAATTTTATAAAATATATGTACTTTTATATAGTTTTATAAATTTATATAATTAATAAATTTTTCATATATCTTTAAAATATATACACATTTATAAATTATGTTTGTTCCTTCACATCGTGTTCTAAAAAATGATTTTTGAATGTTACTCGTAACATTTTCTTTTTATGAAGACGATAAAAATGATTTATGAAAACATTTTTGATGGGTTAAATTTTTTTTTACCCTCAATATCTAAAGGATATATATCCAAAGGTTTTTTTATTCATGATTTATCTATATAAATTATGAGGTAAAATAATTATTTTAAGTGTGAGGGAATGGGGCCTTGGTGTGTCATGATCATTGGAATGCACTAGTCTGCGGTTAGGTTATGGATGAGTCATGGGGTGAGATGGTTCTATTTTTGGTCTGTCAAATGGATTTCCGTTTTAGTTATTTTAGAGGTATGGTGGTGGTGTTTGTATGGTATACTGGTTCACTGATGATGGGGTTGTAAGTTATATTTTTCTCTCTTGTTGGGTTTTGACTATCCAATGATTTTTTCATGTGCAAACTAAATTAGTTTTCCACAATGGTTATGTTTTCATCCTTTTTTTGGTTTGGATATTTTTATAAGTCCCTATATATATGGATATGTTTGAATTTACATGGTAAATTTGAACATTAATTTAGTGGATGTATTGTTTTGAGAATAAGTGTTCAAAGGTGTTGTCTAAAGGTTTGTACACCACAAAAGTGTGTCTCCTCGATAGTCTATGTGGGTGTTTGGATGTGTATAAGTTCACATAGAGTTTAAATGTGACATGAATATAGTGATAAATATAATGTATCATCCCAAATGGTTATTGATAAAAAAAGTTCAACTTCTTTTGGTCAGCACTAGAAATAAAAAAAAAGTTATTTGAACAGGAGGGACCAATAAAGGAAATATAAGGGATTTTTTATAGGATAAATCGTGGATACATTTCAAAGTGGTATTCAATTATTTTATTTAAAAAAAAATTCTTATTCAAATTATTTTTATTGAATAAAAATGTAATAGTCAAAGAGTATTTGTGGTATAAAGGGGCATACAGATTAGTCCTAAATCATTGATAAAAGAATAAATATTAATCATTAATATATATTCTACATTTATTCTTTATTATTTTATAGGTTTTAATGTCTAAAATAATATACAATAAATAATGGATATAATTTTAATAGTGGTTCCTACAAACTTTCTAGAATTTTTTATGTTCAATATTCAATTCCCATATACAATTTCTTTGGATAGGTGTTCTCATGTAGTTGGATTTAGATTTGTATGTTAAAATGATGTCAACATCTCCATTCAAAATGATATCAACATATCCATTAAAAATTTATCATATTATTTTTATCTAACAACTTTACTTTCCTTTTACATGTCCTCTCCATAATAAATGTATACTCCTTTTACGTTTGTTTCCCCTTTCCATAGGGAACCATATACAAGATTATTTTTAGAATAATTACTTTCCTAGAGACATATTTTCGATATATTATTTCTTTATTAAACATGATTCAAGATTATATAACATATTTTTAATTTTATATATTTTTATAAATTTATGTAAATTAATGAAGTATTTATTTTTTTTAAAATATTTTTGGTTTTATAATTTATACATACCCATATAATTCAATAAACATCAATAATTTTATATACTAATATTAATATATATAAGTTTTTACTTTTTAATATTATACCTATAAACGTTTATAAATTTATCAATAGCTTAATAAATTTATTATTTCATAAATTCAATTTCGTTGTAGAAAATATTTAAAAAATATAATAATGTTTTTATGTAACTATTATTATATTCAATAGTAATATTTTCAATTAAGAAAATTGTTTTCAAATAATATAACTTTTATTTTTTATATTTCCATTATTAGATTCAAAAAAAAGTATTTAATGGGTTTTTGATAATGTAAATTTGATTTTATACTACATTAATACTACTTTTGTGACATGTAAGAATCAGTTTCCCCTCAATCTAATACACAATATACCTGGTATGACTCAAACTGTTTGTCATCAATTTAAAATTTAAATTATAATTCAAAAATTATAAGTCACTAAAAATAAATAAAATGCACTTCAATTGTGTAGATAATTTAGGAAAATGATTTATATGTCATTTTT
Organism: Viscum album; assembly: GCA_963277665.1. Taxonomy (NCBI): domain Eukaryota; kingdom Viridiplantae; phylum Streptophyta; class Magnoliopsida; order Santalales; family Viscaceae; genus Viscum; species Viscum album. The sequence goes on along the minus strand of OY728136.1, from coordinate 1,719,286,132 downwards.
GATGTGTAGGAATTAGTCTCATGTCAAACCAACACACTATGGGATCGGTATGACTCAAAGTCTGTGCTTCCAATTTAAAATGAAATTTTAGTAAAAAAGACATGTGGCATACTCAAAAGAAAAAAAAACCCATTTGGATTGTTTTTACACATTATTAAAATGATCCCTAAGTCATTTGTGAGACATAAGAATAAAATATATGTCAATCCAAAGCATGGTGTGACCGGTATGACTCATAATGCATTTTTTGTTTAAAGTTGACATTAATTTTAGAAAAAAAAACAAACAAACACAAAACCAATAGAACACATTTGGATTGTTTTGGTACTTTTTGACAATGATCCATAAGTTATTTGTGACATGTAGGAATCCACTTCTCCTCAATCAGATACCTGATGTGCCTATTATGACTCAAAGTTTCTATTTCTAGTTTAAAATTGAAAATTCAGGTCAAAAAGTGTCACAAAATAAATCTATGTAAAAACACTCAAATTTTGTTGATAATTTAGGATGGTGATTAAAATGTTATTTTTGACATGTTGGAATTAGTCTCACATAAAACCGAGACATGATGTGACAGGTATGAGTCAATGTGCATGTTTCTTATTTAAAATGGAATTTTAGTAAAAAAAAAGACAAGTTTCATACTCACAGTTGAGAAAATGCATTCATATAGTTTTGATACTTATTAAAACTAACCATAAGTCATTTTTACATGAGGGAATAATAATTACATCAATATGATGCATGGTGTGACCGATATGACTCCAATTGCATCTTTTTATTTAAATATGACTTTAATTTTTGTAAAAAAGAAAATCCACATACTCAAAAATATGAGATTTAATTATGATTGTTTTGATACTTTTAAAATTTATCCATTAGAAATTTTTTATGTGTAGGAATCAAACAATAAACAATTTGATACAGGTTGTGTCTGGTATGAATCAAAGTGTCCATTATCAGTTTAAAATTGTCATGTTAGATTAAAAATTTACAGTCACTGAAAACAAAGGAAACTTGCTTAGATTGTATTGATAATTTATGAAAATTATAATTATTCCATTTTTGATGTCTTGGAATTATTCGCACATCAAAATGATGCACGATGTGACTGGTTTGACTAAAGCTACATGTTTCAATTTTCAATTCATATTTTAATAGAAAACACAAGTGATATACTCAAAAAAATATATTCATTTAGTTTTTATACTTTAGTAAAATTATTTATAAGTTATTTTTGATGTGTACTAATCCATCACACCTCAATATGATGCACAATGATATCGGTATGAAGAAAATTTTTCATTATCAGTTTACAATTGACATTTTGGATCAAACCATGTCACTCACTGAAAAACCCATCAATTGCACAATGATTGTCTTTATAATTTCAGAAAATTACTTATAAGTCATTTTGATATGTTGGAAAAATTTGAATGTCAAACAGATGCATGATATGATTGATATAACTTGAAGTGCATGTTTCCAGTTTATAATGACATTAAAAAGCACATGTGAAATAATAAAAACTAATCAAACACATTTGGATTGATTTTATACTATAGGAAAATGATAATTAAGTGATTTTTTTGTTTAAGAATTAGACACACCTCAATCTGATTCATGGTTTGACTGATGTGTTTCAAAGAGTGTCTATTTATTTAAACATGACATCACATTTAGTAAAAAAAATATGCGACATACTAAAAACCATGAATATTAATTCCAATTGTTTTTATACTCATGTAAAAAATGATTAATAAGTAATTTATAATCTATATGAATCAAATTCAACTCAATTTGACTCATGATGTGAAGAGTATAACTCAAAGTGCGTCTTTTTATTTAAAATTGAAATTTATTCAAGAAAAAAGAACAAGTGACCTAATGAAAACATAGAAAACACATCCAATTGTTTTTATACATTATGAAAAAAATCCATATGTCATATGTGATGTGTAGAAATCAGTCAGACCATAATCTGACATATGTTGTGATCAATAAAATTATATTTCTTTATATTTATTTCAAATCGACATTAATTTTAGTAAAAAGAACAAGTAACCAACTGAAAATAGTGAAAACTAACTCACATTGTTTTTATACTTTAGGAAAACAATTAATTATTCATTTATAACATTTATGAATCAACATACTCACAATTTGACAAACAATGTCACCAGTATAACTCAAACAATGTCTTTACTTAAAAATTAAAATAATATTAGTAAAAAGAACAAGTGACGTATTTAATACCTAGAAAACACATTATAATTGTTTTAATACATTTGTAAAATGATCCATAAGTCATTTATGATGAGTAGGAATCAATCATACCTCAATATGACACACGGTGTGTTTGGTATGACTCCCATGGTGTATTTTTATATAAAATTGCCATTAATTAATGTATAGTAAACAATTGACATACTGAAAACCAAAAAATGCACTCATTTTATTTTCAAACATTATGAAAATGACACGTGAGACCTTTTTTATGCATATAAATCAATCACACCCTAATCTAGCGTATGATATGTCTGTTATAACTCAAAGTGTATCTTTTTATTTAAATTTGACACTAATTTTAGTAATAATAAAAAGTCACATACTAAATACCTAGAAAATGATTTATTTTCATTTTTATACTTTAGGAAAATGATCCATAAGTCATTTTTGATATATAGGAATAAAAAACACATCAATATGAGAGATGGCATGACCGTTATAACACAATGTGTGTCTTTTTATTTAAAATGAGCATTTTATTAATGTATTCCTTATTATTAATGATTAATTTATTTCTTTATTGAATTACATACATACGATTTGTTTTCCTATATATGTGGATTATTATCCTTGGGTATATGTGATTTTTTCAGTAACTGGTACCATGGGTAGACTTTTTTGAGAGTGGATTATTTCCACCCAAATATGGAACATTAAAGTTTTAAATGTTTTTGGATAATTGTAAATGTAATTATGAAAAAAAATTATGAATTGAATACAGTAGTTTTTTTCATTAGATTAAATTTATTTCAATTAGACTATATATTTTTCATTAATAGGTTATAGGTTTTTACTTGGTGTTCTTTTATACAAACAACACACTGCATCAGGATGGGCTATTATCAGGGATATTTCTTGTGCGGATAAAGGGGTCACCCCTTTAACTTTGGTAAGGAAAACAATGATTTTTTAGTGCTATTAATTAATTTTTTTTATTTTTTTATTGGTTAGATTTTTAGTAGTGCCTCTTAAAGTAGGAATTCAACTGCACAAGATACCTGGATTTATCTCCTCATTCACCTTTCCATGCAAGTATAATTGTCACCAAGAACTGATGAAATTCATTCACCTTGGAAGGATGTCATATCCACCATACAATTGGAAATGAGATGGAGGTAAGGAGAGATATAGGTTGGGATAGTTCTTTTATGAAGAAGGTGGCAAGCTTGGGTTTCACTAAAGGAAAACACAGAGTAGACCTAGTAGTGTGGGATGAAATCAAAAGTGATCTAGTGGTGAATCAATGTAGTGTAACGGTAGATAAATTCCCCATATTGAACCTATATCTCAAAACACTACATCTAACTAGGGTACTCCATTTACACACCACCGAAACAAAAATACAAGCACATCAGATAAATATCTGGGTATGTGGAAATGGCAGATGAAATGGGTGGAAAAACCAATTGACGATGAGGATGTAAACCAATGAGGACCACTGAGTCACAACTGTACATGGGGAGTAGGGCCGACTGAAGGGCAAGGCCCAATGTATAGGATCCCATACAGATCAATATTCCAATTATGAAACATAATGACCATAATAATAAAATCTAAATTGAACTTAATCCCTCATGTGTTTCATGACATGGTTAATCTATATAAAAGGACAAATAAACATGTCTGAATTTACATCGGAAAATAAGATCAAAAGAAACCCATATTTCAGAAATATCTACCCTTTTTAGTTTAAATTGGTGATGTTATTATACCCATGGTTATGGAATCAGAACCAAATTAAATCTATATAAATAAAAAGTGAATTTAGACCACACCATAGCTTTAGTTAAACTATAATTTGCGATGATGTTTGTGTGTACCTTCATGATACACAAGGTTCCTGATTCAACAATATCTCTACTAAATGTATCCTAATATCTATGTGCTTAGATTTAACAAGTAATAATAAATTTTTTAATAGTTTAATTTCATGTTGGGAATCAATATATAAATTCATACAAAAATTATAAAGTCCATGTTCAGAAGACACAACTTTGATCCCCAAATCTTCTTTAACTACCTCAGTTAAGGAAACTAAATAATATTCCATGGTTAAAATATAATACATGGACATCATGTTTAATTTCCATGATATTGGGTCACTGTAGTTGTTAAATACAATATTGGTTAAAGAATTATGAGTGTCAAAGATTCCAGCATAATCAACATCAAGGAAACCAAAAAAAATGATTCAACAATATCCCATTTTCTACAATAATATAATGAAATATTATAGATATAGGAGAGGTATCAAAAAAAAACAAAAGGGCATTATAATGCAGCTTCCAAAGCAAGGCCATAAATTATATTGAAGTGATGATTGGGTAGGAAGTATATGTGATGGTTAATATCATGCAATACATGACATTTCACATAATATTATCATAAGTTATTTGAGACATAAAGTGTAGATCATCAGAAATTACTAGTTCCTGGGTTAGAGACAATTTTAAATGATATAGAATATGTATACTAACTAATTTTCGAGATTAAAACATATATATCATGAGTTTTTTTAAAACATAAACATGTTGAGATAAATATCGAACATTAATTAGTTTATCTAAAATTTCTCAATACATTATATTTTCGCAGCTACAACAAAGTGTTTCATTTCAAGCATTCCTTTTAATGGTGATTTAATTGTAGAAGTGAGATTTATATATTTTTTTAAATTATAAGAAGGTAATCAACATATAGAAACAAATAATAAAAGTGGTTTTTTTTTAATTAAAAATAAACACATGAATAATATTGATTATTAATGAAATGATTATCTAACCCGAATTATTCAAATTTCATGTACCACTTCTTAGAGTCTTGTTTCATGATATACGATGAATTTTTTGAAAGTCAGGCTTGATTCAGTTCAAATTATATATGATAACAATTTAAAGGTTTCATATAAATTTTCTCATTCAAATCACCGTCTAAAATCTAAATTTTAACATCAACATTTTCTATATGAAAATAATTAATGGAAAAAATAATGTATGTTCATAATAGATGAATTCTTATAAATTGGGGAAAATACCTCCAAGTAATCAATTCCATCTCTTTGTAGGAAAACCTTAGAAACTAACATTTCATTATACAGGATTATATTTCCCTTGGTGTTATATTAATTTCTTTTAATGATCCACTTAGAACTAACTATTTTATCATTAGTTGGGTTTCTCAAAAAAATACAAGTGTTATTATTTATAAAAGTGTTCATTTGATCAATCATGGAATAGAACCACTACATTATGTCTTATTAATTTAAGGATTTAGTGTAAGTTTGAGGATCATTGTATAAGAGATATTGGGAAACATGGAAGGAATAATATTTTATATCATTCCAACTAAACCTACCAGGAGGTCATGTAACCATCATTTCTCTATCTCAGGTCAATTGGTATTATATATTAAGGGAAGTAAGTTTAGATTCAGAGTTTGAATCCAAAGTAGAAAAAGATATAATCTTTATAATAGGTTGTTCATCAGGTTGATTGGGATAGACAAGAGACTCAATCTAGGATGTAATACCAGTTCCATCAGCCTGTTATAGGGCTGGATCACTACATCCCAATCTCTCAGTCATGGTTTTTGGAGAGGAATAATAATGAAAGTGAAAACCTCTACGTATAATGAACATTTGATAACCAGGTTTTTCTACCAAGAGTTTTTACCCCTTAACACTGTCTGGATACCCAAAAAGAGGCATTTTAGATCTATAGGTTCTAACTTTTTGGTCTTAGTATGAGCATAAAATATTCAAACATAAAATCTTATATAGATATAAACAAGGGTCTTACCATTCCAAAACTCTTTAAGTGTTTTAAAACAATTAGTAGAAGAGGGACACCTATTAATTTAGTAAAATATAATTCTGATATCCTCTTCCCAAAAGGATTTATGGAGGCGATAACATTTTATCAGGATCATATCACTTTTAAGATGGTCTTATTCAAAAAAAATTTAATCAATTATTTCTGTGGTTTCCCTTACCATTATATATCTTTTAAAACCTTCAAATTCACATAACTGTGTAAACATAGTGGATATGTATTCATGCCCATTATTAATTCTATGAGTTTTAACATTCTTCCCAATTTGGATTTGGACTATAGTTTACCAATTATTAAATTTTTGGAAAACAGTCGACTCTTATAGATAATGTAAATCCACACCTTCCAAGAGAATTAATATATTAAAGTAGTAATATAGGAATCACCACCATGAGAGGAAGTCCTAGATGGACCCCATAAATAAGAATAGAAATATTCTAAGGGGCTAGTGGAATCGAAACTAGACATACCAAAACTAACCCTCTTGTCATTTCCAATCACTAATTCTTTAAAAAATGGAAGACTTCTTGGTTTTATGTCAATCAATATCCCTTGTTTGTTGATTTCCTCAAGGACTTTAGAGCTAACATGCCCCAATATTATATGAAAAAGCATAGTATTATCAGTATAGGTTGAACAATCACGACCCCACTATCTTGAGTAGGTATTTCCATTCAATAATTACAACCCATTGATTAAAGACCCCATTAGAATGGTTCTAGTGCCTTGGTGATTTTAAGACTACTTATTTCAGACCTAATGTTGTAGCCTTTTTTGTCTATGTACCCTAAGAAAACTAGGTTTCTATGATGGTTAGGAACCTAGATAACATTATGTAAAGTAATGATAGAATGGTCACCAAGTTCATACAAAACTTAAACTCTACCCTCAAAGTTACACCTCTTATTATTAAATAATATAACATATCCTTCTACAATCAATTGTAGAAAATATTATCTAAAGGACACTTATGAAAAGGACTAAATGAATCAAGGACCCGCACTTCATTGAGTGAAAGGGTGGAAAATTTAAGGAACTAAATAGTTTCTTTACGAGAGTCTATAGGAATGGATTTATTAGTGGGCTAATTAGAGTCTATCTCATTATTGAATTTAGTACATTCGGGTTAATGTGCCATAGTTTTCCACAATGAAAACTTGTGACCATTTTATCCCTATAATTAGACCGAGGTTTAACTAGATTATTGCCTTTTCACTTATCATTATAAAATTCATTCTTCTTAGTTTTTGTTAGTGGTATAACCAAAGAGAATAATCTCTCATCTCAACCTTTTATTATTGGTTTATAATGTAGTTTCATAGAAATAAAGGGATAATTTAACCACTACTAGTTTTAATGAGTATCAACTGTACATCATGGATTCAAAAAATGTGTTGTGGACACTTTATAAAGTGATTAAGAGGATCATTTCTTAATCCTAATCATTAATAGAAACATTAATATAGAAAAATATCACACGAATTTATTGAACTAAACTAGGTGAGATTTAATAAAACTACAAGGTTTCATATGGAATGTAAACATGTGGTGGTTTTCTAATTACTACCTACTAATGGTGAAATCATGTAATGTTTCTCAAGTTTAAGAGAAATTACAGTAGTTGTAGACTCATAAGATACTTCTATAAGTACTTTATAACATTAGGAAAGAAAAAGGGAGCTATGTGATTTAACTAAAATGTCAGGGGAAACATCTATGTATTCTTTATTGGAATGTCTAGTTTCATTTATAGTAATAACATGTTTCATTGGCCCATAAAGGGAATAAATTAGAACCTAAATTACCATCATGGATATAATATTAGTTCACCACATGTAAAATTAATTGTCTCCATAAAATATCTTAATTTCATAGAAATTTTTTGACATATTCACCCACATATTACATGTGATGTTCTGGCGTACAACATTACGAAATGACCCCCAACAACCAACCAATATCTTGGGTAAATTATGTTTATCTAAAGACCAAAAAAATGTAAAGAAATGAATATTCGATAGTGGATATAGATAATTGAAATCAAGAATTACATTGGTGATTCATGATATAGATAATAGGGTTGAAATAAAACTAGAAACCAGAACTATAAATAAATAGAGTAGGAAACAATAATCGAGTTTGACTACAAAATAACGACAGCGAGGCTCTAATACAACATTTAATGTTTAAAGGGGATATGAATAGTGGCATAATACCAAAAAAGAGTTGGACCAAACTGGAATTTTGTAGTGTGAATTAGAAAATCATGGAACCTTTTGAATATAATACAGGAAATAATAGATTACATGAAAAAAATAACATGATTATTTAACAAGATTCTATATTGTGGGAAACTGTGTAAATGATAAGAACACCACCCATACATACAAATTTAATTAATCATAGAGAAAATATATGACACAGGGTGAAACAAACCAGCATGAAATGACCGAAAAAATAGGAATATAAGAATGAGATCTACATGCTTCAAAATAAAAAAACAATGAAGATAAATATACAGTGCCAGATGCTTCAAGGTTCAACATTTCGACCCTCTTCAAACTAGAAGATTATTTCAAAACATACCTGAAACCATATCTTATTTATCCTCTTTGTGAATGAGGATCAATCCCTAATTATAGACTCACTAATTAATCCTTAGATGGAAGTCATCTCAACCACACAACAAATAATGAGATGGGGATAGGGGAGAGAAACATTCTAGGATAGGTCACTGATGAAGCATGTGACGATCTTGGGTTTCTCTGAGGTTAAACTATGAGCAGATCCATGATTGAGGGAGAGAACCAAATGTGTTCTAGTAGTGAATCAATGAAACACAATGTGTGATCAATTCCCCCAAACACATCATGTACCTTGAAAAAACAGTGATGACTAGGGCGCACCATACAAACCCCATCAAAACAAGAAAACTCATCACATAGAATAAACATTAGGGAAAGTGGATTGTGTGGATGAAATGGGTGAAAAATCATATCAATGGAACGTAATTAAAACAGTAAGGATTGTAGAGTTATGACCACAAACAGGGAGATAACCCCACCGAAGTCCAAGTCCCAATGTACAATATCTCATATGGATCAAGAACCAATATGGAAAAATGATCAAATTGATAAAATCTTAATTAAACTTAATTTTCTTTAGTTTTAATGGATTTGTTAATCAATATAAAGGGAGGAATGAATATGGAACAATTTCAATATGAAAATAAGATCATATGAAATCCATAATTCACATTTTGTTGACCTAGTGGTGGAGATGATGTCCTTACAATGAGGAAGAAGTGAAACCATATACGATGATTGTTTTTGCAAAATCATAGGAAATAAGAAGCTTCATATCTAGACATGCTGCATCCACTTGCACCAGCTTTTAGTGATCAAGACCGCTAGAGTTTGTTCAAACCTCGACAATATAAGTTTATGTTTTTTAGCTTTATTTTATTTAGAGGCTATAAATATTTCATTTTCATATTCTATTATTCTTCTCATTATGGTTATCACACTATAGTGTTTGTTTTATTTTGAGCATGAAAAAATTTGTGCATATTGGGTGGTATTATTTCCATGCATGTAGATCTGCATGGGACCTTGGAACATTAAATCTTGTGTTCTTTTTATTCCATTAATTTTAATATAGTCATCATAGTTTGGAACTGAAATTTCAACCAATACAAGAAAATATTTAGTTTATTCCTTATTGGGAATCAAAGTTTTCCTATTCTTTAGGTCTATTTATCGCATCAGAAAGTGGTATCAAATCCTATGTTGTTTTTTATTTTCTATAAGTTTTCAACTCCTTATTATACATTATAGTTTGAGGTTCTATTTAATTTCCACACAAAAATTCCTTCCTAATTTCCCAGTATCTTACATAGTATATCTTTTTAAATCCATTTTTCAATATCATATTTATTAGTATTTTGATTCCCATTGTATAATCATCATATATACAAAACATCGATTGATTGTTTGTGGAATAATATCATCATTTTACACAATAACTCATCAAACAAAATTTTTATAATCCTATGAACAATGAGGAATGAAATTGAGAAATTTTATGGTGATAATTACAATAACCTATTATTAATTTAGATGAGAGCCATACCTATATAGAAGGGCCTAATTGATGCCCCTAGTGGGCATAAGAAACCTATTATTACTATAAATGAAACAAAACATCCCACTATTTAATACATAGATGTCCCCCCCCTGATGTGTCAGTTAATGGACATACACCTTCACTACTGTCATTGGGTGATAACGTTCTAAGAGATGTTTTTTACGGGTTTTCTACTATTGATATTTTTATTAATATAGATAAGATATAAATGACTTATTAACTTTGGAGTATGATTTATATAAAAATTATGTGTTTACATTTAAAAAGAATCCTGATAGTTCCATTAAATCCCATCATGAAGAATTTTACAATGTTAAGTTCGAATTATCCAACATTTATGTTGTCATTATTGATGAAGATAAATAAATGATCCCCTTAATTTCTAATGATAATAATCATAATAAATTAGTTGATACCATGATCTATGGTTGAGACTCATTGACTCTTGAATATGTCAATTCAAATCTTCTTTCAAAATTATTACACTGAAACCAAGAATTAAAGGTGATTTTAGGAGCTTATTAACTAAGGGTAGACATCAATGAAATGGTAAAAAAAATCAATTCACTAAAGATAAAATAATGAACAAAATGAACCCCATACCTTGATCTGATTCTAAGGAATGACAATTAACCGATTTTCATTGGGTAAAAATATGCCATATTAAGCCTGAATGTATAAAACTAAAACCTGAGTTAAATTATAAAAAACACACTAACTAGTCCCTCTTATTTGAATCTAGATATGAAATTCATGAAGTTCATAATGGGTATAGCTATGAAATCAAGGAAGAGTGGGTATTAGACTCAGGTTGATTCATTCATATGTGTCCCTTTAGAGAGTCATTCCGGGATTTGCATGAAAGAGTAAATAGAGATGTCCTTTTAGATGACAATAAGAGGTGTAAGGTATATGTAAGAGTTAATATTTTGATAGACCTGGATGGCTATTACATCATAACTTTACTTGATGTAATGTGAATTACCAACATATATAGAAACCTGATTTCCTTAGGGATATTATACTAAAAGGGGCATTCTTTTATATCAAAACCATGTTGTCTTGAAATCTCTAAATGATCTAGAACAATTATTAATGGGTCATTAATCAAAGGGTTGAATTTATTGAATGTAAAAAGCCTTTCAAGGTAGTTGGTGAGTGTCTATTCCACCAACACTGATAACACTAGGCTTTGGAATAGATGGTTGTGGAATGTTAGATACAAAGTCTTAGAATAACACAACAAGAAGGGGATGTTGAGTGACATTGCACCCACTAATCTTGAACATTTTGAATATTTTAAAATGGGAAAGGCCATTAAAGTAACCTTTAGTAGTTTTAGCTTTAAAATGATAATCCCCTAAGAAAATATCCATTATAATATTTGAGGATCAACTAAGACTACATCCCATGGTGGATGATCCTAATTTTACACTTTTATTGATGTTTCCTATAGAAAAGTCTAGATTTATATTCTGAAATATAAATCCAATTTTTTCAAAACATTTAAAACCTAGAAAATTTTGGTTGAATATAAAATAGGAAAGAACATCATAACCTTGAGAAATGATAATGGGATTTAATTCTTATTAATACAATTTTTTGTGAATATAAAGGCATTAAAATTAATATAATTGTTAGGGAATCTACCCAAAAAATGGATTGGTAGAAATGATTAACAAGACCATCCTTGAAAGTGTCCAGAACATAATTTCATGCTCAGGCCTCCCGTAATATTTTTTTTTTCTGAGGTATTCAACACTATTGTTTACATATTAAAGTGGTGTCCTTCCTCTATAAATCTATAAAAAACACCGAAAGAATATTGAAATAGTAACCCTTTTCTTATATCTACTTAAGAGTATTTGGTAGTATATATTATGCTCATGTTAAATTTTTTAAACTGGAACCAAGAGCACTCAAATTCATTTTTAATTGGTATCCTATGATTATTAAGGGGTATAAATAGAGGGTCGATAAACATGCATGCCAAAAATTCATAATAAGTTTGGATGCTTTCATTCATGAGTCATCCTCTCCTAATACTAAGTTGGCCACAAGTGGAAGTAATGAAGTATCCTTAGAATATGTTGATGAAGATGAGTCTCTTACTCATTTTGAGGCTACTATATAGCCTGCTCCACCAGCACCACAACCCACTATTAAGGTTGATTCTAATTCTTCTTATGTTTCAGATTATGAATTTGATGGTTCTTCAACTAATAGGGATTGCCGATTAATCCTATTTGGTGAAATGAGATTCAAAATACCTCATTCTCAGTTCATCTAGTTTTACATGTCTTAAAATTATTTCCATGTGGCCCATTATCTTATAGATGATGACCCTCAAACATATAGGAAAACCATAAATGAAAAATACTCAAAGAAGTGTGTATTTTTTATGGATTAAGAAATGAACTATTAAACAACAAAATCACAATTGTTATTCTAACATCCCAGGTAAATAAATAATAAAACATATTTCATATTTATTAATATTTTTGAATTAAATATTCATTTTACTTTAAAGGGGTTGCTGTGTTCGATAGCATACTTGATACACAACAACATGTTTCATTGATATCTTACGTTGCACACTAATAATATAATATTATTATTTTAAATGGTCGGTAACTCCTAGATTATGTGTTAGCGGGAATGAAACAAACTAACTATAATATGATTATACATGTTTTTTAAATGTATTTAAATCTTTCTTATAAATGTTAGAGGATTAAAATGTGAAAGAATCAAATTTTAAGCATAATTTACATTAAAAGGTCAATTTACCGCCTTTTAATGGAAAAACCACTTTAAATATAGTTTTGGTGACTTTAATACATCCTATTTTACCAAATAAAATCTTTCTTTAGAATTGAGACCTCAAAATTTACTTTTTTTAAATTGTTTTAATTTTTTCCGATAAAGTTTATTTTTTAATGAATAGTGTAAATATTGTATTTTAATTCAAAAATATGTTTTAATCTAATTTGTTAAATGGATATATTATGCTTTTAATTGGTTTTAAAGTATAATTATAATATATTTTTACCATTTAATCTAATGTTTGTCATTTGAATTAATTTCACTTTCAAATTGGACATAAACAAGTCTCAATCTTTTGATAGATATTGTTTCTTAAAAACACACTATTTGTTTTAACAACGAGAATTGATTTTAAAATTAATTAATGAAATTTTTATGATTTTAATTTGGAATAATAAACATTATTTTTGAATTTGGAACATCAAATAATGCTTAGGCGTAATTTTTTGTATTTTTCAGAAAAACTTCAATTTTTGATGAATAGTGAAACCACTTAGTTGTTGTTAAAAAAACTAACTTTTTGATTTAAATGAAATTTTACTACATCTGTGAATTGAATTTCGAAAATCTGACATAAATGGTTGTTATCATGAAGTAAAATGTGGTTCAATAAGATGAAAATAATTTTTTGTGAATAGTAACATTTGACTTCTATTTACCGCGATTAAAGGTAAATAAGGTAATTCAAGGTAAAAAGAATATTATAATAATTCAAAATTACCTTAAAAAATGTCCACAACTTATTGGTTGAGTCATTAACTACCATGGGTATCTTTTTGTCGATTTTGGGACCCCATTGAGTCACAAGGGAGTGATAATGGAAATTTAGATTAATTAACATAAAGTAAAGGAAAAATGACAAAAGAAAATATATTTTAGTAAATTAATTTTTAGAAGGGATTATGTAAATTATCTTTTAGTCTATAAATATTCATTGGAAATAAAAAAACTTTCCTATATCATGGTATTTTTGTAATAATTTTTAGACATAAAATTTTTTAAATTATTTATGACACAATAATGATGTAGTGTTTACCTCATTGATAAATCATTTAAATAAATAAGATTATAAATACTAAAATATTATCCAAAACTTTTTGAATTCTTATTGGTTGATTTTATTTCGACCCTGAGTAATCATATCTGCGATTTTATGGTTGGTGGACCATTATAAACCGAATATTATTATATAATAAAACAATGTTTTCATTCTTTCCTAAAAACTGCCTCCACCCCCTTATAAAAGGATACCACTTATAACCAATTCCTCACAGCTCTCAAGCCATTTGGATCGTCAAAAATCTTACCAATTAATCTCCCTAAATCCCTCTCCTCCACCTAGAATCCTTACCATAGGATGAAGGGAAATAATGAAGTCCTTTGGTTAAAATCAAATGGAGTTTCCCAAATTAAAGGTAACAGTTTCTCTTAATTTGTTTTCTTTTATTTAACTTCTCCAACCCAAAAACTTTTTTTATTTCCTTCTTTTGTAACATAACCAGTATCCTATATATACTACAAAGGTTTTATTAGAAGGATTAATGCAACACTTACACACACCTCCATCTAATGGGTGAAGAACATAATTTTTCTATGGATGGAAAACAAACGCTTCACGAAACGATGATTGTTCAATTACATCTTACCGCCAATCATGGGGAAAATTATGATGGAACTATATTTATATATGATATATATTATGTTTATGTTTTTTTTATGATTCAGTAATTTCTATTTATATCATGCCTTTATGGTTTCTATTATGGGTAAACACGATAATGTCATTAGAGGAAATGCGGACTACCGCCCCCTCAAAGTGATATGACTCATTAATTACATATGTGGGATGTATAAAAGATGGATTTAATTATATTATATATGAAATTATACTGAAATTAAAATATACCAATGTATTATTATGTTTTAATTCCAATCAATTAATAAATTGAAATGAAAGTAGTGTTGACGCGTACGTACGGCTTACCGTCTCCATGAACGGTGCATTTCATTTCTTACCTATAAATTTTATGTACTATTATAAGTACATGTATATAATGGATTTATGTGATATATATGATATCTAAATCATTAATATCATTCTGGGTATAATTAAACATTGACCACATGAACAACATGTAATTATAAGAAGTCCATTTTTGACTCAAGTACCAAATATCTACAAAACGATCATTATTATCTTAAATGATTACATAATGTCTATAACATGGTATTAAGTGATATAAAAGAAATAATAAACTTTAAAAATGTTCTTAAGAAAGTATAAAGTGATTTTAGTTTATTATTCAGGATATTAAAGAATGATCGGGTCAAGTCGGACTTGAGGTAAGGGATTTATTATCTCACTTTTAATTCCCGGAGATTTCTGTTGTTCGTCACCTATTTATTACATGTGGTGTAATGTGTACTTCCATTGATATATATTATCATGATTAGATTTATATTCATGGTATTCTATTATTCATTTTTTGGTTATTAATTTTTTTTCATACGATTCAATTTGAATACAATGAAGTAAGGGTTTTTTATCTCACTTTTTATTCCCGTGAGATTCATGCTATATTGGCCACTATTTCCTTTTGTGTGGAATATGTACTATCCATGATTTTACACACTGTTTAATATACATTTATATATGAGTATTTACATCTTCATTGTATGATCCTTCTTTCATGTGGCATAGGTTTTGTAAGTTACCAAATCGGTAAAGGAACCTTTCACCCTCCTCTATTTAAAAGACTTCTTTTTATTATGTCTTTCAATTTATATATTATTATGTTGGGATATGTTCTTTTATATCCCCATTGATGTAAATTTTTTTTCCAAGTGATGAGATACCATTTTTATCTTATCAACTCGTTTTATGAATTTTAATGTGACGTCGTTAGGCTGTCAAATTTTTACAGGGGAACTTCTTAACCCAATTTCAATTCATTGGGTTCAACTTGTACTTATTGAATATTTCATCGAATGAATATGTATGAATGAACTATGATTGTTTTACACATAAGATAAACTTATATTGGGTGTATTTATATTTTTCACACATAATTATGTGATTGATTTATTTTTTATTTCTAGATACCATCTTTATAAGGGATTTCATGTCAATTTAAATTTCCATTGAGTCTTAATTGTTGTTATACACCAATTCACTCTTATATGGTGTATATACTGTACATTTACATATTATATCATGAATCCCTTTATTCTCATGATATTATAAATTTCTAATTAAAATTTATCCTTCAATTATATGTATTCAAGTGTCTCCCTTTTTGTTAAAAACACTTCAACTAAAATATCATTTTAAATCTATTAAAAATTTATTCTTATAAATATTTTTCATTAATGTACATGTTTTCAAAATGGGTTTTAGGATTTCATTATTTGGATATTAATGATTTCAAATGATAATTCATTTAAAATCATCAAATTGGTAGGGCAAACATTGATTCAAAAATCTCTTTTTAAATGGGTTTGAAAATGATTTGATAAATCATTTTTTTATTTCAATATCTTGATTTGATATATTGTAATGTGGAAATGTTATCATTCCTTTATATATGTGTTATATGTTATGATATTATAATGGTTATTGGGTATTATTTATGTAAACCTGTGGTTTCGTGATAAACCTAGGGTGGGTGAACCCGAGATAGCTCTCCAATGCATTGGGTAACGTGACAGAGGTAGACATGATGTTTCTCCTAAGAGATTTAGGGAATATACCATGACGGGTATTCCAAGTGTAACTCCCTATGTATCTATGATATATAAACGTATGTTTTATATAGATTCCATAATTAACCTTTATGATTTATCATTTGTTTGTGTTATTCATAAATATTATGATTTTGTAAGGTATGTTATGATTGAAAAGTATCGTTTCATTGTTTTGTATTTATTGATGGGATAATGTTTTCATTAATTATTTTATAAGACTTAGTGAGCTTTTTATGCTCATTCCATGTTATTGAAATGTTTTCCATAGGATTTAAAGATGAATAGGGTCAAGGATGGGATCATGGAAAAGTCATGTCGTCTAAAATATGGAAATAGACATGTTTCTTTTTAAGCGTTTTTATTTTATGAAAAAATGGATAATGAGTAGTAGTGTCTACATGTAATATTCAAGTTGTTATGTAATTGTTATGGCTTAATTCTCTAAAACTCTATACCTGAAGAGATCGTAAATGTGAATTATTCATTTAATTCAATTTTATGTAAGGTTTAAGGCTGGGTCCTTATAGTTGGTATCAGAGGTCGGTTTCGATAACTATAGAGGTTATGGTGTTTTTTAAGAATGAGTGACTTAACCATAATGGTTAGTATATTTGAAAGATTCATATTTATTTTGGATAAAGTGAATGAGTTTAAGATAACATGAATAAGTATATCTTAATATTAACCCTCCTCATAAGATTTTGTATGATGATTTTATTGTTATACTCACACTTACCTTTTTGGTTTTAGTAAATGCCTTGATATAGCAGGCATCAAAGTAACAATTGATGTGAAGAAAATTGTGATGGTTTTCTGAATGATCAATTGAATGAAATGGGAGCTGCAATGAGAACTCTTTTGGTTATTCCCAACCATCTATCTGGAGCCATGATTTACCACATGAACCTTTGTGATTTTTAGAAGCTATCGTATATGCGAGAAAAAATCCCCACGGATGTTCAGGTAATAATCATAAAGGTTTTTATGTTCAAAAACATATGCGTCACGGATGTGGAAAGAAACACCTAGGAAAATGTTTCAAAGGTACGGGGAGTTTCTATAGAAGTGGACATGAAGGTCATAAAGCATGAACCTGCCATGAAAAAAGGAAGCATCTAGTTGACTCTAGGAAAGGGAAATAAGTTATTTCTGAAGGATCAATTGAATGTTTTAAATGTGGTGTGCATGTTCATTATACAAACACATGCCATATGAAGATGTTTCGGGAATGGGATCACCAGGATCATACAAATATTTGTTTACCAATACCTAATGCCTTTCTAATTGAGGATGAAGAAACTAACAATTACCAATGAAAGGTATGGATTATTTCTTAACATATGTATTGATATTATTGAATCTTAGGATATGATTCATGATTCTTTTTGTAGGAAATAAGTATTCCAGAATAAGTTAAAAAGGAATGGTTAATGGGTCATGAAGGATGATGAATGAGTAAGAAGAAAACATATAAGGGATTCAATAGTTATGGTAGATTTTAGAATGGTGAAATGTTTTAAAGTATTAAGGCTCTTTTGATGATGGTAATTACATTAGAAGACTTTTTATAGTATGTATAACCATGAAGTTTCATATATGAGAATTTTATTCAATTAATAATTATCTATTCTTTTGTGTATATAGTTATAAAGAACCATTTGGGTTTAAATGATCCTTGAATTTGAGGAAATTATAGGTTAATACATTTGTGGGATGCAAAATGAAAGTTATTAGATAACCTTCGGGGTAAAAATATGTTATCATTATTTTGGATAAATTTATCTTTTTTTGGAATGCTATAAAATTATATAGTTTTGAAAAAAGGACAACATGAAGACCGCGTGACAACCCATCTCTTTGGACAATGCTGCGGGAATCAAACCCACAGCCAAAGTGCGATTGGGATTTATTTCCTACCACTGGCCTACGTCATGTCCCTGGTTATTATGACAATTTATTTTTAGTTAGATGATTTTATGAATCAATAATAAGTTTATTTTGGTTTATCTATGAAAATTATTAACCTAACATTGATAATATGTTATTATGTTAATTACTTTTCTACATAAGGTATTAAGAGTAACTAATGTTATTTGGAGATAAATGTTAAGATTCATCTTGGAAGACTATGTGATTTAATTCTAATGATATTTTGGTCTCAATCTTAGTTTGGATTAATTTGATGAATTTTAGGGAAAATTCTTTACTGAATGGTCTTTGTTGATCATTGGGTTTATTTTGAAAATTTTTGGAGATTTAGAGTAGTATTTCTTCTTGTAAAAGATTATACTTTTTGGGTATTATCTGATCTGACACTAACAATTTTGGTTTTAGTTCATGTCTAAGGATAAGGGAAATATAGAGTTCCTTATTTGTGGATTATGTGATTCCCAAGCAGAATATTCTTGTGATTTTGATGTGACCATGTCTTTTTGAATGCTCTTTGTTCGGAGAGAAGATTAGTTTTTGGTAGAAACTTATTAAAAGATGAAAATATACTTGAACGTAAGTATATTTAATTATGTTATAATTATATTTAGTAAATTAATTCCACCATATTATGAAAAGGAATGAAATAAAACTTTGTTGGTTTATGTTTCCTTCTGGGTAATAAAATACTGTTTAACCAATCACATGTTTGTGGTTTTCCGATGGTTAACTTTCTCCTAAAACATGTTTTCTATCACTCTCCATCAGAACATGATCCTTTTTTTTATTCCATATCCATTTTTGCCAACATGGAATCCTAGTATGGGTTATCTCAGGTGACCTTTGTTCTTCTCTTTCTTTCTTTTATAGTGACAGTTTTACTGACCCTTTTTCAGAGGTGGGACTTTCAATGAAGTTTTTGTGCCCATTTTTTAAAATTGCGAGGAAAAAATTCCCAAAAGGGGGGAAGGTTGTAACATCCCAGGTAAATAAAGAATAAGAAATATTTTATATTGATTAATATTTTTGAATTAAATATTTATTTTACTTTAAAGTGGTTTCTATGTTCGATAGCGTACCCGATACGCAACACCATGTTTCTTTGAAATCTTACGTTGCACACTAATAATATAATATTATTATTTTAAATGGTTGGTAAATCCTAGAAATTTTATTAGTGGGAATTAACAAAACTAACAACAATATGATTATACATGTTTTTTAAATGTATTTACATTTATCCAATAAATGATAGAGGCTTAAAATGTGAAAGAATCTAATTTTAAGCATAATTTACATTAAATGGACAATTTACCGCATTTTAATTGAGAAACCTCTTGAAATATGGATTTTGTCAATTTAATACATTATATTTGACCAAATAAAATCCTTCTTTAGAATTCAGATATCAAAATTTACTTTCTGTAAATTTTTGTAATTTTTTCCGATAAAGTTCATTTTTTAATGAATAGTGTAAATATAGTAATTTAATTCAAATATTTGTTTTAATATAATTTATTTATATGGTTATATTATCTTTTTAATTGGTTTTAAAGTATAATTAAAATATATTTTTACCATTTAATCCAATTTTTTTTCATTGAAATTAATTTCACTTTCAAATTGGACATAAACAAGTGTCAATATTTTGATTTATATTGTTTCTTAAAAACACGCTATTTGTTTTAACTACAAGAAATAATTTTAAAATTAATAATGACACTTTTATGTATTTAAGTTGGAAAAATAATCTTCATATTTGGATTCAGAATATCGAATAATTCTTAAGCTTAATTTTTGGTATTTTTCTGAAAAACATCAATTTTTGATGAATAGTGAAACCACTTAGTAGTCGTTAAAAAACTAACTTTTTGATTTAAATGAAATATTACCACATATGTGAATTTAATTTCTAAAATTAGACATTACTGGTTGTTATCATGATCTATAATTTGGTTCAATATGATGAAAACAATTTTTGGTGAATAGTAACTTTTGACTTCTATTTACCGCTGTTAAAGGTAAATAAGGTAATTCAAGGTAAAAAGATTATTATAATAATTCAAAATTACCGTAAAACATTTCCACAACTTATTGGTTGAGTCATTAACGACCATGGCTATCTTTTTGTCGATTTTGGGACCCCATTGATATACATGGGAGTGATAATGACAATTTAGATTAATTAACTTAAAGTAAAGGCAAAATGACAAAAGAAAATATCTTTTAGTAAATTAATTTTTAGAAGGGATTATATAAATTATCATTTAGACTATAAATATTCATCGGAAATAAAAATAAAATTACCTATATCATGGTAGTTTTGTTATAATTTTTAGACATCAAATTTTTTAAATTATTTATGACACATTAATGATGTAGTGTTTACCTCATTACTAAATCATTTAAATAAATAAGATTATAAATACTGAAATATTTTCAAAAACTTGTCCAATTCTTATTGGTTGATTTTATTTCTACCTTGAGTAATCATATAGTCTACTTTAATTGTTGGAGGACAATTATAAACCAAATATCATTATATAATAATATAATGTTTTCACTCTTTCCTAAAAAGCGCCTCCACCCCCTTATAAAAAGAGACCACTTTTAACCAATTCTTGACAGCTCTCAAGACATTTGTATCATCAAAACTCTTACCAATTAATCTCCCTAAATCCATCTCCTCCACCTAGAAGCCTTACCAAAGGCAGAATGCAAATACAGAAGTCCTTTGGTTAAAACCAAATGGAGTTACCGAAATTAAAGGTAACAGTTTCTCTTAATTTGTTTTCTTTTATTTAACTTCTCCAACCCAAAACACTTTTTATTTCATTCTTTTGTAACAAAAACAGTATCCAAAATATATTTGGAAGGTTTTATTAGAAGTATTAGAGCAACACTTACACACAGATCCATCTAATGGGTGAAGAACATAATTTTTCTGTGGATGGAAAACAAATGCTTCATGAAAAGATGATTGTTCAATTAAATCTTACTACCACTCATGGTGAAAATTATGATGGAACTGTAATTATATATGATATATATATTATGTTTATGTTTTCTTTATGATTCAGTAATTTCTATTTATAGCATGCCTTTATGGTTTCTATTATGGGTAAACACGATAATGTCATTGGAGGAAGTGCGGACTACCGCCCCCTCAAAGTGATATGACTCATTAATTCCATACGTGGGATGTATAAAGGATGGAGTTAATTATATTATATATAAAATTATACTGGAATTATAATATACCAATGTATTATTATGTTTTAATTCCATTCAAATAATAAATTGAAATGAAAGTAGTATTCACGCGTACGTACGGCTTACCGTCTCCATGAACGGTGCATTTCATTTCTTACCTCTAATTTTTATGTACTATTATAAATACATGTATATAATGGATATATATGATATATATGATATCTAAATCATGAATATCATTCTGAGTATAATTAAACGTTCATCACATGAACAACATGTAATTATAAGAAGTCCATTTTTGACTCAAGTACCAAATATCTACAAAACGATCATTATTATCTTAAATGATTACATAATGTCAATAACATGGTAATAAGTGATATAAAAGAAATAATAGACTTTAAAATGTTTCTTAAGAAAGTATAAACTGATTTTAGTTTATTATTCAGGAGATTAAAGAACGATCGGGTCAAGTCGGACTTGAGGTAAGGGATTTCTTATCTCACTTTTAATTCCGGGAGATTTCGATTGTTCTTCACTTATTTATTACATGTGGTGTAATGGTTACTTCCATTGATATATATAATCATGATTAGCTTTATATTCGTGGTATTCTGTTATTCATTTTTTGGTTATTAATTTTCGGTCATACGATTCAATTTGAATACAATGAAGTAAGGGTTTTTTATCTCATTTTTTATTCCCATGAGATTCATCCTACATTGGCAACTATTTACTTTTGTGTGGAATATGTACTATCCATGATTGTACACATTGTTTAATATACATTTATTTATGAGTATTTACATCTTCATTGTATGATCCTTCTTTCACGTGGCATATGTTTTGTAAGTTACCAAATCGGTAAGGGAACCTTTCACCCTCCTCTATTTAAAAGACTTCTTTTTTATTATGTCTTTCAATTTACATATTATTATGTTGGGATATGTTCTTTTATATCCCCATTGATGTAAAGAAGATTTCCAAGTGATGAGATACCCTTTTTATCTTGTCAACTCGTTTTATGAATTTTAATGTGACGTCGTTAGGCTGTCAAATTTTTACAAGGGAAATTCTTAACCCAATTTCAATTCATTGGGTTGAACTTGTACTTATTGAACATTTCATCCAATGAATATGTGTGAATGGCCTATTATTTTTCTACACTTAAGATACACTTATATTGGGTGTATATATATTTTTCACACATAATTATTTGATTGATTTATCCTTAATTTACGGATACCATCTTTATAAGGGATTTCATCTCAATTTATATTTCCATTGAGACTTCATTGTTGTTATGCTCCAATTCACTCATATATGGTGTATATACTGTACATTGACATATTATATCATGCAAACCTTTATTATCATGATATTATAAATTTCAGATTAAAATTTATCCTTCAATTATATGTATTCATGCGTCACCCTTTTTGTTAAAAAGCACTTCAACTAAAATATCATTTTAAATCAATTAACGATTTATTCTTATAAATATTTATCATTAATGTACATGTTTTCAAAATGGGTTTTAGGATTTCATTATATGGAAATTAATTATTTCAAATGATAATTCTTTTAAAAGCTTCAAATTGGTATGGGAAACTTTGATTCAAAAATCTCTTTTTAAATGGGTTTGAAAATGATTTGATAATACATTGTTTATTTCAATATCTTGATTTGATATATTGTAATGCGGAAATGTTTTCATTACTTTATATATGTGTTATATGTTATGATATTTTTATAGTTATTGGGCATTATATATGTAAACCAGTGGTTTCGTGATAAACCTAGGGTGGGTGAACCCAAGATAGCTCTCCAATTCATTGGGTAATGTGACAGAGGTAAACATGATGTTTCTCCTAAGAGATTTAGGGAATATACCATGATGGGTATTCCATGTGTAACTCCCTCTGTATCTATGATATCTACAATGAATGTTTTATATATATTCTATAAGTAACCTTTATGATTTATGATATGTGTGTGTTATTCATAAATCTTATGATTTTGTTAGGTATGTTATGATTTAAAAGTATGGTTTCATTGATTTGTATTTATTGATGGGCTAATGTTTTCCTTAATTATTTTATAAGCCTTATTGAGATTATTATGCTCATACAAAGTTATTGAAATTTTTTCCGTGGGACTTAAAGATGAATAGGGTCAAGGATGGGATCATGGTAAAGTCATGTTATCAAAAATATGGAAATAGAAATGTTTCTTTTTAAGCGTTTTTATTTTATGAAAAAATGGATAATGAGTAGTAGTGTCTACATGTAATATTCAAGTTGTTATGTAATTGTTATGGTCTAATTCTCTAAAAATATATACCTGAAGAGATCGCCAATGTGAATTATACATTTAATTAAATATTATGTAAGGTTTAAGGCTCGGTCCTTATAGTTGGTATCAGAGGTCGGTTTAGATAACTGTAGAGGTTAGGGTGTTGTTTAAGAATGAGTGACTTAACCATATATTTGAAAGATTCATATTTATTTTAGCTAATGTGAATGAGTTTAAGATAACATGAATAAGGATATCTTAGTATTAACCCTCCTCATAAGATTTTATATGATTATTTTATTGGTATACTCACACTTACCTTTATGGTTTTAGTAAAAGGCTGGATCTAGCAGGAATAAAAGTAACATTGGATGTGAAGAAAACTGTGATAGTTTTCTGAATGATCAATTGAATGAAATGGGAGCTGTAATGAGAACTCTTTTGGTTATTCCCAACCATCTATCTAGAGTCATGATTGACCACTTGAACCATTGTGATTTTTTTAATGTATCGTATATGCGAGAAAAAATCCCCACGTATGTTCAGGTAATAATCATAAAGGTTTGTATGTTTAAAAAACTATGTATCAAGGATGTGGAAAGAAACACCTAGGAAAATGTTTCAAAGGTACAGGAAGATGCTATAGAAGTGGACATTAAGGTCATAAAGCATGAACCTGCCATGGAAAAAGGAAGCATCCAGTTGACTCTAGGAAAGGGAAATATGTTATTTTTAAGGGATCAATTGAATGTTTTAAATGTGGTGTCAATGTTCATTATACAAACAAATCTCATATGAAGAAGTTTCGGGAATGGGATCACCAGGATCATACAAATATTTGTTTACCAATACCTAATGCCTTTCCAATTGAGGATGAAGAAACTGATAATGACCAATGAAAGGTATGGATTATTTCTTAACATATGTTTAGATATTATTGAATCTTAGGATATGATTCATGATTCTATTTGTAGGAAATAAGTATTTCAGAATAATTTGAAAAGGAATGGTTAATGGATCATGAAGAATGTTGAACTTGGCACTTTGTTTTTTATTCCATATCCATGTTTTCCTACATGGAATCCTAGTATGGGTTATCTCAGGTGACCTTTGTGCTTCTCTTTATTTCTTTTATAGTGACAGTTTTACTGACTCTTTTTCAGATGTGGGACTTTCAATGAAGTTTCTGTGCCCTTTTTTTAAAATTGCAAGGACATAATTCCCAAAAGGGGGGAAGGATGTAACATCCTAGGTAAATAATGAATAAGACATATTTCATATTGATTAATATTTTTTAATTAAATATTCATTTTACTTTAATGTGGTTTCTATGTTCGATAGCGTACCCGATACGCAAAAACATGTTTCTTTAAAATCTTACGTTGCACACTAATAATATAATATTATTATTTTAAATGTTTGGTAAATCCTAGACATTTTATTAGTGGGAATTAACAAAACTAACAACAATATGATTATACATGCTTGTTAAATGTGTTCACATTTATCCAATAAATGTTAGAGGCTTAAAATATGAAAGAATCTAATTTTAAGCATAATTTACATTAAAAGGTCAATTTACCGCCTTTTAATTGATAACCAAATTTAAATATGGTTTTGGTCACATTAATACATTATATTTGGCCAAATAAAATCCTTCTTTAGAATTCAGATATCAAAATTTACTTTGTGTAAATTTTTGTAATTTTTTCCGATAAAGTTCATTTTTTAATGAATAGTGTAAATATTGTATTTTAATTCAAATATTTGTTTTAATATAATATATTCATACGATTATATTATCTTTTCAATTTGTTTTAAATTATAAATAAAATATATTATTACCATTTAATCCAATTTTTGTCATTGAAATTAATTTCACTTTCAAATTAGACATAAACAAGTGTCAATCTTTTGATTGATATTGTTTCTTAAAAACACTCTATTTGTTTTAACTACAGGAAATAATTTTAAAATTAATAATGACACTTTTTTGTATTTAATTTGGAAAAGTAATCATCATATTCTGATTCGGAATATTGAATAATTCTTAGGATTAATTTTTGGTATTTTTCTGAAAAACATCAATTTTTATTGAATAGTGAAACCACTTAGTAGTCGTTAAAAAAACTAACTTTTGGATTTAAATGAAATTATACCACATATGTGAATTTAATTTCTAAAAATATACATTAATGGTAGTTATCATGATGTAAAATGTGGTTCAATATGATGAAATCATTTTTTGATGAATAGTAACTTTTGACTTCTATTTACAGCTGTTAAAGGTAAATAAGGTAATTCAAGGTAAAAAGAATATTATAATATTTCAAAATTACCTTAAAACATGTCCACAACTTATTTTTTGAGTCATTAACGACCATGGGAATCTTTTTGTCGATTTTGGGACCCCATTGAGTCACATGGGAGTGATAATGACAATTTAGATTAATTAACTTAAAGTAAAGGCAAAATGTCAAAAGAAAATATATTTTAGTAAATTAATTTTTAGAAGATGCTATATAAATTATCTTTTAAAATATAAATATTAATTGGAAATATAATCATATTTCTAATATCATGGATGTTTTTTTATAATTTTTAGACATAAAATTATTTAAATTATTTATGACACAATAATGATGCAGTGTTTACCTCATTAAAAAATAATTTAAATAAAGAAGATTATAATGACTAAAATATTATCCAAAACCTGTACAATTATTATTGGATGATTTTATTTCGACCATGAGTCATATTTTCTTCGACCATAATGATTTTTGGACCATTATAAACCGAATATCATTATATTATAAAACAATGTTTTCACACATTCCTAAAAAGCCCCTCCTCCCCCTTATAAAAGGAGAGCACTTATAACCAATTCCTCACACCACTCAAGCTATTTTTCTAGTCCAAAATCATCCCCATTTATCTCCATACATCCCTATTCTCAACCTAGAAACCTTAACTTAGGATGAAGGCACATAAATAAGTCATTTGGTTCAAACCAAATAGAGTTACCCAAATTAAATGTAACGATTTCTCTTAATTTGTTTTCCATTATTTTACTACTCCAACACCAAAAATCTTTTTAATACTTTATTCTATAACAAAACCAGTATCCTAAATATACTAGGATGTTTTTATGAGTAATATTCTAACTACACTTACACACACCTCCATCTAAAGGGTGAAGAACATAATGTTTCTGTGGATGGCAAACTAATGCCTCACGAAACGATGATTGTTTAATTACTTCTTACTGCCTCTCATGGTGGCCATTATGATAAAACTGTATTAATATATGATGTATATTATGTTTATTTTTTCTTTATGCTTTTGTGGTTTCTATTTATAGCAAAGCTTTATTGTTTCCATTATGGGTAAACGAGATAATCTCATTAGAGAAAGTGCAGACTACCGCCCCCTCAAAGTGACATGACTCGTTAATTCCATATGTGGGATGTATAATGGATGGATTTAATGATATTATATATAAAATTATACTTAATTTATAATATAACTATGTATTATTATGTTTTAAATCAATTAAAATAAGAAATAGAAATGAATGTAGCGTTCATGCGTATGTACGGCTTACCGTCACCATGAACGGTGCATTTCATTTCTTAACCCTAAATGTTATGTAATATTATAAATAAATGTATATACTGTATATATATGATATCTAAATCATGAATATCATTCTGTATATAACGAACCTTTGAACACATGAACAACATTTAATTATAAGAAGTCCATTTTTGTCTCAAGTACCAAATATCGACAAAATGAACATTATTAAGATAAATGTTTACATAATGTAAAAAAACATGGTAATAAGTGATTTTAAGGGAATAATAAACTTGAAAAAGGTTATTAATCAAGAATAAATTAACTTTAGTTTATTAATCCGGAGATTAAATAATGATAGAGTCAAGTCGGACAAGAGGTAAGGGATTTCTTATCTCACTTTTAATTCCGTGAGATTTCCATTGTTCGTCACTTATTTATTACATGTGGTGTAATGTGTACTTCCATTGATATATATTATCAAGATTAGATTTATATTCATGGTATTATGTGATTCATTTTTTTGTTATCAACTTCTGGTCATATGAATAAATTTGAATACAACGAAGTAAGAGTTTTTCATCTCACTTTTTATTCCCGTGAGATTCATGCTATATTGGCCACTATTTCCTTTTATGTGGAGTATTACTATACACGATTGTACTCTTTGTGTAATATAGATTCATTTATGAGTATTTACATATTCATTTTATGATCCTTCTTTCTTGTGCCGTATGTTTTGTAAGTTACCAAATCGGTAAGGGAACCATTCACCCTCCTCTATTTAGAAGACTTATTTTTATTATGTCATTTAATTTACATCTTATTATGTTGGGATACGTTATATTATATCCCCATTAATGTAAAATTTATTTCCAAGTGATCAGATACCCTTTTTATCTTATCAACTCATTTTCTGAATTTCAATTTGGCGTCGTTAGGCTGTCAAGTTTTTACAAGGGAACTTCTTAACCCAATTTCAATTCTTTGGGTTCAACTTCTACTTATTGAATATGGCATCCAATGAATATGTGTGAATGAAATCTGGTAGTCTTAAACATAATATCTACTTATATTGGGTGTATTTATATTTTTCACACATAATTATTTGATTGATTTATCCTTAATTTAAGGATACCATCTTTTTAAGGTATTTTCTCTCAATTTACATTTCCATTGATAATTCATTGTTTTTATGCACCAATTCACTCTTATATAATGTATATACTATACATTGACATATTATATCATTAATCCCTTTATTCTCATGAAATTATAAAGTTCTGATTAAACGTTATCCTTCAATTATTTGTATTCAAGTGTCTCCCTTTTTGTTAAAAAACTCTTCAACTAAAATATCATTTTAAATGTCTTAAAGATTTATTCATTTAAATATTTATTAGTAATGTATTTGTTTTTAAAATGGGTATTAGTATTTATTTATATGGAAATTAATGTTTTAAAATGATAACACATTTAAAATCGTCAAAGTGGTATGGGACACTTTGATTCAAAAATCTATTTTTATATGGTTTTGAAAATGATTTGATAACACATTGTTTACTTAAATATCTTGAATTGATATATTGGAATGTGGAAATGTACATGTGTTATATGTTATGATTATGTTATGTTTATTGGGAATTACTTATGTATACTGGTGGTTCCGTGATAAACCTAGGGCAGGTGAGCCTGAGATATCTTTCTAATGCATTTGGTAACGTGACAGATGTGAACGGGATGTTTCTCCTAAGAGATTTAGGTAATATAACGTGATGGGTATTCTAAGTGTAACTACATATGTAGCTGTGGTAGCTACAATGTTTTTTTGATATTGATTCCATAAGTATCCTTTATGATTTATGATTTGTGTGTGTTATTCATAAATCTTATGATTTCGTAAGGTATGTTATGAATGAAAAGTATGGTTTCATTGATTTGTATTTATTAATGGGATAATGTTTTCCATTTTTATTTTATAGAACATACTGAGATTTTTATGCTCATCCCGCGTTTTTTAAATTTTTTCCACAGGACCTAAAGAGGAATAGGATCAAAGATGGGATCATAGAAAAGTCATGTTGTTTAAAATATGGAACTAGAATTGTATCTTTTTAAGAGTTTTTATTTTATGAGGAATATTGATACTGAGTAGTAGTGTCAACATGTAATATTCATGTTTTTATGTAATTGTTATGGCCTAATTCTCTTAAACTATAAACCTGAAAAGATAATCAATGTGAATTATTCATTTAATTCAATATTATGTAAGGTTAAAGGCATAGTCTTTATAGTTATATTGACAATAAACCAAAAACTGAAAACATCAATGGTTCGATGTGGATTTATAAGAGAGAAGATGATTACACCAAGGGAATAAATATTAAATTAAAATAAATATTAGTTTATTAGGGTGTTATTTAGAGAGAAGGTATTGATTACTCCAGAATTATTTCACATGTTGATAAGAATTCTGAAATTTTTATTTTTCATCCTAAAATGATTTTCACATTGAATGAATGGATGTTAAAACAGCCCTCTTACATGGTGATTTTAAAGATAAAATCTATAAGAAACCTCTCATTGGTTAATCTAATCAATTTAAACTGAATCAATTCAATATGATAAATAAATCATTGTATAGATAAAAACAATCCTATATTTAGTAGTATATGATATTTGATTCATTCATGTTAAATAACGAATTTTCAATTATCGAATATGATTGATGATCCTTTTTAAATCAAATAAAAACTATATTCATTATATGATGCATTATATTGATGAAATTTTTATCATTTTTAAAAATATTAGTTTAATCATTACTAAAAAATACTAATTAAAAGGCATGTTTAAAATGAAAGGATAATGTGAAACTATATAAATATTTGGTGTTTAAATAATTAGAGATAGACCAAATTTTTTATTTACATATCTCAACATGATTATTTTTTAATTATTATCTAGTGAAATAAATTTGAATCTCTCAAAACTATTAATATACCTCGTGGATAACACTTTAAACTTTTTTTGACATAAGAACAAACTGTTGAAAATGATATACAATTTATTTATAAAATTCATTGTGATAATATTATTGGTAGAAATATGTATTCTATGATTCTCACCAGACATGATATTTACTATTCAATATACAAAGTTATCAGATTTATGGATTCACCTAGGAAGCTACATTGGTGTGCCTTTAAGTTGATTTTAAGACACATCTCTAGTAGTTCAAATATTTCATTATGTTGTGGTATATACAAGGACACTATTGAAAATATTTCTATCTATGTTGATACCTACTATGCAAGAAATGTTGAAAATTGTATGTCCTTTACTGGATATGGGTTTATAGCTAAAGGCAGTGCCATTTCCTGTAAATGCATCATGCAATCTTTGGTTTCCCTTTAAACCATAGAATATGAGTGCATTGTCTTAAATGAGGTAGTTAAATAAGCCTTATGGGTTAATGTTCTATCTTCTTAACTCAATATATTTATTTCTGAAATTTTTATTTACTCTGATATCTAGTCTAAAATTCATTTTTCGATGAAATTAATATGTTATGGTAAATCCATACATATTGAAATTAAACTACAATTTATTAGAGATACTATAGAATTATGTACTTTGATATTCAATAAGATACAAATTAAAATAAACCAGGATGATAGTTTTACTAAAGATGTGGTATTGTCAAAATTTAAATTCTGGTTAGATAGGTTAAACATGGTTCTTATTCTATAAACATAGGTATAAAAACATCACCAATTTCAATTGAAAATGGTGGATATTTGGGAATTTTTTCATTCATTCTTTTTGATTTAATATTAAAATTTCCTTATATATTATATCGTCATAAATTGATTCTTAGTTATGTATTAAATAATTTTATGATTTATTTAAAATCCTCAAATTTTTATTATTGGGTATGAGGTGTTGTTCTACTTGGTCCTATTTCTCTTAGGCCAATTCTTGCGGCCTGTATTTAGAAGTGGCATGTGGCTTACAGCCTACGATACCATAGATATCCCCTACAGTTGTATTCCTAGACATTGATAATCCTTACCTCACTTTTTATATAATCCGTCAAGTTACTTTAGTTTAATTGACTATATTGTTGGCCTTTTATTTCTATGTGTACTCATGGTGGATCATTATTTGCTATGGCCTTTTGAGGCTCTTCCATTGTGAGGGGGAATTGATCACCCCTTGTGAATGTTGGATCACTCAGGATCATTATATTTGTCTTTATCATAGCATTGGAATTCAGTTTTCAACTAGTAAATACATAGTTTTCCTTTCCACCTTGACAGTTCCTAGTCTCGACCTGTTTCTCCCCCGAGGCAACATCTCATTGTCGTCCCTATAATGAAGAAAACATCCTTCCAAGAAAATAATTTAATAACATGAAACCGTCTATATATTTTGTAATAATTTTTATAGGTACTATTTTCCCTATTAATGAGTAATTTTTTGGGGTTTTCTATAGGGGAGTTTGGGGGAAAATTTAGAATTTTTGAAGGAAGAGGGAAAGTGAAAGGTTGGCATATAGTTTTCCCAAACTGTGCCCCCCAGTAAATAGAATTGTATGAACCCTAGAAATGGGGATTCACATGGATGGTGCAAGGTTTTTCAAACCATGAACCCTATTTGAAGAAAACCATGAACCCCTCCCTAGAAGAGAAACACAGTTATATGGAACAGTTTGAAAAACTGTGCGCCTGTACCCAACAAACAGTGCGTGTGTTTTTAATTAACATTTATATTAGATTTTAAAACACGTAAATCAACATATTAACCCCAGGTCAACCCCCACTCATCCCTTAATGATTAATCTCTATTTTCGAGGTTCCCAATCGAATTTCTATGTATTCCCACCTCTATTCTCCAAGATTTGAAGCAGAGATCAATGACTTGCACCTCTCATGGTAAGTGAATCACATCCCATATGGTTTCTCTTATATTTTTCATTTTTCTACCATATTTAATGGATGTTTTTACTATATTATTTATGGATATTTTCTATGTTTTATTATATCTAATCCATTTAAATCATAGATATTGTTATCAGATCAAGATCATATTCCTCATCGTAATTTGAGTTCCTCTCCTTTAAATTGGGTATATTTTTTTTGGGATCATTCATCATCAAAATTGTGGTATGCGGTCAATTAATGAAATCCCAAAATATTGATTTCAATTACATATATATAATTTTATTATTTCATTTATATAATTAGAAATTTTGTTTCAAAAATTAAATTAATTAATGGGATTGATTAATTAAATAAAGGAATGCAGAATTTTTGATATTGATATTATATAATGAAAATAAATTAATTGTGAATTAATTATGGGGACATTGGGAATGTTAAATATAATTTAATTAATTTATGAATTAATTAATGAATAATTTTGTGATTACGTAATTTATTTATGTGATTAATTAATTGGTGAATTAATGAATCTGATTGAGGTGATTAATTAATTGTTAAATTTATTAATGGGAAATATGTTATTAATTAAATATTTAAATAATTTGAAAAATAGTGTGAATATGATTTCTTTAAATTGGATTAATTAATTGGTGAATTGATAAAAGGATTTTTGCGGTATTTGAGAAAATAAATAATGAATGGTAACAATGGAATTCATATGTGACTTGAAAATATGAATGGTAATAATAGAATTCATATGTGACTTCAAATGGTGAATGGAAAAATTGGAATTCATAGGTGACTTGAAATGATGAATGGTAATAATGGAATTAATATGTGACTTGAAATGATGAATGGTAACAAAGGCATTCATTCATGATTTGAAATGATGAATGGTAACAATGAAATTCATATGCGGCTTTAAACGACGAATGATATAAATGGAATTTATATGTGACTTTAATTGATGAATGGTAACAATGAAATTCATATGTGACTTTAAATTATGAATGGTAACAATGAAATTCATATGTGACTTGAAATGAGGTATGTTAATAATGAAATCCATATGTCACATGATAGGAATATTGGTTATAATGGAATTCATAAGTGAGTTGAAATGATGAATAGTAACAATTTGTATTTATATGTGAATTGTGGTGATGAATGGTAACAATGGAATAGGGTATCAATTGACTTCAAGTGTCCACAAAAATTCTGGTGTAATGCGGTTAATAAATAGTAATTTAATAATGTAAACTATATTCTTTATAGCTTGAAATTTATTATCTCTATAATTGCATACACTATTATTGATTGGATATTGTTTTTGACACAGTTGGTGGTGCCCTAATAGGTATTACTCACACCAAACATAGGCTTCCTGATTATTACTAGAATAAATTTTCCAGTTACAGGATAGGTTTAGGGAAATGATCCTTTGTTAGTGGGATCATTGAGATATAGCATGGTTGAGGGATCATGACTCAGTTTAAGGACCCACTAGGAGGAGTTTTTAGTTTCTTTATTAATTTTGGATTTTAAATATTAATAAGTGACACGTATTGGAATGACATATCTACTTTTTATTTTTCGGATTTTGTACTTCCAGTTTTGGTCATCCTGTGATATTTTTGTTGTTTTAGTTAATGGTTATATCATTTGGTTGCTAACTACTTTGTTTTTCATGTGATACATTGATAAAGACGGTATAATCTCCCCATGATTTATATTATAACCTCACTACTAGTCAATAGATTATGATGTATGCAGAGGAAAGCTTGAGGTCTAGTAGAGAACAGTCTTGGGGAACCGATGACTAGATCCCAGGTCGAGACATTATAATGTGGCATCAAAGGGGTTTCTATTTTTTCGTTCTACCTTACTATTTGGGAAAGGAAGATCAAATAACAAGATTATTTGGGCCATGATTAAGAGGTCATTCATGGGAATATCTCACCCATGTTCAAGGGTAAAAACCAAGTACATAGGGATGGATTGTCATTATTGACGTGTGATGTTATAGTTAATGTTATTTCACCTCGAGTGACACACTTGTTGTGTTATGTGATTATTTTTGTTGATAGTTTTTGATATTTTAATCATATCCCAAAATGAAATGAGATTTAAGTATTCATGCATCATTCGAGGCACCCATGATTATATTTCAAATGCATTATTTTGGGCACACATGGGATTACAGGTTTTGGGTAAATGCTAAAATTGAAATGTTTTTCTTACTTGTGTGACTGAACTAAAAAAATAGTTCATAATATGAATTAAAATGGTAAATGATGCAAGTTCTAATAAATTGAAATGGAAAATCGATGTATAATGTGAAAGATGATTAATGAGATGATTTTACCCTTTCTTAACTATAATGCCCCTGCCTTAAGCCTTACTTAATATTGAATTAAATGAATAATTCACATTGAGGAACTTTTCAGGTTTAATGTTTTTGAGAATTAGATCATAAATCATGAATTACATTCCACATTTAAACAATGTGGTTACATAAATGATAGTATTAGTTTTTTCCCATCAACGGAAACATATTTAAAATAAAACATGGATTCTTTCTTGAAACATCCTTGAAACTATAATCATATCATGCACCTTTCCCTTGACCTATGAAAAACATTTCAAAAACTTTGGAAGAGCATAAAAAGCTCATTAAGGGATATAAAAGTATGAAAAGAAAACATTAGTCCACGTATGAAAACATACATTACTCATAAAACATAAGCATTCTAACATACCTCATCAAATCACGAATAAATCATAGAAATCATAAGACATAAAAGCATCTTAAGGCATTCATAACATTCTTACGTAGGGAGTAACCCTCTTGGTTACGTTTGGAATACCCATCACAGTGTATTCCCTAAATCTCTTCGATGAAACCCCAACGTTTAACCCCTTCGCGTTACCCAATGCATTGGAGAGCTATATCGGGCTCACCCGACCTTAGTTTATCACGGAACCACCCATCTTCATAATAATACCCATGAACCATAACATAATAGTATCACAAAAAACATGCATAAAAGAAACATAACATTTCCACTTTTCAATCACAAGATATCAATACAACACATTGATATAAAAACATTATGAAAACAATGTTCAATAAAAAAATAAAATAAAAGTAAAATATGGTATTTATTTTTCATTTAAAAAAAAGTTATGGCTTGTAGAGGAAGCTGAAACTCAAATAATGGTCACAGCAGCGGAGAAGCCGTTGTTGCCGCATACGTACGACAAAAACATTCCATTTTTTAGTTTAGTAAAACTCTTCGTATAAAAATATTCCTTTCGGATAAACGTAAAAGTCAAAGGTTTTTATACACCGTATAAAAGTTGGCTATGTATAAAACAAAATATTCCTCAATGAAAGGAGATTGAGACGAAGTCCTATACAAAGACGGTATCCTTGGATTATGGATAAATCATTTACATAATTATGTGGGACAATATAATACACCAAATATATGTGGATATTCAGTGTAAAACAATCAGAGGACATTCACACATATTCATAGAACAACATATTCAAGGAGTACATGTTTATCCCAAATAATCAAAATTGGGTTAAGAAGTTCCCTTGCGAAAATTCGGCAGCCTAACAACGTCACTTCAAAATTCAGAAAAAGAGTTGATGAGAGATAAAAAGGGTATCTCATCACTTGGACATAAAATTAACATCAATAAGGATATATAATAACATATCCCAACATAATAGTATGTGAATTAAAAGACATAATAAAAGAAGTCTTTTTTAAAGAGGAGGGTGAGAGGTTCCCTTACTGACTTGGGTACCTTTCCAAACGTACACCCCATTGAAGAAGGGTCATACAATGAATATGTAAATACCCATAAATGAAATTATATTACCCAAAGAGTATAATAATGGGAATTAAATACACCACTCAAAGGAAATGGGGGAAAATTTAGCATAAATCTCACGGGACTAAAATTGAGATGAAATATCCCTTATGAAAACTCGACAACCTAACGACGCCACTTAATACTTCCAAAAATGGATTGAGGAGATCAAATAGGGTCTCTCATATTATTACAATAAAATTTACAGCAAGAGGAATATAAAATAACATCTCCCATCATAACAAAGAGGATCTTAAAAGAAGTGACATAAAAGAGAGTACTTAAAATGAAAGGAGAGGTTAGATCTCTTACGAAAATTCGGCAGCCTAACGGCGCCACTCAAAACTTCTAAAACAGATTGATGAGAGAAAATAGGGTCCCTCATAATATTATCATAATAAGTACAGTAGGAGTAATATAAAATAACATTGCAATCATAAGAAAGATGATCTTAAAAGGAATGACATAAAAGAGTGTAATTAAAAAGAAAGAGAGGAGTAGGATCCCTTACCTCGTGTCCGACATGACTCGATCGTTCTTTAATCTCCTGAATAATAGAATTTGGTAAATTTATAATTTATTAAGGACCTAATTTAAAGATTATTATTCATTTAATATCACATATTATAATTTTATAATAATTGGTTAATAAAGTGAGTTCATATCAGACGTTTTTGTCGATGTTCGGTACATGAGTAAAAATCGAACTTGTTGGAAAAGAATTTTCTATGTAGTTATTGGTACATCATATCCCGAATAGTATAGATGTTTTAAATATCATATATTTCTAGTATAAATTAATTTTATACTATTCCATAACATATGGAGATAAAAAATTAAAAGCACCATTCATGGAGACGGTAGGCCGTACGTACGCATGAACGCTACTTTCATTTTTTGTCATATTAATGGAATTAAAACAAAATGAGAGATATATATATTATAATTCCAGAAATATATCCATAATTTAGATGTAATATATTACATATATATCCATAATATATATTTACTTATTATAGTACATAACATTTGGAGATAAGAAATGAAATGTACAGTTCATGGAGACGGTAAGCCGTACGTACACATGAACGCTACTTTCTTTTCTATTTTTTTGTATTCAATGGAATTAAATAATAATGATATAAAGG
This sequence comes from Viscum album, assembly GCA_963277665.1. Lineage (NCBI taxonomy): Eukaryota > Viridiplantae > Streptophyta > Magnoliopsida > Santalales > Viscaceae > Viscum > Viscum album. Next base: position 1,719,248,302 of record OY728136.1, on the reverse strand, counting down.
TATATTATAATTAAATTAGGATATCATATGTAATACCATTATTTACATCCTTTATACATCCCATATATGGCATTAAAAAATCAAATCACTTTGAGGGGGTGGTACTCCGCACTTCCTAAGATGAAGATATCAAATTTACCCATAATGGAAACCATAAAGGTATGCCATAAATGAAAAATACATAAAATTAAGGAAAACATAAATATATTATATATTATATATAAATATAGTGACATCTTAATGGCCATTTTTTAAGGTGTTAAAAGAATACTGAACAATCGTCGTTTCGTGAGGCAGTAATTCGGCATCCACAGAAACAGTATGTTCTTTAACCATTAGACGAAGGTGTGTGTAAGTTTAGCTCTAATACATCACATATAAACATACTATTATATTTAAGATATTGGTGTTGTTACAAAATAAATGAATAAAAATATTTTAGAGCATTGGAGAAGCAAAATAAAACATAAGAACACAAGAGAGGACACTACCTTTAAATCGGGTAACTCTCTTTGATTTGAGCTCAAAGGCTTCCTTGGAAAGATTCTGCCCAATGTGAGGCCTCAATGATGAATAGAGGGATGTTGCAAGATGAAATGGGTAGGGTTTGGCCGAGCCAACGGCTTGAGAGGTGTGGGTAAGGTGGTAGAGGTGGGGGCCTTTTATAAGAGGAGAGGAGGGGCACTCTTGGAATGTTATAAAATATTACTTTATTATAAAATGATTTTCGGATTTTAAAGGACCCAAAAGGACATATTTCAAGTTTAAGGTGATAAGGTTTCGAAATCCACCCATCCAATAGGTTTGTGACAAGTGTAGGTCTTAGATTTTACATTATCGTTTTATTTTATTTAAATCGTTAAATAATGAGGTAATCGCTGCATCATCATGGTGTCAAAAATAATTTAATTTATTTAGTGTCTAAAAATTATAAAAAAATATCATGATGTAGGAAATATTTTTAACTTTATAATTAATATTTATAGTCAATAATATGACTTTTATAACCCCACGTAAAAATTGATTTCGTAAAACAACACATGTTTGTGACATTTTAATTTTAACTTTAAATAAAAATGTATTAATGTCATTTTCCAAGGAAAGTGGCTCCATAGGGTCCCCAAGATGACCCATGGATTTTATTGTTAGTACATTACTCATCCAATGAGGGTAGGACATGTGTCTAGGTCATTTCATATTATTATAACATTATTTTTACCTTAGAATACAATAATTACCTCTAATCGCGATTAAAACTTAAAAGTTACTATTCCCCAAAAAATTAATTTATTCCCATTGAACCAAATTTTACTTCTTAATGACAAACATGTATGTCGGATTTTTGAAATTCAAAACACAGAGGTGGTAAATTTTCATTTAAACGAAAAATCAGTTTTTAAGTACCACTCAGTGGTTTCACTATTCATCAAAAATGAATGCTTTCCAGAAAAATACCAAAAATTCACCCTAAGCTATATTTGATATTCCGAATTCAAAAATGATGTATATTTTACAAAATTCAAAATATATAAGTTATGTTAATTAATTTAATAATTAATTCCCGCTGTCAGAGGAAATAGCGTGTTTTTATGAATCAATATCTATTAAAAGATTGACACTAGTTTAAGTCCAATTTCAAAGTGAAATTAATTCCAATGACCACTATTGGATTAAATGGTAAAAATATATTCTAATTGGACTTTAAAACCAATTAAAATTATAATATAATCATATAAATAAATTATATTAAAAAGAGGTTTTGAATTAAAATACAACATTTTTCACTATTCATTAAAAAATGAATTTTATCAGAAAAATACCAAAAATTTACACAATGTGAATTTTAATGTCCTGATTCTAAAGAAGAATTTTATTTTTTCCAATATAACATATGAAAATGTCAAAAAGTGGATTTAAAAATAATTCTCCATCAAAAGGTGGTTAATCGACCTTTTAAAGAATATTAGAATATTTACTCTTAAAATTGGACTCATTCACATTTTATGCCTCTAACATTTATTGGATAAAAATAAAAATATTTGACAAACATATATAATCATTTTGTAGTTAGTTTATTTCATTCCCTCCATTACAATGGCTATGCGTTACCTACCATTTAAAATAATATTATATTATTATTAGAGTGAAACACAAGATTTTCCAGAAACTCGTTGTTGCGTATTGGGTACGCCATCGAGCTGTGTGCCCCCTTTAAAGTAATATTAATATTTTATTCACAAATATGGATAAATATGAAAATTTTATATTTTTTATTTACCTGGGGTGTTACGTCCTTCCCCCCTTTTGGGAATTGCATCCTCACAATTTTTAAAATTGGGCTTGGAAACATCATTGAAAATCCCACATCTGAACAAGAATCACTAAAACTATCACGTTAAAATAAAGAAAGAGAATTAAAAAGGTCACTCGAGTTAACCCATACTAGGATTCCATGTAGGAAAACATGGATGTGGAAGAAAAAACAAAGGGTCATGTTCTGAGGGAGAGTGATAGTAAACATGTCTAGGAGAAAGTTAACCATAAGAAAATCACAAACTTGTGATGGGTTAAACGGTATTCGATTCCCCAGTAGGAAAATTTAACAGCCAATATTTTTTTTAAGTTACTCTTCATTGAGTATTTTATTTTTGATCTTACGGAAACATACTTACTTGTCATTTTGACTTTCAACTTTTACTAGATTTCTTACAGGAAATCATATTTTCTCTGAAAGACGAGTATTTAGGATGACTTGTTCACATTAAGAGGGATATAATCAACTTCTAGAGAATCACCTATTCCCCAAATTAGTACTATATACTTCCCATGTCTTTAGACCTTAACCAAAACTAAAACCAAAAAGGTTAGTATGAGATCAGATAATACACAAAAAGGATAATTCTTTATAAAAAAATCTATTTTTAATCTCCAAAAATTTTCAAACAATACCCAAAGTTCAACAAACACCATTCAATAAACATCTATCCATAAAATTATTCAAAGTAAACCAAACTATGATTGAAACCCAAATAATTGGAGGATTTAATCACATAGTCTTCCAAGGTACAAAATTAACATTTATCTCCAAATAACATTAGTTTCTCTTAAAGTCTCATACTGAAAAGTAATTAACCTAATAAAATATCCTTCATGATAGTTTAATAATTTCCATAGATAACCCAAAATAAACTTATTCTGGATTCCCAAAATCATCTAACTAAAAAGAATTAGTCAAACAAACCAGGGACTTCCCGTAGTCTAGTGGTAGGAAATAAATACCAGTCACACTTTGGTTGTGGGTTCGATTCCCGCAGCATTATCCGACGCGACGGGTTGTCACATGGTCAACGTGTTGCCCTTTTTCTAGAACTATATAATTCTTAAAACATTTCCCAAAAAAGATAAAATATTCAAAATAACCATATGATATTTTAACCAAAATTTTATCTCATTCCTTTCATATTCCATCATATCATAGAGTAACACATAATTTCCTAAAATGTAAGGATCATAAACCCTATTGGATACCTTTATAATTATTACCTGAACTTCCACATCGATTGGTCATATCGTATATGATGCATTACAGAACATACCATGGGTCAATTGGTTGATCATGACTCCTTGATAGTTGGTTTAGAACAACCACAAGATTCCTCATTGAATCCCCCATTTCATCAAGTCTCTTAATCAGAGAACAACCATAGTTTCCTTCAAACCCATTGTCACTTTGGTGCCTGCTAGATCCATCCATTTACTAAAAACAGAAATGTCAGTGTGAGTATATCAACAGAACCATCATGTACTAATGAGGAAGATAAACACTAAGATATACTTACTCATTCACTTTATCTAAAACTAGGTCTCTTTTTGAAATCCTAGCCATTATGGTAATATGACTTATTCTTAGATAATACACTAACCTCCAATGTTATCTAAACCGACCTTTGATACCAACTATAAGGCCCTGACCTTAAACATTACTTAATATTGAATTAAATGAATAATTCACATTGAGGGTCTTTTCAGGTTTAGAGTTTTAGAGAATTAGATCATAAATCTTGAATTATATTCCACATTGAATCAAAGTGGTCAAACAAAATATATTATTTGTTTTTCCCATCAATGGAAACATATTTAAAATAAACATGGATTATTTTTTTACACTTACTTGACACTATCATCATATCATGCACCATTCCCTTGACTTGTGAAAAACATTTCAAAACTTAGGATGAGCATAAAAAGCACAGTAAGGGATATAAAAGTATGAAAAGAAAACATTAGTCCATGTATGAAAAAATACATTACTCGTAAAACATTTGAATTTTAACATACCTCATCAAATCATGAATAAATCAAAGAAATCATAAGACATAAAGGTAACTTGAGGCATTCATAACATTCTTACGTAGGGAGTAACCCTCTTGGTTACATTTGGAATACCCATCACAATATATTCCCTAAATCTCTTCGGAGAAACCTCAACGTTTAACCCCTTCGCGTTACCCTATGCATTGGAGAGCTATATCGGGCTCACCCGCCATTAGTTTATCACGGAACCACCCGTCTTCATAATATTTCTCAAGAACCATAACATAATCGTATCACATAAAACATGCATAAAGGAAACATAACATTTCCACTTTTCAATCACAAGATATCAATACAACACATTGATATAAAAACATTATGAAAACCATTTTCAATACCAAAATAAAATAAAAGTAAAACATGGTATTTATTTTTCATTTAAAAAAGGTATGTCTTGTAGAGGAAGCCGAAACTCAAATAATGGACAAGATGGCAGAGAAGTTGTTGTCGCTGCATACGTATGACAAAAAAAATCCCCTTTTGTCGTTTAGTAAAACTCTTCGTATAAAAATATTCCTTTTGGATTAACATAAAATTAAAAGGGGTTTATACACCATATTAACGTAGGTTGTGTATAAAACAAAATTTTCCTCAATGAAAGGAGATTGAGATGAAGTCCCATACAAAGATTGTATCCTTGGATTAAGGAAAAATCAATTACATAATTAGGTGTGACAAACGAATACACCAATTATAAGTGGATATTCAGTGTAAAATAATAAGAGGAAATTCACACATATTCATAGAACAACATATTCAAGGAGTACAAGTTTATCCAAAAGAATCAAAATTGGTTTAAGAAGTTCCCTTGCAAAAATTCGACATCCTTACGACGTCACTTCAAAATTCAGAAAAAGAGTTGATGAGAGATAAAAAGTGTATCTCATAACTTGGGCATACAATTTATATCAATAAGGATCTATAATAACATATCACAACATAATAGTATGTGAATTAAAAGACATAATAAAAGAAGTCTTTTAAAAAGAGGAGGGTGAAAGGTTCCCTTACCGACTTGGGTAACTTTTGAAACGTACAGGCCATTGAAGAAGGGTCATACAATGAATATGTAAATACCCATAAATTAAATTAAATTAAACAAAGAGAATAATAATGGTAAGTACATACAACAATAAAATGAAATGGTGGAAAATGTAGCATAAATCTCACGAGACTAAAATTGAGATGAAAAATCCCTTACAAAAACTCGGCAGCCTAACGACGCCACCTAAAACATCCAAAATTGGATTGATGAGATAAAATAGGGTATCTCATCATATTACAATAAAATTTACAAAAAGAGAAATATAAAATAACACCCCCATCATAACAAAGAGGAGCTTAAAAGAAGTTACATAAAGGAGAGTACATAAAAAGAAAGAGAGAGGTTAGATCTCATACGAAAATTCGGCAACCTAACGGCGCCACTCAAAACATACAAAATTGATTGATGAGAGAAAATAGGGTCTCTCATCATATGAACATAAGAATTACAGTAGGAGTAATATAAAATAACATCCCAATCATAATAAATATGTGCTTAAAAAGAATGGCATAAAAGAGTGTACTTAAAAACAAAGAGAGGAGTAGGATCCCTTACCTCGTCTCCGAGATGACTCGATCGTTCTTTAATCTCCTGAATAATAAAAATTCGTAAATTTATAATTTTTTAAAGAACCTACTTTAAATATTATTATTCAGTTAATATCACATATTATAATTTTATAAAAATTGGTTAAAAAAGTGAGTTCATATCATACGTTCTTGTCGATGTTCAGTACATGAGTAAAAATCGAACTTGTTGGAAAAATATTTTCCATGTAGTTATAGGTACATCATATCCAGAATAGTATTGATGTTTTAAATGTCATATATATCTAGTATATATTCATTTTATACTATTCCATAGCATTTGGAGATAAAAAATTAAAAGCACCGGTCATGGAGACGGTTGGTCCTACGTACGCATGAACGCTACATTCATTTTTTGTCATATTAATGGAATTAAAAAAATGAGAGATATATATATTATAATTCCAGAATTATATACATCATTTATATGTAATATATTAAATATATATCCATTATATATATGTACTTATAATAGTACATAGCATTTGGAGATAAGAAATGAAATGTACCGTTAATGGAGATGGTAAGCCGTACGTACACATGAACGCTACTTTCATTTCTTTTTTTGTATTCAATGGAATTAAATAATAATGATATAAAGGTATATTATAATTCCAGTAGGATATCATATGTAATACCGTTAATTAAATCCTTTATAAGTCCCCCATATGGAATTAACGACTCAAATCACTTTGAGGGGGTGGTAGTCCGCACTTCCTAAAATGAAGATATAACATTTACCAATAATGGAAACCATAAATGTATTCCATAAATGAAAAATACAGAAGCTTAAGGAAAACATAAACATATTATATATCATATATAAATATAGTGACATCTTAATGGCCACCTTTGAAGGTGTTAAAAGAATACTGAACCATCATCGTTTTGTGAGGCAGTAATTCGCCATCCACAGAAACATTATGTTCTTTAACCATTAGACTAAGGTGTGTGTAAGTGTAGCTCTAATACTTCACATAACAACATCTTAGTATATTTAAGATACTTTTTTTGTTACAAAAGAAAGTAATAAAAAGAGTTTAGAGGGTTGGAGAATCAAAATAAAACATAAGAACACAAGAAGGATACTACCTTTAAATCGGGTAACTCTCTTTGATTTGAGCTCAAAGGATTCCTTGGAAATGATTCTACCCAATTTGAGTCTACAATGATGAAGATAGGGATGTGGAGAGATGAAATGGGCAGGTGTCGTCCGAGCCAAAGGCTTGAGAAGTTTGGGTAAGGTGGTAGAGGTGGGGGCCTTTTATAAGAGGAGAGGAGGGGCACTCTTGTAAAGTTATAGAATATTACTTTATTATATAATGATTTTCTGATTTTACAGGTCCCAAAAGGATATATTTAAAGGATAAGGGGATAAGGGTTATAAATAAACCCATACAATAGGTTTTTGAAAAGTGTAGGTTTTAGATTTTACATTATCTTTTCATTTTATATAAATCGTCAAATAATGAGGTAATCGCTGCATCATCATGGTGTCATAAATAATTTAATTTATTTAGTGTCTAAAAATTGTAAAAAAATATCATGATTTAGGAAATATTTGTATCTTTCTAATGAATATTTATAGTAAAAAATATGACTTGTATAACCTCATGTAAAAATTGATTTAGTAAAACAACACATGTTTGTGACATTTTAATTTTAACTTTAAATAAAAAGGTATTAATGTCATTTTCCATGAAAAGTGGCTCCATGGGGTCCCCATGTTGACCCATGGATTGTCTAGGTCGGCCAGGACTCATCCAATGATGGTAGGACATGTGTCTAAGTCATTTCATATTATTAAAACATTATTTTTACCTTAAACTACACTAATTACCTATAATCGCGATTAAAACATAAAAGTTACTATTCACCAAAAAATTTATTTTAATCCCATTGAACCAAATTTTACTTATTAATGACAACCATGTATGTCAGATATTTGAAATTCAGAACACAGAGGTGGTAAAATTTCATTTAAACGAAAAATCAGTTTTTTAAGTACCACTCTGTGGTTTCACTATTCATCAAAAATTGATGTTTTCCAGAAAAATACCAAAAATTCACCGTAAGCTATATTAGATCTTCGGAATTCAAAAATGATGTCTATTTTACAAAATTTGAAACATAGAAGTTACATTAATTAATTTAATAATTAATTCCCACTGTCAGAGAAAATAGCATGTTTTTAAGAAACAATATCTATTAAAAGATTGACACTAGTTTAAGTCCAATTTCAAGGTGAAATTAATTACAATGACCACTATTAGATTAAATTGTAAAATTATATTATAATTGGACTTTAAAACCAAGTTAAAAGATAATCTAATCATATAAATAAATTAGATTAAAAAGAGGTTTTGAAATAATATACAACATTTTTCACTATTCATTAAAAATTGAACTTTATCAGAAAAATACCAAAAATTTACACAATATAAATTTTGATATTCCGATTCTTAAGAAGAGTTTTATTTGGTCCAATATAACATATGAAAATTTCAAAATGTGGATTTAAAAAGTGTTCACCATCAAAAGGTGGTTAATCGACCTTTTAATGGATATTAGAATATTTACGCTTCAAATTGGATTCATTCACATTTTATGCCTCTAACATTTATTGGTTAAAAGTAAAAATATTTTACAAACATATATAATCATTTTTTAGTTAGTTTCATTCATTCCCACCATTACAATGGCTAGGTGTTAACTACCATTTAAAATAATATTATATTATTATTAGAGTGCAACGCAAGATTCCCAAGAAACTCGTTGTTGCGTATTGGGTACTCCATCGAGCATAGAATCCCCTTTAAAGTAATATTAATATTTTATTCACAAATATGGATAAATATGAAAATGTCATATTCTTTATTTACCTGGGGTGTTACATTAACCATGGGCAAGATTTAGGATGGTTAAGGGTAGGGATAACACCTCAGTTTTGACCATGTGGTAGGAAAAAGAGAGATTTATTGATATGGATTATGTGAATTCCTTTTTGTTAAATGTGTTAATGTAGTGAGATATGTTATTAGACATTTATTTGGAATTACAAAGATATTCCACAATGATGACTCATGTTGAGAGGGCGATAAGAGGTCATGGATGGAGACTCTCCTCTAGTAGTGGAACAAGAGTCATTAATAATGTTGGTAGAGGAAGTGTGGGAGGTGATCAAAGAGAACATTTATCACTTTATATAGTTTATAGAGAGAGTCCCAAGGAAGGTTTTTAAAAGCATGTTCGACCTGACAGGGGAGTTTCAGTTACTACAAACTCTGAAGTTCACTAGAGAAGGTGAACCTGAGGGAGATGAGTTCATGATTGAGCCTATCCAGACCATAATTGACCATTTGGAGGCTCTTTATAAGAAGTGAATCGACATTACTACTAATATTCTATGTTGATCAATGAAGATATTATTGGATATTCATGGTCAAGATGTATAGGTTTATAGATTATTATGGAATGAATTTTTAGAGAAATTCCAAGAGTAGTGTTTTCAAGAGATGCTAAGGCAGGAGTGAGAAGATGAGTTAATGCGGTTGAATCAGGAGAGTATGTCTATGATGGACTTTTCTAGACATTTTATTGATCTTCTAGTATTTGATCCAACAATGGCATGGGATGTGTCCTCTACAGTGAGACATTTCTAGGAAGGAATTAAATGTAAAATTAAGTCACATATCAACATATTTTGGTTAAAGATGTTTTTTGAGGTGGTGGATGAAGCTCCTATAGTTGAGGGGAACCTGAGTGAGGCTTCTTGTACAGGACATGTGGTTTCCACTAAATGATTAATAGGTACATATCTTGAGAACTAGAAGTTTCATTACATGAATTATAGTTATGGTAGTGGAAATAAGGGTAACCAGGTAGGGGGTAGGTAATACAAGGCCTTTCTATAGTGATCATTCACTAATCCGGTCAGTCAGGACACTATAGTAGACAATGTTCCCAACCACTAGAAGATTGCAATTTTTTCAAAAATATGGTACATTAATAGAGGTTCTTCCAGATACCAAGATTGTTGGGAAAATATGGACGAGATTGACAAAACTAGGGTGTAGGATGGGGATCTTATACAACATAGTAGTCTAAAATCTAGTGTTTTACTCGATTTGATGGAAGAGATAGTGGTTGAAGTGATTTGGGGAAGGAGAAGCTATATCAATAGAGTGGTGTAACTTAGGGGACTCAGACATCATCACAAGAATTATGGGTGGGAAAGCTACATGCAGTTCATCCTACACTAATTAAGAGTGAATCTCGACATTCAATAGTGAGTGGTTCTTTTCATGCAGATTCTTCTCTAGATATCTTCTTATTTGATACTGATGCCTCTAGTTCATTTATTTATACACAAATATTGAATGGTTTGAAATTAGGGGTGGAATTCTTGAGTGGTGTTTGGAAGATAGATACCCCATTGAGAGTATGGTATAGGAACATCTTTTTGTGAAAATGGTGTTCTCTCAAAGTTGGGAAGTATCATTGTTTGTGGTATCTTTACATTCTAGATATGTTGCGACTCGACCTAATTATGTGTATGTAATAGTTAGTGACATAATGATCCCATATTTGATGTTACTAAAAGAGTGTGACTTTTACATCTGATGAGGGTAGAAATTATGTACACCGAGGAGAGTTGGATATTATGGTGGGCCTTGCAGAGCCATTTCATCTGTAACTAGGGGAGCCAAACACAAATATTAATAGTGTTTTTCAGGATAATGGATTCATAATGCAACTTATTTTTCCACACGAAGTGGATCAGTTTTAGGATGAGTTTCATGGAGACTTCTCAGGTTTTCCATTAGATAGAGATGTATAATTTATAATTTATCTCATGATGGGTGATGATACAGTTTATATTCCATAATATAAAATGGAATAAATAGATCTTATGGATGTCAAGACTCAAATGGAAGTGTTTGAGAATAAGGGATTTTTCTAACTTAGTATGTCACCTATGGGTTCACCTATTTGGTTTGCTAAGAAGGAGGATGTGACTCTATTATTATGGGTCAATTTTTAGAAGTTTAATAAGATGAGCATGAAGAATCAATATCCTCTTCCATATATTGATAATAAATTTGGCCAAATGATGGGAGATTATGTTTTCTCAAATATTAACATGTGATTAGGGTGTCCTTAGTTTAGATTTCAACCATATGATATACCAAGGACTACTTTTATAAGTAGTTATAACCTTTATTAGTTCTTCGTAATGATGTTTGGATTGAAAAATTCACTAGCAGTTTATGTGGCCTTGATGAACCAAATATTCCATCCGTACATAGATCAGTTGAGCTAGTTTTTGTGGATAACATCGTATTATTCTCTAAGGAAAGTGATGATCATTCCCAACATATTGACATAGTCTTGAGTACACAAAGAGATGATCAACTATATTCCAATATATATAAGATTCATATTGGGATTGATCATGTATATTTCAGGGGTCACATAATCTCAAGGGAATGTTTGTCGGGGGAACCAGAGAATTTGAAGTTAGTTGTATCTTTAGTGAATTCGAAGAACAATTTTGATATACAACAATTTCTGGGGTATGATGGATATTATAATAGGTTCATCTATTACTTTTCCTGATTTGTAGTACCACATTAAAACCTGGCCTAAAAGGGGATAATGTTTCACTGGTCAGAAGCATGGGTGAATGCCTTCGATGAGTTAATGATGCATTTGACATTGGCACCAGTATTGATATCTGCAAAGAAAGGTGAGTAGTATAAGGTATAATGTTCTACTTTTTGAATATTCCTTTCAGTAGTGTTGATGTTGGGGGGGATCGGGTTTTGGAATATGGGTCTTGGATTTTTATGCAACATGAATGGAACTACACTAAGCATGAAATAAAATTTGCTTTCGTGGTTTATGAATAGATGTGTTGAATAAACTATATGTTGGGTGAAATATTTACGGTTTATACTAATCATAAAATCATAAATTATATCTTTTAGCTTTGTGATTTGAATTTATGATAGTAGTGGTGTGTTTATTATATTCATTATTTCAATTTTGAACTCGAATATAGACCTGGGAAAATAAATAGTGTTGCTGACGTCTTGAGCTGGAAGACCCCAAATCCGGAAATTTAGGTGTCTTGGGATGAGTGGAAAACGATTAATTTACTAGATGAGATTCATGTTGTGGTTCTGGAGAGTTTATAGTAGATAAATCACATGTTAGTTTCAATGGGGTCTAAAATTTTGAGTCAAATCAGAGATAGGAAGCATGAGGATCCAAAATGTTTGACCTTGAGAGAGATCCTTTTTGTTGGGAAGAAACCATTATATTGGACCATAGATGAGGATGATATTATATTTGTTTGTAATTGAGTTTTTGTTCTTATGAGTATATGGTGGGAAATGATGTGTGAATTTCATACCTCAAAGAAGTTTGTGCATCCAGGTGTGAAAAAAAATTACTATGACCTATGCTGAAGCTTTTTGTGGCCGATCATGAAAAAGGAGGTAGTGGGGTTCATAACATTATGATTCACCTATCAACAGGTGGAGGCCAACCATCAACAAAAAGGTAGTTTGCTACAGCCAGTAGCCTTTCTGGAATGGAAGTGGGATGAAATTACTATGGATTTTTTGGTGGGTCTCCCAAGGAAGAATAGGATGAATTAGGCTATTTGGGTGGTTGTAGACTGTTTGAAAAAGGTATCAAATTTTATTCCTATTGGGTAAACATTATTTGTGTTGTGGTTCAGAGGATTATATGATTAGTATAGAGTCTAACATAATGGGGCTCTTTATAATATAGATTTCGATCGTGGATCACATTTTAATTCATGATTCGGGATGGGGCTGCTGATGATTTTTAGAACATAGGTTCTTTTGTGTATGAATGTCCACTAATAAACATATGGAAATTCGAAATGTATAATATAGGTGACTGAGGATAGTATTTTGGAATGGTTCCTAGACTTTGGTCGTTCTTGGGAGAATCACCTAGATATGTTGGACTTCTCCTGTAATATTAGTTATCTGGAAAATATTGGGATGGAACCATATGATTTACATTATGGTAGGCCATGTAGATGTTCTATATGATCGATGAAGGTAGGTGAGTTTGAGAAGTTGGGTCCATGTCTCAGGCTAGAGAAATCGTAGTAGGTTCCATTGATCTGAAAAAATATGGGTGCAAATCAGAGTAGATAGAATTTATATGTTCATGGATGTCAAAGATGCATAGATTTTACATTCGGTGATCATGTAATCCTTGGGGTATCACCTAGATAGGGTCAACACAAGATACAAAGGTAGGGAAATCTAGAAACCAAGTATCTAGGACCATTTGAGGTTGCAAATATATTTTACCCTTTGGCATACCAATTGAATCTTCCATAGAAATACATTGTTATGAATGATGTTTTCAAAGTGTCACAACTTCTACGATATCAGCCCTACACATCTCATGTGATCGATGTGGAAGATTATAAGTTTGTGATAGATGCGACCTTTAAGTAGCATCTGATACATGTGATAGGTCACAGTGAGAAACTGTTATGGGGAAATACCATGAAAACAATTCATGAATTGTGGAATCATGGGAATGTGAATGAGAAAACATGGGAGAGATACGTGGATATGTGGGCCTAGTGGCCTGATATTTTTGACATATAATCTTAGATATGCATAGGAGTACAACTTAAGGATAAACTGTTATATGGAAGGGAGAGTGTAAGAACATGACCCTTTGAGGAGATTTATCGAGCATGTTTATAGGTACTCATTTACATATTTTTTAGTACATTTTTTTGATTGTACCTCGCGGTGAGTTTGGGAGAAAATTAAGAATTTTGGAAGGAAGAGGGGAAGTTCACGGTTGGGCATGGTTTTCCCAAACCATGTGCCCCAGCCCAAAAAATGGGGTGAACCCTGGGAGTAGGGATTTTTATGGATGGTGCATTTTCTTTTAATCCATGAACACTATTAGGGGAAACTATACACCCCTTGAGGAGGAACACAATTATGGCACTCGATTTGGAAAAACCACCTCTTCACAGGAATCCATGAGCAAGTATTTAATTAACAAAAATTTAGATTTTAAAATAAATGAACCCCCATATTAACCCAAAAAACCCCACTCATTCCATAATGATTCATCTCGATTTTGGAGGTTATCAGACATATTCCAAGGGCATATGACCATCATTCATCACGAGTCAAAGCCTGGGTTGAAGATCTGCACCTCTCTTGGTATGTTAATCTCTTTCCATTTGTATTCTGGTCTCCTTCCCATTATTCTACCATCCTTGAAAGAATTGTTTCCTCTATTTATCATTGATATAAATTGTGGTTTTTATATCTCTAATCCATTTAAATCTATGATCTAGGGAAATGAACTAAATGTTGTTCTTAGTTATGACATTGGTTGTTTGACAAGAAATTGGGTATATTCATTGGTGACTGTTCACCATCAAACTTGAGGTTGGTTGTCTATTGTTCTAATCCAAAAGTCTTGATTTCAATTACATGAATGTATTTATAGAATTGATTTTGGATGATTATCGATTGTTCTTCTAAAATTTAAATAATTAGTGTGGTATATTAATTAATTAAGGAATTACAAAATTGGGGATATTAAGATTCTTGAATTGAAAAAAATAAATATTGAATTAATTTTGGGGTTATTGGGATTGTGAATTCATATTTAATTAATTATTTAATTGATTAATGTTGAATGGATTAGTTATTTAATTGATTGATGTGATTAATTAATTGGTGAATTAAATAATGGAATTGATGTGATTAAATAATTAGTGTATTAATTCATTAGATTGAGGTGATTAATTAATTGTCGAATAAATTACTGGGATTGATGTGATTAATTAATTATTGAATTAATTAATGGAACGGTGTAAATATGATTTTTTTACATTTGATTATTTAATTGGTGACTTAATTAATGGGTTTTTGTGGTAATTTTGAAAGGAATTGATGAATGGTAACAATGGAATTCTTACATGACTTGAATTGATTAATGGTAATAGTAGAATTCATATGTGACTTGAAATGATTAATGGTAACAATGACATTCATATTTGAATTGAAATGATGATTTTTAAGAATCACATTCATATGTTACTTAAAATGATGAGTGGTAACAATGTCTTTCATATGTGACTTGATATGATGGAAGGTAACAATGGAATTCACATGTGATTTAATGGATAAATGGTAATAATTGAATTCTTATGTTAATTTAAAGGATGCATAATAAAAATGGAATTCATATGTGAATTGATATGATGAATGGTTAAAATGAAATTTAGATATCAATCGAGTTTGGGTGTCCTTGGGAACTTGTGTGCCATGTAGAAAAATAAAGAGTAATTAAATAAATGTGAATTTTTTCCTTTATTTGTTGTGTTTTAGTCTCTATATAACTACATATGCTGTTATTGAATGGATATTGTTTTAGATTTCAATGGTGTGGTACTATTGAGTTGTACTCATGCCCTACTCAGGCAGCATGATGTGTGCCTAAATAGACTGCATGGTTGCAAGACCGTTTAAGGGAAAGGGTCCTATGTTAGACAGATGACTGGGATAAATCATGTTTGAGGGAACCAGACTTGGTGGTGGGATCAAAATGGAGCAGTTTTATGTAACTTTGTTTATTTTTTTTCATAAAAACACTTGACATATATTTTCGGGAAAAATCAATTGTTTCATTTTGGAGGTTGTATTTCCAGTTTTGGTCATCATTTCATATTAGTATTGTTCTAGTTATTGGTTATATCATTTGTTTTTTATTTATTTATTTTATGCTGTTGTGAAACTTTTATGAAGAGGTTATAGTCCCCCCATAATCGACATTATGCCCTCGATGCTAGTCTATAGTCTCTATCATATAGGGAGGGGAGATTGTGGTCACATTATGAACTACCTCGGGGTACTATTTTCTGGAAAATGGGTCAGGACATTACATGAAAGAAGTGTGGCCATCTTCAGTGAATGTTTATACAAGATTTGTTGTAATAAAAACCTTTATATCAAGACCTTATGCAACCACTCACTCCAACATCTAGAGAATAAGACCACTAGAGTTTGTTCAAAATTTGTCACAGTAAGTGTTAGTTTTATAGATTCATTTTAAATCAGAGTTGTAAATAAATTAAATTTTTGTTCTTATTTTATTCTCATGATAGTTCTCACCGTGTAATTTATTTTTATGTTTATAATTAATAAACATAATGTGTACCAAGTGGTGTTATTTCGATGCACATATTTCCCCATGGGACCGAATCACGTTAAATCTTGTGTACTTGTGCATCCTTATATTTTCATGTATTATGATTTCCTTCATTATATGATTTAGAAAAATACTATAAAAGATTCAATTTAGCCCTTATTGGAGTCAGCCATTATCCTCGTCTTCTGGTATGACTCTCCCCTCACAATTTTGATTAGGTGTGTTCATGACTGTATGTAGGAAATAGAATTTCCTAAACCATTTTGGTATTTTGACAATTTCTTTTAAAAAATATTTACTTTTATATAGTAAAAATATATATATTACGAATCCAAAAACTACATATGTTCTAAAAAATTCATGAGGATTATATGGTGTATTTTTTCTAATATACAGTGCAAGAGACTTAGTATATATAATAGTTTCTACCCTACAGAATTCACATCAACAAATAAGAAATCATACATTTGTTTAACTAAAAATAATTTATTGTTATCTTATATAAAAAAGTATTACATTAATTTTATGAAATATAATTTGTTACATTTTATTTAGGGAAAATATTAATTTTGAGTTCATATCTAATGACAAACAAAACCTCTAATTTTGGAGGTATTAGCACATAACACATCATGAAAAAAACCCAACAGAATATAAGAAAAATAAAATGCATAAAAAATACAGATAAATACAAAAAAAATAGTATAAAAAACCAATGGAAATAGTAGAATAAAAAAATATCAAATAAGAATAATGAAACACATAAAGATAAATAACACAAAATATTTACATGGTTCAAGCCACTTTTTTCCTAACCCATGGAAAATACACCAACTGATCCCTTTTATTATGAAAAAATGGGGGGAAAATAAAAATAGGGATAAGAGAAAGGAAAATGAAATTAGAAGAATAGATCAAACTGGGTAATGATGCAATTACACCCACACAAGTTGGTATAAATTAAGCACAAACAACAAACTAGTCTAACATAATCGATTAGAAGAAGAATACCAGTATGAAACCATCATTGTAGTAATTGACCCCACTTGTCAATGTTCTTCCAAATCATTTGAACTGCTTTCATCTTCCTTAGAACTGTCAAATACATTGGCCCTCCACTTGATCAAACAAACTAGCATAAATCGGAAGATATGATTCTAATAGGGCCTTAAATGAACCCTCCTCGCATTAGATTCTTTTCTAGGGTCCTCTATTTTCTTAAATATATGATATAGATATTTAATATTTGTTGTCAACTCTTGTAAGACCCAAAAGGTCACACTATATTGACCTTGGTTGAGGATAAAATTTGGGACATTGTGCTTGGTAGAAATAAATATTCTTTTTTTAAAACAATATGCAAAAGTGTTTGGATGGATTCACCTAGAGTTGTGATGTTTTGCACAAAGTCCTTATGGGACATTATTTTTATGTTGGATATTGTTAATTATGAACTAAGATATATATATATATAATGATATTACATATATAATGTATATATTTAATTACATTCATTCAATGTGTTTATTATAATTCTTGTATTAAATACACATGATAATATATATGTATATATATATATTTGATATAGAATTATTTCTCCCATATTTTTTAATTATAAATTACAATATCTTATGAATAGAGTAATTGGTTTGATGGATCATTGAATAAGATTCAATGAATCATGGTAATAAATTTATATGGATAAACTAATATAGTTGACAAGTTTTCTTTGAATGGAGGAATGCATCGATTTTTATAAAAATGGATATGATACCTCATGTTGAAAACACAAAATTATGGGAAGGTATCTCATTTTATGTCTTCCTCCCACACTACCGTTTATCATCTAAGATTAATGTGTTAACACCCCTTGAAAATCTAGGTATCCTCACAATATGATCAATTATCCATTGTTTGGCGTACCCCCTCAATGGAAATATTATTTCATTTACTGGTTTTTGATCTTCAACAAGTATTCTCCTTCACCGAGGAAGAAGAAGACTGTTTCCTTGGAAATTTGTAGGCACACTATTTATATAATTTATTTACAAGTCGATTTTTGAAGATCTATCTTCCCGTGTTTTGGTTGTCTTCCACTACACATGGTCATGTGATGATCATACAAAACTCATCATTGGTATCACATGGTATGGCTTATTTTATGAATCAAAACATTTACTGATTTATCAAAAATAATTTTTAAGAGTAAAACAAGAGTTTTCAATCATGGAAATAAAATATAAAAAGTTCACATATATTACTCTTGTTTATGGAAATAAATAAATTATTTAATTTTAATCAAATAGAATTACATTTTAAATTGAATTATATTTTTTATAAATATTTTATAAATAATAATAATAATGATAAATTATTTGAAAGTATTTATATAAATTTATTAAATTGTTTTATTTATTAATTAATTATGAAATGATTATGGTTAATTGATAAATATATTTTTATACCATTTAAAAATTTAAAAGGAAATATTTTTCATATAGAAATAAATGATTTATTTTGAAATCATAAAATTAGATTTATAAAGATTTTATAAATTCTTATATATATGATGTTTATAATATATAAAAATGTTTATATAATAGATATTGAAATATAAAATGTATATAATTCATGAAATATCATATAGAATTCAGTTAATGTAAAATTTTAAATGGTTCATATTGATACCAATATAAAATATATATAGTCTTAATAATTGATAAATTGTTTATAATTAGAATTTATTTATAAATAGTTCATAAATGTCTCTTATTTTAGAAAATAAATAATTTTTATATTTATTAATTTTTTTTTAATATTCATGTGTAGTTCATAATTATTTAATTTGAACTTGTTCAAGTTAATAGGAATTTGTTTTGATATTATGTAATCCACGTAAAAAGGTGTTTTTATAATTGATAAGATCAATTTTTTAATTATAATTAAGTACATGATATTTATATTATGTAAACAGTTTACAAAATAGAAACTCAATTATAAATAGTTTATAATTCATATAACAATATATATTTAAATTATAGATTTGATATTATGATAAATATGAATGAATTCAATTAGGAAAGAATATAAAGTGATTATAGTAAAAATCATGGAATTTCCATAATGTTAATGGTGAGATTATAACCGGGATTATAATTAAATTTTACTTATGAAATTATTCTTAAATGTTTATCTCATGTTAAAATATTTGAATTGTTAATTTATTTAATGATTATTCCCTATTTTATTCATAATATGAAATTTTTTATATTATGAATAAATGAATGATAAAATTTATGTGATTAGTTTGTTCTATGTTAGAGCCTTCCATATCATGCTATGTTTGATATCATAAAATTTTGTTTTCATCATCCTTTACGTCAGTTTGTAATATTCTCTATGATTTGGAGACTACTTATTGGGAATAATTTTTGCATATTAGGTGTTCGAGTTTTCATGAATTGAATTCTATATTGAGTGAAGTATACTTGGGTATAAGGACTTAGGGTCATACCACCATCTTTATTAAAGGATTTTCATGGATAACAATGTGAATGGGGTGAGGTATATATTACTGTAGGATTACTTATGCAGATTTTTTTAATCGCATTTAACTCTATCCCTTTACATGATGTGTTCACGTACCATATTCATACAATTCATTTGGAGACATATGAATATTACTGAATAATGTTTTTGGTGATTAACATAGACATACGGGTTGTGTAAAGAGTTGAAAATTAATTTTGTGTGAACAGATTAACTAGGTTGTTGGAATAAGGATTCCCAAATGAAATCATTAAAATAATTCATACATAGAAAATGGATAAGACATGAGAAAATAATTATTTTATAGGATATAATAGTTATGAATTTAATATGTATATGATATATAATAAAT
This sequence comes from Viscum album, assembly GCA_963277665.1. NCBI lineage: Eukaryota > Viridiplantae > Streptophyta > Magnoliopsida > Santalales > Viscaceae > Viscum > Viscum album. Next base: position 1,719,228,156 of record OY728136.1, on the reverse strand, counting down.
CTGTGACAAATTAAAATAAATACCCCAAAATATTAAGTGTGAGATTTATTTTAAAGACAAAGTTTTAAGTACCTCAATCATCCAAATGGGTTGGTCAGGCTAATTTTGGGTGCCTCTTGGTTATCTAGTGTATGGAATGAAAGTAATGAGTGAATCTAGATTACTCATTGTGCGGTTCAAGCAAAAGTTTGGTTCCTCTAGATCATTCTTTTTTCCATTATTTTGGGTGTTTTCATTCGGTTACACTAACTGGGAGACCCTAATAGGAATAAGTTATGGTGAGGAATAGAATTGAGTGAATTCAAATGATTTATTTGGATAAAGGGTTTTCCACTCAATTTTCCAAGAGTCATAACTATTTTGATTGGGATGATACCCTACCTAAATATAAATGTAATTGGAGAAATGATAAAGTGACATAGAGCTAGTGAAATAGCTATCTTGGCCCATGAAATGGAGATGATATATGGTTTCATCAATTTTAGTGTGATCACTTTCATTATAAGTCCTCAATAAAAGATATAATACATGATTTACATCTGATTAAATATTTTTTGGTAAAAAATGCGTCATCCACATCAATAATAAATTTATATTAATAATTTTAAATTTAGAGCTTAATGTAAAAAAATACAAAGGCTTCTATCCTATGAAATGTTCTTGAGAAAGAGAGATATTCTGTGTTAGAACAATTCCTTCCTGAGTAACCAACAGTTGATGTTATTAAATATATGAATCTAGTTATTTATGGAAGCATGTAATGATTTATTTATGGTTTAAAAATCATTTAATACATAATTTATCAAAGGAATTTAAGTCTCATATACACAATATGATTGGGTATGCCCATGATATTCAATAATATCAAATATTTTTGGAAGGAAAAAATATTTCCTATAAGGAAGGTTATGGATAGGGAATTTTTCCTATTGTAATATATGGAAATGTTTTGGAAATATGGTTGAATTCAACAAATATTACCAAATACTATAAAATTGTTGAGAATATATCAACTTGAAAAAGGATTTCACGATTCTGGTGATGTAAAGATAGTGAAAGAGGGTAAAATTTCAAATCAGAATAGATTTTTAAGGATATACAATGTTTCTTTTAAAGGATGGAAAATGTAATTGGAACATGGGGTTGAAAAAGAATTATAGTAATTAAATATTACTCGATTGTCAAATAAATACCTCAAAGGATTTGGGAACTCTATAGAATTACCTTGAATGGTATAATGGTTATAGAAATCAATTCTTCGATTTTTGAAGGGTAGGTGATATAGAATGTATATTGAAAAAAGTGTTTTAAATATAAATGAGTTAAAAATAAAATGGAATAATTGAAAGATATTTTTTGTTTTCATTAAATAGAATAAGTAAATATTTACTATATTAAGGAATTTAATTAAAAGGTTTTATCAAGATTAAAAAAATCTATGTAAAAGATGTTTTTCGTCACATCATTTCTCTCACATAATTAGAGATGATATAAATAATAAAGAGATGTTATGAAAATGATTTATATGATTAATTGAATAAAAAATATTTATTATTCAATAATTCAAATAACATGTTTTTTGAATAATATTCAGATAAACAATTTGCTTCAGGATTAATGTTTTTATCTCATTATTTGTTAAAATATTTGGGAATGTGTTCCCACCTCCCATTAGTGAGATATGTTAATAAAATAATCTTTTTAAATTTAATGGTTACAATAACATATTACACCATATATATATGACATGGAAACAAGTATTTATTTTTTCCTTATTACTACAAAAAGTGAATAAATGTTGTTTCCTAAAAAAGTATTTTTTATTTCCATAGAAAGATAATCTAAAAAAATAGTGTCTAAGAGTCTATTGGATGTATGTTTGATTTTATAAAAGTTAAAAGTAATCAAATATAAGATTCTGCGACATTTATTTTAGGTGATTATTTACTTCATATTCTAATGCATTAGGATATGTGAACATGTGGGAAAATTAAATTAGTTACAGTTTTTTTGTGAAAGTGAATAATATAGATAAAAAAATTATACATGTATAAGATTATAGTGATTCTTTACTGAATATACTAAAATATTTAAGATATAATATGATAAAAAATATAATGATTTATATTATGTTTTCAAAATAAATTGAATTTTACATGATATCCTAAAATAATTTTAAGGATATGATAGTAATGAAAAATATAAATAGTTACATTGAATAATATGAGAAAGTGAAATTAAATTAATATTGAAAAATTTAAAAGGATATAATGGTAATGAAAAAAGTAAATAGTAACATTTAGTGACCATAAAAAATAAAAATCACTATTCCATAAATTATTATACCAGATAATACTCAATGTATTAAAATTTAAATACTAAATGTGTTTTTGGTATAATGGTAAATAAAATTGTAAAGAGCTACATTAGTTACCCTAAGAAAGATGATATCACATTATCTAAAAAGTGTTTAGGTTGTGCTGGTATCGTTCTCTTCTATTCTCTACTCGCCGTTGGATATTTCTACCCATTTTTGTTAATGATCTTCTTTGTGGGTTTTTAGGGTTGTTTCGATGGAACTGTTGTGATTATATGTTGTAGGATCCCCTGGCCATTTAAACCTGCTCTGGACATGAGTTCCTTCACTCTCTCCTAGTCGGATCTAGAACGTGGGTTCAATCGTGGTTTTGGGATTTGTGGTTCTTTGGCCTATTGTCTCTCTAGGTGCTCCGGTGATGGGTTTTTCTTGTTTGGCTTCTAGATTCAGTTTCCTCATCATCTAAAACCCTCGACTGTTTAAATACCTACTCTATTTTCAATCTCCCCTCCTCTTTTCCTAGTTGGACCTTGAGTTTCAGTAATCTTGGGACTTTGGGATGAGGTACTTGGTGACTGGTATTGTTTTCACTTCCTCTAGGATAGTGGTGATTTTGGAATAGGTATCTACATTCAATATGTATCTGTTTTTAAGGATTAGTTCAGTGTTCCATCCTAAAATTAGTGGTGAAGGATGTTTTTTCTTTCGATGGGCGTTCATTCTCTTTTTGTGGGATATGGGAAACAATAACATGATGTTTTCTAGGTGTTTATTCTTCGGAGCCATTTTTCGATGAATGTTTGTTGTGCTTGCCTACGTTAGTTCATTCTGGTTGTGGTGATGTTCTGTCCTTGTTTGTTCTTAGTTGGTTCCCCCACCGTTCATTGACTCCCGTGGCCCCTTGGTGCCAAATTCGACCACGGTGGTGGCTTACCATGGTGATGATGGTATATGGCAACGATGTGACTCCAGTTGACACTGTGAATCTCATATCAAGGACTCTGAGAGTTTGGTGTTGGATTTTGAATTTCAAATTTGGTTTATGATTTTTGTATCATTGTATTCCCGAGTGTTTTATGTGGTTTCTAATTTTCCATGAAGTGGCTTCTAGAAAATAAAAATATAATTTTCAGTAAAAGAGTATTATTTATCAATGTTTTAAAAACAGTGTTTGATAGATTTAATTTTCTAGGGTTAGGATGATGAAATTAAAAATAATTCTAAGTGAAATGAATACACAATTATGACATTTGATATTATAATGATAGGTAGTTTGAATATAAGTTAAAATAGTAGAACATATGGAATATGATTCCTATGGATCAAAATTATTTAAACTAGCTTTTTTCGTAACTGTTACTTAGAAAGAGGTTATTTGGTGTATTTTATCAGATGGTAATATAAGGATGGGAAATGAATTATTTTTGGATATAGTGTTTAAATCCACTACTATAGAAACCATATGAGGGTCATGTTACATATCTATTTCTTTAAAAGTTATGAAATTGGTAATAATGGTTTTAATGTATCATGTTATTATAATAAAATAGATCTCAATTTATCACTCATTGTTGTATTCTACAATTTATTTTTCATGAATGGTAAGATGATAAATATCGCCTCTAGGTACAAACATTGAGTTGTCCCAAACCATTTATCGTCATAGATTTTAATTAGTTGTGATGATATGTAAAGGTTTTCTTGAATAGATTCTTATACCCATTATGATGGGGGGAATATGAGATAATTAATAATAGCTTATTGAGGTAACATGTTAAGACTTATTACCTAGACTGATATGTGGTATGATATCTCATGGGATTTCATACAATCATAGATATACTTAAGGGATTTTTTTTTATTATTTTACCTTCTTACCAGAGGATTGAGAGATAACCATCATGAGAAAATTAATACTTTGATACCCTAAAACCGCTGTAGTTCATCAAATAATGATCATAAAAACCCATCCGGATAATACCATGAGTTTCTAGATGACTTTTGTCCCAGACAGGGTGAAGATTTTACCCTTAGTTTCTAGATCATATACTTCCCTGATAGGGTGTGGATACAGATCATATTTTTTATAATTATTTCATCCTTGAAAGGGTATTCCATTTCTTTGAGTTTTTAATGACTTTCTTCCCAGACTAGGTGATGATTTTCCCTATTGTTTCAAGATGATTTGCTTCCTTGACAGGGTGCATATTTTCAGTTGAGTTATTCGATGACTTATTTTATATAATGGTGTGTATGCTCCCCTAATTTTAAAAATTGATATGTTTTCTTGGGAAGGTATATTCTACCCCTATATTCTAGATTAGGGTATATACTCGAAGACACGCTGACACTTATCGAAGCATGTATAGCTGATCTTGGGTATCATGTTATAATAGAGGGATCATCATTGATTATTTATTATTTATTTTGACCCATATTTAATATTCCACTGAGAATATTACATGTTCACAACTATAAATAGTTGTTTATGTGTGTGTCCATGTTGGTGGTTACCTACTATATTATAGACACACAATGCTCAGACAACCATGAATCATTAGTACCCAAGGAGACATTGTTGATCATAGGTTCTGGTTAGGAATAATCCCATGATTTTATTGATTGTATGAATAGGTTCGATGGATTCCTAAGATAGAGGATGTAAGGGTTGGAGATGTAGTAAATCATCATGTAAATTTTATTTTATTTATTTTGTTTATGTAGTCAACATGGTGGGTAATTAGTCATTGTGTGATGGGATTACTATGAGTCTATTTGACTAAATGATTCCATATTAATTTATTATTTATGACAATATGTTATAACTTTGGAATACTTGGATTTTTAATTTAAACGTCTTGTGTTTTATTTTTTGAAGTCATTGTGAACTCTGACATGGGGGTATACACTCCCCATCTTGAAACCATATACATCAATTACTAGTTGGCAGCCTCTCTCACCCTGGGAACCATACTTATGGCCATGTTTTGACCTAATACAATTACTATAGAGTAAAATTAGGTTGATATTTTACAACCATAACTATTTGGAGTCAAATATTCAGATGAGGAAATTGATTTTTTTTAGAAATGATTGAACTTCTTGCAGTTTCAGAATATTTGCAGACATTTTGAAGAGGATGTTTCTTGTAACTTTTTTGTATAATTTTAAATAATTCAATGACATCATAAATAGGATGTATATATATATATATATTATTTATTTAATTTCAATATCATTGACTATCATTACTAGGGATATTTATTTTATTTCTATTTATTTAAAATCCCGATAGATGAACAAAAATATTAAATGCACCATATAATTAAAGGAAATGTGTTGGTTGAGAAAGGGTAAACAAAACATGTTGGTGTTATATTTTTAATAACTAGATGGTTTTTATTTCCAACTCCACACCCCACACCAATAAAATGGACTTCATTGTTATATATACATATATATTTTTCATAGAAATTATCATTTAATAGGATAAATACTATAAGAAAGAGTTATTCTTATACAAAAAAAAGAACTCATGTTATTTTTTATGGTGATTGAAGTTGAAAAAAAATTCCAACTTGTTATTGATACTTTTAAAACAGAATGATTGGTTTAGAGACTCCACTATAAATGTATATATGATGTATATTGATAATTTTTTTGTTTTTAATTATTGATGTACTATTGTTATTATAATTTTAATGGTATGTCTTATAAATTTTTTTAATATTATAGTTATTCAGTCCCTAGAAAACTTGATAATCTAGATTATATTGTCTTGTCCCTATATGAGTTCAGGAAATGGTATTTGTCTTATTTTTTATTCTAGATCCATGCATTTAATGTGTGTTAATTCAATTTTAAAGTCACACTTTCATTCAAAACATGTGTCACATAGTGAAAACAAATTAAACATGCTCATATTTTCATGATAATTTTGGTGACTAATCCATTAATTATTTATAACCACTAGGAATTAACCTTATATAAATCTGACATGCAATGGGGATGACAATACCAGATGTCTGTTTCTTCAATTTAAAAGTGAAATTTTCAATAACAAAATGCATTACATATTCAAATCATAGAAAACATTAATAGAATATCATTATTATTTATAAAAATTAATAATTATTCTTTGGTGACTTTTAGGAATACTTCTCACAACAATATTTTAAAAAATGTGGTTGATATAACTAAAAGTGGACATTGTTAGTTTAAAAATATACATTTATACCAAAACATGTGTCACAAAGTAAAAACCAATAAAATATGATTGGAATGTGATGATATATTAGTAAAATTATTCATGATTTTTTTCTGAGTTTTAGGAATTGACAATACATGAATTTAACACATGGTGTCTGTAATATGATTGAAAGTGAGTGTATTCATATTGATTGTGACATTTTAGCCCAAAAACTATTTCACATAGTCAAAACCAATAAATACTCTCAAATTGTCAAGATAATTTGGTAAAATGAAAAATGTTTAATTTTCACTTCTAGTAGTTGACCTCACATCACTCTAACATGCGAAGTGTCCGGTACAACTAAATGTCTAATATTTCAATTTATATGTAATACTTTAGTATAAAACACACATCACATTGTCAAAAATGTGAAAATATTCTCATATTATAAGGATACAATAATAAAATTATCCATAAATCACTTTTAAAATACTGGAATTAACTTCATGTCAATTTGATTATGGTGTTGATGCTGTGACTAAATGTGCATGATAAAAATTTAAAACACGAATTTTAGTTCAAAACAAGCCCCATATTTTTAAAACTAATCAAACATTATACTATTTCCATGATGATTTATCAAAATTGTGAATGTGTTTATAGAAATATAGGAATCATCCACTCATTAATTTATTAAATTATTTAGTTGATATAATTAAAATAAGGTATTATCAATTTAAAATTGAATTTAAAGTTAATAACATGAATCACATATTCTAAAATGATCATACCTACTTTTATAGTCATTATAATTTATGGAAAAAATTCCATTATTTATTTATGACATTTAACAATGAAACTCACATCATTTTGACATGTAGTGTGGTCGGTATGACTAAATGAGTGTGTTTTAGATTTTAAAATGACATATATTTTCATTTAGAATTTGAATAATGTAGTAAAAACTATAAAACATGTTAATATTGTAATTATAATTTATTAAATGAGCTATTATTCATTTAGTACATATTGGAATTGACCGCATATCATTGCCACAAAGGGTTATCTTAATATGACCAAAAGTACGTGTTTTCTACTTTAAAGTGAGATTTTACATCAAAATTTGAATCACATACTCAATAATAATTAAAAAATATTATATTTTTTTGGAGAATAGTGAAAAATGATAAATTATAGGGAATTTTTCTGGTAGTAATTTACCTCACATCAATACAACATATAGTATGGATTATATGAAAGAATGAACTTTTTTCAATTGTTAAGTGACATTTTAGTTCAATACCTATGTCACATAGTCCAAAATAATCAACAATACTCATAATTTTAGGATAACTTAGTAAAATGGTACATGATTGTTTTTTCATCTATAATAATTATCTACACAACTTTGTGACACACGGTGTGGCAGGTATGACTAAAAGTGGTCATTTTTAAATTAAAAGTGATATTTTAGTTAAAAACACGTGTCACATAGTAAACATTTGTCAAATAAATTATATTGTAATGATAAATTAGAAACATTATATTTAATTCATTTATGTATAATAATAATTAACTGATAGGTTTCATTAGAATGAATATCATTTAATCAATGTACCGAAAATGTTGACAAACAATAAAACTCGAAATCACCACGCCTTTGAAATTGAAATTGTATAAACTATAAATTTATAAGGTGTACCTTGAATCAATTTTCAGGGTAATTATTTACTTTTGATATATTTTTTTATGAATATCCTTAAATAAAATCCAAAATGATCTTCCCTTTGTGGTGTATCGATGGGAATGGATTGAACTGCGTAAATGTTTTATATATGACCATCTAAAAAACAAAAATAATCTTTTATATTTTAATACCATGGACGATGGAAGAAGATAGATCTATAAGGGATATATTATTAGCTAGAAACTTGAAATTTGATCATTCAACAAATTAGGAATATGTTTAGGAACCCTTTATTTAGGTTTCAAGGACGCTCATCGAGCTCATGCCTTTACCCATGCGTTTCTAAAATTCAACGGTAAATGACTATAGTTTCATCTCATGTAACCCTAAACCACACACTCTCCCATATATTTAATCCCATGAAATATGTAATCAATAATATCCTACATGTAAACTATTTTAGTGTTTACTCATTAACACTCTACTTTCGTAGATGAATCATAACTTTGTCAAATGAATCATACCTTACGATAAATGGATTTATGATTCAACCATGTTGTATAATATGAATATCCAAGTAATATCATATGATATTTATATATCAAAAAAATATTATATGACTAAAGATAAATATATAAGTATTTATATATATATGTTGTACTATAGGACATACAATATCGCCATATACAATATCACCTGGCTTGCAGGCATATTCCTGTCAATCTCTCACATTCTCTAAAGCCTAAATGACTTTTGTGCCATTTAACCTTATATAATATCATATAAAAAAACATATGAAAGAGTTTCCCAAACACATTTTAAATATCATCCAGAACAAATTTGAAATTTATTATGAAATTCACTATGTATCATATCATTATAAATACTTCATGATTGGTAATCTAAAACTCTTTTTGTATAAATATTAAATCATTTTTAGAATTAATATATAAGTTTTCTAAAACTCAATACCAATTTGATCAACCAAATGGTGTGACCAAATGGTACTTTAGGGCCTTGAAAACAAATATAGAACATCAAATCCAAAAACTAAATCAAATTATGACCTCTATAATAGAATCAATGATACTCAAAAAACAATCGGATCTGTTGTGATCTGCACAAAACACATATAGCTCTATACATGTGCCCAATAATTACTTCATATGTAACACATTAATTTTATATTATCTATTTTTATATATCATTGAGTGACCATGGCACACAGTGTATGTAAATCTCATATAACTTTCTTATACAATCGTGATTCTCAATGTCTATATTAACCAAGATGATGAATACATGACATGCCATTCATCTATAAGATTATAATTCCATATGTAACTTTCCAAGATAATAATAAAATCATATATGACTTATAATTTTGGTTATAAATATCCTCATTTTATCTCAACCGATGTACTAAATATCATTTTCCACATATGGGAGGGAAAATATATTCCTGGCTGAGCTCTAGTAGATAACGTGATCGAAAATATACCAAACCACTCATTGATTTTCTAAGTCACGTGACATTTTTATGAAAGATATTTAAGTATGATGAGTATCATTCTTATTATCTTTCCAACCTCAGGTTGTTTGGATTATAAATATGAACCCTGACCCTAGTATAAAAAATACATATTGTATAACACTCAATGTGGTATACTTTATGTGTAATCGAGTACGAAAAACATTTTTAGTGAGTCATGAGCACATAATGTATTCTCTTAGTATAATTATAATGATGTTTACATTAACATTTCTTTACAAAATTCATACTACGTGATGAATATCCATTTGACATAACTCTAGTTCATACTTTGAAAGGTTAATTGTCATTATAAATCATGAAATGTATTTCAATATAAAAAACCAATGTGAATGAATAATAATGTGGATATTACTTTTTTTATTAAATGATAAATTTTTATATTCATAAAATCAATAATATTTTTAACAAAAATAATTGAAATAACATATATAGAATGTCACATTAAAAATTCAACTATATGAGACTTATGTTTGGTTCCCATTCAAGTGGTTTTTTTAAACTCATCACATCTATAAAAAATTTATGCCACAACAAGACATAACCATATGATAAAACCCCATAATAAAATTTTATTGAGTAAAATATATGAATTGAGCTAGTTAGAATAATGGAACCCATGGATGTATGCATGTATGCATGTATTCTTGAATGCTTATATGCTTGTACGCTTATATGTATGCATGCATATATGTATGTATAACTAAAAATATATTTGTTTCAAAATGTGATTGTATATATACACAAATATATGATTTTATGCGTGTGTTTTTATATTGTTTATATTTACATATTTATATAGTGTCTATATCTATATATAAATACATACACATCTTGTACTAAATATACAGACACATATAATAATAAATACAAATAAAATCGTAGAAAAATAATTATAATTTTAATTATAAATGTATATTTATATTATAAATATATATTTATATTATCAATTATATTAATATGGTTTTTATTATGAACATATATAAATATATTATAAATTATATAATTTTAATTTAAGTAATGTGTAGGTTATTAGAGGTAATATACAACGAAAAAAACACCCACACCATCAGACTGAAAGGATAATTCATAACACCCAAGAGATATATCATCCAAAATGATAAATGATTATATATATATATATAATGTATTCCTGTAAATATATATATTTATTGGCTATGATGTTCAGTTTTCATCTTCTCACTCACAAACATAAATTTTTAAAAAAAGTTTCAAACTAGCATATATGGTAGGTTTTGGATAGTAAAAACACGCACTCCATAGTGATTATCCACTTGGATATCATGTTCATAATCTACTATCACCACTCGGTTTTTATAGGTCGAGTGGGAATTTCTAGGTTTTCATATTTATTTTTCTTCTATTTGATCTACTAATGTGATTATGTTTATTTGAAATTGTGGTTTATACTATTTGTTTGTTTTAGCATGGATTCTCAATAAATAGTCTGATCATGTCGTAAATTTAGTAAACTCTTTTGTTGTTTAGATATTATTAATCTCAATGACATCATCCACAATGATTAATTTGGGTTCCAATGATTCTAGTAGTCATCCTTAAGTGATCGAGGATACCCCTACAATGGTTGATAATGACTTTTATCAATGCTTTGTTGCATTCAAAAAAGATGACATTCATCAACACTAAACATAGTGATGATAAAAGTGTAATTTTTTTAGTGTGATTTAGTGACTTTAGATGCTACCATCAATGCCAACTAGAATGAATGTGTTAGGGTGTGTGGTGGGGTTCGCGCTCTTTCAAATAATTCCAAAAAATCCATCTACCTGATCCCTTATACGATCGATGATGGAACAAATCCCATATCTAAATAACAATATTTATGATGTCTATATGCATATTATGTGTATTATGTGTCTTACAAGAAAGGACATATCTAAATAATGATGATTATTAGGGTTAATTGTTTAGGTCTCACTAATATCTCACCATATCCACCATACATCCAAAGCTAAATTAACTATAATGAAAATTAATAATTCTCACCTAATTTTTTTTTGGTTTTCATAATGATTTTCCGTTGTCTATTCTATCATCCAACATTTATTATCAATTATCCATATAAAAATGTTATGATTTATTTTAAATTAACAAATTGTTAATATTGGAAATGGGTTGTTGTTCCACATGGTCCCATGTGTCCTAGTATAGTTCGTGCAACATTTCATGTGTTGTGGCCCACAAATTATAGCTTGTGACACCATGGCTATACTCTCTGATTGTATTCTAGGTTGTTGATAAACCTCACAAACCTTTTGATATGATTTTCCCTCCAACTTTAGTATATATTCTTACATTGATAGAGTTTTTATCCAATTAGAGTTTAGGGATCATGTTATTTTATATGGCCTCTCGAGGATCTATCATTGACAAGGGCAATTTATAACCTCGATGCTGGTTGAATCATTTGGGGTCATTATATTTCTCCACATCATAGCCCAAGATCTCGTTTTCCCTTCATTAAAACCCTAGAATTCCATTTCTCCTTGATGGTTCTATGTCCCAACCTATAACAGTAGCCTAGAAACAACTCATTTTGTGATGATGAAAGATGATCTGAAATTGGTAGAATACCAAAAAACAATCAGAAAGAACATGACCATTGTAGTACAAAGCCCAAAATCACAAAATCTTTTCAACATAATTGAAGGAAAAAAAGATTCAATGACAAAACAGAATAGAACATGATGATTAAACATACATCAGTCCTATGGGTACAAACATGCATGGAAAGAACACCACACATAAACACATTCTTAAAGATGATCGAAGAAACGAAATGATACTGAGTGATATGAACCAGTAAGGACTGAGGGAAACGAAATAGAGATAGAGGTATGAGATTTAAAATCATTTAAATGAATAAAACATATAGTGTTGGATGCATCAAGTTCTGATTATCCAGGTCTCCTTAAGCGAAAAGAAAATTTCAAAACAGACCTAGATATATCTATTCAATATCCCACTCATGAGAGTTTAATCTTCAATAATAATAGAAATACTTCTTCCACCATTGAAGAATGTCATCTACACCACATAGAAATTAATGAGATGGAGTCGGTGGGGGATAAATAGGATAGTATAGGTCTCTAATAAAGAATACATCAAGTTAGGGTTTCGCCAAAGGATACAACAAGAGCAGAGCCAAAATAGAGAAAGAGAACCAAAAGTTATATAGTGGTGAATCATGGAAATTTAGGGGTAAAGAATCTTACTAACACTTCCAGGGCCTCAAAATAGAATATGAAACCTATGCATGCCACACACTCATGAGTGATATAGAAAAATAATCAAAAAGGATAAAAATTGTGGAATGTGGATGTTGCGGATGCATTTGTCATAAGGATTGATCAAAAAGTGAAATTAAAACAATGAGGATTGTTGAGTCACAACCGCATATGGGGATCAGGTCCAACTGAAGGACACGACCAAATGTAAAAGATCCCATGTGGATCAATGACCTAGTGAGACAAAAAAAATTATCACAATAATAAACTCTATATTAAACATAAATTTTCATTTTTTATATGAATGATTAATCAATATTAAAAGAAGAGTAATCATCGAATGATTTTAAAAGGAAAACAAGATCAAATAAAGGAGGTAATTCACTAATCCACACCGTTTTCAATTGAAATTGGTGAAGTTATTTCTCCTACGGTTATGGAATAGGAACTAAATTCAATCTATCTAAAAAACACATAAATATTGACAACACCAAGGATTTAGTCAAACAATAAACTGATTTGAGCTCTCTGTTTATCTTCTTGACACACATGGTTCCTGATTCCACAACATCTATAATAAAATTATTCTTAATATCCACATGCTTAGATTTATCATTGCATACTTTTTTGGGATATTTGAATTGTAGATAGGCTATCTGAATGCACAATGATAATAGAAATATCGATTCTAAGTAAATAAGTCACAACATTTATTAAAAAATCTTCATTAACTATCTCATTTAAGTAAATATATTTAGATTATGTGTTTAAAGGAGAAAACCTGGACTTCATGTATCATTACCTAGAAATAGGACCACCATAAGTAGTAAATAAATGACCAGTCAAAGACAATTGGGTGTCAATGTTTCCAACATCGTGAACATCATCAGAATATGAAATTATTTCAATAGTATCCATTTTTCGACCCTAAAATAATGAAATATTAGGACTACATGAAAGGTATCTTAAATGAAACATAAGTGAATTCTAATATGTCTTCCGAGGTGTGTCCATAAATATTTTTAAAGTGAATATTTCATATGAAATATCTTGGCGGGTGAAGATCATGTAATACATGAAACTACCCATAATATTATCATATGGTATTTGAGACATAAATTGCACTTCATAAGCTATTGCGGGTTCTTGTGTTAAAGATAGTTTAAAATCCAATCATAATGTTATGCTAACTAGTTTGAGATATTAAAACATATATCGATTGTGTGTTTTATAACCATAATCATGTTGAGATAAATAAACCACTTTGTTTGGTATTTCTGTAATTATCTTAATACCTAATATTTTCATAGTTTCACGTATGTTTTTAATTTTAAATGTTTATTTTAATTACGATATATCAACAAAAATGAGATTTATATTTTTTTGTAAATGATAACCATGTCATCAACATAAATCGAAAAATAAAGCATGAATTTCTTATTGATTTAAAATAGACACATGCATCATATTGACTCCTAATGAACAGGTTAGCTACACCAATGAATCAAATTTCATGTACCACTCCATGGAATCTTTTTTTTAGAAATAAAATTATTTTTAAAAAATATTGACTTGATTAAATTTGAATTAAATTGGATAATCACCAAGAGGGTTTATAAAAATTTTCTCATTCAAATATCCATGTAAAATGTTTTTTAACATCGAATTTTTCAATATGAAGATCATTATTGGCCGAAAAATCTAGTATGATCATAATGAAATAATACTTAACAATTATGGAAAATATCTCAAATTAATCAATTACATCAATTTAAAGGAATCCATTAGAAACTATCAGTCCTTTATACTTGATTTTATTTCCCTTGATGTTGTATTATTTTCTTTTAAATATCCATTTGGAACCAATTATTTCAGAATTAGATGGTTTTCTCACAATAGTCTAAGTGTGATTATTTTATAAAGAGTACATTTCTTTATTCATGGAAGTGACCTAATACTTCGAGTCTTTGTTATTTAAGTCTTGCCTATAAGTTTGAAGATCATCATATAATAGACCCTGGGCTACATGGAAGGGATAATATGCCTTATCCTACTGACTAAATTGGGCATGAGGTCTTGGAAACATCCTTTCTCTGTCTAAGGTCATATGGTAGTTTCTATTATGGGTAGAAGGTTTAGATTGAGAGTGTGAATCCAATGTATAAGAGGAGCCATCCAATACAGAATATTGTTCATCTGGTGGATTAAACTGTATGAGAGTCTCAAGAAGGGAAGGAACTCATTTTCATCAACCTTTTCAAGGGATCGATCACATCTTCATGATGTGGTTGATTGGTTTTAGGGGTGGAAGACACATAAAAGTCAATATAACTAAATATAATTCACCTACGATTACCAGGTTTATCTACCAAGAACATATAACCCTTAAAACCCTTAGGCTACCCAATGAAGATGAATTTTAGAGCTCTTGGTTCTAACTTTTTAGTCTTAATATGAGCATATGTAACGGTATAAAATTCTTTAAAAAATATTTCTTATCCAATTTTTATTTTGATATTGTAAAAATCATATAAAACTCTTTATAGATCCAAAATAAAACTTTATAATTAATTAATGAATGAAATAAGTGGTACTTATATATGTTAAGGAACACATACCGGTAAAATAATAACAGGATCGTAGGAATAGTAATATAACCCTTATGAATAGTAAACCAACCATATGAATAGTAATATCACCCATGAATGTATAAATAAAAGTTAAGCATATAATAATGGAATGTATGATATAATTATATCATAGTATAAGTAGACGAATATTTTTAAAATTATTAATAATGTGTTGATATTTTTGTGAGTCATAAATATTTAATTATATTTTGAGAAATAATAATATTATTTAAAATAAAATCCATTTTCATAAAACGGATTCATAAATCAATATGTTTTTATCTTATGTTTTTATTTTTATTTTATGAGACTATAGTAAATATTCTGAGTCTTATAAAATACATTGTAAATTTAAAATCTATATTTTTTGAATAAATAATAATTTTACTTAAAAATTAAATTTCACATATTTAGAAAAATAATTATATAAAATGGAGTTAATTTTTAAATTATACATATTGAAAAGTGGTTAGAATTTTTTTTGTTATTTTTCTAAAATACCTGAATTTTTGGTGAATAGTAAAATTCTATAAATTTCAATAAATGCTAAAAACGTTATTTATGGAGACATAGGTGATGCATTGTTGACGTAAGAACACTTTTTTTTGAACTAAAATGAAATTATCTGTATACTTGGTCTTTATAATCAATACAATTTCTTTTCTTGAAAAAATAATAAAATAATGAACACGATATTCAAAAATCACTGGTTTTCTCAATTATAAATACCACCCCTCACACCCTTTTTCTTCACACCTCTATGTCTTGAAGCTTTTCAAAGTCCATCCCAAATCCTCTTCCATAGTCACTATCCAAATCCATGAGTTCTTGGTCATACCAAAATATCGAAACCCCTTTCCCAAATGAGGTTCTCAAGTAAGATAATTCAATAAGTAAACCCTCTTCCTTTTTCTTTTAATTTTCATTTCAATTTACTTCTTTTAATTATATATTCCCCTCACCTCCTATGTCCAAATTATCATGATAACTCCAGTATCATCTATATATTAGAATTATATCATGTTAATGTAATATTCATTATCAAAGTACTATATATATATCTCTATATATATCTTATTTTTAAAAACAAAATCATCGTCCGTGAGGTACCAATTTATAACCCTTGTGGGAGATGAACATTTATTCATCAATTTATACTTTAAGGCTGGTCGTGAAATATTTTTTATGGTTGAAAAATATTATAAAATGTGTATTATTTATTATTTATTGTCTTAAAACCATTATATATACATAATATTAATTCATACAACAAAACTATTCCGAGATGAACGAAATACCGTCGTAATAATCTAAACGGTTATCACTAATGTTTTATCTTATAAATCATCTTAAAACAATATAAAAATGAATTATATAACCATTGAATATTATATATTTTCATTAGAAACATATAAATTCAATTATGGATAATTATATCCATTCCACATGAACTCCCATACCCATACACCAATATACTAATCAAGAAAACCAAGGAAACAAATGCTCTAGAGCGGTATAGTTGTATCTTATATCTCATTAAAAAAACCATAAATGATCTTAATAAAATTGAAATATATAAATCGGATATATAAGAGGTTATTAATTAATTAATTAACAGATTTAATTTGATTATCATGGACATTAATTTCTAGTTCCAAACTCCTTCATACTCTTGGTAAGGGTTTTCTACCCGAACATCCATTCTCATTCCGTTTAATCTTTTTCTATATTTCCTCCCAATGATATTTTATTCATATTTACTTATCAAAAATTATGTCTGAATATTCTATATATATTTACCAATCATAATCCTTCTTTTTTCATGGCATGTTACATGTTTTAAAATAATCTTTCTCAAATTACTAAAAAACAATATGGATTCACGGTATCTTCTTGAATCATTATATAGTATCAAGTGCACACTATGATGTGTTTTAAGACACAATTATTTTCCTAAAGTGAATAATTTTATTATTAAAATACTGTCTTAGTTCACTTCTAGTTTTATATGATGATTTCATTCCAAATAACTTTTCTCTGCAAAGTAAAAGACTATTTCTCGCAATAATTACTGAGTGATTTTATAAGAGTATTTTCATCTATTTCAACACTCTAGTTGGTTGTTATGTTTAATAGGGTATAATGTTTTTTGAATTCATATACCGTATTTTATTGAATTTTTTATGATTAGTTTGACTGTGGATGTTCTATCTTGATACCATTCACCATATTACTCGGAATGGTTAGTGTTTATGTTTAATGAATGGGGAAATTTATTTAAATTTCATATGATAGTTTCAATATGAATAAATATATTTATTATGTTTCAACCCTTTCATATGAGGAATGAATTGGTCATAGTATGTGTCATGTGGGGCCTATTGTAGCCCCTCTATTCATCAGTAGGTTTAATGAGAAAAACTAGTTTTGGGTTTTTACCTTATTATCTATAGTCTTTTCAAAAGGCCTTGAAAATATGGTTATAATGTCCTCTATTATGAATTACATTTCTATGAATATAGTAAATGATATTCCATGTGATTATTCGACTAGTATTATATACATTGTTACGTTTTCTTATGGAATTAATTAATCTGTTTTTATTCGAACCATATTTTTCTCAACAATATGTTTTAATAGAATGTGTACTTTTATTTATTCACCATGCATTATTATTTGTAATTATGAAATTCTAATTAACCTTACAAAGCACCTGATCCCACACCATTCATATTTTTTATTTTTCCCCATGATGCTACTAAGTACATTATCAATTAATTTTATTGATAATCTAGGAGTCATGGAAGTTTACAGTGGAATTTAAATAATATATTTCCTTTCAAGTTGTAATTTTGAACTATTGTATTTATCTTGTTTTCAAATGGTAATGTACTATTATGTAAATTAGGATCCATCATCCCTATTTTTAATAAAATTTAATTCAATAAGTCTCTAGCTCTATGAAACTAGGGTCGGGTCCTTATAGTATAGGTTGTCCAACCAAAGACTCTTAAGTAGTTATAAGATTGGGGATTACCATTCCACAATTACTCAAATGGTTTAAACTAATTAGTAGTTGAGGGACACATATTAATTTGGTAAACAAAAGTATTGATTTCCTATTCCAAAAAATATTTTTGGAGACTTAAGCTTGAAAGAATTATATATACTCTTTTTAGGAAAGTACAAGTCATTATTTATACGAAAATAGTGGGGGAGTTCTTTAACTATTTTATCTATTTTAACACCTTCATATTTAATAAAATATATAAACTCAATGGATAAAAAGCCAACCCATTGTATATTCTTATATTATTTACATTAATTCCTATTTGTATTTATAATAAAATTTTCCAGGTTTAACATGTTTGGAAAATTTATATTTTTAAAAAGACATGTAAATCCACACTTTCCTAGATAATTCATCTATGAATGTTAAAAAGTAGAATCCTAAACCAAGTGATGAAGTTCTAGATATTCCCCATATATCAGAATGAACATATTCTAATGGGATGGTGGCATTGTAACAAGACCCTAAACAACTAACCCTATTGGAATTTCCAATTACAAAAGCATCACAAAATGGAAGATTACTTTTTGTGATTCCCCTCAATAGAGATTTTTTCCTTATTTTCTCAAGGCCTATGGATATAACATGCCCTAGTATTCCATGGCCAATAAAAATAATATTAGTATCTGTAGAATAGAAACCACACATCTTACTTGAATGATTGTTTTCATTTAAGACATACAACCAATTGATTTAAGATCCCATAAGTATGGTTCAAGATCCTTTGGGGATTTTAATACACCATGTTACAGAACTAAAGTGATATCCCTTTTTGCCATGGGCCCCTAAGGAACAAGGTTTCAATGAAGGTTGGAAACCCATTTAAAATAAATTATTATAATGATAGAAGTTCATCAAGTTATAACAGAACACAACCTATAAAATCAACCTTAATCCTCCTATTATTACCTAAGAAGACATCTCCTTCTACCCCCTCCGCTAATTTTTTGGAATGATTCTCTAAAAGAGAACATATGAAAAGGGAAACATGAATTAAGGACCTAATATTGAATGAATGATTGGGTGGAAACATTAAGGACCTCAATATCTTCTTAAATAGATTCTTCATTTATAGAATGATCAGTGGGTAATTTAAACTCTATCTCAAGATTAAGTATCCTAAAATCGAGCTTAATATTTCCTAGTTTTACACCATAAAAATAGGTTACATTTATATCCCTATAATTAGACCTTGGATTGGGTTATTAATTCTTCATTATCTTATCTTTATTAAACCATTGGTTATTAGTTTTATTTTTTTGGTATACCCATAGAGAATAAGATCTCTTACATACCATTTATTCCTTGTTTAGAATGTTGTTCCTTATAAAGAAAGGATAATTTAACCTTATCTAGTGTTAAAGAGTATCAAACATAAATCATGGTCTCAAAAGTGTGATGTTAGAATTCTCAAAATATATTAAGAGGATCATTTAATGATCCTAATCATCAAAAGAATCATTAATGTTGGATAAATAAATCATGAATTTATTGGTATCATATAGAAGGTATTTAATAAAATAACTAGGTTTAATTTGTAATGTAAACATGTAGTGTTTTTAAAGAATGCTTACAAATAAAGTAGTCATGTAATGATTAAAGAGTCTAATAGAAAATTCTATTTGTATTAGACTCTTATGATACATATAAAAGGAAATTATTGATTATGGAAAGGAAAAGGGATCTATGTTTTTTAACTAAAATATCTGGGAAAACATCATTGTATTCAATAGTGGGAAATCCAGTTTCATTTATAGTAATAACAGGTTTCTTTGGCCCACATTGGGAATTAATTTGGACCTATGGTACAAGAAGGGTACTCATCATAATTTATAAGAAGTGAAAATCATTTTCACAATCAAATTTATCAATATCACATCTCATTTTTTACTTGTTTTCCTACATAGTAGATTCCACATTCTTGTGGACAATGTTACGTTTACGCCACCAAAAACTAAAAAATTTCACTAGTAATCTATATTTATCCAAAAAGAAAAAAATTATGAGAAATGTGGATGGTATAATTGATTTTGAAAATTTAGATGAATAATGATTTTGGAGATTTGAGTGTGAGATCATGGTCTTGAAATAAAATATGAAAATACAAGTGTAAATAAAGAAACAGGAAAATTAAAATTGAACTCAATAGAAAAAGAAAGACAATGAGGCTATGATAAAACTTTGTGAGGTTAAAATTTGATCCAAACAATGGATGAATACCAATCAATAATATAATTGAACTAGAAAATTTTAGTGTGAAAAAAAATTGTAAAACCATTTGAATAGAATATAAGAAACAAATGATTACAATAAAAAACTAAAAGGAACATGATGATTTAACATGATTTATTCCCATTGGGACCTAAATGAAAGAAAATAAAAAGAACCATACACAAGTGTTTTATTAATATTAATAGAAATAAATGATACATGGTGAAATTAACCATAAATTTCTAATATAAAAAAATGGAACATAATTATGAGACTTACGAGCTTCAAAATGAATGAAACAATGAATAAAACTTATAGTGTCAAATGCATAGAGGTCCAACTATCCTGAACTATTTAGGATAGAAGTTTATTGCATAGATTACCTAGATCTATCTATTATATCATCAATACATGCCAGTGAAGATGAAAATAGTTACACTTCTTCCTCCATAGAAGGAATATTTCTCCACTACAAAACTAGCCATGAGATGTAGTTAGGGGAGAGAAACAACATGTGAAAGGTTTTTTGATGAATCATGCCATGAGAGAGGGTTTTACTAAATGAAATTATAGATTATATTCAAGATTAAGGGAGATAACCAAAATTTATCAAGTGGAAAATCAATTCAGTGTATGGGGTGTTAAATTCCACCAAAAACTACCTACACCTCAAAACGAAACAATCATCCTGGGAATGCCACACACACACCACCGAAATAGAAAACCCCACCTAGAAAATAAAAATATGGGAATATGGATAGTGAGGATTCAATGGGTGGATAAACATATCAATTTTCAGGAAGAAAAACATAGATGATCATTGTTTCACCACCACACATGGGGAGTAGGCCTAGCCAATGAACATTGCCTAATGTACAAGAACATAGGTGCATTAAAGAAGAAATGAGGGAAAAATGAGCATAATAATAAACACATAATTAATCATAATTGTTTGTGGTTTCCATGGAATGATTAATTAATATAAAGGGTGAAATAATAACAGAATAATTTGAATAGGAAAAGAATATCATATGAAATGCATAATTCACGCATTGTTAGCATTGTGAAGGAGACAACATCATTCCAAAGAGGAGGAAGTGCATCCTTCTTCAGAAACATATATTACATGATTTAGAGGAAGAAAAAACACTATATCCAAATGTTTTATTGCCACTAGAAATAGTTTCAAGAGATTTGGACTACCAAAATTCGTTCAAACTCTAACACTATAAGTATTAGTAATTTTTTTTTGTTTTTTTAATTCTAGGAAATAAATATTATAATTTCTTAGCCCTATTTTCTTCTCTTGTTTGTTTTACCCTTCTATAATTTATTTTCATAGGGAAACTAATAAGATGTTTCCATATTGGGTGGTCTTACTTTAATTCCCATAGGTCCCCATGGGACCGAAGCACGTTAAATCTTGAGTTCATATCCATCCATTTATTTTCATGTATTCTGATCAGTTTTGTTCTGTGATTTCAACCTACATTGGGGAAGATTCAGTTCTGTCCTAATGGTTTCAGCGTTCTCCATATATTTAGGTCTTAATATCCCCTCACAAAGTGGTATTAGAGTCTATAATGTATTAATACTATAAATTTTCGATTCCTACTTATTATTTACAGTTATGGTTTTTCTATAATTTCATCACTGAAATCCATTTCAAATATTCCACTTTCTTAATTTCTAAATTTTTTTATAGACATTATTGAATCTTATATTTCTTAGTATTTATTATCCCTTTGCATACACATCATTTATCCAAGATATAGATTGATTGTTGTGGCTATAAAATTAACATTTTCTGTAAGAACATAACATATACTCTTTGGATAAACATCTCAAAAATGAGGTATGAAATCCAAAAATTTGATGGTGATAATGAATTTAACCAATGATGAATAAAAAAGAGAGCCTTAGTTCTATAGTATTCCTATTTTTTTCCATCTATAGGCATAAGAAACCAGTTGTTACTATACATAAAATCAGACATCCAACTACTAAATACATTGATTTTCTCCCTATTTTATTAGTTAAAGGACATATTTATTTACTCCTTTTGGTAGGGGATAAAGTTATAAGTGAAGTTGATTATGAGTACACATATGCTATTATTTTCCCTAATATATAGAATTTATACCCGACTAGTTCACTTTTTGTTAGTATTTATAATAAAACATAACATGTTTAAATTTAAAATGAAACATGGAAGTTAAATTAAATACAATCTTGTGAAATTTAAGAATGTAATGTTAGATTTGTCAAACACCGATGTTACATTAAATGATGATGATCAAGCAATTATTATATATACTTATATATATAGTACATACAAAACATTTTTCAAGATTATGATGTATGGTTGAGAATCATAAACTCTTAAAGAGGTCATGTTATCCCTTCATTATAATGGACAACACACAAAAATTACAATTAAAGGTGAGGTATAGAGATTTTTCATGAAGGGTATACCACAATCATTGGGTAAAAAGAAAAAATTCATAAAATATAAATATAAGAATAATAAGCACCCTAAACCTTGATCTAAATACATGGAAATAATATTCACCTATTTTCATTGTCAAAAACCTGTGCATATTAATCCCAAATGTTGATAAGTTAAACATGAGTAAGAGTATAAACAACCCACCCACTAGTCCCTCTTAGTCGACTATGTATATGACACTAATGAAGATCAAAATGTGGCTAGATATTCACTCAATGAAGAGTATCCCTTAAAATCAGGATGGTCCATTCTTATGATTCCCTTTAGAGAGTCATTCTATGATTTGGTTGAAGGGGTAAAAGGATATGTCCTTATAGGTGATAATAAGATGAGTAAGGTTGAAGGAAGAGGATTTATTTTGATATAACTAGATGAATATTCCATAATCACTTTACTTCATCTATGTTGGATTCCAAACCAACATAAATACTTAATTTCCTTAGGGATTGTATAACAAAATGGGTTCTCTTTTATGTAAGATATATGTTGTTTAAAAATCATTGAAGGCTCTATAACCATTCTTAATGGGTCTTTAATCAATGGGTTTCATGTTTTTAATTAAAAGACCCATTAATGGTAGTTGGGTAGTGTCTATTACACCAAAACTGATAAAACAATGCTTTGGAATGAAATATTGAGTCATATTAGCTCTAATGGATTAAAAGAACTCAACAAGCAGGGGCTACTATGTGAAATCATACTCTATAATATTTCTTCTTATGAATATTTTTTCATGGGAAAGGATAAGAAAGATACATTTTTTGGTCTATATTTAAAATAATAAACCCCTTATAATATATCCATTCTAATCACTGGGGGTCATCTTGGACAACCTCCCATTATGGAGGCTCCTACATTGAATTTGTATTAATGAATTATCTAGAAACTTCTTCATTTATATTTTCAAAAATGAATCTAATATTTTGAAAAAAAAATGAAAAACTATAAAACATTTTTTGAAAAACAAATTACGAAGAAAATCATAACCATGAGAACTGATAATGGGCTTGGGTAATTTACCACTAAATTTATTCTATTCTTTTTAATATGAAGGAATTAAAAGGAATATAATTGTTAGGGAAAATACCCTTCAAAATTTTCTAGTTGAAAAGATGAATAAACAATCCTATAAATAATATGAAACATGATTTCATGTTTAGTAAACCCCAAATATTTTTGTTAAGATGCTGTCAGCACAACGGTTTACTAAAGAAATAGGTTTCCTTCCTCTTCAAATAAATAATGAAAAACAAAATAATTGTGGAATAGTATGATAACTTATTATAACAACTTAAGATTATTTGGTTTTATAGATTATGATCATGATAAAACTGATAAACTAAAACCAAGATCTCTTAAATGGATTTTTATTAGGTATACTAATGGTATTGTGTCGTATAAACACAGGGATGATAAAAATGGTTTCTAAAAGAGAATATTTTGTAGGGAGTTTTTTTTCACGAGTGTTACTCTCCTAGAACTATGTTGTGCATATTTGGAAGAACCGAACCATCCTTAGAACAATCTGGTGAAGATAAACCTCTGAACATTTTGAGGTTACTGTTTAGCCTACTCCACCAGCACCACAACCCACTATTTGGGATGATTATAAGACATCTTCTAGTTTAGATTCTGAATTTTACAATCCATTCACTAATAAGGATTACCAATTTACCCTAGATTTGGAAAAGAGTCTCACACGACCTCCTTCTAAGTTCTTCAAGTATGAAATTTTTTCATATGATTTCCATTTGGCCCAGGATGTTATAGATGATAAAAATCATTCCAATAAGAAATTATTAAATGAAAAAGACTCAAAATAGTGGGGTTTTCCATGGATGAAGAAATTTACACTTTAATAAAAATACAAACTTGGTATATTGTTTATAAACCACCAAATGAAAAATTTATTTATTCAATGTGGTTTTATAAGAGAAAAGAATATATCTCTGAGGGATATAAGATTAAATAAAAATAAAGTTATGTTGATGAGGATTTTCTTCAAAGATAGGGTATTTTTACTCAGAAATATTTTCTCTTATTGTTAATAATTCATACGTTATGATTTTACTTGCATTTTCATCCTATAATGTTATACATATTGAACAAATGAATGTTAAAACTGCATTCTTACATGGTGATTTAAAAGAGAAACTCTATACGAAATCTCATAATGGTTATTCTAAAAAATTCCAACTTCATCGTGTCTACATGTGGAATAAATATTTTTATGGATTGAAACAAGCCACTGGGAAATAATATATGAAATTAAATTAATTCATATCAAATAAAAAATATTAAGGAGACAATATGCTTCATTTTTTTATTTTAAATCAACTAAAAATTTCGATTATTTATATACTAATTTATATTCAGGACATACTTATCATCTGCAACAATATGAGTTTAATCATTGCTGAAAAATACCAATTAAAAGGATGGTTCTAAAAGAAATGTTTAGGTGCAACTAAAAAAATATTATGTGTTGAAATCAGTAAAGACAGAGAAAATAAATTTCATTACTTGTCTCACCATACATATATTTTAATGATTATCAAGAGATATATGTTTGAATATATCAATCCTATAACTATACCTCTTGGAACGAAATATAAAATTTCTTTAGCATTAGAACCTACTCTAGAATATTATATTCAATTTATGTATAAAATTACATATACGAATATTTTTGGTACCCTTGTGTACTCTATGATTTTCCCCAGGCCTTATATTTCCTATGGTATCTTCACTCTTAGTATATTTATGGATTCTCCTGAGAAGAAATATTGGAATTAATTTATGTTTATTTTAAGATACCTCTACTGTAGTTCAAATATTTCATTATGTTATAATATAAATATGGATACTACTGAAATTATTTCAACATATACTAATGTTGACTCTGCTAGAAATATTGATACTCATAAGTCCATAACTAGATTTGTGTTTACTGCTCGCGGTAGTTCCATTTCCATGAAATAAAACACGGAATATGTCGGTTTCCCATTCCACCATATATCTAAGAACATTTCCTTGACCAATGTAGTTAAATAATCCATATGTATTAAAGGACTGAATTTTAAACTCAATCTCTTTAATTTTTCTATTTTTTATTTATTCTGATATGAAATATGCACTTTAATTGTATTAGAACATATTATGAAATGTAAAATACAAACATATTTATATTATACTAAATTTTATTAGATATATTATAGAATCTGAAACTATGCCTTTCAATAATATACACACTAACATAAACACAATTGATTGTTTGGCTAATTTTTTTTGTATTTTCAAAATTTAAATTCTGTTTAGATTGTTTAAACATGGTTTCTATTTTGAAATAATAGGTTCAATAACATCTTCTTTTTTAATTTCAAAATGTTGGAGATTTGTCAATTATTGCATTCCTTTTTTTCATATTAATTTTTTCTTTTTCTTATTTGGCTATCATAAATTTATTCCCAATTATCGATAAAAAAACGTTTAGATTTATTTTTAATTCTAAAATTGAAAATATTGGATATGGGGTGTGGTTCCACATGGGCCTATATCTCATGATATGGTCCATGTGGATTGTCTTATGCTATGGCCTATGGATTATAGCCTATGACACTATAGATGTATTCTATAGTTGTATTCCTAGTTATTGAAAATCCTCACCACCCTTTTGATCTGATTCATCCAATTTATTCATCTTATCCCCTTACACCACTAGAATAATGTTTCGATATGTGTTCATGGTGGATCATGATATTTTATTTCCCTTTGAGGATCTATCATTGTTAGGTAGAATTAGTCTCCCTTGCTCATGTTTGAAAACATGGGAACATTCAGTTTCGCACACTCCTAGACTATTCTCTCAGTTTTGCTTCAGTGAAACCCTTGTTTCACCTTGACAATGCTTAGTCATAACATGTTTCTCTCCCCCAACTACATATTGTTGTCAGACCTATAGTGTTTCTGATTTCTGTACATGGAGGAATAAGTACATCCATCATTAGTGATTATTTTCCTAAAAACATTGGGAAGAATAACATTTCAATCTAGACATGTCACAGCAGCTGGATGTTGTTTCATGTTATTAGGATCACCATAATTCATTCGAACTACAACACATTATCTATTATTTTTCTAAATTTTTTTAATTCAATGATATAAATATTCTATTTTCTTTTTCTTATTTTCTTATCTTGTTGTTTCTCACCTTTTAGTATTTTTTATATTTAGAATTAATATAATACTTGTGTACTATGTGGTGTTATTTTTGCGCACATAGGTCTCCATGGGACAAAAGAACATTAAATGTTGTGGTCTAATTCTTCCATATATTTTCAAGAATTTTTCTTATTTTAGTTCAACGATTTTTACCACTACTATTAAATATTTATTATGGTCCTTATTGGGGTTTGTTTTACTCCGTGTATTCTGGTCTACCTGTCCCCACACATGTATAATCAGGTGTGTTCATGACTGCAATTTCAGAAATATAATCAATCAATCATTTTTTGAATTTTTCCAATTTCGATAGAAAATTAATTACTTTTCTATACTCAAAAACCATAAAAAATTATGAAACCAAAAACTAAAAATATTGTACACATGGATATGAGGCTTGTATGCTATATATTCTATTATATATTAAGTGGGAGACTTAGTATATAAAATAGTTTATTCCCAAAAGAATTCAATTCAACCAATTACATATCTAAAAAATGGATCAATACAAATAATTTATTTGTATTATATATAAAATATTCTTACATTACTTTTTTATTTTAATTTATTTCCGTAGATTTATGGAAAACATTAAATTTTTAGGCAACACTAAGGACAAAAACAATCTCTATTATGGGAGGTAGTAACACAGGACCCACCACACAAAAAACACAATAGTGTATGAGACAATAAAAATGAATAAAAAAGAAATAGAAATACAACAAACATAGTAGCACAAACTGAGAAGCACAATAGCATGAAAATCAAAAATGAGAATAATAAAATGAATAAAGATAAAGGACACTATATATTTACATGGATTGATCAACTTTGGTCCTCTATTAAAAAACCCCACTTGATCACTTTTATTAAGAAAATAAAGATTTACAACATATAAACCTGGATACAATAAAGGGAAATGAAAGAAGAAGAATATTGAAAACTAGAGAATGGTGCAATGATACCCACACAATATGGAAACCAATAAGCAGAAAAAATACACCAGTTTAACAAAATTAACTAGAAAAATAATACTAGGTAGAAACCCTCTTAGTAGGGTTATACATGACCTATTGATGATCTTCCAAATCATTTCAACTAATCTACTCCTATACATAACACATTCATCCATAGTCCTCCATTAGAACAATATCTTTGGATTCAATCAAGAGTGTCGATTACAACGAGGCCTCTAATGATCCATCCACACTTTTGATGCTTTGATAGAGTCTGCAATTTTATTAAATCTATGAAATAAAAATGTTATTATCGGTTTCAATGCTACTAAGGACCATAGGGTTAAACAATTAGGCCCTTGGATAAGGATTAAAAATTGGACTAAATTTTTGTTAAAAATTTGGATAGTTGGATGAAAAATAATATCCAAAAGAGTTTTAATGGATTACCAAAGAGTGGTGAAGTTATAAATAAATTTCTTATGGGATTTTAGTATAGGTGGGAGATTATTATATATTCACTAATATGGATAAATATAATATAATATTGTATATAAAAATTGTACATTTAATTACCTAAATTCAATGTGTGTATTATAATGCATGTATAAAATATGTTTGAGAATAAATATAAATATTTAATATATATTTATTTCTCCCAAATCGATTAATTATCAATTACAGTTTGTTTTGAATACATTAATTGGCTTGACCACTCATCGAATAGGATTAAATAAAGCATGGGAATAAATGTATATTGATACATTAACATGGTTCACACATTTTAATTTAATGAAATGATTCATGGATGGAAATATTAAGTGATGTGATACCTATTGATTTGAACAAATAATTGTGAGAACGTATCAAATTTTATCTCTTCCTCCAACACTTTTATTTATCATCTGAGATAAATGCTCTAGAACACGTTCAACATTTGAGTATCCTCATGATACGATCACGGATCCATTTTTCGGAGTACTCCCCCTCCCCACCACATAGGTAATGTTCTTTCATTAACTACTTTATGATCTTCATCAAGCAATCTGCTTCTTCGTGGAAGAATATGACTATAGACATTGGTGATTTCTAGGTATGCTATTTATGTAGTTCATGTATACCTTGATTCTAAATGATAGATCTTCAAATGTTTGGGATTTCATTCACTACACATGGTCATATTATGATCATACAAAACTAATTAGAGGTATTAAATGTTAATGATTCTTTGAATAATCAACATGTTTATTGATTAATGAAAAAATCATTTTAAGAGTAAAAAGGAATTATTCAATCCTGGAAATAAAATATACAATCTTCATATATATTAATCTAATTTATAAAAATAAACAATGTTTTTATTTTTAATCAATGTAATTTATATTTGAATTTAATTTTTTTATTTATAATTTTTTTAAAATAAAAATGAAAATGAAATGGTATTTTGAAATATTTATATAAATATATTAATTTTTATAAATTGATTAACTATTAAATGTTTATAGATAATTGATAAATATATTTTTGACCTATTTTAAAATTAAATGTAATAATGTATGATACTAAAATAAATTATTTATTTATAAATTATAAAATAGGATTATAAAATATTTATAAATTCTAACATACATTATATTTAGAATATATAAAAATGTTTATATAATAGATTTTGAATTATAAAATTTTTAGATTTCATGAAATATCATATAAATGTCATTTAATATAAAATTTTAAAGGGTTCATATTGATAAGAATATAAAATACTTATTCTCTTTTTAATTGCTAATGTTTTTACAAATATAATTTATTGAGTAATAGAATATAAATGTTTCATATTTTTGAAAATAAATAAATTCTTTATTTATTAAATTTATTTAATATTCATTTTTAGTTCACAATTTATTAATTTTAGATAATTAAAATTAAAAGGGATTTATATGGATATTATTTAAGCCACATTAAAATGTGTTTGGATAATTGATATGATCAATATTTAAATAATAACTATGTATATGATATTTTCCTTATTTAAAAGGTTTACATAATAGAAATTGAATTATTAAAAGTATACAATTGACATAATAGTATATATAAAAGTATAAATGCCATATTATGATAAATATGTTAGAATTCATATTAGAAATAATATAATGAGTATATATTCAAAATTTTGTATTGTTCATAATGTTAAAGTTGATATAATAAAATGGTTTACAATTACCATTTATTTGGGAAATTAATCATAAATGTTTATCTCATGTTTAAATATATGAATTATTTATTTATTTAATGATTATTCCCGATTTTATTTTCTGTTATAATTTGTTATTATATAAATAACTGAATGCCTAAATTTACATGATAAATATTTTCATGGATATATCCATTAATATCATTCCATGTTTGATATCTTAAATTTTATTTATCATCTACCGTGACATCATTTAGAAAATTTTTTATGTCCTTGAGCATATTTTTTGGCATTGTTTGGGTATATTAGTTGATAGAGTTTTCATGATTTTAATTCCATTTTAGGTAAAGTATCCTCACTTAGAGGGACCTGGTGTTAGACCACCTACTATCTTGGAAGCATTCATTGGCTAAGAAAGTTAACGGGGTTGGCTATCTATTTCTCTATGCATACTTATATAGAGTTTTCCAATCTCAAATAATGCTATGGCTTTACAAGAAGTTTCAATGTACCTTAACCATATGATTCATTAGAACATGTATGTATATTCATTACTTCATTGTTTGGGTGATAAACAATGAATTGTGGGTTTTGTAAAGAGTTACACATTAATGTGGTATTAACGCATTAATTTTGATGTTGGAATAAGCATTGCAAAATTAAATCATTAAAATAATTCACACACAAAAGAGAAATAAGACATTAGAAAATAATTATTATATAAGATGTAAAAGTAATAAATTTAATATGTGTATGCTGTATATTAAATTGGTGATTCCTGAAAATAAATCCCCAAAAATACTATTGTTTATATTCCTCCTAAAGAGAAGCTTGTCAATACCTCGATCATCCAATCGGGGAGGCCATGATAAAGACAAGTTCCTTTGGGATATTTTGTGTAAGGTAAAAATGTAATGAAAGAATTTGGATTATTTAGTTTGTGGGTCATGTTAAATTTGGGTTCCCGTATATCATAATTTTTTCTTTTTTAGGGGATTTAATTGGGTTACACTAGTGGTGAGAACCTAATAGTATGAAGTTACTAGTTGAATAGAATTGAGTGATTCCATATGATGGATTTTGATAAAGGGTTATGCACTCAAGTATCCATGAGAAACAACTGTTGGGATTTGGATGATGCCCTACATAAATATAAAAGTAACATTATAAATGATAAAGTGACCTATAGTTTTGTGAAATATGGATCTTATGTCACGAAATAGATATGATGTATAAGGTCCTAAATTTTATTGGGATCACATTCATTAAAACTCTATAATAAATTATATAGAACATGATTTAAATATGATTAAAATTATTTAGATAAATAATTTAACCATCATAATCAATTATAAATTTATATTAATACCTTAAATTTAGATCTTAGAGTAAGAAAATCCTATTAGTAGTAGCTTAAGAAAAGCTATTGAGCAAGGAATATGATCTATTTTTCATAACATGTACTTCCTAAGTTAGCAAGTGTTTATATAATTCAATAAGTAAATATAGTTACTTATGGATTCCTAGAATGATTCATTTATGGTTTCAAAGTCATTAAATTCATAATTAACCAATGGAATTTAAAATTTTTATACTCAATATGATTGTGTATGTCCATGATATTCAATATTATTGAATATGTTTGGAATGTCTAAAGAATTTTTATGTGGTAAGTTGTAGTTTGGAAATTAATCATATTGAAATATACGAAATATTTTTTCATGATAGATGAATTCAAGATAAGTTTACCTAAAACTTCAATTTTTTGAGAATATATCAACTAAGAATAAGATTAATGGATTTCGGTGTTGTGATGGAAATATAAGTGGGTAAAAGTTCAATCCATAAGAAAATACAATTATTGATAAGTATCAATATTGTTTATTTAAAAGGCCAATAAAGGTAACTGAAACATAATGTTTTTAAATAGTAGTAAATATAGTTTTTTTTGGATTATCCATGAAATGGATGATGGGATTTAGGAACTGCATGGAATTTCCATGTTGGGATTAAAGGAAATAGAAAAAAATTCTTTTATTTTGAGGGGTAGGTTATATAGAATCTAAATTTTACAAAGTGTTATAAATATACATGACTACAAAATAAAATGTAATAATTAGAAGAGCATGTTGTTTTCATTAAATAGATGAAGTTAATTGAAACTAGATATAGTATTTGAATATAAATGATTTTACCAACAAGAAATGAATCTATGTAAAATATGTGTTTATTAATCCCGTAATTCTAACTTTGTTAGAGAATATTCTGGATAAATTTTTTTTGTTATGAACTAGTTTGAGATGATTAATTTAATACACGAGACATATGATTCATCAATTTATATAACATTCTTTGAGAAGAATATTTGGAACAAAATAATTTATCTAGGATAAATGTGTTTATCCAATCATTTGCTAAAATATATTGGAATTTTCTCCCACCACCCAAAGGTGAGATTTTTTAATAAATTATTCTTTTGTAAAGGAAAGAAAAAAACACATTTAATAAAATATTTATATATATTATATGGATATAGTTATTTAATTGTTTAATATTAATAATAAAAGGAAATAAATGTTTTCTCCGAAAACACAATGTATTTTTTATTGTCCAATAGTAATATTTTGAAAATAAAATACTATTTAAGAGGCCTGTGTGAGTTTTTTTTTAACTTAGAAATGATCGAATTTGAAAAATAAAAGATTGTACCACATCTTCAATATGTGATTATTATCATTATAACCTTAATAGTTAGGATACATGAAAGTAAAGAAAAATGTATGTAGTTATATTTAGTCACTCATTCAGGCACGATTCAATTTATTTTCCATGAATAGTCAAATGAAAAATATCCCATCAAGGTAAAAACATAGAGTACTCCCTAACTGATGATCATCATTGAGTTTAATGGGTTGTGGTGATTTGTAAAGGTTTTAATGAATGCATATTTTATTTATTAAAAAGAATTGTAAATGATATATTGAAGAATAGATGGTTGAGTTAATAAGTAGAGACTTATTAGATGGACAAATATGTGAAATTATATCTCACGAAATATTATATGGTCATAGATATACATAGGATTGTATGTTAATTGTTAGTGTAGCTCCTCGACCCCAGTTACCCAGATTCAGTGCATTATTACATAACATTGGCATGACCACAATAGAATGATGTCTCGAAAGACTGAATAGTTTAGTAGCCATGGAAACACTAGATACATTCATAAATGTTACGTTACATCATAAAGTGAAAAACTACAATAACATAGTCTATATAGTCCACAGTCATATACCCTTCTTACTATCCATGTAGGTCAGTCATAAAATATTTTTTCACATCCTGGGATAAATAAAACATAGAAAAAGGAGATCTAAGATGCTCAGTAAGGATTAACAATATAGCGGAAACATTCATAAATAAAAATAAACATTTAAGGCAATGTATAACTAAAACAAAAGCTTTTTAAACATGAAGATCATCATAATATGGAAAAATAATATAAAATAATTCCATTTACTTACTCACATGGATATTCTACAAATTGAATAATAACATGCAATATCAATAACCACCTTCATAATGATGGAATTCATAATTCCATACTATCATAACCACGTAGACAAGGCCTCGTGCTAAGAATACAAATATGATTTTGTCAAGGCCTTGTGCCAAGACACTAGTTTGTCTCATGAGACCTACCGATGCATTGGGGAGCTATATCGGGCTGCACCCGTCACTTACTAAGTCCAATTCATTCCTCATATGAATAGGTTTAAACATAACATAAACATTCATATTAAAACTACTATATGAAATGTAAATACTTTCTCCATAAACCATAAATGGTATAAAAATAACACATCCACTGCCAAACATATCACAAAACCTTAAATACAATATGGAAGTTTTGTATCATAATAAATCAACTACAAATAAACATAAAATCCATCAATGGATGTTGAAAAATATGAAATCAAAACTATTAGAGAGAAATATATCTTTTTTGAAATTTTTGAAAAGTCACACATTTATTAAGGAATTAATTTAAAAGTGTTTTTTGAATCAAAGTGTCCCATACAACATGGAAACTTTTAAAAAGAAACATCATTTCAAAAAAATCATATCCTTATAAATATAACATTAAAATAATTTTGAAAACATGGACATTAATTAAAATATTTAGAAATATAAATCTTTAAAACATTTAAAATTATGATCTCGATAAAGAGTACCTTTCACAAGTTCTTAAAATATTCATTTTGGAATCATTTAAAAGTCACATAATTAAAAAATAAAACATTTACATTCAAAATATTCTTATAATCTTGTAATGGAAGCTTCAAAGTGTTTATAATGGTAGAAAATTTCAGCACCCTCCATATAAGTTAAACAAAACATTTTTAACTTAAATTTGTCAAAAGGTCAAAAATACCTTGTTTGTAAAACGAAGGAAAGATTAATTTCAAAAAACATAAGTGTATAAATTAAATTAACCAATTTTCTAGTAAATAGTAAAAAATTTTGGAAATATATTTTTACGAAACATGTATGTGGATGATAAAGAGGTCCCAGTAGATAATTACGTATAAACAACCTCGGATAATGAAGAGATAGTAAAATAAACCCTTACATTGTTACTTTACATGATAGAGTGTAAGTTAAATTCCTTTATAATAGTTAAATAATTTTTATTAAATTATAAAAGAATCATATACATAAATATGATATCATATATGATCTTTTAATATTGATTTTTTCTTAATATTTTGCTATTATCGTTGTTTCAGGTGTTAACTAATTCGTTTTCCATTATATGGTTCGTTATGTAAGACGTGTTTGTTATGGATATGTTGTATCTTATAAATATCCAGAATGATATCAAGTCCTTAAACATTACTTTTAATCATCAAATTAGAATTATTATTGAATGGATATGATGGGGAAATGAATCTCATCGCGTTCATGGAGACAGTAATCCGTACGTACACACGAACGCTACATCCATTTAATTTTTCATTTTAAAAGGAATCAAAACCAAATGATACAAAAGTATATTGTTATTCTAGTATAATATAATATCTTATATGTGTTACTAATGTTTATTAACACCATCCTTTATAGGTTCCATGTATGTTATAAACGAGTCATATCACTTTGAGGGGGCGGTAGTTCGCACTTCCTCAAATGAAATTATCGTATATATATACAACATGAAACGAATAATGGTATGATATTAAATGGAATTACAGAAGCTTATATATAAAATAGATATCATTAATATCATATTTAATTATATTTCCATCATAATGTCAACCATGAGAGGCGGTAGGAGATAATTGAATAATCATCGTCTTGTGAGGCGTTTGGTTTCCATCCACAGTAACATTATGTTCTTCAAACATTATATTGAGGTGTGTGAATGTTTAGTTCTGATACATATAATAAAAATATCATAGTATATTTAGGATACTTGTTTCGTTAGAAAAGAAAAGAATAAGAAGAGTTTTGGGGTTGGAGAAATAAAATAAAAGAAAAGAAGCTAAGAGAAATCGTTACCATTAATTTGGGTAACTCCCTTTGGTTTGAACCAAAAAGGAATCTTGAAGTGCCTTATGCCTAATGTAAGGATTATGGGAGGAGGAGAGGTATATAGGGAACTTAATTGGGAGGAGGATGGACGAGCCAAATGGATTGAAAGGTGTGTGGAATTGGTTAGAAGTGGTGTATTTTTATAAGGGAGAGGAGAGGCTCTTTAGGAAAAACATAAATTATTATTTTATAATAAATTAATATTCGTTTTCTAATGGCTCCAAATTGAATTATTCAAAGTCTAAGGTGGGGATGGGTCGAAATAATTTCAACAAATATATTTTTAATAGGTTTGGGTCATTATATTAACCTTATCCTTTAGTTTTAACTCTTAGTTAATTAGATTGACATTTACCATGTCACTTTGTAGTATTATATTATCTAGTTTATAAACATGCTATATATATCTAAGCGACACACTAGTGGTCCATTAATGATATACCTATAATTATATAAGTCCTCTGGACGAGCCTGATATTTTTTATGAATATAATATGAATTAATAATATAATATTTGTTTTAAAAACTATTTTTTGTCAATTTTGACACTATTTAATAATTGATTTTTGTTAATGTCTTAACAACTTCATTAATTCAAACCAAATTCATTTAAGAAATTATAACAGGTCATATTAACTAATAAAATTAGTGTATGACATAAAAACTTTCAAATTATATTTATTTTAACATTTATAATTCTAATTATTTGATTCATTCATTAATAAGGAAAATACTGCATCATTATTGTGTCATAAATAAATTTAATTATTAAATGTGTACAAATTATAAATAAAATACCATTATTTGGGAAATATTTTTATCTTTCTAATGAATATTTCTAATCTAAAATATAACATATATAACCCCATTTAAAAAAATTTTGCTAAAAGATATATGCTTATGTCATTTTTGTATTTACTTTAACTTAATTAATATAAAGTGTCCTTATCACTTACATGTGGATCCATGGGGTCCCAAAATAGGCCCAATGATGCGTGTGGTTGGAAATGTATCAACCAATATGGTTAAGACACGTTTTAGTGTAAATTAATTTTATTATAATTTTATTTGTTTACCCTTCTTTATCAAAATTACCTTTTAACTATGGTAAATAAAATATTTACCGATGTAATTATTCAAATGTCTAAAAATAAGACTTACCTATTTATACAATTTTTACATCCTGATTCCAAATATGGAATCCATTTTTCCAAATTCAAAACACAGAAGTGGCAGAAATTAATTTAAAATTAATTCCCGCTGTCAAAACAAAAAGCGTGTTTTAAGAAATAATAACTATCAAAAGATTGACACTTGTTTATGTCTGATTTAATTGTGAAATTTTGTCCAATGAAAAACATTGTATTAAATGGTAAAAATTTATTCTAAATATACTTTAAAACCACTAAAATTCATAATTTATCACTATTAATTATTTCGTTTAAAAAAGTTGTTTTTAATTAAAATTTAGTAATTTTCACTATTCATCATAAGAAAAAAGTTATCCGAAAAGTACCAAAATTACACCCTAAGAAAATTTTGATATTACGAAACCAAAAATGAATTCCATTTTACCGAATTAAAAACCTAGAAGTTTAATTTATTAATTTAACATTAATTCTTGTTGTCAGAAACAAATGGCGTATAAGAAACAATATCTATCTAAAGATTAACATTTGTTTATGTCCAGTCTCAAAGTAAAATTACATAAAATGACCAGAATTGGATTAAATTGTAAAAATAAAATATATTTATACTTAAAAATCATTAAAATGTACAATTTAAAACTATAAATTATTATGATTAAAAATGTTGTTTTCAGTGAAAATATAGTATTTTTCACTATTCACCCAAATATGAAAGTTATGAGAAAAACACCAAAAATTTATTGAAAAAAAATTCTTCTATCCAGATTCTAAATAAAAAGTTTATTTTATCAAATTGGATATATATAATAGTTTAAAATATTGGATTTAAAAAGGATTCTCCATTAAAAGGCGGAAAAATTGCATTTTTTGAAAAATTCTTCTTTTATCTAAAAAATGTATTTGTTATAAAATTATGTCTAATAAACTCATAATATGGAATCTAAAATTATACGTATTATATAATGTTCAAAATTTAGTTAATACTATTCATAATCGCTTTTGAACGGCGTGTTTGGTAAGACATGGTGCGCTAGAACTCGGGGTTGCGTATAGTGAAAGTTATTGAATTACTTCAAAAAAATAACGTACTATGAAATCTTGGGGTGTTACATTCTTCCCCCTTTAAATAAATTGTGTCCTTTCAATTAGAAATTATTTTTCCAAAATAAAAGGTTGAAAATTGTAAATACCATTTGGAAAACCCATATCAGAAATTAGGTTAATAAATTTTATTCTTAATAAGAGGGAAAGGAAAATGAAAGGGTCACCACGATATTATGATCTCGATTAGGAGAATATTTGTGGAAACTTGAGACATATAATTGGAGGAAAATTGTAAATATATATAGGTATTGATTGATGTAATCATTCACAAACAAGTGTAAAATTGAGGGCCTTAAATTCATTAATCTATGTTGATTAAAAATACCATCGGTTGAGAAAATCATACGGTATTAGGATAACACATGTTTTGGTTTTAATAATCCTTCACTAATGTATAAGAATTAATTTATTCATATAATAAGAGAAGAAAAAAAAATATTCATGAAATGTAGAGTCTCGTCCTTTAACTAATTTTTATCACAAACTCATCTTTCACTCTAAAAGTTAATAAAACATAAAAATAATATTCTATTTATCCTATTCGTATTGGGTTTAAAAATGGAATTTAAAATTCATATACTATTTTTTAAAAAAATACTACATTATTTGATCTCAGACATCACGTGGGCCATTGGTAGGTGATACACCATTTTTGCCCTTCGGTTGTGGGTCCAAGTCTCGCGGCCTTACCGAAAGCGACGGGTTTCCGCCCGACCACCGGGTTGTCCTTTTTGTTGAAATACAAGAAAAATATCAAACTATACTTATCCAAAATACTTTTGTCCAAACTCACAGTACAAAATTTATAAGGTAGGTAAACACAATGAAGATCATTTTTCCACGTAATAGCATGTGAACACCTTTATCATGTATTTGTTTAAAACACTCCAACATCCTGAAATACCATAAAACCTTCTTAATTAAATTCAGGATCCTTTATTATTATAGAATACTGGATATACACCATATATCAAAAAACATTGAATATTCCATCAATGATGAAATAAACAAACCATTAATCAGTGCCAAGGTAGTCAAGAATATCCAATATAATTTATTCAAATCAACCATATCATATCACAAAATTACTACTTCAGTATCAAGACCATATTAAGGATTACATTTCCTTCAACCATGTATTTTCAAAAAAAAGATTAACTTGCTGTTGATTCACTTTTCATAGTACCATATAATCTCAAATCCTCAATGAAATTGTACTGCAGTACAATCCTTATTTATCTCCATAATTCATATAACCAGTACATCATTGATATAACACTCAAATGGAATAATTCTTTAATAATAACATAATAACACAAGTCATTCCTCTTCATCTGTGGTAGTGTCATAACTTTATTATTATCTAATAGCATCATTTAGGGAATAATCTGATGATTTAAACATGTATTTGTGTAGTGTCCCCACTCCTTGAAGATGACACATTGTACATTTGAAACCTTTTTCTTACCCTCGCAATCACGAACATGTTGTCCCTTTTCTCCACACTTTTAATATACTCCCATTACCTTCAAGAATTTTCCAAGGTGATTCTTTCCACAATTATAACATATGGGAAAATCCTTCTTTACCTTCTTTCCTTTATCTATATTTCTCCCTACCATACTTTTCTTCTCTAGCTTCCTTTCAAATCCATAGGACTGTGAAATATTTATTTATCTTATCAACACATGATACCATTTATTCATATGATTATAATACATGGGAGACTATTTCCCTTCTAAATTTTGGCATAAGACCATGAAAGATATGATCCTTCTTACTCATTGGATCATCCGTATTATTGGAGTTCTGATTCTTTCTTCTGGTAACCATTTCTAAACAATGGCATAAACTAGATTAGTTAATGAATAGAAATACCTAATCCCAAACTTGTAAAACACTTAACATACATTAAACAGTTTATGGATATAATCCATAATCATAAAAATGTTTTCTTTGAGTATGTATATACTAATAAACCCTTCATAATGGTTTGTAAAGAAAATTAGAATTATCCTAATTATATCCCCCGGGAGTGTCGTAAACAAGAGTGCAACAAGTCCCATTGTCGTGCACCAGTTCCTGTTCGAGTCTAGCTTATTGCGGTGTTTTCGGTTTTTACCCCTAGGTATATCTGTGCCAGAGCTGCCTCTACCTGCTCATATCCAGACAGAGATGTATTGCTCCGAAAACTCACAAAATCTCTACAATACCAAACTTCTAGGAAGTTCTTCTATACTAATCCTCAAAGTCCATCTTTGGTCTATGTGCTCTAATCAAAAGTATATCTAAATCTATCTTCCAAGGTTTGTACTAAACTTCCTCTAATACCAATTGTAACTCCCCGACCCCAGTTACCCAGAGTCGGTTCATTATTACATAACATTGTCATGATCATAAAAGATGAAGTCTCGAAAGACCGAATATTTTAGTAGCTTTGGAAACACAAGATACATTCATAAATGTTACATTAAATCATAATGTTAAAAACTTCAATAACATAGTCTCCATAGTCCACAATCATATCCCCTTCAGACTATCCCTGCAGGTCAATCATAAAATATTTCTTCACATCCTGGGAAAAAATAAAACATGGAAAGGGGTGAGCTCAGATGCTCAGTAAGGATTAACAATATAGATGAAACTTTCACAAATAAACATAAACATTTAAGGCAATGTATAACTAAAACAAAATCCTTTTAATCATGAACTTGAACATAATATGGAAAAAATTAAATGAAATAATGCTATTTAAAAATTCACATGGATATTCTACTAGTCGAATAATCATATGTAATATCAATAACCACTTTCATAATGATGGAATGCATAATTCCAGACTATCATAACCATGTAGCCAAGGCCTCGTGCCAAGACAACATATAAAATTTTTTCAAGGCCTCGTGCCAAGAAAGTAGTTTGTCTAATGAGACCTACGGATGCATCGAGGTTCTATAGCGGGCTCCACACATCACTTACTAAGTCTAATGTAGTCCTCATATGAACAGGTTGAAACATATCATAAAAATTCGTATTAAAACTGGTATACAATATGTAAATACTTTTTCCATAAACCATGAATTGTATAAAAATAACACATCCACAGTCAAACATATCACAAAACCTTCAATAAAATTTGTATGTTTTGTATCATAATAAATCAACTTCAAATAAACATAAAATCCAACACAGGATGTCGACATAGATGAAATCAAAACTATTTGAGAGAAATATCTCTTTTTTTAAATCATTGAAAAGTCACACATTTATAAAGGAAGTAATTCAAAAGAGATTTTTGAATCAAAGTGTCCCATACAACATTGAAACTTTTACAAATAAATATAATTTCAAAACATTCATGTCCATATAAATAAATCCTTAAAATAATTTTGAAAACATGGACATTAATTAAAATATTTAGAAAGATAAATCTTTAAAACATTTAAAATTCTGATCTTGAAAAAGATTACATTTCACAAATTCTTAAAATATTCATTTTGAAATAATTTAAAAGTCACATAATTATAAAATAAAACATTTACATTAAAAATATTCTTATAAACATGTAAAGGAAGCTATGAATAGTTTATAACAGTAGAAAATATCTGCACCCGCTGTATAAGTTAAAAAAACATTCTTAACATAAATTTGTCGAAAAGGTAAAAAAGAACTTTTTTTGAAGAACGAAGGAAAGATTCCTTTAGAAAAAATAAGGATATAAATTAATTTAACACATTGTCTAGTAAATAGTAAAAATTATTTCAAATATATTTTTATGAAACAAGTATGTGGATGATAAAGAGGTCCCAGTAGATAATCACGTATAAACAACCTCGGATAATGAAGAGATTGTGAAATAAACCCTTACCATGTACTTTTCCATGATAGTGTGTAAGTTAACTTCCTATATAATAGTTAAATAATTTTTATTAAATTATAAAGAATCATATGCATAAATATGATATCATATATGATCTTTTAATATTGCATTCTTCCTAATATTTTAGTATTATCATCGTTTCGGGTGTTAACTGATTCTTTTTCCATTATATGATTCGTTATGTAAGACGTGTTTTTTATGGATAGGTTGTATCTTACTCATATCCATAATTATATAAAGACCATAAACATTACTTTTAATCATCAAATGAGAATTATTCTTGAATGGATATTATCGGGTAATTAATCTCATCGCGTTCGTGGAGACGGTAATCTGTACGTACGCACAGACACTACTTCTATTTCATTTTTCATTTTAAAAGGAATAAAAACCAAATTATACATTGGTATATTATTATTCCATTATAATATAATATATTATATGTTTTTCCTAAGTTCATTAAAACTTCCTTTATATGCTCTATGTATGGTATGAACGAGTCACATCACTTTGAGGGGTTGTAGTCCGCACTTCCTCAAATGAAATTATCGTATATATATACAACATGAAAAGTATAATGGTATTCTATG
Organism: Viscum album; assembly: GCA_963277665.1. Classification (NCBI taxonomy): domain Eukaryota; kingdom Viridiplantae; phylum Streptophyta; class Magnoliopsida; order Santalales; family Viscaceae; genus Viscum; species Viscum album. The sequence continues at coordinate 1,719,185,037 of OY728136.1, read as the reverse complement.
AAATGGAAATAAGAAAGATTATATATAAAATAAATATCATTAATATCATATTTAATTATAGTTCCATCATAATGGCCACCATGAGTGGCGGTAGAAGATAATTGAACAATCAACGTTTCGTGAGGTGTTTGGTTGACATCCACAGAAACATACTGTTCTTCACCCATTAAATGGATATGTGTGTAAGTGTAGTTATAATAAATATAATAACAATATCCTAGTATATTTAAGATATTGGTTTTGTTAGAAAATAATATAATAAGAAGATATTAGGGGTTGGTGAAGTAAAATAAAAAAATGAAGCTAAGAGAAATCTTTACCTTTAATTTGGGTATCTCCCTTTGGTTTTAACCAAAAAGGACGCTTGAAGTGCCTTCTGCATACGTTAAGGCTTCTAGTAGTAGGATAGAGATATAGTAAGATTAATTGGGCAATTTTTGGAGGATCCAAAAGGATTGAGAGGTGTGAGGAATTGGTTATAAGTGGTGTCCTTTTATAAGGGGGAGGAGATGCTCTTTAGGAAAAACTGAATGTATTATTTTATAATAAATTCATATTCAGTTTCTAATAGCTCAAAATTGAATTATTAAATTTATAAGGTGGGTAAGGGTAGAAATAATTTCAATCAATAGATTTTTGATAGGTTTGGGTCATTATATAAACCTTATCTTTTAGTTTTAACTATTAGTTAATTAGATTGTCATTTACCATGTCACTTTTTATTTTTATATTATATTGTCAATAAATGTGCTATATAAATCCAATAGACCCCAAAATGGTCCACTAATGACACACCTGTCATTATATAAGTCCTTTGGCAGATACGTAAATTTTTAGGAATAGAATATGAATTAATTGTATAATATTTGTTTTAAAAACTCTTTTTTGTCAATTTTGAAACTATTTAATAATTGATTTTTGTTAAAGTCTTAAGACCATTATTAATTCGAACCAAATTAATTTAATAAATCTTAATAGGTAATATTAACTAATAAAATTAGTGTATGGCATAAAAACGTTCAATGTATATATATTTTCACATTTACAATACTAATTATTTGATTATTTCATTAATAAGGAAAATACTGCATCATTATTGTGTCATAAAAAATATTAATAATGAAATGTGTAAAAATTATAAATTAGATACCATTATGTAGTAAATATTGTTATCTTTATAATGATTATTTATAGTAGAAAATATAACATATATAACTCTATTTAAAAATTGATTGGCTAAAAGATATATGCTTATGTCATTTTTATATTTACTTTAACTTAATTAATATAAAGTGTCATTATCACTTACATGTGGATCCATGGGGTCCCAAAATCAACCCAAAGATGCCAATGGTCAGAAATGTATCAACAAATAATGTTAATACATTTTTTAGGGTAAATTAATATTATTATAATATTATTTGTTTACCCTTATTTATCGGAATTACCCTTTAACTCTGGTAAATAAAATATTTACCGAAGTAATTATTCAAAATGTCTAAAAATAAGAATTACCTATTTATAAAATTTGGACATCCTGATTCCAATAATGGAATCCATTTTTTCAAATTCAAAGCACAGAAGTGATAGAAATTTAATTAAAATTAATTCCCGTCATCAAAACAAAAAGCGTGTTTTAACGAAATAATAGCTATTAAAAGATTGACACTTGTTTATGTCCGGTTTAATTGTGAAATTTTGTGCAATGAACAACATTGTATTAAATGGTAAAAAATATTATAAATATACTTTAAAACCTCTCAAATTCATAATTGATCACTATTAATTATTTCGATTAAAAAACTTGTTTTTAATTAAAATTTAGTAATTATCACTATTCATCAAAATATAAAAGTTATCTAAAATGTACAAAAATTTCACCCTAAGCTAATTATGATATTCCGAAACCATAAATTAAGTCCATTTTACGAAATAAAAAACCTAGAAGATTCATTTATTAATTTTAAATTAATTCCCATTGTCAAAACCAAAAGGCATATAAGAAACAATATATATCTAAAGATTAACACTTGTTTATGTCCAATCTCAAAGTGAAATTGCATAAAATGACCATCATTGGGTTAAATTGTAAAAATATAATATATTTAAACTTCAAAATCATTAAAATGTATAAGTTAACACTATAAATTATTTTGATTAAAAAAGTTGTTTTCAGTTCAAATATAGTATTTTTCACTATTCACCCAAATATGAATGTTATCAGAAAAACAACAAAGTTTTATTGAAACTAAATTTATTTGTCTCGATTCTAAAGAAGAAGATTATTTTATCAAATTTAATATATAAAGGAATAAAATATTGGATTTAAAAAGGATTTTCCATTGAAAGGCGGTAAATTTTCATTTCTTGAAAAATACTTCTTTTATCTAAAAAATGTATTTGTTCTTACATAATGTCTAAGAAACTCATAATATGAATTTTAAAATTATAAGGATTATATAAAGTTCAAAATTCAGTCAATACTATTCATAACCACTTTTGAATGTCTTGTTTGGTAATTCATGGTGTGCTAGAACTCGATGTTGCGTGTAATGAAAGTTATATAATTATTTCGAAGAAATAACGTACTATGAAATATTTGGGTGTTACAATTAGTCCTTTTTACCTGAGGTTGGTGAGATACCTTGCATGATAACCTTAATACTTTGATACCCTATTTCTTCTACACATGGTCATATGATGTTTATACAAAACCCATTAAGATAGTTCCCTCAGTTTCTAGATGATTTATTTTCTTGATAGAGTTAGGATATAAAAATTAGTTTCAAGATTAATTAATTCCTCAAAAGGGTTTGGATACACCCCAATTATTTAAAAAGTATTTAATCCTTGATAGGGTTTTATATTCCTCTTAGTTTTTTGATGACTTGCATCCCCAATAGGGTAATATTATTCCTTTGAGTATCGAGATGATTTGCTTCCCCGAAATGGTGTTGATATTCTATTATGTTCTCAGATGAATTATTTCCATGTTGGGTATAGATTACAACCTATGTATTCAATTGTTTGGTTTTTTTGGGTGGGGAGAGCTTCTCCTAGGTTATAGATGATGGTATAAACTCAAAGACACACTGACCCATGTCGAATTAGGTATAGTTGATCCAAGGTATCACGTTAAATCATAGTATCTATGGAGATTATTTATTTTTTATTCTAAACCATATTTATTATTCTAATGATAATATTATAGGTGTAAAACATTCATTTTTTCAATATTCACGGGTCTATGTTAATGATTCTATATTTAGTAATAATCCCATATTTATCTGAAAGCCATGATTCCCATGTACTCAAGAAGACATCACTGATAATAGGTTTAGGTTGGAATGAAGAATGATATTTGATTGTTTGGATGAATAGGAGGTATGGAGTCAACAGATATATGTGGTATTGGTTCAAGATTTAGTAAATCATCTTGTATTTGTTAATTTTTTATTTGACCGACATAGTGGGTAATCAGTCTAGATGTGCTAGAATTACACTGATTCTATACGACTATATTATTTCAAATTCGTTCATTATTTATGATTCTATACTAGTACTTCATCATAATATAATTTTTAATATAAATTCTTTTGGTTTATTTTTGTTGTTACTGTGCACTCTAACATGGGGGTACAATATTCCCATGGTAAAACCCAATACCCCTCCTACTAGTTGGAAGCCTCACTCAAATGGGGAGGCATTCCTGAGGTCAAGTAGTGACATAATCCAATTACTATATAGAAAACCATGGGGGAGATTTCATAATCATGACTATTGGGAGTCCACATATTCACATGAAGAAATAGTTATCATTAGTAACGGGTGAACTTTTTACAGTGTCAGAATGTTTACGGGCATTATAATGAGGTGGTTTCATACCACTTTTTCATTTTTCAAATATCAATAACATCATAAGGATTTCATATATATATATATATATATTATTTATTTAATATTAAATTCATTTAAATTCATTAATTGTTATAAATATTTTAGTTATATAGAACGAAAATCAAGTTAGATGATTTGGAATATTGAATGCACAGTATAATGAAAGGAAAAGTACTGGCTAGAAAAGGGTAAATAAATAATGTTGGTATAATATTTTTAATTAATACCCGGTAGTTTTTGTCAACTCCACCCACCACACCAAGAAATCTGATTTAATTTTTGTATAAGCATATCTCTTTTTTCATAGTAATTATCTTTTATAATGATAATTACTAATTTAAATAGTTATAGTTATATAAACAATTACTCAAGTTACATGGTATTTTGATTGAAGATGAAAAAATTTCCAACTTGTTATTGATAATTGTATAATTGCATGATTTGATTGGATACCCCACTATAATTGTATATATGAAGTATGTCAATAAATTATTTTTTTATGTACTATTTCTATATCAATTTTAATTGTATGTTTTATACAATAAATTTATATTATAGTTATATAGTCCCAATAAAACTTGATATTCTACATTATATTTACCCCATTTGAATTCCTGAAAAGTTATTCATCTAATTTTTTATTCAAAATCCATGCATCAAATGAGCGTGTTTTCAATTTGAAAGAAACAATTTATTTCTAAACATGTGGCACATAGTCAAAAATAATCAAACATGATCATATTTTCTTGATAATTTAGTTCAATAATAAATAAATCATTTATAACAATTAGGAATTAATCTCATATAAATATAACATGTAGTGTGGATCATAAGAATGAAAGTGTTTGTCTTCATTTTAAAAGTGAAATTTTCATTCACAATATGTGTCACATATTCAAATAATATAAAACAATCACAGACTATCTTGAATATTTATAAAAATGATTAATTATTCATTTGGGACTTTTATAAGTTAATCACAAAAATATTTGACAGAAAATGTGGTAGATAAAACTAAAAGATATCATGAAAAATTTAAAAATAAAATGTTACATCAAAAAATGCATCACATAGTAAAAACCAATCAAACATTCTTGTGGTGTGATGCTACTTTATGAACATTTTCCATGATTGGTTACTGTGTTTTAGTAATTAAACAAATTAATTTAATGCATGATGTATTAAATATGATTAAATTAGAGTGTATTAAATTTTATGGTGACATTTTATTTCAAAAAAAATTTATATAGTCTAAAAAAATTTTAAGGATAATTTTAGAAAATTATAAATGATTTATTTTTTAACTCTAATAATTGACCTCACACCACCCTAACAGGAATTATTTTGGTATGATTATATGTCTGTGTTTTCAATTTATATGTAAAATTTTATTACAAAGAAAAATTAACATAGTAAAAAATGAGAAGATATGATAAGGTTTTCATGATACAATATCAAAATTTTCCACGAATCATTTATTAAATATAGGAATCAACTGCAAGTCAATTTCATCATGGTGTAGATAGTGTGACTAAAAGTGAATGTTTTTAATTCAAAAGATCCATTTTAGTTAAAAACATTCTCCAAATTTTCAAAACTAATAAATTATTCAAGGAATTTCATTTTAGTTAATGAAAACATTCCATGATTCGTTTTTGACAGTTAGGAATAAACCTGACATTAATCTGACCTGCAATGTAGTATATCGAACACAAATTAATAATTTTAAAATAAAAAGTAACAATAATGTTCAAAACATGCATCAAGTAGTCAAAAATTATTACTCATACTTTTATAAGCAGGATACATTATGATAACATTTCATGATTTATTTGTGACCTATAATAATTAACCTCACATCATTCTGACATGCGATGTTCACTGTATGACTAAAAGTGTGTGTTTTCAATTTTAAAATGATATATATTTTTATTTAAAACATTCATCACATAGTCAAAACCAAGAAAACATTCTCATATTGTCATTATAATTAAAGAAAAATGTTCTTTTGTTCATTTTGGGCATGTTGAGATTAACTACATATCCTTCCAACACACTGGTTGGTTGGTATGACTAAAAGTACATGTTTTATATTTTATAGTGACATTTTAGATCAAAATATGCATCAAATTGGAAAAATTATAAAACACACATATATATTCTTCAAATTAATGTGAAAACATAATTTATTGAGTATTTTTCAATTGTAATTTACCTCATATCAAACCAACAAGTGATGTGGATGATTTGACAAAAAATGCACTTTTAAATTTATAAGTGTCATTTTAGTTCAAAACATGGGTCACATAGTCAACAAGCGATATAGATGATATTGTCTTGATTAATTATTAAATTGTTCAATGATTCATTTATGACCATTATGAATTAACTAATTGCTTTCTATATAATGATTAACATTTAATCAATGCTATGTAAATGATTAAAAACAAAAAAACTTGAGATCCCAAGCTTTTGATACTAAAGTCCTGTAAGTTATTAATACAGAATTTTTACCTTACAACAATAATAACTATAACTTATTCCTTTTGATATATTCTTTAAAATATCACTAAGTAAAAGGCAAAAGTATCTTCCCTCTATGGGTTATCCCTGGGTATTCCCTGATTCCCATAAATGATTTATACATGACCTTCCAATCATTTATAATATGATAGTATCATATGATATTATCTAGGAAGATGGAATAGAGATTCTATAGGGAGAGAGTATCATTAAGAGACTTGATATAGGATCATTAACTAACTATACATATGGTTAGGAATCTATTATTTAGGTTTCAAGTATTCTCCTCAAGCACATGCATTTAGACAGGTTTTTCTCAAATGCATTAGTAAATGCCAACAATTTCATCTCATGTAACCCTTGACCACACACTCTCCCATAAATTTAATCACATTAAACATGTAATCAATAATATAATAATTATAGGATATTTTAGTGTTAACTCATTAAAACTCCACAAACATAGATAAATCATAACTATTCCAAATGAATCGTACATTACAATTTATGGCATTACGATTAACCCATGTAATAGAACACAAATGACCAAGAAAACATATATAATATTTATATATAATAAAATATTATATGCCCTAAATGAAAAGATTTAATTCCTTTTCTATATATATATATTTTTTAATCTAGGACATACCATGTCATCCTACATGATATATCATGGATTGCAATAATATTCCTTTCAGTCTCTCACTAGCACTAAATCCCAAAATAATTTTTTCACATTTCAAATTATATAATATTTTATTCAAAAAAATTTTAATTGATATTCAAAACAAATTTTATATATCATACAATAAATTTTTTAATATTTTTATCAAATTCACCATGTTTCACATCATAAGAAATACCATGTGAATATTAATCTAAAACTCTTCTTTGGATAAAATCTATATCATTTTTAGATTAGACCACTATGTTTATAAAAACACACTCCACATTAGTTCAACCAAAAAGATTGACCCAATGGGCTATTATAGAATTGAAAAAAATTTAACATCAAATTAAAAAATGAATGAAAATTGTGGCCTCTTGCAAATAATAAATGATACACAATAAAAAAAGAGATCTACTGTAATCTCCACCAAATAGATATATCTCTATACTAGAGCCCACTAATTACATCATATGTAACATGTTAATTTTATATGATCAATTTTTAATATAAATCTAGTTACTATGGGAAATTTTGTATGTCAATCTCATATAAATAACTTATTCATTATCAATTATCAATGTCTATATTGACCAGTTTGATGAATAAATCACAAGCCATTCATTAAGAAGATGAGCACATCATATGCCACTCATCCAAGTAGATAATCACATCATCTATAACTTATAAAAATGGAAATAAATTTCCACGTTATATCTCAATTGTGGGCCTAAATATCATATTCATCACATTAGATGAAGGATATTTTCTTGGTTAATATCTAATCGATGATATAATCAGAAAAATACCCAACCACATCCAGATTTTCCAATCCAAAAAGCATTTTTAGTAATGTAATTTATGTATAAATATTCTCATGATAGTTATCTCACCAACCTTAGGTAGTTTGGATTGTAAATATGAACAATTAATTCCTATTATACCAAATACATAGTGTATAACACTCATTGTGGTGTACATTAAGGGAAATCAGTCACACAAATCATGTTTTGTTCCTCATTGGAATATTTTTTATTCTAATACAATAATTATACTCATGTTTACATTAACACTTCATTAAAAACAAAATAATACATGAAAAATATCAGTTACTTTTAACTGTAATTCACACATTTGGAGGTCAATTATCATTACACTTCTTGAATTGTATTTCAATATATATATATATATAGCCGACGTGAATTAATGATGAAGTGAATATTACTTTTTATATTACATGATTAATTTTATTTTATTAAAATATATTATAGTTTTAATAAAACTTTTCAAAATAACATATCAAAAAATCACATTAAAAGGGAATTATATGATCCTTATGTTTTTTTCCCATTGAAGAGTTATTTGACCTCATCTCATATCTTGAAATGTATATCCCAACAACACGTGATAATTTGATAAAACTCTCCCACTAATAATTTTAGTGAGTAAAAAAATATTATGATAGCTAGTTTGAATAATAGTGAGATTTATAAATTCTAATCATAATATGCTCGTGTTGTATTTATACATTAAGAAAACAATAAAATATTTATTTGTGACCCAGAAGAATAAACTACAGATTAATCTGACAAATAGGGTAGTATGTATGACAGCAAGTGTCTGTTGTCAATTTGAATGTGATATTTTAGTTTGAAACATGGATCATAAAGTCAAAACTAATAAAATGTGATTGAAATTTCATGATACCTAAGGATTAAGATTAACTATTAATTTATGAATTAATCAAATTACTTATACACCAACTTTCTACAAGGTGAGGTTAATATGAATGAAACTATGTGCTGTCAAATCAAGGAGACATTTTTTTCAAAATTTGTATCTCATGGTAAAAAAACATTCTTTAATTATTGTGATACATAATAAAATATATCCCTGATACATATTATTACATAATGGTATTAACTGTATTTCCATCTGAAACACTATTTTTATAGTGTGATTGAATATATATACTTTCAATTAAAAAATAATTTTTAGATAAAAACATGCATCACATAGTCAAAATGAGAAAATGCATTTATATTATTTTCATATTGTAGAAAAATAGTCCATGATTCATTTGAGACCAGTAAGAATTTAATGCACATAATTCTAATTGAAATTTAACATGAATTATATAACATTAAAATTAATTTTTTTTTCTTTATGTGATATTAATAAAATAAGCATTGTTTTCATTACAGACACATGCTTCTTTTTTATGGTGTTGGGTTGTTCATTTGAGAAGGAATCCTATAATAATTTTTTTTTCATTTGATGTAATTATTATTTTTTAAGTGAATTGTATATCAATATGATTTTCATGTACTGAAATACAATAATGTAAATCTATTTGTATTTAAATTGTGAAAAATACAAAATATTATCTTTCAATACTATAGTTAAAGATTTTAAAAGTGCTAGGAATATCTTTTATACACCACCACCCCCAGTATACCAGAGTGTAACCATGTAGTGATGATTATATTGGATTGATACCTTGCTCTGTGATACTCTTTAATCTTCATTGGAATTATAGTCCAATTCATAAAAGAGTGCATAAAGGACATGACACCCATGGGTAAACTCTATGACAAAAACCAGTGCTACAACTATTGGGGATAGTGTGGATCATCAACTATACACTACAGTGTAGGCTTCTAGAGTGACTGTATGTGCCAAATTAACTTCCTCACATCAATATTTACTTACAATGACCACTAGACAGAAAGTGAAAGGGCTGACCGAGTAGGTGCTCACACTCCAATATAGTGGTCTAAATGAGATCAGCATTATCTCTTCTGTTCCTCATTTCTATCGAAATAATAATATTTATGATGTCTTAATTTATTTTATTTATATTATGGTAATTCCCATTTCAAAATAATGATTTCTATTTTGGTTCATTAATAGTCTATATGATTAATCTAGACTATTGATAATAGTTTAATCATATCCATCAATTTAAGATCCTACCCAAATAAATTTTTTTAACAGAGAAATACTGAAAAATGTAATGAAGAATGAATTTTCAAAGTAATTCCTAATTAAAACAACTACTCATGAGTGGAATTGATAAGGAAATTAAACACCAATCCCTCAACTCCTAATCTACCACCCCTTAGGCGACTTACCACTCATGTTTGGAAGGAATTATACCACCCCTGACAAGATTATCTTATGAAGTGTGTGAAATAATGAAATGAATGGGAATAAAAATAATGAAACATAAGATCAATTGAATAATAAATCAACTTACATAAATAAAAAACTGTTCAAAATAAAAACAACTTTCCAGATGAAAAAAATTGCACAAAAGATCTGAAAAGAATTAAAGAAATCTAGAACTGAGAGCTATGATTTCCTAAAATGAGGGTTGTAATTTTTATATTTATTGGCCAAACCCACAATTAAGTATGAAAAAACAAGTATTCTGGGGACATATCATAGGGGAAACAACTATAAATTCAGAAAAATCTTTCCAAAATAGCTATTTCTTCATGTATTTCTTCAAAAATGGCCACTCTAGGCGTAAAGGAGTATACCTCATTATTTCATATACATCTCTCATTATCCTAATAAATTTTATCAGGTATATAATTCAAGGCAATAAACATAAAATACATTGTTCGATCTTCAAAACAACATGTGTAAACCCACCGTACTATAGTTCTTGTTGTGTTCCTCTGAGTAAAATGGATTGGTTTCCATTTATTTCTATGTAACTAACTCCAAAATGGAATTTACCTTAGAGTAATGATCCCCATGCGAGAGGATAAAAATCTATATGATAAGTGGCTTGAACACTCCATGAAATGTATAGATCTATTATCTGAGTTTCACTATCTTAGATGCTCCATGAATGTATTTAAAAAGTACAAGGTCATGATCAGATCCAAAATGTGACTTCATTTTCAATGTCCCCAGTTAAGATTTAATTTAATAATTAAAAGAAAAAATAAATTAAAAACAAAATTAGACAATAATATTTATAAGGATTAAATAATTAAAACATAAATAATATTTTATTTTAAAAATGGGATATCAAAGTCCACAATACATAATTTTTTATTATACAAAAGAAATTCAACAATTAATCCAAATAGTAAACTGATTAAATAATAGAGAAACAACACCATGAATTCCAATAACACAATATTTAAATTGTGTATCGTTTAATTTTAGCATTCTTATGTTGGGTTTCAATATATATACTAAGACATAATCAATGTTGTAGAAATAACAAGAAAACCAAACTCCTATGATCAACCATGCTTGAAATAGAAACCATTCTAAACAAATGATGAATTCTTTCTCCATTTACTATCTATGGATGAAAAAAATTATACCAACATAGAATTGTGGTATCCTCATTTCCCTCAAGGAAATTCTCCAATAACCATTCTTTTATCTTGGGAATTTATCCCCAAATGTGGTAACATGTCCTCCCGAATCTGATGGTGCCTTGCGCCACAATTGCCAAGAATCTCACCGTAGTGCCTCACCCCAGGGTTAATTGAGACTCATTTAAGGTCTTCCCATTAGAAAAACAGAGTAACATGTGGGAATTCCTGAGGAAATACCCTTAAATATATAGACTAAATAGATAGAGTCATAGACTACTCAAAACAATAACCCATATAACGACCTACACCTCTCCCTGTTTCACCATGGGAGATTCTCTAGACACCACACCCATGACATAGAAAATTTAAAACCCTATGGTAAACCTCTGTAGTTCTATATCCCCATATTACATTCACCAAATCCACAAAACTCCCATTTCATGCATTATAACCATCTCCAAGGTCACTACCATTGCATGGTGAACACTAAGAAGTCCAAACTCTACTACGACCTCTTAAATGCCTTGAGCACTCTCCTAACACCTCAAAAATGTTATAAAACCCAAGTAAGAGAGTAAAAAAGTTTAGTATCTTACTAAAAACTTAGATAATGTGATATAATTAGATGTTCATAAAAACATATGCACACCTTTTGGTGAATGCATCTTCCCATGTATTTTTATTAGTAATAATCCATTTTGAATGGATTAAAGGAAATCCATAATAAATGGATTAAATGGTTTACATTGATTAAAATAATTAAATGAATATGTTAAATGGAAATAAATTTATACTCATATGCTGAAATAGGATGAAGCATTTCATTAAATGAAACATGCCAAATATTGATATATAAAGGGATTAGATCTCCCCAATTGGGTACAATTGATTTTATGCAAGCCTTTTAATATTATGTTCCTCTTAAGTAATATTTTATCAATAGGTGAAGGTGTTAGAACCCATTATACATTTATGGAACCTTAAGAATCATTCTGGGATCCCCTATATAGTGTGATTCTCTTATATAAAAGAGGTATTCATTTATTATCATAGTTATCAACATGAATCACACTACATGAATGATGGATAGTGGAGGTGGCGATTGTCTATGTATTCATATTTATATTCTTGGATTACATTAGTTTTTTAAATTTTAAATGATAAATTGGTCGAATTTATGTTTTTCCTTCCACTACCATTCTTTATAAGATGAAACCCTAAAACCCTTCTATGGTATCTATGAATTTTTCATCATAGATTCAACATGTTAATTTCACAATTAAATTATGAACAAATATTATGAATTTAGACCTAGTTGAACCCTCTCAATGTTATATTATATTTTGACATAATGTTGGGAGAACCACTCAAAATTACATTTATATGTTAATGTAATATAGAGTGAATGGCATGGTTTACATTAACATTTCTATATATTCTGTGTCCTTAATGGGGGGAAAATTCATTGATGTTTAATGTAATTTAATTTTTTTATAAATAAAGGAATTTTTTTTGGAATATTTATAGAATTTAAAAAAGTTTCCTATAAATTAGATAACTAAAAAAATTTAATGGTTAATTTTAATGAAGTTATTGAAATAATTTCTATAAATATTCTATTAATATTAGAAATTAAAAAATAAGAAGAAATTTTTTTAGATTTAGATTTTTTATAAAATATTTACAAATCATATTAAAATGTATTTTACATTTGACCAAATTATATGGAATGCCCTTTAATTTTCAAATAGAGTGTTTATTATGAAATCATATGGGTAATTTACAATGATTTCTTATATTGCACAAATACGTAAATATATTAAGAATATTATATATAAAATTATAAATTTTTAATATTTAATTAATTTGAATTGTTTGAAGTAAAATGGATATTATTTAAGATATTATTGAGAGCATGGAATTTTTTTTATGAATATATTTTTTCATGATTTAAATTTTTTTAAATATGTGATATTTTGATTATATAAATAGTTTACAAGAGAGAAAACAGATTTTAAAATGTTAGAAATTCAAAATAATATCATATATTAATGTAAAATGTTTTATAGTGAATACGATGATAGATTTCATATTGAAAGTGGATATAAAGTGTCTATATAAAATATAATAGAATATTCATAATGTTTTTCTTGACTATAGAATGTTTTTTGTATGATTTTATTTATGTATAGGTCATAATATTTTATCTTGTGTTTAAATTTATAAAATATTCATTTATTTAGAATTTATTCATTTATTTATTTATGTATATATATTATATATTGAATTTGAACAATGTGTATGATTTATTTATGTGTTAAATTTCTTCTATGAGGTATAGCCTTGTATTACATGCTAGTTACAACTCCATAAAATGTTGTTTTTCCTCTACCTAGAATTCATTTTTTTGAGCAATAAGATAAAATTTAATTGTCAAATTGAGTTTTTCATAATAGGTATCAGATGTATCATTAATTTAATTCTTTTTTATATAATGTCTCAGTGGGGAGAGGGAGGGTCAGACTACCCACTAGAATGGAGGCATATGCCTTGTTCTAAAAAGGACAATGGTTATCTATCTATCTCTCTAGGATTACACGGGTAGATATTATTAATCTCATAAAAATCTATGAATTTACATGATAAGATCAAATAATTTATGCATATGATGAATTTGAATATGTACAAATATATTTGGATTCTATTTTCATGTGTGAAACACAAACTTGTGTGTTCCGTAAATGTAACACATTAATATGGTGTGAATAGATTAATTTTCTGGATGTAAGAGGGATTGAGAAATTAACTCTTTAGAAGCATGCATACATAATGGAATAAAACATGTGAAGATAAAAATTTATTAAGTTGAAATAATTATAAATTGAATATTTTTTATTTATATTAAATTGTTAATACCATTATAAAATCCAATCAAATACTAAGTGTGAGATTCCATCCAAATATATTCTTTTATAACCTCAGTAATTCAGTATAGCTAACCCTAACTATTAGGTGCTCATGGAATATCTTGTATAAGTGAAAACAGTAATAATTTGACCCTCACAGTTATATGCCATGTTTTTCTAATTTTAACAAAGTTACACTTTCTAGGGAAACCTGACGGTTGGGATACCATAAATATAGAGTTGAGGTTATCCATATAATGGATTGAGAAAAATTGTTAACCACTCAACTATCCAAATATCATAACTCTTATAATTGGTATGATTACATACCAAGGTAGTCATGGATTATTTACGGGATAGTCATTGTGATTCATGATTAAATATAGGTATTCCCTCCATAAATGTACATGATTTATGAGGTCAATATTTCTTTTGGGAGCACATTCATTAAATGTCCTTGATGACAATATTTAAAACTTTATACCCACTAACAAATATATCTTTATTTAATATTAGTGAAAAATTAATTATAATCATATTGAGGACACTGATAGTTATGGCCTATGAAACATTTGAAGATTGGGATCTAGGGTAGAAAATTATTATCAAAGCGAAGAATTATGACCATCTAAATTTGAATAGTATGCAGAATAATTTCTGTATTTCTCACTCTTGGGTATTAGATAATAGATGGGTTTCAGACATTTGTTCTAAAAAACACAGGCTGAGGGATAGAATAGAATTAACATTGGGTGATGTAGATCATCATATTGTCAATGGAGAATGATTTTTTACATTAGAGGTTAGAACATATTATCTAATTTTACCTAGTAGATTATCCCTTCAGTTTGAAATGTTTAATTATTCTCCTTATATAAATAGAAATTTGATTTATGTATCTTGTTTATACAAGAAGTTATTTTCTTTGTCTACTAAGACCAAAAGTTTTTCTATATATATTAATTAATGATTTATAAATGGTTTATAAATTCCTAATATGTATAATCATGATTATAAAATTTAGAATAAGAAGGTCAGGGTTGATTTCAATCCAACCTACCATTAGCATTGTCACCTTTGACATATAAATGAAAAAAATTTAAAAACTCCATAAATCTGTTATATTGGAATAATTCAATTATAAATCATTTAAAAATATGGAATATAATTTATTAGCAATGATTAGAAGAAATATTTTATTTTAGATTTGGAAAGGGTTGGTGGACTACTGGTTATCATCCATAGTGATGTGTGTGGACTAATGATCACACAAGAAAGTTATAGTTATAGGTACTTCATTAAATTTACCAATGGATTCATTTGGTATCGTTATGTTTCTCTGATTAAAAAAGTATTATACTCTGGAAAATATCCTTTTTTTGAACTAAATACATAATCCAATGGGAAAATGTATTAAGTTTCTATGATTAGATTGGGGTGGTGAATACTTGTGACAATAATTCATTGATCATCTAAGTGTTTGTATAATTTATTTATAACTCAATCTATATAGAACTCCATAATGTAATGGTTTGTCTATGATAAAGAATCATACAATATTATACATTATTTGATCGATGATGAGTTTATGTGACCTTACAATATCATTCTAAGATTATACTATAGAGATTTCAATATTCATTCTAATCCATGTTCCATCGAATGTATTGTAAAGACACCATTTGATATGTAGTATGGGAAAAATCAAATTATGTCTACAATGGAGATTTAGATTTGTTAAATTTTTTTATGTTTCGATTTGAATAAAATAATCCCTAAATAAAAAACTTTATTTATGGGTTATCCCAAATTGATTGTGGGATGTTGATTCGAGGATAACATGAGAGAAAATTTGAAATTAGAGATGTTCCATACAAAAGATGGGGAATTATGCTGAAATGGAAGTTAATATAGTCCCACAAAGAGTTATGGAAAAAGAGCACACTCAAGCTACACAAGAACCTAAAATGTCTATGTGGATTCACAGTGAAGAAAAAAGATACAAATTTCTCCAGAAATATGATAATGAATTAATGATTATAAATGATAAGCCTACTACCTATTGGGAGTCCACTAAGAATTATAATTATAAGGAATTGTTTAAATCTACGAAATTTGATGGACTCTATGTACACAAATAATATTTGGAACATGGGGGATTCACCTAAAAGGGTAAGACCCCTAGGGAGAAATTGGGGTTCCCATAAGAAATATACCATGGATGGTATAGTTTCTACCTATAAAACATACATTCTGGAAAAAATTGTTCATGAATTTTCATGGTATTAACTATTAAGAAAAAATTTCACCTATTGTGATGATTATGTTGAGTTGGATATTACTCACCAAAACAACATACTTTGATTATGAGATATATGAAATAGATGTCAAAACAACTTTTCTTAAAGGAAATTTAATTAATTATATGTAGATAATAAATTTTGAAGGTTTTGAAATGTCAATTGAGACTGCTAGGGTATGAAATATGTAATTATCCATTTATGGACTAATGAATGATTCTTAGATACCGATTGTCTGGTTTGATAATGCAATGAATGATTTTAGTTTCATCAAGAATGTGGATGATTATTGCTTATATAGGTGGATTAGTGAGTGGGTAGTGATGTTTATAATATTGTATAAGGATTAAATACTACTTATCAGAAATTTCATCTTATCTCTTCTCTATGTGAAGATATAGTTGGGTTAATTATACTTGATAAAAGAAATGGGGGAAGCATCCTATATACTCTGTATGGATATCTATAAATATATATATCTTATTATATACTTAGATCTAGTTTGGACAATTAAATTAGTAAATTGATAAATAACTTTATCATGGATAACACTAAAAAGGGGTCATTACCATTGTTTCATGGAATGAATCTTAATAAGATTCATGATCCTTCAAAATACTAAGAAATGATTAAGATAATTATTTATGCTCATTCCAAAGGACCTATCAAGATTATTATGTTGTGTAATAAACTTGATTTAACATATATTCATAGAATTATAGGTAGATTCTATTCCAATTCGGATGAGAGTCGCTAGATTTTTATAAATAACATTCTTATGTACCTCATAATGACATGGAATATATTATTGGTATTTGAAGGAGAAGATGAGCTCTATGAAAAACTTTACACATAATAATGTTTTAAATCAAATAGAGATGATATGAAATGTATATTTGGATTAGTTATTTTTCCTAAATTTTGGAGCTAAAACATGGAATAGTTTCCAAAAATCACTATAGAAGACTTGAATATAGAGAAAGACTACATCACTACATCTGATGTTGCGAAGGAAGATGCTTGGATCTAGAAGTGCATATCTAAACATGAGGTGGTTCCTAACATTTTAGGGGAAATAAAGCACTATTATGGAAAAAATAGTGCTTTCACACTTCATATGGAACCCCAGACTCACCAATGGACTAAACACATCCTTTGGAAAACCATCTCATAAGGAAAGTTATTGAGAGATGTGATGTAATGATATGTTGGGTTGTTACGTAAGGAATTGTTGTGGATCTGTAGATGAATCCATTTCTACCACAACAATAAGAGGGTTGTGTTAGGCCTCTCTGTATTCAATAATTTCAAAATTTATGTATTATATATATAATATATCATGATTATATAATAATGTAAATATGTATATATCATTCATTTGTTTCTACTGCAAGGTTATTTTACAAGAATGGTAGAATGATTATATTCACTCAAAGTACAACTTTGAGTAGTCCCTAATCGATGATTATCATGAAGTGTTATATTTTTTCATGATATGTAATGATTATAATTAATAAAATCATATACTCATTGTAAAGGGTTGTATATAAGATATAAGAAATAGATTCATGAGGTAATAATTATAGGATGATTACTTAGACTAGATCGATAATGTATATCATTTGGAATGTTATAAGATCATGAATATACTTATGAATGTATGATTATTATCAATCCTCATAATATGATGTTAGAAATATACCTATCATGATAACTTCATACATTTAAACCTTTCTTATGGAAGTTAAAACAAAATAATATAATCAGAGGGTCTTTGGGTATGTCGTTGATCATGTATTTGGTTAAAGCACCTCCAAGATGGGATTTTTTCACTTGTAGGATGAGTATAAACCTATAAACCATGATTTAATTAGACTCATAAAATTATTTTCCATGCTTATTTTTGATATATATGATGTGTTCAACTACTAGGATGAGGCACATGTGATGTTCTCATCTGTTAGATGAATGATATGTGATGTATTCATCAACCTAGTCAGTAAATTTTTGATAATAAATAAAATATGAGTTGGACTATTCTAGATTGACATGTTCTATTTATGGTTGTCACAATGTGACACCTCAAAACGTATTTTCTATAATTAATTAATTAGTAAACTATTATTTATTTTGTCACTATATTTATTTGAAGAACAATTCTAAAATATTCCAAAAAAATATGAAATTATCTATGTCTTATGTTTATAATATTGATAGTGCTAACCATGCCGAGACCATGCTAATTTGGTATTTAGTTTATAGATAATTTTTTCATGGTTGATGAGTGGTCAATATTACCATGTGATCCAACCATGTTGGTGCCTTTCTGTGAGTAGTTAAAGAAACATGGTTGGTGCTTGGTTTGTGTAAGTCTAATGGAAACTGTGTGATGTACCTAGTTTTAAAATATTTTGATGATTCAAAGAAATATCCTCCTAGATTTTACCCCTAAATACCCACCCCTATCACCCATATTACACATATTACTGAAGGAATCCCGCACTCACACTAATCCTCCTCTCCTACTTCGATTAATGGGTGATTTCTTATGATTTCATTAGGAATCATTCTTGGTAAGAGCTCCTCTCCCTCCTCCTCCTCCTCCACCGCATCCTCCCGTTTTTCATCTTTTTTCAATGATTAGTCATCCCTCATTGTCATTGTATGTTCCTTAGAAAAAACATTAGTGTTTTCTTATCCAAATTTCATTCTTTGTGTTTATAGTGTGTGAAATGGGTTATTCAAACCTTATGCTCTATATTTTTTAAGGGATCCCATGATTCACAGTCTCCCACCGTAGGTGTTTTTATGTTTTTGGTTTTTCCTAAAATGTTTCATCCTCTTGAGAGTGTCAAATTATTTCATTTAAAACTAGATATAATATTTTGGTTCTAAGGGATATATAGATTAATGTTTCCCAAGTGTTTTAAGTGATTCCAGTTGATTTCTAAATCGGTTATTGTAGATTTTACACAAGTCTCTATCTGCACCCAAAGAATACATTATGATTTGGATTTATAATATAACTAAAGTGAATTTAAATGATTAATTTGGTGTTATATAATTATTTAGCGTTGTTCATAAAAAATTATTAGGTGATTCATGACATTAATGTAACAATAATTTTGGGTTTCCTCTTTTTATATTTTTGTATCATTTTTAGTTTATCTATATGTTTTTTATTTTGGTCTAATGCTTTGGATGCCTATTGACATTTTTGGTGCTTAGACACAAACACACACACACACATATATATATATATGTCTGTGTGTGTCTGTATATATATATACATGTGTAAATATTCACATAAGGATATTTTAATTTGTACCTTGATACATGTTTATTGAAATATACATAATTTCATATGTGTATAATGTTGAAAAAGGAGGTTTTGAAATTTAAACTAAAATTTGTACTGGTTTTAAATATATTTTAAAATAACTATTTTTATGTGGTTTTGTTTCATTTAAATTGATATTTGAGCTTAAAATGTTTTTGGGAAAATATTTTCAAGATACTGATTGAATTTTATTCATGTTTGGAAAAGGGGTTCTGGAAAGGCATTATTGTTCCATGTTGTGTTCTTGATTATGGGGTGATATTGCTACTGGATTGAATGTTTTCTATGTAGAATGTTTTTGAGGTTATCATATGGAATACTATAGGTAGATAGGTAACAAGAAAGGTTTAACTCAATATATATGACTAATTATAGCTAGGGTTAATTTTCAGTGTCCATGAAAGGCCCCGATTGTTTTACCTATTGGGGTAACACAGTGGACTTGTGATCTTTGACTAATTCATAATTACCTTCATAATATATAGATCAGATCTCCCCACCTTTTGTCCTAGATCATATTTATGGTGTTACCAACTATTTTCATCCCACTTTCGATTTTATAGATGTTTTTTTATCATTGTTTATTTTCTTTTATTCATCTATATATTTTACCGCTTTATCACTTAAGTTTTTTTAACTTGTATTATTTATTAACCACTACCCATGATCTATTCTATTTATTTTATGTCCACTCTGGTTGTATAACATCTGTTCATTTCATCCATTAAATTTTCATTTTATTACCATGGGTTTTCCATCTCGATGCCATTTTTTAATGTAAGAAAAAATAACGAAATTTAAATGCATGTTTAAAATTGTTTGGATATTTTAAAGGGATTTATAAAGGATTGTTTTTAATAAATGACGTCTAGGAAAAAAAATCAAGTGGTTTTTTAAATTTATTGAAAAATAAATGGATTTTTGTAAAATGGTAATATTTGATTTTTAGTTTTCACATGCACCATCATAAAATATATTTTTTAAATTTATTTGAAACTAAAATATTTTTCATCATGGAAAATAAAATAAGGGACTATATGGTGATTACCTAGGGGAATTTTGTGATTAAAACCTACGTACAATATTCGATGTCTATAGAATGTAACCCCTTTGTAAGTTGAGGATTTGATTTATGGCATTGCTTATGAGTTTGGGTGGTGAATGATCTTAGGTCCTAATGGATGATTTGATCATGAGTGTTTGCGTTTACTTTTAGTAGTTTAGACCATATACGCATTTTGGATTTTATTACATTAATTGTTGGTTCACCATAATTGTGGAGATCTGGTCATGATCTCATGGGTTATTTATATGTTTTGATTTGGTGGTGAGACTTGGGATATATTTTCATATGTTTTATATTTTTCTTTGTCTCAGTTTATTTTAAACATTCATTTATACATATTGTTTGGTTTAGTATATACATACAACTTATGGATGGTTTATAGTAAAATTTTGGAAAATTCCATAGTTTTTTAGTATTTTATTCCTTATTGAAATAATCCCAAGTAGTTTATTTGGATTTGTATGATGGATCACATCATACCAAATGTTGAGGAGTCCACTCTATTATGTTGATATTCTGTTCTAGGGATAGTATATGTGGAAGCCTCGACTGATTTTTTACAAATGTTACCAGAGCCCAGGTTCTTAATAGGGCCTGTATTTTCAAATTTTCCTTTTTATTAGTGTTTTTATTTTAGTTAGAGATAGGATTTTTAGAACTAATGAGGTGGTTTTAGGAAGATTCTCCTGATCCATGACTCAATCTAAACCATGAGTCTCCATTAGAAGTTGTTGTTTCATTTCAAGGTTTATAGTTTTTGGCATGTTTTATTTTAAATACATTGTGTTTGGAATTGCATTAATGTCATATGATTTTATTGATGTATTTTTTGTATTTTTTTCTCAATGAAGAGTTGATCAATTGGTATACATGAGATCACACAACTTGATAACCAGTATGGAGCCTATGCAAATAGTTATTTAATACCCTTAGTGACAGCTGTGTGATTTTCATTTGTTCCACCTAGAAAGGGGGCCAATTATTGCATAGACATTGGTCCAATGTTTCTTAACCTTATTTTTTTTATGTCGATTAACTGGGGTTTTTAGTTTTTATGGAATAATGTTTTGGAATTTAAATTTTTTTTCAAGGGATGATTCAATATTTTAAAATGGAATTATGCATTTTGATATTGTTTTCAATTTTTTTAATGATTGTTGGATTTTAAAAATGTTGACAGCCAGTTTTGAGTTAGGTAAAGGGGGTATTCATCAATAAATATATTAGGGGATGGAATACATTGGCCTTTTGAATGAGAAAAACATAGTTTTAAATAAAGGATATATGTTTCAAAAATTATTAACGTAATATTCTAAATAAATTTAAAATATCCTAGGAGTTTTGGTATTTAGAAATATTTTTAATAGAGAAATTGTGGGGTTTAAAAAATATTTTCTTAAAAGGGATTTAAATTTTTAAAATTTTATGTTGTGCATTATAAAATGTTAAAAGGGATGATTTTTATTAGTTTAATGTTGGTATGTCTATTTTTGATGGAGTTTTTTGTTGATTTCCATAAAATTGTATTTAAATTTGGATTTGATTTTGTATGGGATTTGTTTTTCTTTGAATGTAAATGATTGGGTCTTGTCATATTTTTATTATTATTGTCTACTCCCCTGAAAGGAATAGACCAATGTAGAGTTTGGGTTATCATTGATTTTAGATGTATTTTGTTGAAAAGGTTATGTAGTAATTCTAATCTTTCATACTTCCTTTGATCCATAGATGTTCTTATGGTAGTGAAGATTTTTGGAAAAAGAAACTCAAAACAGTTGGTGAGGACTCGGTATGTGCATCCAAGTGACCTGAGGTCAAAAAAAGTGATGGGGTAATTTCATGGTTATTTTAGTGCACTCTACAACAGTTACTGTTTAGTATAGTAGTAGACAGAACTATTCCCCTATTTGGGCCACTAGGCCACCAGCATGGTCTTTGGGTTTTCAAGGCCTTCGGGCCTCCCAAGGACTTTAGGACTGTATGCCCTTTAGGCCACGATAAGGCCTTCGGGTCACCTCAAGGCCTTTGGGCTACATGATAAATGCATTTTCCCCAAATAGACTCTACAAAAAAGGAGCATCCTTAGGGGAAGATTTAGAGTAGGCGCACCCACGTTAGTAGAACTAACAGATTGGAAGAATGAGAGGGTATGGCTATGCCATCGGGACGAGCTTGTTCTTGCACGAGAAGCATATCCGGACAACCATGCAAACTTGGAGATCTACCATCATCATGCAGATGTTGGGAGGGGTAGTTCCATGTATTTATAATATGGTCAAATTACCTAAGACCTTCAGGTCATGTAATGTCTCATTAGCCTATGGTCCATGTAATATCCAAAAATTCCAATGGGAATTATAAGGGTTCCCCCTCATCCCTTGAATGGGTGTTATAAAAATCAATAAAAAAGAAGGCCTTCGGGCAATTCGGGGAGGGGGGGGTAGTGGAGATTGTAGGGTTTTTTGTCACATTAGAGTCTGGAGACAATTTATGGTTAGTGTGTTTTGATTTTGGTTCCATGATTGTTGGGGAAGACCTAGGGAATGTTCCTTGGGTTCCCCGGATGGGTTTTGGGCTAGTAGAGATAATACACTAACTACTATTCATTGCATTTTGTTAGGGTCGCTGTGATTGGTGTCTCATGTTTGTTATCCTAGTCATCAACGTTCTTGTTCCTTTATCCATGAATCAAACCCAGGTTGTTTGAAGATAAATATTTTTGGTGTATTCAATTTTTCTTTTTTTCCTAGTTGGTGTGTAATGAGAAATTCCGTGTTTCAATATTTATGGTGTGTTCTTAAGGTTGTGACCTCTATATAGAGTGGATCAATGGGACTTTTGTGGTACCTCTTCTCCTATTCATTTGACTATCAATGACCAGTTTCCTTTTTTAGGTTGTCTATATTTATGCCTACTTAGAGTGTAAATTTTTTTGGTGAGTTTCATTATGATACCTTGATTGAGTGGTTGTACAAGTATTTTAGAATCAGGTTCCATGGGTTGTTTTATTGAAATATTTTTGGGATTAATTCCATTATTTTTTATCCAATGTGCTTGTGGAATTTTTAAATTGTTGGGATACACACTATTGGACATACTTTAATTTTTTCCCCATTATTAGTCTGGTGTGGGTTATTCTTATAGAATTTATATATTCTAGTATATTTTGGAGACACTTATAGTGTATTAGTTTAAATTTGTTTTAATGTTTCCTAGATATTGTGTCATAGCGTGTCCTTATATTTTATTTAAGTCTTTTCATTGTGTATCCTCCTTATGTTTAGTGGATATATTGGGACATAATGTGTTATGGTAGGAATAATTGTGACACCCAACCCATTATTTTATTTTATTTAAATATTGGAATTTATTTTTTCTCTAGAGTTTCATGCTAGACCATTCGAATGTTTTGGGAAAATATAAGAAATTATATTTATTGCACAGTGTTCACATGGTCAGTGTTAACTATGAGATGATTGTGTAAATTGTGAATTTAGTTTAATTATCCATTCAAAATCAATATCACATGTTTTGGATAACCCAGTTATTCAACTATGTTGGTGTCCCAGCTTTCGCAGTGAAGGGTGCGTGGTTGTTTCATGGTTTCGGTAAACAATTCGACAACCATCCAATGTTGACAATTTTAAGAAATTTTAGAATTTAAAGAATACAACTCCAACAATTTTCCCATATTCCATCCCCACTACATATCAACCCTTAATAATACACAAATAAATTAACCCCACCACTTGAAACACTCCCACTCCACATCCAAATAATGGGAGATTTATTACAATTTCAGAGGGAATTTGTCAATGTAAGAGCTTATCTCCCTCATTTTTTATATTCTTCTTCTTCCATGATTTTTGTTCCATACCACTCACTATGTGTTCCTTATCCAAAAAAACAAGGGTATTATTGTTATAAAATCACTTTCCCCACAAATCTATGGTGTACGATGGGTTATTCAAGCATTTCACTCTCTATTTTTGAAGGATTCACATCTTTTACCCTATACCAAAATATGTGTTTCCATGATTTCCATTTTTCAAATTATGTTTCATGTTCTTGGTTGTTTCAAATCATTTTATTTAAAAATATATATTATATTTGGGTTTTAATTTATATAATTATACTTATTTGTATAAATCATTTATGATATTTCCATTGATTTCCAAATGGATCCTTAGGGAATTTTCCCTATTTTCTATCTACACTTAAATAATAAATGATTATTTCGATTTATAAAATACTTACGGTGGGTTTTAAAGGGTAATTATGTCTGTAAATATTAATTGGGACTTTTTATGATGTTTTTTAGGTAATTCATTAGTTTAAGGTAATAACTGTTAATGGCTTCCTAATTTGGGAAATTTTTTTATGTTTATTATTTTATCCATTTATTATTATTTTTTGTGGGATATTATGGATTCCAATTATCATTCTTGGTTCATATAGTTATATATATGATTATATATATATATATTTTTGTACATATTCAAATAAAGAAATGTGGATATGTACATTTCTATATATTTATTATTATATATATAATTTTATATGTGAATAATGTCTAAAAAGGGATGTTTTTAAATTTAAATTATTGATTGAACATGGTTTTTAAATGTGATTTCGAAGTGGTATTTTTAAATGATTTGGTTTCATTTAAAAACATATTTGAGTTTAAAAAGTGTTTGGGAAATCATTTCAATGATAATATTTGACTATCATTCAATTTTTGAAAAGTGGTTTCTGAAAGATGGAATGGTTAAAAGTAAAACTTTTTATTGTGAGATGTTATTACAGTTAGATTGAATGATTTCTTAATGGGATTTTATTTTGGTTATAAAATAGGAGACCATATATTGGAGGACAACTAGATAGGTGATGATCTATATTTAGATTTAATGCTAACTAGGTGTCATTTATGGTGTCACTAAGAGGCCTGAGTGGTATTACATGTTTATTTCATATAGTTAGATTGTGTTATAATAGAGATTCCTAGTTAACATTAGAACCAATAGTTTGGATCTCCTCCCCATGTGGCGTTGTTTATGCTTTTCATGTTGAAAATTATTTTTCCCCACTCTCACTTTTATGGATGATGTTGAGATTGTTTTTATTTTCATTATTAATTTCAATTGTTATCACTTATGAAGTTTAGTTTTTATTTATCACACGTATTATTTATTACTCACTCAATATGATATGTTTAGTTTATTTTATCTTCACACTACGGTTCTGTGTATTCTTTTTAATATTTTATTTGATGTTTCATCTCACTACCTTGAGTTTTCTTTCTCGATTTTCATATTAGAGTAAGCTAAAAAAGTTTAATTTCAACGGAATTTTTTATATGGATTGTTTTCTTTAAAATTATTTATAATTCGGTGTTTTTTATAAATGTAGAATATGATAAGGAAATTAATTTAAAGTGATTATTTTCATCTAATGAAAAATGGAATTGATATTTTGTAAAATGGTTTTATAAGATGTTTGGTTTTTATATGCTCACTCTTAAAAGTTATTTTCAATATTTTATCCAAACTATCATATTTTTTTTATGGAATAGAAAATCATGTACTCCATGGTGATTACCTACTAGTTTGTCGAGATCTCACCCTACTAACACCACTAAGTGTCTATAAACCATGTGACCCTTTTCATGTTCTGTATTTGATTCATAGAATATGATGGAATTTTGGATGAAGCATAACATGAGGCCATATGGGATTATTTGATCTAGTATGTCATTGTTTACTTTTAGTGTTTTAGTATTTTTTTTACCATACAAGCCTATATAGAATTTTTTTACTCTAATCAATGGAAAAAATATCTCTGGAGACCACATGATGATCATCAAGGTTATTTATATTGTGAGAGTTAAAGGTGATCTAAATGATTTATTTTTCACATTATTAATATATTATTTTGTTTTCATTTATTTTATTTTTTATATCCCTTTTTTTGTTTGGCATGGATGACTGTTAACTATGCAGGTCATGCGAAAATTTATTTAAACACTACTTTTTTATAAATTTTATTTATTATGGTGTAATCATCCCTATTTGTTAATTTTGGTGGTTATTAAGCTTATTGTCAATCTGAGAAAATTGAGGACACCACTACAGTTATGGAGAATGAATTTTATTAATGATCTATTACATTGATAAGAGATGATATTTTTCAACACTAAACATAGGACTCATAAATGTGAATTTAAACGGTGTTTTTATTACACTGATAGAAATCAGACGTTATCAATTTTAACATTATAATTGATTTATAGGAACATGAAATAGCTATTCTTCATGGTTATAAATTTGTATCACATGGAAGTTTTATAAATTCAATGAGGTCATTCATTATATATGATGAATTCTCATCCCTCTAGAATGCCATAATAATAACTTATTTTATTTTTGATTTAAATGATATTGAGTGAAATTTTAATGGATAATTGAAATTAAATTTGAAACTGTCACTAGGCCTTCTAAGACTCTAGTGATAATTTTTCATTTCTAGAGTTCAAATGAATCTATCATACTATTCAAAACTATTCTATAAAAATAATTTAACATTAATCTGAAATTTCATTAATTATGACCCAAGGAAATGAAATCTATATCTAAGACCATTTTAAATTTTTGTGTGATATTTAGTCCCTAGATCCATGTTCACCTAATTTATAACACCACCACCCCAGGATGGAAGTAATTTCTAAGATAGAGAAGCTCTTGTGTAGACTCTGTAATAATAAGTTGTGCTACAACATTAGGGGCTATTGTGGAAATCCTAATATACATTATTACAAAGGCTACCAGAGCCATTGTTAGTGCCACTTTGACTTGGGTGACTCTCTTCAATGCCTTCAACAACCTGATTTAATGTGTGATGACCGGAAGAGGCACTTCTCACTCTCAAATAATGGTCCATGATCTATCTTTGTAATTTTTTATTCCCCCAATTGCTCATAATGTGATCAAAAATGGTTTGGTAAGTAGATTGAGGTCCAAATGCATGTTATATAATACAAATGATTGTGATTATTTAAATTAATTGAACACATATATCTGAATAATTATTTTTATTATGATTAATTATTTATGTATTATTAATATAACATAAGATTATACAAACAACCAATTCTAAATTAATGATCCTTCTTATGATCGATCGTGTTCATGAGTGTAGTGTGGATATGTTAAATAGGAAATAATATATATATATATATATATATGATATTATATATATAAAGTTATGTTTAATTATATTCATTTGATGTGTGTATTATATTGAATGTATTAAATAAATGCAATAATAAATATATATTTCATTTACCCAATGGTTCAATTATTAATTACAATCAATTATGAACAAATTAATTGGATTGACAATGCATTGGATATGATTTAATGAATCATGGTCATAAATGTAAATGGATTCATTAATATGGCTGATGTGTTGTTATTTAATTAAATGCTCCATGGATATATAAATATATAAGGGGATTAGATCCCTCTTATTGAAATCAATAAATTGTGAGCAAGTCTCTAATTTTCGCTCTTCCTCCCATGCTATTTTATATCATCTGAGATGATGACACTATCACCCCTTCATAATTCAAGTATCCTCATAATACAATCATGGATCCATTGGTTTGCGTATTCTTTCATTAGAGGCGTGTTTTTTTCACTACTTCATGATGTTCATCAAGAACTCTACATTGTCAAGGAAGTAAAAGAGTCATGTAATTGGAAATTTCAAGGTATGTTGTTTACACAGTTTATTTAAGCATTGATTCTCAATGATAGATCTGCAGGTGTTTGGGTTTCCTTCTACTACACATAATTTTGTGATGATCATAAAAAAAACTCATCATTAGTATCAAAGGACAAGGATTATTTGATAAATGAACATGTTTATTCATTTATGAAAAAAAAATTACGAGTAAAATGATATTTTTCAATCTTGGATATAAAAAATTAATAGTTCCTATATATTACTCTTTCTTATGAAAATAAATAATTTATTTAGTTTTAATCAAGAAAATTAAAATTTGAACTAAATTATGTTATTTATAAATTTTTAATAATTAATTATAATAATGAAAAGGTATTTCAAAATATTTAAATAAATTTATAAAAATGTTTTATAAATTAATAAACTATAAATTGATTATGCTTAATTGAAAAATATATTTTTTATACCTTCAAAAGAATTAAATGGCCTGATATATGTTATATAAATAAATCATTTATTTTGATATCATAAAAGGAAATTTTGAAAGAGTATATAAATTCCATCATATATGAAATTTACAATTTATAAAAATGTCTATATTAATGATAATGAATTATAAAATGTTTATAAATCATGAAATATCAAATAAATATCATTTAATATAAAATATTAAAGGGTCAATACTTATAATAATATGAAATATTTATACTCTTCCTAGCTGATAAAATGTTTTTAATTAGCATTTATTTATGAGAAGTTAATAAATGAATCATATTTAGAAAAATAAATAAATTCTATCTTTATTAAATTTCATTAATATTCTTGTTTTGTTCATAATTAATTAATTTTAAATTATTCAGATTAAAGGGCCTTTATTTGGGAATTATTTAAGCCACATAAAAGGGTGTTTAGTTGATATGATAAATATTTAAATAATAATTATGTAGATGATATTTGGATTATATAGTAGGATTAAATAATACAAATTGAATTTTTTATATCTTGAAATTCATATATTAATATTTATTTAAAATGGAAATTCCCGATTTTGAAAAATATGAATGAATTAAAATTGAAACTAATATAATGTTTTTGTATTCAAAATTATGGAATTTTCAAAATGTGAAAAATGTAATTTTGAATCGTTATATAATTATCTTATATTTATGAAATTATTCATAATTTTTTATCTCGATTTTAATATTTGAATTGTTAATTTATTTAATGAATACTCCTTATTTTATTAATATTTATTAAATTTTTATATTATGAATAACTTAATGTCAAAATTTAATTGATTAATTGAATCTTTGATAGTGACTTTTATATCATTTTAGGTTTGATATAATAAAATTTAGTTTTCGTCATCCTTGACCTCAATTTTTCATTTTAGTTATGATTTTGAGAATAGTTGTTAGGAAATGTTTGTGAATATTATGTGTTAAACTTATCTTGAATGGACCTATTTCATAAGTTCGCTATGATTTTTCTTCCCATTGGAGGTAAGTCTTGGAAACTTGATGATTTAGTTCGGAAGTTGGTCTCTATTTGGGGGTTATCAGGTTGGAGACATATTCCCTTGGGTCATGGTTTCTTTCACATCATTTTCCCATCCGAGGACTTAAAGCGAAGGGCAAGGGGGTGCGGCTCAATTTCCATAAAACTAGGTACGATTTGTTTTTATGAGTGAGATTTTAATTTTAATACCTTTTCAATAAAAAATACTAGGCTTCAAGTCTGGTTCAAAATTATTAGCCTTAATTGGATTTTGTGTCATACTAAGATCTTTTCTAATATAGCCTCTTCAGTGGGAATTCCGATAAAAATAAACAGGAATACTGAGATTGCAAAATTTGGGAATTATGCTAGTGTACCGGTGGAGGTTGATTTGGGCTCTAGCTTGATCCATAATGTTGTTTTATCAGCATTAGATGATGATATTCCATTAAAAGGGGAGTATGAAAGATATCTTGATTTTTGTGTAGAGTGTCAAACTATTGGTCATGTTAAAGTTAAATGTCACATGAATGTGTTTTTCTCCTTTTGTTCCTTAAAAGGGCACCATGAAGCTTCTTGAAGGAAGAAAATGAAGAAGCAGACCTCAAAAACCAATGTGGTCCCGCCTTGTGATGTACAACATCCCAATGCCAATTTTGGCAAGGGATTGTCACAAGAGTCCCATGGGTCAGGGGAGATGGTTGATATGTTAATGCCAGGAGTGACTGAGGGCGACTCCATAATAGGATCTGCCCCTACATTTGAGGGCCAACAAAATCGGAGTGATGATGGGAATCTTTCATGGATCCAATAGTAAATCAATAAGTTAAGGGAATCTCAGGGAATTCAAGGAAAATGGGATGATATTGGGGATGACTCCAAAAAAACCATCTTATAGTCAGGTACTTTCCAAAGGAAAAAATGTGGTTGTGGATGATAGAATTTTTCAACCTGTTCCTCCAAGGAAAGTGGAACATAGAAAATATTACTCCTACCTGAAGTCGACTATGGTTACCCGGTCCCATGGTCCTGTTGATTTTGATTCTGGTTGGTATTGTGATGATGACTCGAATCAATATG
Source organism: Viscum album (assembly GCA_963277665.1). Taxonomy (NCBI): domain Eukaryota; kingdom Viridiplantae; phylum Streptophyta; class Magnoliopsida; order Santalales; family Viscaceae; genus Viscum; species Viscum album. The sequence goes on along the minus strand of OY728136.1, from coordinate 1,719,153,669 downwards.
AGTATGATTTTTGAATTGGCATGAGGGAATTAATGATTTTAATACCCCAACCTTCTACTTTATATATTTTCTTTTTCTTAATAAAAGGTTTGTGCCCTCACATTTCTATTAACTATATCTTAAGTAATGTATCATCGGGTAGAGGGACTTTGGGTTAGACCCCCTAATTTCATGGAGGCTATACCGGGCCATGAATGTGAATGGGTTTGGGTATTGATCAATCTAGGCTTACTCATATAAATCATGTAAATACCCTATAACATTATTCATTTACATGATGTGTTCATGTACCTTATTCATATGATGCATTTGGTTATGTATGAATATACTTAACTTCTATTTTTTGGTGAGTAATGAAGAATTTTGGGTTTTTTAAGGATTGACACATTAATATGGTGTGAAGACATTAATTTGGTGGTTATAATAAGGATTACAAAACTTACTCATTAGAAGCATTAATACACAGAAAATGAATTTGAAATTAGAAAATAATTATTATATATGATGTAATAGTTATAAATTTAATATGGATATGATTTATAATAAATTTGTGAGACCTTATAAGAAAATACCACAGATACTACATGTGATATTCATTACAAAGAGACACTTTTCAAGACCTCAATCATCGAATCATGAATGTCATGATAATGATGGGTGCCTCTGGGTTATCTTGCATAAGGCAACCAAGTAATGAGTGAATCTGGATTATTTACATAGTGGGTCTTGCTAAAGATGTGTAACCCTATATAAATTGTTGTTAGTTTTTTTGTAATTATCATTTAGTTACACTAGTTTAGATACACTATTATGATTATGTTACCAGAGGAATAAAATTGATTTAATCCATAAGATGGATTGAATAATGAGTTATTCAATAAATTATCCAAGTTTCATAGCTGTTTTGATTGTGATGATTCTATACTTATGGGAGAAATGCAAAAGAGACCTACAGATTATTTTAATATGGGTCTTGTCTCACTAAATGGATATGATATATGTGGCTATAGATTTTAGTGGGAGTACATTCATTATAAGTCCTTAATAAATGATATATGACATGACATACATTTAATTAAACGTTTTTTTGTTAATAAATGCATAATCATCATCAATTATAACTTCATTTTAGTCCTCAATATGTGGATATTAATGTATGAAAATCCGTAGACTCACATATTAAGGAACTTTCATGAGAAAGAGATATATTCTATGTGTTATAATAGTTCTTCCGGAGTAGCTAAGTGTTTCTGTAATTCAATAAGTGAATTTAGTTTCTTATTGTAGCATGGAATTATACATTTATGGTTTAAAAAGAAATTAATGCATAATTTACCAAAGTAATTATATGCTCATATACTCTATATGATTGGTCATGTCCATGATATATAATTAGATCGAATATAGTTAAAAATACTAAATAATTTTTATGTGGTAGGTTCTTGTTAGGGGAATTATCATATTTTCATATCATGAAATGGTTTGGTAAGATGGTTGAATTATAGATACGTTTACCTGATACTATAAATATTTTGATAATATATCAACTAGGAATAAGTGTTCTGGATTATGGTGTGGTGAAGACAATATAAGAGATTTAAAATTCAAACTGGAAGAAGAAAATTTTGATGAAAAATTTCCAAAATGTTTTTTCAAAAGGTTGATCAAGGAAATTGAAACTTAGGGTTTTAAACAACCACCGTTAATAATCCAATATTATTGAATTATCCAATAAATACCTAAAGGGATTTGGGTACTCCAAGTAATTCCCATGTTAGGTATAAGAGTTTTAGATATAAAATCATATATTTTGAAGGGTAGGTGACGTCAAATTTATATTTTAGAAAGTGTTATAAATAGACACACGTTAAAAATAAAAAGAAATAATTTAATGTGATTCTTGTTTTCATTCAGGAGATGAATTTAATGTTTACTACATATAAGATTTGAATGAAATGGATTTCATCAACTCAATGGAATCTAATTGAAAGCATAATTTTTTCATCTCATTTATCTAAGGTAATTAGAGATGATATTCGATAACAAAGATTTGTTATGAAAAAGTTTGAGATCATTTATTTTATTAAAAATATTTATGATTAATCAATTTAAATAAGATAATTTTAGAAGACGATTTGGATAAAAATGTTTTTCTAGGATAAAAGTGTTTATCTAGTTATTTTTTAAAAATGTGGGAATGTGTTCCCACCACCCATCGATGTGGAATTTTAATAAAATGATATTTTAAAATGAATTGGTTATGAGATCAAATAATATCATAAATATATATGAAATGGAAGAAAATTAATTTTTTTTAATACTCCTACTAAATAAAATAAATGGAATTTCCTTAAATATAATGTATTTTTTGTTTTCTTAGAAAGATATTCTGAAAAGAAAATTGTATTTTAGAGGCTTTAAAGAGTATGTTTGAACCTAGATATGTAAAAAAGTAATAAATAAAAGATTGTAACACATTTAGTTTAAGTGGATATTTATTTCATATTGTAAAGAAATAGGATTTTTTCATTAAGCAAGAATTTAAGTATTTACATTTAGTTACAATGAGAAAGTGAATATTATTGTAAACTAAATAATTATAAAAGTATAATATTACAGTTATTCTTAACAGAATTACCTATCCTTTTTAGGATATATAATGTAAAATAAATAAATATAGTTATATTTATTTATTATAATAATTTACATTTCACTTTATATCCTAAAACTATTTTTATGAAATGATAATAATGAAAAATTAAAATAGTTACATTAAATATTATGATAAAGAAATTTTTTATTAATATCCAAATACATTTAAGGCTATAATTGTAAAAAAAATGTAAACATTTACATTTACTTACCATAACAACTGAAAATCACTATTCCCTAAAAGAATATAATATTTAATACTCAAAGTATTAAATATTATATCCTAAATGTGTATAGGGTATGATGATAATGAAAAATATAATGTGTGACATAAGTTATTGTAACATGTTTTATATCATTTTATCCTAAACTTTTTTAAGATGTGTTAGTAAAATGATTATATAAATAGTTACATTATTTTTAAAAGGTTTCAACAAGGTGGTGGTTTGATAGACATGTTTCCTAGGATGATGATGATTTACTTTGATAGAATTATAAGTAGATAACGTAATTCAACATTATTAACATTTGTTGTTACAATGATATGTAGTTTGAATATAAGATAAAATATTTGAACTGAATGAATATGAATCATATGCCTCATCATGATTCAAAATAACATGATTCATAAATTATAGTCAGTAAGAGGTTAGTGGGAGTATTTTATCATATGGTCACATGTGGATATGAGTAGAATTACATTTGTATGTCATGTTTAAAATTTTTTACAATAGAAACATCATGACGGTTATGCTATATATATGTGTGTTTAACACTTAATATATTGGTATTAATCATTGTAAATGTTTTATGTTTTTATAATAAATTCAATGTCCATTTATCACTCATTCATGTGTGATGAAAATTATATTACATGAATTATTGAATGATAAATTTATATTTAAAGTAAAAAAAATGAGTTTCCCCTAACTGATGATCATTATGGAGTTTAATGAGATGTGATGAAATATAAATGTTAGTTTTAATAGTTTGTTATAACCCTTATAAAATGTTGTATATGAGATATTAAAGAATATATTATTAAGGTAATATGTTGAGACTTATTACATGGAATGATCCACTAAATTATATCTCATTGAATTTCATATGGTCATAGATATACATAGGGGTGTAGGATTATTATTAGTTATTATTACCTGAGTTTGTAGTGATACTTAGCATGAGAACCTTCATACATAGATACCGTAATTTTCCAGACACAATATTATTTTAGATAATGATGTGGTGATTGGGTATGTTGCTAATCATGTCATTGGTTGTAATACAAATAAGAAGGGACTTATTTACATGTGTGATAAGGAAAAAAAAGATATCCCTTGATTGAATAAGACTAAGGAAATTCATGACCATTCTTATTTGTTTCACATATTATGTGTTAGAAAACATGGATAAGTGACATGTAATATTCTTAATAGATATATAAATGAAATGTGATGTGTTCATCCACATGGTTAGTATTTTTATAGAAACGAGAAATTGATGAGAGGCCAGTACTAGGTTGACATGTTCCATGTTTATTGGTCACTCGATATCATAAGAAAAGATATTATATAAGATACATATGGTGTATATGATACATGTTTTGGTATAAATATTAATATAGAGATATGACTATGTAAGATATACACCACACCTGACCCCTTAGTATCTTGAGTACCATAGATTCTTTGTAAGATTTTATTCTTCACTTACATATAAGAAATAGTGATTTTATAGTTTTTATCAACAATGATATGTCCTAGAGGGTCAATAAATTTGGTTCTTGGAGAAGGATACAATTTTGGAAAACGTTTTTGTTCAAAATTAATAGATATTGATAAAAACTATATCCAAAAAATATTGGATTGATTCACAAATATTTGTGAGGTTATGGAAAAATTTTATATGGTATTTTAGTGTAAGTGAATTATTACTAATCATGAAATAATATTTATATTATATTATATTATATGTATAACATGTATATTTATTTACATTTATTTGATGTGTGTATTATAATTCATGTTTAAATAAATTCAATAATAAATATACATAATTGATATATATTTATTTCTCCCAAATTGTTTAATTATCGATTAAAATATATTTTAAATAGATTAATTGGATTGAATTCTCATTGAATAATATTCAATTAACCATGGGAATAAATGTATATGTATTAATTAAAATGGATGAATCATTTTTATTTAATGAAACACTTTATGGATGGATATATAAATGGATGTGATCCCTCATACTATGAAAAATAAATTGTGAGAAAATCCCTCATTTTCTCTCTTCCTCCCACACTGTTGTTTTTTTTTCAGAGATGAAGGCTCTATAACCCCTTTAATATTAAAGTATACTGATGATATAATCACTGATCCATCGGTCAATGTTCTCCTGTAAGATGTAGAGTGCTTCCGTTCACTGCTCTATGATCATCATCAAGCATTCTCCTTCTCCAAGGAAGAATACGACTATTGTCACTGGCGATTTCTAGGTACAATGTTTATATAGTTTTTTTTTCATTGATTCATGAATCTAGATCTCTTCACATTAGGTTTTCCTTCCACTACTCATGTTTAGGTGATGATTATACACAACTCATAAGGATAATACCATGAGATTCTAGATTTCAAATTTCCTTGATTGGTTAAGGATATTCCCCTGAGATTTTAGATTACTTACTTCCTTAAAATGGTTAGAATAATCCCCAAAGTATTTTGTATTATTTCATTGTAAATATGATATCATATTCCTATAAGTTCATGGAGGACTTTCCCCCCTGTAGGGCGACGATACACCACTAAGTTTCAAAATGACTTTCATCCATGATATGGTGCATATATTCCCATGAGTTCATAAATGACATGTTCCCTAATAATGTGTGGATTCACCCCATGCTTTCCAAATGATATGTTTTCTTTGGAAGGGAGATTCTACCCATTGGTTCCAGATGAGGGTATAAACTTGAAGAAAAATTGAAACTCATTGAAGAAGGTATAGTTGATCTGAGGAATCATGTTCGAATGGTAGGATTGAAAGTTGTTATATATTTATGATTGTTCACAATATTTATTATTCTACTCAGAATATTAAATATGTGAAACTTTCATTTTTTGGTTATTCTTGTGTCCATTTTTTGTGGTTGCCTACAATCTTATAATCAAACCATGCATAGATAGCCAGGAATCATAGGTACTCAAGTAGGCTACACTGACCGCAGGTTTAGGATGTGAATAAGCTTAAGATTTTATTTTTTTAAGGAATAGGTTGGAAGGAGTAAAGATATCAATGAGGCATGGTTATGTGAAATAGTAAATCATCATTTTTTTATATTCTACATAACTCCTTCATTTGATCACCATGGTGAGTAATCAGTCTTTGTCTGCTAGTATTATCATTAGTCTATATGACTATATAATTCCATATTCATTTATAATTTATTATTATAGTCTATTACTTCATCCAACATTGTTTTTTTGATATAAATATATATTTTTTATTGTGCACTCAAACACAATGGTATTGTATCCCCTTGGTAACACCCTTGACCTCACCTACTAGTCGGTAGACAATGTATTATAGGGAGTCATGTATCAGGTCAAGTAATGACCAAATCCTATTTATATAGAGTGGACTGAGGTGGAAATTTTAAAATCATGGCTACTGTTAGACCACATATTCATATGAGGAAGTATATTCTTTAGGAATGAGTGAACTTTTTACAATGATAGAATGTATTTAGAAATTATGAAGAGGGGGTTTCTTATCATTTTTTAAATTTCAATGACATAATAAAGAGGTCATTTATATATATATACATATTCTTTATTTAATTTAAATATCATTTAATATCATTACTGGTGAGATTTATTTTAGTTCGATGAAATTACAATCATGTAGATGACCTGAATTATTGAATGCACTATAGAATTAAAGGAAAAGTGTTGGATGAAATAGGGTAAACCAATCATGTTGGTATCATATATTTAGTAACTAGATGGATGTTTTTATTTACTCCACCCATCGCACCATGAAACATGAGAAATGTTTTATATGTAGATATCCTGTTTTCATAGTAATTATCATTGATAACAATAATTAATATTGAGAAGAGTTATGTTTATATTAAAATGAACTCAATTAAATTTTTATAGTGAATGATGTTTTAATCATTTCCAACTTGATATAGATAGTTTTTAAAATAATTATTATTTTAGAGACTCTGTTGTAAATATATATATGATGTATGATAATGAAATTTGGGTTTATAATTATTGATTTACTATTTAGATTAAAATTTTAATGGTATTTTTTATATTAAAATTTTAAATTCATGTTATTCTGTAATTAAAAAACATGATATTATACTTTATATTTTTTCTTCATCTGAATTATTTAAATAGTATTCATCTAAATTTTTATACAAACTCATTGCATGGAATGTGCATATTTTCAATATAAATGTAATTTTTTTGTTTAAAATAATTGTTATATAGTCAAAACATATCAAACATGCTCATATATTCATAATAATTTGGGACAATAATCCCTGATTTGTTTGTAACCTACTGAAATTAATCTCATAATTTTAATATGTGGTGTGGATGATAACACTAAAAGTGTGTGTTTTCATTTTAGAAGTGACATTTTCATTCCAAATATGTGTCAAAAATTCAAATCATATAATACATTCTTATAAAATATTGATTCCTTATAAAAAATTAATAATTATTCATTTATGAGTTTTTGGAATTTACCAGACAACAATTTGACAAACAATGTTGTTAATAAAACTGAAAGTGAAAATTTTCAATTTCAAAATAACATTTTATCTCAAAACACGTGTCATATAGTAAAACCCATTAAAACATTCTTAGATTATGATAATTTTTTAGGAAAATTACCCATGATTAATTTTTGAATTTTATAAATTTATCACACATTTATTTAACACACGATGTTTTCCGTATGATTCATTGTGAGTGTATTCAATTTGTAGGTGATATTTTAGTCCAAAAACTATGTACCATAGTGAAAACCTAAAAAAATACTCATCAAATGATAGGATATTTTTTTAAAATGAAAAATGATTCATTTTTCACCTCTAGTAATTGACCAGACCGCACTATAACATTTGGTGTGTTGATTATAATTGAATGTTTGTGTTTTCAATTTAAAAGTTAACGTTTATTAAAAAACACACATCACATTATCAAAACTGAGAAAATATTCATAGATTTTCATGATATAATAATAAAATTTTCCATGAATCATTTTTATAATATAGGAATCGATTTCATTTCAATTTCATAATGATGTGTATGGTGTGTCTAAAAGTTCATTATTTCAATTTAAATGATTCAGTTTAGCTCAAAAAATGAACCACATTTTCAAAACATATCAAACATTCTAGGATTTTTCCCATAATTTATGAAATTTGTTAGTGATTTAATTTTTACCTTTTATAATCAACTTCATATTAATTTGACATGTAGTGTGGTTGATATAAAAAATAATGTATTTTTAAATTAAAATTAGCGATTTAGTTCAAAAAATGAATTGCGTAGACAAAAATGATCAAACGTATAATTATTGTCATAATAATTTATAAAAACATTCCATGATTTATTTGGGCCATGTAGGAATTAACATCACATTATTCTAATATGTTGTGTGGCCAATAAGACTCAAAGTGTGTGTTTTCAATTTTAAAATGACATATTTTTTCAATTAGAACATGCATCACATGGTTAAAACAAAAAATACATGGTCATATTGTTGTTATAATTTATAAAAATTATTTATTCTTCATTTAGGGAATGTTAGAATTAATCACATATCATTCAATCACATTTGTTTGTTAGTATGACCGAAAGTACATGATTTTAATTTTGAAGTGACATTTATGTTCAAAATATTCCTCACATGGTCAAAAATGATCAAACACAGTCATATTTAAATGAAATTATTATAAAATGTTTAATGATTCAGTTGTTTCATCTAGGAATTTACATCACAACAATTCAACAACTGGTGTGGAAGATATGACAACAACTCCTTTTTTCTATATTTATAAGTTGCATTTTAATTCAAAACACATGTCACATTTTCAAAACAAAAAAACATACACATGTTGTTATTATACCTATGTAAACGGATATGTGATTCATTTTTAATCTATATGAATTTACTATATAACCACATGCCACACAATGTGTCAGGTATGACTAAAAGTGTATGTTTTCAATTTAAAAAAGTTGTTTTCGTTCAAAATATGTGACAAATTGTCAACAATACTAAGCAACACTTATATTTTTATTATACATTTTGAAAATTATCAATGATTCATTTATGATATGTATTAATTCACCGATAGGTTTCTATGGAATGATTAAAATATAATCATAGTACCAAAAACATTTACAAACCATAAACCTAAAGATCACCATTCCTTTGAAATTGAAATCGTATAAATAGTAAATGAAGAAATTGTAACATGCATCAATGATAACTGGGAATATATCCTTTCATTATATTAATTATGAATATCACTATATAGAATAAAAAAGGATATTCCTTCTAAGGCGTATCCATGGGTATGTACTGAATCACAGAAATGGTATATACAAGGCCTTTAAAACATCCATAATATGCTATTATCCATTGATAATAAGGAGGATTAAAGAAGAGAGATCTAGAAGGGAGAGATTATTAGCTAGGGTCATGATATAGGATCATTCATTAACTGGACTTATGGTTAGGCATCCTTTATTTAGATTTCATGGATTCTCCTCAAGCCCTTTTCTTTACACATTTGTTTCTCAAATGCATTAAAAAATGCCTACAATTTCATCTCATGTAACACTAAACCACTCACTCTCCCATCCAATTCATCTCATGAAACATGTAATCAAAAATATTATAATTTTATTACATTTGAGTGTTAACTCATTAACACTCCACTACATTGGATTAATCCTAACTATCCAAAATGAATCATACCTTCTGATTCATGGCATTATGATTCACCCATGTTGTATTATACGAATGTCCAAGGAATATCATATGATATTTATATATCACAAAATATCATTTTACTTTATTGGATCTCTTCAATCCATTACATTGTAAAAATATTCTATTTGATTTGCTTTTGGAGATCATGGTGAATAATTTGAAGTCCTTTCCAATTTTATGGTCTTTCTAATGGTATCTCAGAACGATGAGTCACAGCGGTGACTTTTAGATCCGTGTCAGGACTGGTAAGTTAGAATAGTGACTCGCACTGGTGACTCACAATAGTGATTCAATTATTGTAGGTCACCAGTGTTGAGTTTCATAATGGTATGTCACCCAATGGAGAATTGTCCCACTGTGACTCCTCCGACGGTGACTCATCCAACTATGACTCATCCAATGGTGAGCGATCCACCAGTGAATCATCCACTCATATCTCAAAAAATAGTGATTCAAGAAATATCGATTCAGCCACCAGGGACTCACGACAGTGACTCACCCTATAATGAGTCATTTGAGATAGTTTATCAAAAGTCCATAATTTTTCCCATTTTTTCCAGTTTATCCCCATAACACTGTCTTTGATGTAAATTGAATTTAATAACATATTTAATGGTTTTTGGGTTCATTTATAATCATATCTATATTCTATGAACAAAAATATTCCTTTAACCTCAAAACTATATAGTCTCAGTCAAGATCCATGATTAATTGGTTTTAAAAACAGTTTCTCCCATTGGATTAGGAACTGGATTTTCTAAAACAGGTATATACTCTTACTTGTTCCTTACCATTCTCTTGATAATGAGGTTCTCTTATCCTTTCCACTCTATGGAGTCATGCATTTTTTATGTTGTCGTTGGATAATGATTCCCAAGAGCCATTTGAGGCTCCTATTTTTGTCCAAGAAGAAAGTGCTAATTGTCTATTCTTAGAATACGGGATCCCATCATCTCTTTAAATTTTGTATCATTCAGGTTTGGTGTATGAATGTCTCCATTATGAAGATAGAAAAATAAAAAATTAATAAAGGCAATTGAATCAGTTTATGATTAATATACTGCGGTTGGGAAAAAGTGACACATGCTTATGTTTTTATTGTTTTGTTGATATTTTGTTTTGTATGGGTTGTATGCCTATTGAAAATCAAGTCAGATGGTGGTCCTTTTTTTGTATGGGATGATATATGGAATTATTGATGTTTTTTTTGGTAAAATGATTTAATATGAAAACTATTAAATACATATACCAAGATATTAATTGGATTCCCCATGATCAAACCTTATATGATAACCCCAGAATTGACATTCGTAATTAAAGGATGGATGACATTTTAAATTTGGAAGTCTTTTTATGGCTTTTGTGTTGAAGCTATTGTAGTCCCAAATGTGTGTTTTTTGTGGGTTTCTCGACTATGCAGAAGGGGTTGGTTCTGTGGATGTAGTAATCTTAAGGTGGTATGTTTGAGAAGTGGAAATGTTGGTTTGTGTTGTTACTTGTTTGTGTTGTTGGATGTGTTGGGTGAGGAGTTGTTATGTATCAAGGCTACCAAGAATGGTTGGGATGAGATGTGTAGCTAGATGTGCTTGAGTGTTTGGTGTTTTGGTGAGATTTTGGTTCGGTCAGGATGAGTTTAAAGAAGGAAAATAATGATTTGGGTTGGGGATTCACCTAGAGTTCCTCCATGAGTAGAATACCAAATTATTCACCCATGTATCAAGATTATTATGTTATATAATAAATGTGTTTTAAATAGATGGGAATTCAATTATAATTTTTTATGTGGTTCTTCACATTCAGAGATGACTTGGTTACTGTTTACTATCGTGGACTATGTTTAGTAGATTGCCTGGGTGGTGACAGAATAAAAAAAGAATGGTCGATAAGGAATGATAGTTGGTTAATTGAATTGGTTGGTGTTATGAGTTGGGTTTGTGTCTTTTTGTGAACTGTATTTCCTTTTTCAACTTCAGAATTGTACATCATTAATGTGGATAGATGCATTTAGAAGTAGTAAAAAAAGCAGTTGTGCTAGTTGGTTATTTGTTTGATAATTCATAGTTTGGGACGAAATTATGGTGCTGATATGTAAACTCATGTATTATCCTAAGGATATAGATATTCACCCCAACATAGATGATCACTATGTGCTAAACACCCCCATCATCATGGGGTATAGTGTTTTTCCCAAACATCTCAGTGGGAGAATGGATGTCTAGTGACCCGTTTTTGTTTTCTCTCTCATCCAGGTAGTGACAGCCCAAGATTATTTGTGAAAGTGTGGGTTGTGAGGCCTTGGTTTTTACTGGTGACTTAGGCTTTCCCAGGTGTTGTTGGGATGAGATGTGTGGTCCATACCTATGTATATTCAACTTGAGGACTGGTTGTGTCTTAGGTGTCTATAAGAGGGATACAATGCTCTCCATTATCCCATGTAATAGGACTAGTGACGAGGCCTCTATATCTGCAGGCAGGATGTGATCTGCATCATTTCTCATGTGATGGGACTAGTAGTGTGGCCCATGTGTCCACGGATGGGTTTTGATGTGGTTCATTCAGAAGAGGTGAGAGAACCAGTATGTTTAATATAGTGAAAGAGAGGAAAATTTAGTGAGAAGTGGTGTGTGTACCCAAATGATCAATGTTCTTACAGTAGTACTTCTATTAAATTTAGTTACATGGTGAGTGTTCCTTGGTATGGTTGGCATAGATAGTATACATAGTTAGATGTTTTTGTTTTCTACTATTTTCACGTAGGGAAATTACTGTGTTTGTTTTACTTTTGAGTGAGAGACTTTTTATTTCCATATTGAGTTTACCTTAATGCTCACCAAACATATATAAAATTGTTTTCAGGTTTTTAGGAGGACTACATGGATCATGTTAGGTGTTACTAGCCAAAACATTGGGATAGTTGTCATGTTTCTTCATAGATTTATTTTCTTATTTTCATCAGAGTTTCAATTTAATATTGTAAAATTTATATTTTAAACATTCTTGTGGGTTGGGATTTTGGGAAATATATATATACATATATATATATATATATATATATATTCCATGGAGTTTTTTTGGTATGTGCCATCATATCTCTTGATATTGTTTTCAAAAAAGCGTAATGCCTCCAATTTTTTGAGAATCTATATCCATGGTGTTGGTCGGCACACCAAGGAAAATTGGACGAAATACTCGAGGGTCATTATCTATATTTCCTCATCTTGAAGAAGGAGATTCATGAAAAAATGGTATACAACATGATGGTTGAGAGATAGGATGGATTTTCGGTTAGCATAGTGAGGATTGCATGGGTTAGTAGGGAAACCATGTTAGGTGACCATGGTTTATGACATAGGCTAGGGAAGAATATCTAGGATGTGGGATTTTATTCCCCCTATGTTCCGAAACAAGGAATATATGCCTACTGAATGTCCAGGTGAGGCTACACCATTTTCATGTTTGAGACCCTAGAAAAGGTACATGCATCATAATGAATTGTGATTTTATTTCAAAAGGGTGTGTTAGGAAATTTCAAATGAATAATGAGTTCAAATGTATTTTAAATAAAATTACATACAACCCAAGAATAGTAATTCCTTGTTTACCTTTTCAGTTATGGATCCTAGATATTGTCCACATGTGGCACAGGTAGTTAAGGATTAGTAGGCCGGTCTTGTGGATCTGCGGAGGGTTGATCCAGTGGAGGAGGACAACTAGTGGCAGAGAATGTTGCATGATTTCCAGTGGTTGATCTTTGGAGTGTAAAAGGGAAGTGTTTTAGATATGGAGATAGTAAGATATATTGATGTTCAAGTGAACAACTTTCATTTGATCCAGGCTCCGACGAAGTATAGGGTTCCTCTAGTAGTGAGTCATATGTGGGGAGCTACTCATCTGTGGTGTACACTGTATCTTGTGGAGAGGAATGAGGATAATGTTTTGGGGATGGATTTAGAGAAGGGGTTCTGAGCAGAATTCCTTTCATCGACCTTAATGGTAATAAAGATACAGTATTTACACTACCACCAGTAAGAACATATGTCAGTACGATATTTGGAGATCAAGATTAAGGATCTCATTCTATTAGCCCCGAATATCTTTCTAGACAAGGAGTCTCATGTGAGACACTTAGTGGAGGTGATTCATTCTTATATCCAATACATGGTTACTCACATTACCATGAAGAAGTACACGGTGGTCCAGAATAAAGAAGTTGTTGTTGTGATGTTGAACTCATGAGGAGGTCTACCAAGAGAAGGGAGCCAATAAGGTTATTCTAGGGGCATGTTTACTAGCAATCGGTGTATGGTTCTAGGACCATCGATGTTACTACTGATGGGATGTCGACCATATCAATTTATGTTTTGACCTTTAGGTCCTCTATCATTTCACATGAACAAGGGACTGAGGTGTTTAATTTTTATAGTCCATGTCCATCTTTAAAATCAGTTCCCAATGGGTGTTTGAGCTCATTATATTGGAGGTGGGTAGTTTTAGTGCTTGCCACGACAGTAGTTTCTATCTAGGCCGTTTTAATGGAAAGGAAAGTAGGATCATGCTCCACCAAAGGGGAATATGTTAGTGTCAGGACCCGTCCTCGGGGCCCGTGCTGTGACTACCCCAAGTCCGCCGTCCATAGGCTAGGGGTAGGCGACTAGCACCAAAGGCATAAATCCCAATAACTGGGAAGGCATTGCCTTTATAAATCTAAAAAAACACCACAGAGTACAAGCGGAAGTAATACACTAAGTAAAAAAAGAAGTGCTGAAAAGTAAATGGGCCAGAATACAAACCCAACCGAAAGTACAGCTGCAACAGAACGAAAGTACAACATAAATGACAAGCAGCTAGAAGAATAGAAGCAGCTCCTAGGTCTTCCACCTCGGATCCCACCTGAAGGGTAGGTATAGATAGCGCAGCTCCGGGATCGTCCACCACGGATATTACTGGAAGGGTAGGTACATATAGACTCTACAACACTCTCGCCCGTCAACCTCTTCTAAGTATCGTCTCGTCATGAAGTCCACCTCCACATACTGACTCGTCATGAGGTCCACCTCCAGTTACCGTCCAGTTCTCGAACACTCGACCTCTATCAGCATTGCCTATCGTCTGCAACCAACACAACGAGGTGCGTGCATATCCTGTGTAGGGGTGAGTATAAGATACTCAGTAGGGACCCTGAGACTCCCAAGGTATCACTAATCCAACAAGGATAACCACAAAGAAGGATCTCAACAGATAACCCTTACATAGGTATAATCTCATACTTATACCTAATTTATCAAGTAACCCATCTCAATCATGAGGAAACACAATGGTTATGAAATCAAAAATAACCACTACCTAGGTATATGCCCATACATATACCTAAGTTATCAAGTGACCCATCTCAATCATGAGGTAAACACAAAGGTCATAGACTCAGCTCAAAACAAGATTTTCGTTATCAAAACCGTAACTGCTGAAGATCCCTGTCTCTGACGAGTACAGTGATCCGGTCATGACTCTGAGGTACTTATCACTAACCTAAGACTGCTGAGATACTCTTACTGTCGATTATTTTGGGTCTACCACCTCACAAAGTAGTGATCCTCTGCCATGGGTCTGCCAACTCACACAGTAGTGATCCCCCTCATAGCCTACAGAGGTACTCCTCTTGTCGAGTACCGCGGGTCTGCTGCCTGTTACCAGGTGCTCCGTCCACTATGGGTCTGCACCCAAACATAGTAGTGCTCCATCCACTAGTCTAGTCTACTCACTCTAAGTCGAGTTGGTCAAGCAGTCGTCAGGTCTCAGCCAGCTACACGGTCTCCATACTCCGTAGGATCGTCTCCGGGAGGGTCCGCTCCACGAGCTACAGGTCGATAATACAAGTATCACAAAGTCCCACGAATAAGTATCTTAATGGAACTCCTCATCATAGAGGTCTCAATGCAATAGACGGTGCGTCAATCGGACGCCCGGTCTATGAGTTATTAGCTTTTCCGTCCCGGGGGCATAGATTGTTTTGTGTACGAACCAACCCGGCCATATCTCAACTGTAACCCGAACTCTCATAGGGTATACTCATAGGGACTGTTTCTCAATGTTATCACCAAAGCCGCTGACGGTTCATCAAACGGACGTTCGGCCTGAAAGTTATCAGTTTTTCTGTTCCAGGGGCCCGTTTGGATTTTGGTTACAATCCAACCCAGCCATACTCCAACTGTGTCCAAACCTCAGGAGATGTATTCCAAAAGTTCCGTCTCATCAATCGGAATCCAACAAAGTGGAAGACACGTCAATCGGACGTCCGGAGCTCAAGTTATAAGTTTTCCCGCTCCGAGGGCTCGACTGGTTGCGGGTTCGAACCGACTTGGTTATACGCAAAGTTCACTGAAACCTTTATTGTAATATACCAAAACGACAGTCTCGATCTAAGTATCTCATCACATCTAACGACATGTCAATCGGAGGTACATAGCCCATGATATGGGCAAAAGACTGAAAAAAGTCCGAATGGGGGTCTGGGCCCGGCCTGCCCCCCCCCCCACTGGGTCGGCCCGGATCGGGTCGACCGGGCCCAGGTTCGGGTCCAGCCCATTAGGGCACGGCGCGGCCTAGCTGGCATGGCCCAGCCCCGCCGGTGCGGCCGGCCTGGTCCGGCGCGGGCGGCCCGACCCGGTGCGGCTGGTCCGGCTCAGTGGGTGTCGCGTGCTGAGCGGACGCGGGGGGGGGGGTGCGATGCCCCCACCCCTTGGTACCGGACGCAGCGCTGGCCACCACTTCTCTTCCAGATCCCATGCGGCTGCGGGATCCGGTCATCCTACTGGCGTTGCGGATTCAGCCGCGGCGACTCCTGGCGGCGGCGCACAGGGGCGACGCTGGCAACCTGCGCCGACATGGTCTTCCACGGACCACCGGACGCGCTCCGATGGTCCGTTTTGTCTGCTGTCATCACCAGTGGTCCTCCCGGGACCTGCTCTTCAATATGAAGTCTTCAAAACACCTCTGCGGCCCGTTCCGTCATCGCCCGGTGATCCGCACATCAAATAAACACACATCGGCCTCTGTGGTTTTCCGACATGGCGCGACGATGTCACGCTTCTTCACCCGTTCTTCTTTGTTTCCGCGCGGTACGATGGCACTGCGTCACTTTCCTTCGAGCTGCAACGAGTATGACAGGAAGGGGGGAGGAGGGTCGGCCGTGTTTGTGCGGTCTGACCTCCTCTCGTTATAATGATAGCATGCAGCCAACAATTATCAACGAAGTTCATTAATTAAAACTTGAGCGAAGATTAAACCCCTACCTCGAAATTGACGTCGCAAGACGTCGAGTCGCTAAAGTCGAACGTCGCGGTAGTCGGGTGTCACGGAAGAACGGTATCGATTCCGTCAACGTCGGAAGAAGAAGAATAACGTTGTTGTTTGCGATGATCACCGCAGTCGGTGACTTCTCCCTTGACGCGGAACAGGAGAAGAGTTTTTGACCGTTCTTCGTCGAGAACGTTCTATATTTAAGGGAAGGTGTTCTTCGTCGAAGAAGAATTGTTATTCATTGAAGATGCAGCATTCTTCGTCAGAGGGAAGTTCTCTTCTTCTTCACACCAATGTTCTCCCAAAAACTCTAGGACGGTGTTAATGTTTTCTCACACACCAAAAGCTCTAACACAGAATAATATCCCATGATATTATTTTTATTCACACCATAATGATTTTAAAATTAAAACCAAACCACATAATTAATTAAATGAAGAGGCTCATCTCATTAATTAAGGCATGTTGGGATGAATTAATGGTGGAAGGAAAAGGTGAAGGGTTATAAAAACTTAATGGAGGAGGAGATTAAAGAGGAGTTGGTACATTAAGTGAATGGGAGTTTAAGAGAGTTATAAGAAGTTCAAGGGGTTATGGTCTCGTGTGGGCCCCACCACAGTAAACTCTCCCATGGGAGGTTAGGTGGGTGTGGGCCCCACCTACCACATATTCACACATGGGATGTTGGGTGGTTGTGGACCCCACCATCAACTTACCATGGTATATTTTAACTTCCTTGAATATCAAAAATAAAATTGTTCACAATTTTATTTATTTCTTCCTTAAAACCCAAAATTTAACTTCTTCTCCCATGAAAACGCACCTACGGTAAAAGTCCTCTTAAGAAAATACCGGCGCTACGAGTTCATCAGTGCCCTCAGATTTCAATTCCGATCAGCAGTTAAAAAGATATAAAAACCCGCTCATTCGTTCACTGAATGTACCTGTGCCAAACTTCAGAAATTGATTCTGGGCACCCCGAGCCTCAGAATCAGGTGCCGTCATGAACCGCATACTCGTAAAATTACAAAGAAATTAAGAAAAATATTTACTTGAAATTTCCGGGTCTTTACATTACTCTCATCTCAGTTCTTTACATCCCCGTAAAGCTTTAACTCAAACTAGGGATACAAAAGTGGTACTGAGCACGCATCTATGCCTTCCGCTCCCATGTGCTCTCCGGGAGGTTCTCGAGCTACCAGTGAAAGCGCACCTGAGGAATCGAACGTTCATGTAGGGCCCACTTCTGTCGATCCTTGATCTCCACTAGAACCTCCGTGCATGTTACCCTGTCATCGACGTCCAACTCCATGAGGTCGATGATGTGTGAAGGGTCATGCACATATCTCCTTAGCTGAGGTACGTGGATGATATTATGCACCCGGTGCAACTAAGGTGGAAAGGTCAAGCGGTAAACTACCTCGCATATCCTACTGAGATCCCAGAAATGTCCGTTGAAACTCGGAGATAACATTCTACCTCGGCCACATCTCTGTAATCCTCGTTGAGGTGAGACCAGTATAAGGAAGTGACCATTGTCCTCAAACTCTAGAGGAATCCATTTCCTGATTAGAATTGAAACTCAAAACTCCTGCTGGCATGTGGGTGAGGTTGACCGACTCAATAGTGATCGACCACACCCTCATGTGCATGAGTTTTTCTTGTGCTGCCTGGGGTTTCCTTTTCGCTGACCATGGGAAACCCATCCCAACATTGTAGATAAACCACAACCTTTTTCCCTAATACAATCAATCTATGTATGAATTCTGGATCCAATCCATACTCATATCGACATCATAAGGCGTCAACGCTGCCACCAAGAGATTCCAACCGAAACTCTCGACTCGAGGGTCAGACCACACTGTTGGAATAAGTGTGATTATCGAGTCTCCTCCCAAAGGTATCTCCAGACGCAAGGGTCAAGTCTGCAGCTTACCGGAAACTCTTGGTCTAGGACAAGATTTATGGAATGAATGATCCGTATCAAAGTTTGCTGTTACGGTAGCTAGTAATGGACACAGACTGTCCCTTGAATCATTCATAGAGCCATTGGGTCACACTTCTTGACCGCATGCAGCTACTCTCTTCCCATGCCCTCCAGCTCCATGAGCATGGCAGGGACTACAAAGGTGGGTGATTGTAACATGTCGAAAACTAAACCACCCCATGTTGCTCTCTTAGCTCTGCTTCCACATATGTTGCTATGCAGATTTAGCTTCCCTTAACATTACTTCTTCTTGAAAAATTTTACTGGCCAAAGTCTCCGAGACTGGCACTAGTTTCCAGATTTTCCACTGCTAACCTTCACTGACGCATCCATTCAGCCAAAGAATTCTCAACCACAAAGATTCTTTCTAGCACCCTAGAATAAGTAGGAATGCATAGAGAAAAGTTGTTGTCTCAGATGTCTGTGCACTAAAGAACCAATAAAATCACATTCATCGAGTACCAAGAATGGTTTGGTATGCCCCGATGAATTCTCCTCTATCAACATGTCATCCTGTCGAAGCTGTATAAGCTCTAGAAAACTCTCAGCCACAACCTCAATCCAGTCCTCGACTGCCTGTGAGTTGGGTTCGCCTCAGAACATGATGGTATCTGATGTTGGAACACATGTAAGGAGGTATGTCTACATCTGTCACATACTGGTATCGCCGGTTGTAACTGTTGACCAACAGGTAGTGATGTATAGCTGCCACACTACCTGAAGGCACTATCTCAGGAATCGGTCTACGTACCAAAGCCTCATCACTATGTGGACCATCCTCTTGGTCACTCACAGGAAAAAACTAGTATCCAAGTCCACCATCCACTATACTGATGTCTCTGCTAGGTGGAAAACTCTAGCAATCGCCTCCAGCCAGTCCTATGCTGTCTGGGAATCTACCTCGCCTCGTATCCTCGGAGGCCTCTACTGCTAGAACTCGTGCATCACGCTCTGTCGGCGTGCACTGTTTGCTAGTATGGTAAGTGGAATGTACTTCCCAACAGGTGGTGGTGCTGCTGGTACACCACCCGAGGGTGCCAACATAGTAAAAAGGGCCCCGCGCCGGAGCCTCATCGCTCGGTGGGCCGTCATCGAGTACTCTCTTGGAACACCAACTGACTGTCTGCATGGAGACATCGTGAATAGATGGACACAGTAAAAAAATCTATACCTGGTGAGATGACCTGGTTTGAGATGACTTTAAAACTCTTGGAAACACACACGCAATCAGTGTTTTTTGTGCACGAAGTCGGAAATCAGTAGTCAGGGTCCTAGTGTACGGATATGCCGGTCGCTGAACCAACACTGAACTCCCTGAACTGAAGACCACACTCGGTACCCTTAACAGTATTTCTTTAAAGAAAGGTAATATCAGAGTTATAAGTTCTGTGGTAGAACCGAGTCCTCTGATACCAATTTGTCACGACCCGTCCTCGGGGCCTGTGCCGTGAATACCCCAAGCCCGCCTTCCATAGGCCAGGGGCTGGTGACTAGCACCAAAGGCATAAATCCTGATAACTGGGAAGGCATTTCCTTTATAAAAGTAATCAAAACACCATAGAGTAAAAGAAGAAGTAATAAACTAAGTAAAAAAGAAGTGCTGAAAAGTAAATGGGTCAGAATACAAACCCAACCGAAAGTACAACTACAACTGAACGAAAGTACACTAGAAAAGACAAGAAACTGGAAGAATAGAAGTAGCTCCAAGGTCGTCCACCTCGGATCCTACCTGAATGGTAGGTACAGATAGCGCAACTCCTGGATTGTCCACCACGGATACTACCTGATGGGTAGGTACGGATAGCCTCCACAACACTCTCGTACGTCAACCTCCTCTTAATATCATCTCATCGTGAAGTCCACCTCCGGATACTTACTCATCGTGAGGTCCACCTCTGGATACTGTCCAGTCCTCGAACACTCAGCCTCTATCAGTGCTGCCCGTTGTCTGCAACCAACACAATGAGGTGCGGGCATATCCCGTGTAGGGGTGAGTATATGATACTCAATAGGGACCCCGATACCCTCAAGGTCTCACTAAATCCAACAAGGATAACCACAAAGAAGGATTTAAATAGATAACCCTTACTAAGGTATAATCCAATACTTATACCTAAGTTATCAAGTAACCAATCTCAATCATGAGGAAACACAAAGGTTATGAAATCAACGGATAACCACTACCTAGGTATATGCCCATATATATACCTAAGTTATCAAGTGACCCATATCAATCATGAGGTAAACACAATGGTCATAGAATCAGCTCAAACCAGGATTTTCAATATCGAAACTGTAACTGTTGAAGAGCCCCGTCTCTGACGAGTACAGTGATCATGTCATGACTTCGAAGTACTGATCACTAACCTAAGACTGCTGAGATACTCCTCATGTCGAGTATTGCGGGTCTTCCACCTCAGAAAGTAGTGCTCCTCCGCCATGGGTCTACCACCTCACACAGTAGTGCTCCCCCTCATAGCCTACATAGGTACTCCTCCTGTCGAGTACCGTGGGTCTTCTGCCTGCTACCGGGCACTCCATCCACTGTGGGTCGGCACCCAAACACAGTAGTGCTCAATCCACTGGGCTAGTCGACTCAATCCAAGTCGAGTCGGTCAAGCAATCATCAGGTCTCATCCAGCTACACGGTCTCCGTACTCCGCACGCTCATCTCTGGGAGGGTCCGCTCCATGAGCTACAGGTCGATACTCCAAGTATCACAAATGTTGAGCCCTCTGGAAGATTGCTGATTTCATGTTTATAACTAATGTTTTAATAATCACAAATCATCACAACTCATTGATGCTTAATCTGGTTTGATGTCTCATAAACATAATTCCAATCTATGAATGAATCAGTTATCATTTTTTTTAACTATGCTTATTAACTTACAATATATGTTGGAAGCCTTCTGGATTCACCGATCAATCAGACTCACCGATCCATCAGACTCACCGATCCATCAGAGTCACCGATCCATCAGACTCACCAATCCATCAGAGTCACCGATCCATCAGACTCACCGATCCATCAGAGTCACTGATCAATCAGACTCACCGATCCATCTGAGTCACCGATCCATCAGACTCACCGATCCATCAGAGTCACTGATCAATCAGACTCACCGATCCATCTGAGTCACCGATCCATCAGACTCACCGATCCATCAGAGTCACTGATCAATCAGACTCACCGATCCATCTGAGTCACCGATCCATGAGACTCACCGATCCATCAGAGTCACTGATCAATCAGACTCACCGATCCATCTGAGTCACCGATCCATCAGACTCACCGATCCATCTGAGTCACCGATCCATCAGACTCACTGATGCAAATGAGTCACTGATGCAAATGAGTCACCGATCCAAGGACTCACCGATGCTGATCAAAATGACTCACCGATCAGATGACAGACCGATGCTGATCTATCTGAGTCACTGATCTTTACTCTAATGCTGATGACCTACCGATCTCTTGAACAGTCATAAACAACTATTTGAATTTCTTTATCTTTATCTTTATTTATTCTAACCAACGGTCATATTAGTTATATTTTAATACACTGACAATTAATTAATAAAGGTTGTCGGATGTCAGGAAACCGTACCTCGTACCTGCGGAAAGGAAACCTTTTCTATCCTACGGAGCACGTGATATGAATACAAGAAGACTCTGCTGAAAAAGGAATATAGAGCTGCGAAGAAGTGGGAGACAAAAAACACAGAGACAAGGAAGCATACGACATACTCGAGAAGAGCTCTGTACATACAAGAAGAACCAAGCAAGACAGAATCAAATATACAATCAAGCCTACTCAAGAAGAGTGGTGTGCATACAATAGATCATTGAAGAGCTTCATCGACTACATCTCACTGCCTGTGAACCTGAAGCATACGACACTCTGCTTCTCAAACAAAATCGAGAAGAGGACTCAGAATCACTTCTGATTAATTCCAAAACGAGTCCAGTGCTACACTGAAATCACTAGAGCCATTTCTAAACTCTACATCTCTGCTCTGTGATTTATTTATTCTACATTTTGAGCAGTGTGTGTTATCTGCTGTATTAAACACACACACTGACTCCTGTACTTTCACTGGAGGATCTGTAAATCCTCAGCAAACTTTTTACACTTCACTTCCCACTGTGGATAGTGGTAGAGGACTTGTGACCTGGACAGCTGGCTGCTGTTGTTTGTTTTCCCACGTAGAACTGTGGTAGAGGTCTTGTGACCTGGACAGTGTGCTCACTGTTGTTAACCCCGATCCAGGGTGTGGATCATTTTTATATAAACTTTTGAGAGGACTAAGTCTCGGCTTGAGACTGAACCTCTTGGTTACTTCTCTGTGTTTATAGTTATACTATATCCATACTATACATATTTATTTCATATTCCGCTGCTATTACTTTGAAATATAATCTATCTTCAAAGCTACTTTGGTAATTAAATTCGCAAGTGTTTATATTTATTATAAATCAGTAAATTGGTTTCAAAAGTTAATTTAATCATAAGATTAAGTCAACTGAGAATTAATCAATCTTTGAGAAACTAATTGAACCTTTATATTCTATATAAATTCACTACAGTTTAATTTATTTTTGAAATTGGGGGATTTTATTAGAAATTGTTTTTAACAGACAATTTTGATTGGAACTCAATTCACCCCCCCTCTTGAGTGTCCACTCCGACCAACACTTGGTATCAAAGGAAGTAAATACTTTCTAAAAGTGCTCTGCTTTTGAACTGTGATTTTAGTTGTATTTTAAAGTTCTTAAAATTTCTGTTATTTCTAAATTTTTATCTCTTTAATATTCTTTTCGTAATATCATGGATAATAGACTTGAGGGTGCTGCTACTAACCGGCCACCTTTCTTCAATGGAACTAATTATGCTCAGTGGAAACTGAAAATGAAAATTCATCTAGAAAGCATAGGTTTTGATATTTGGACTGCTATTGAATCTGAATACAAAATTCCCACTACTGCTAGATCTACTTGGGATGAACCTACAAAGACTGCTTACAATAACAATTGTAAAGCTATGAATGCTCTGTACTGTGCTCTAGGAGATGAAGAGTTTAATAGAATTTCTGCATGTAAAACTGCATATGAAATTTGGGATACCTTAGCTGTTTCTCATGAAGGAACAACTAATGTTAAGGAGATGAGATTGAATACCTATACTATTAAGTATGATAATTTTAAGATGAAACCTGATGAACCCATTTCTGATATGTATCTCAGGTTCAATGAAATTGTCAACACAATGACCTCTCTGGGAAAGGATGTTCCAGCAAAGGAACAAATTATGAGAATTTTGAGATGTCTACCTGAAAGATGGAGAGGAACCTCTGTCTCCATTAGAGAATCCTGTGACATTGGTGCTCTACCTGTCAAGGAACTAATTGGCAAGCTGATGATGTATGAAGAAGAGCTTAAAGTGAACAAAGAGGAAGACAATGAACCTGCAAGAAAGTCTGTTGCTTTCAAATCCTCAACTTCAAAGAATAAGGACAAGGAAAAGCTTCAAGCTGTAGTTGAAAGTTCAAGCAGTGAGGAAAGTGAGAATGATTCTGACAGTGATGCTGAGATGGCTCACATTGCTAGAAGATTTAAGAAATTCTATAGGAAAAAGAAATTTTTTAGGAAACCAAATTACAAGGGAAAGTATGACCAACAAGGCAAATGGAAAAAGGACTGGAAGAAGAATGACAAATCAGATGATGTTGTCTGCTATGAGTGCAAGAGAAAAGGACATATTAAAGCTGACTGTCCAAAGCTGAAGTATAAAAAGAAATATGAATACAAGAATAACAAGTACAAGAAGGCCATGAAGGCTACTTGGAGTGCTTCAGAAGACAGCACAAGTGAAGCTGAATCTTCAGACTCTGAAAAGAATCGGGCCAACATGTGTTTCATGACAAACACTTCTGAGGTAACATCAGAGACTCCTGATTTTAATTCATACTATTCCGGAGAAGATTCTGACTCAGAAAACATGTCAAAATCTGAATTGTTTGAATACTCTGACATGCTAGAAGAAACATGTAATGAGCTTAAAGATAAATATAAAGGTCTAAAGAAACAGTATGCTTTAAATGTTAAGCATAAATCTGATCTGGATATAGAAGTAGAAAAGAATGCTCAGCTGCTTAAAGAGAATACTGAACTGAAATTGTCTAATGAGCAACTCAAGAAAGATTTAGAGAAGTTCACCAATGGTAAAAATACTCTAACACAAATGCTAGGAAAGCAAGTTGCACCTAGATACACTACTGGTATAGGATACCAACCTGGACAAAGGAAAATTGCCAAAACTAGATTCATTCCTAAATCTGGACAGAAGATAGTTAATTCTGGAACTTCTTATGCCTCATCCAGCTATATTCATAGTTATGAATCTAATAAGGTTTATCTTTCAAAGGATGTTATTTCTACAAATTATATGAGACCCATTAGACAAATATGGGTACCTAAAGTGTTATTGGCTAACCTGTCTGGACCCAAGAAGATCTGGGTACCAAAATCATCTTCCATCTAAATCTGTTTTGTAGGAGACCTGCTTGAAGAGCTGTTACAAGAAGATATGGTATTTAGACAGTGGGTGCTCAAGACACATGACTGGAGATTATTCTTGCTTCAAGAGCTTAATAAAAGTTGATGGAGGCTTTGTCACCTTTGGTGATAACTCAAAAGGGAAAATCATCGGCCTAGGCCAGATTGGTAACACTGATTCAATCTTGATTTCTAAAGTTTTATTTGTTGATGGACTTAAATATAACCTTTTAAGCATTTCTCAGTTATGTGATAATGGTTTTCATGTTAAATTTGAAAATGATTCTTGCAAAGTTTTTGATTCTAAGAATGTTTTAGTATTTTCTGCTTTAAGAAATGAAAATGTTTATGCTGTTGATTTAGATTCTTTAGCTAAACAGAACATTCCATGTTTAAATGCTTTTCATAAAGAGTCTTGGCTTTGGCACAGAAGATTAGGACACTGCAATGTGCACTCACTTAGAAAACTTTCTAGGAAGAACTTGGTTAGAGACTTACCCAAACTTGAATTTCCAGCAGACAAAGTTTGTAATCCCTGTCAAAAGGGAAAACAACACAAAGTTTCTTTTAAATCAAAGAAAGAGGTTTCAACTTCTCAACCACTTGAATTGGTTCACATGGATTTGTTTGGACCATCAAGAGTTTCTAGTTTAAATGGGAAGCACTATGTCTATGTTCTCGTAGATGACTTTTCTAGATATACTTGGGTGTATTTTCTAGCTCACAAAAGTGAAGCTTATTCTTACTTTGTTAAATACTCCAAGTCTGTAGAAAATCTTATTGGACTCAAGATTAAGACCCTAAGAAGTGATCATGGTCGTGAGTTTGAAAATCAAGATTTTGAATCTTACTGCTCTCACAATGGCTATTCTCATAACTTTTCTGCCCCTAGGACACCCCAACAGAATGGTGTAGTAGAAAGAAGAAACAGAACCCTGCAAGAAATTGCTATAACCATGCTCAATGAATATGACCTTCCAATTTACTTTTGGGCTGAAGCTGTTAATACAGCTTGTTATGTCATTAATAGAGTCTTGATCAGACCTGTTCTAAAGAAAACCCCTTATGAGTTGTGGAACCATAGGAAACCTAAGGTAAACTACTTCAAAGTTTTTGGCTGCAAAGTCTTTATTCTGAATACTAAAGATAATCTGGATAAATTTGCATCCAAGAGTGATGAAGGAATTTTCCTAGGTTACTCTATCTCTAGTAAATCCTATAGAGTTTTCAATAAGAGAACCAAATGTGTGGAAGAATCTGTTCACATCAAATTTGATGAAACTGATCCACATGAGCCTAAAACCTCTCTTGGGAATCTTGAAGAAGATTTGTCTATTCTGGACCTTAATGATAAATCTAAAGAACCTGTTATAAAAGCATCCAGTTCTGGACATTCTCCAGAATCTTCTTCTGTTGAACCTCAATCTCTAGATGAACCTGAAACTTCTAGCTCTATCTTTTCAAGACCATCTAGGACTCTAAAGAACCATCCTTTAGATGCTGTTGTAGGAAATCTAGATAGAGGAACACAAACTAGAGCTTCTCTAAGAAACCAGGTTGAACATCAAGCCTTTCTTTCACAGTCAGAACCTAAAAATATCAATGATGCTATCAATGATGAATTTTGGGTAATGGCTATGCAAGAAGAATTAAATCAGTTTGAAAGAAACAAAGTCTGGGAATTAGTTGACAGACCTAAGGACACTTTGACAATAGGCACAAAATGGGTGTTTAGAAATAAAATAGATGAATCTGGAAATATAGTTAGAAACAAAGCTAGACTAGTTGCACAAGGATATAGTCAAGAAGAAGGTATAGACTATGAGGAAACTTTTGCACCTGTAGCTAGACTAGAAGCCATTAGGATCTTACTTGCATATGCTGCACATCTGGATTTCAAATTATATCAAATGGATGTTAAAAGTGCATTTCTAAATGGTTTTATAATTGAAGATGTTTTTGTAGAACAACCACCTGGATTTACTAATCCCCATTTTCCAAATCATGTTTTTAAACTTTCTAAAGCTTTATATGGTTTGAAACAAGCTCCAAGAGCTTGGTATGATAGACTTAGCAATTTCCTTATTTCAAAAGGTTTTACTAAAGGGATTGCTGATCCAACTCTTTTCATTAAAATAATTTCTAAAGATGTTTTAGTTGCACAAATATATGTTGATGATATTATTTTTGGATCTTCTAAAAACTCCTTATGTACTGATTTTTCAAAGGTTATGCAAAATGAATTTGAAATGAGCTTAATGGGAGAGCTTAAGTATTTTCTTGGATTTCAAATCTTTCAAACTAAAAATGGTATTATTTTAAATCAAAGTAAATATACAAAGGATCTTTTAAAACGTTTTGGATTGGATAGTATTAAGGAAAGTAATACACCTATGAGTACTACCTGTAAATTGGATGTTGATGAAACTGGGAAACCAGTTGATCAAACCAATTATAGAGGTATGATTGGAAGCTTACTTTATCTTACTGCTAGTCGACCAGATATTATGTTTAGTGTATGTATGTGTGCTAGATTTCAAGCTAATCCTAAAGAATCACACTTATTAGCTGTTAAACGGATTTTTAAGTATCTTAAGTATACTATAAATTTAGGTTTGTTTTACCCAAAAGAACAATCCTTTGAGTTAATGAGTTATTCAGATGCTGACTTTGCTGGTTGTAAGTTAGATAGAAAAAGCACATCAGGAACATGTCATTTGCTTGGAAAATCCCTAGTATCATGGTGTAGTAAGAAACAGAATTCAGTTGCATTGTCTACTGCCGAGGCAGAATACATAGCTGCTGGTAGTTGCTGTGCACAAATTTTGTGGATGAAACACACTCTATTGGATTATGGATTTAATCTTAAACATGTCTCAATTAACTGTGACAACACTAGTGCAATCAACTTATCCAAGAACCCTATGTCTCACTCTAGAACTAAGCACATTGATGTCAGACATCACTTTCTAAGAGATCATTACCAGAAGGGTGATATTTCTCTAGAATTTGTTAGTTCTGAAAATCAATTAGCTGACATCTTCACAAAGCCCTTATGCTCTGAAAGAATGAAATTTATTAAACTAGAATTGTGTATGATTGATCTGTGAAACTGATCTGTGAAACTGATCTGTGAAACTGATCTGTGAAACTGATCTGTGAAACTGATCTGTGAAACTGATCTGTGAAACTGATCTGTCAAACTGATCTGTGAAACTGATCTGTGAAACTGATCTGTGAAACTGATCTGTGAAACTGATCTGTGAAACTGATCTGTGAAACTGATCTGTGAAACTGATCTGTGAAACTGATCTGTGAAACTGATCTTTGAAACTGATCTGTGAAACTGATCTGTGAAACTGATCTGTGAAACTGATCTGTGAAACTGATCTGTGAAACCGATCTGTGGAACCGATCTGTCACACTGTTCTGTCAATCCGATTTTTTTTTAAAAAAAAAAAAAAAAATTATTACTTTTTATTAATTAGTAAATTACTTTTTATGGGAACCCTAAATGATAAAGTAAATGATACGCGGCTATTTATCTTCCCTAAACCTTTGACCTTTCATTTCCCGCCGAACCTCTCAACCTCTCTTCCCCTCTGCTTCGAACCTTCGAACATTCGAACTCCTGCCTCTCCAAATCCTCGAATGGCTAAGCAAAAGAGACCGAGAAAAGGACCAGATAGCCCTGTACCTTCAAAGCGTGCTCGAGGCGAGTCGAGCAGTACCTCTCAGCGTTCAGTAAATCCGGACCTGGAAACTCGGATTGTAGCTGCAGAAAAAGAAGTAAACTCGGCGTGGCTTCTGTCGAGTAAGTCCCTGTTGCTACAAGTTCTTGAATCTCAAGGATGGATAGACTGGTTTTCAGACAACGCCCGAATAGATTATCCAAAGCTAGTACATGAGTTTTACATGAACCTGAAAATCACGCTGGATGGTGTGGAAGCTACTAGGATGTCATCGGTTGTGAAAGGAAAGAAAATATCTTTCTCATCTAAGCAGTGGGCTGAATGTTTAAACATACCTCATGAAGGTCGATATGAGGACTATGCTGGCAATATACCCCCAGTCACTGACTATTTTTCTTATGAGCTAGCTCTAGAGCTTCTAAATGGAAACAGAGAATCGAGGAGAATCATAGCGTCAGAATTAGATGGTGAAAGCAGACTCCTATTCAAGTTTATTCAGCACCAACTTTGCCCTCGAAGAGAAGATTTTGGTGCTCTTAAGTATCAAGATGTTTTTCTATTGTTTCTGCTCAAAACCCATGAAAAGATAAATCTGTGTAGATATGTGATGGTCCACATAGCTAGTATGCTGAAACCTTCCAAGAAAGCCACGGCTTTGTTTTATTCAAAAATGATATCTACTATGCTCCAGAATCTGGAATGTGTTGATGAAGATGATGAAGTTGTTGAAACAGAGCCTTCCTTCTGTCTCAACAAAGAGATCTGCAAGAGGATGAAAATCAATTGGAACCCATGGAAGAAGTGCTGGGTTGCAGATGAAGATAAGTTGTATGAAGCCTACAATCCCATAGATCATGGCAAGAGGCCAAAGGATGTGAGAGATCCTGGATTAAAACCAGATGAGGAACCAATTTATTCTGATGATGATGAGCAAGAAAAAGCTGCAACTGAAGAAGGAAGTGTGTCTTCTCCTGATGATAGGAGTGATCCAGACACTGCTAGCCCCAAGAAAAGAATAGAATTTGGACCTGCTAGTCCACCCTTAACCCTACCAGAGTCAGAACCTATTCTTGATGATGAAGAAGATTCTGATACTGAGGAATATCACAGTGAAGCCTCTGAGCAGAGTAATAATGAGCAAGGTGATGCTGAAGACAATCATGATGGTGATGATGATGATGCTGATGATGTTGAAGCTGCTGCTGATAGTATCAACAGACCGGTGGATGGTCTTGCTGAAGTTCAAGTAGAACAACCTCAGTCAGTACCAGAAATCCATATCAGTGGCAAGACTGACTCATCAAAAATCAGTGGAACAGCATGCTATGAGAAACCCAACTACACCCTGTGTGCTGCTGTGTGGGATGACTACCCTGGATATGCTGTGTTGGGCTTAGACTATTCTGAAGAAGAAGGCGAATTGCCAGAATCTGCTGCAACTGTGAAAAGGAACCCTCCAAGAGAAGTAAGATCTATTCCTACTGATGATCCTGTAACTGTGAATTTACCTGGTTCTAAAATCTCTCGAGCTGATCTTGACAAGTTTAAGACTGAATTGCTAACCACTGTGAGAGATATAGTTAGAGAAGAACTTTCCAATGCCCTTCATCAAGTATCTCTACAAGTTTCTGAAAACTCCCTGAAAGCTTTTTCAACGGCAGTCTCAGATGTTCTCAAGCCAGACTTGACTGCTACGGGTGAATTTGTTGGTAGGCACATAGCCTCTTTGAATAAAACCTTGAAGGATCTCCAAGTTAGCTTACTTTCTCTGTCAAATGAGTTCAGATCAACCATCTCTGGTATGATGGAAGTTTTAAGAAATCTGATTGAACATCTTAACAAGTCTGATCTGAGGAAGTTGAAAGCTGAACTAACTCATATAGTCGGCCAAGCAAGTACAGGCAAGGTAACCAAAATCACTACTCGTGAGATAGAAGCTCTCAGAGAAGTTGTGCATACAGAGCTAGCTGCTGTCAGAAATATTCTTGACATAGAATCTTTGAGGAGGATGAAAGAGCTCTGTGATAATAGTCATAATATGGCCTTAGTATATTCAGCAGATGCTAAGAATGCCCTGCAAGAGATCAAGGAAAAAGTTGATGCTTTCTTTTCCATGATTTATACAAAACATGAGATGGCTGCAAACTTCAAAGTCCTGGCAGAGAACCTGAAATTACCTCCAGTCACTCAGGCCTTCAACACTCAAGTTCGCCAATTGCAATATTTTGTTCCTTCCTTGGCACAGTTCATGGAAAACAAGGATGATTTTGAAAAAGCTATGAAGTATGGAGCAGAAGTCATTCAGGACTTCATTCATCTGTTGAAGCCTTACTTGGATGCACAGGCCACTGCCATTGTACTCCCTACATCTGAACCTCTAAGTGCCTCTGATGTCGCTCCAAATCAGCTGTCTGTTGCCCAAGCCCTATCTCAGTTACGGCCAGTCTCTCAGAAAGCTTCTCATCCAGCTCCTGCTCCTTCTCCACAACCTTCTGTGACACCTCCAACTGCACCTACCAGAGTTGTCCTGCCACCACTTCAGCTCCGTGAACCACAGCCTGCCTCCAAGCCTTCTTCCTTACCTACAATTGATCCAAAGGATAAAGGGAAACCCCCTTTGTATCCCACCAAATAGCCATGTATTATTTTTGATGGGGTGCTCTATGTATTGCTTGTCTTTTTCTGTGACTTTATAAAATTTATTTTTCCTTTGTGTTATGTTCTATCCTGCCTGCACCCTGCTTCTCTTTTCCCTTATCTGTGTTCCCTCCTTTTTGTTTATCCCAAAGGGGGAGAAAGAATATATATATAGGGAGAAAGAAGATATATATAAGGAGAAAGAAGATATATATAATGGGAGAAAGATATATAATGGGGGAAATATATATCTAAGGGGGAGTACTCTATATATGAAGAGGGGGATCAATATCTCAGGGGGAGAAATCTGAATATTATGTATATGGGGATGTTATCTTAAGAGGGAGATTTTATTTATTTTATTTATTTTATTATATATATATTTATGAAGATTTGTGATTATCAAAAAGGGGGAGATTGTTGAGCCCTCTGGAAGATTGCTGATTTCATGTTTATAACTAATGTTTTAATAATCACAAATCATCACAACTCATTGATGCTTAATCTGGTTTGATGTCTCATAAACATAATTCCAATCTATGAATGAATCAGTTATCATTTTTTTTAACTATGCTTATTAACTTACAATGTATGTTGGAAGCCTTCTGGATTCACCGATCAATCAGACTCACCGATCCATCAGACTCACCGATCCATCAGAGTCACCGATCCATCAGACTCACCGATCCATCAGAGTCACCGATCCATCAGACTCACCGATCCATCAGAGTCACTGATCAATCAGACTCACCGATCCATCTGAGTCACCGATCCATCAGACTCACCGATCCATCAGAGTCACTGATCAATCAGACTCACCGATCCATCTGAGTCACCAATCCATCAGACTCACCGATCCATCAGAGTCACTGATCAATCAGACTCACCGATCCATCTCAGTCACCGATCCATCAGACTCACCGATCCATCAGAGTCACTGATCAATCAGACTCACCGATCCATCTGAGTCACCGATCCATCAGACTCACCGATCCATCTGAGTCACCGATCCATCAGACTCACTGATGCCAATGAGTCACTGATGCAAATGAGTCACCGATCCAAGGACTCACCGATGCTGATCAAAATGACTCACCGATCAGATGACAGACCGATGCTGATCTATCTGAGTCACCGATCTTTACTCTAATGCTGATGACCTACCGATCTCTTGAACAGTCATAAACAACTGTTTGAATTTCTTTTTCTTTATCTTTATTTATTCTAACCAACGGTCATATTAGTTATATTTTAATACACTGACAATTAATTAATAAAGGTTGTCGGATGTCAGGAAACCGTACCTCGTACCTGCGGAAAGGAAACCTTTTCTATCCTACGGAGCACGTGATATGAATACAAGAAGACTCTGCTGAAAAAGGAATATAGAGCTGCGAAGAAGTGGGAGACAAAAAACACAGAGACAAGGAAGCATACGACATACTCGAGAAGAGCTCTGTACATACAAGAAGAACCAAGCAAGACAGAATCAAATATACAATCAAGCCTACTCAAGAAGAGTGGTGTGCATACAATAGATCATTGAAGAGCTTCATCGACTACATCTCACTGCCTGTGAACCTGAAGCATACGACACTCTGCTTCTCAAACAAAATCGAGAAGAGGACTCAGAATCACTTCTGATTAATTCCAAAACGAGTCCAGTGCTACACTGAAATCACTAGAGCCATTTCTAAACTCTACATCTCTGCTCTGTGATTTATTTATTCTACATTTTGAGCAGTGTGTGTTATCTGCTGTATTAAACACACACACTGACTCCTGTACTTTCACTGGAGGATCTGTAAATCCTCAGCAAACTTTTTACACTTCACTTCCCACTGTGGATAGTGGTAGAGGTCTTGCGACCTGGACAGCTGGCTGCTGTTGTTTGTTTTCCCACGTAGAACTGTGGTAGAGGTCTTGTGACCTGGACAGTGTGCTCACTGTTGTTAACCCCGATCCAGGGTGTGGATCATTTTTATATAAACTTTTGAGAGGACTAAGTCTCGGCTTGAGACTGAACCTCTTGGTTACTTCTCTGTGTTTATAGCTATACTATATCCATACTATACATATTTATTTCATATTCCGCTGCTATTACTTTGAAATATAATCTATCTTCAAAGCTACTTTGGTAATTAAATTCGCAAGTGTTTATATTTATTATAAATCAGTAAATTGGTTTCAAAAGTTAATTTAATCATAAGATTAAGTTAACTGAGAATTAATCAATCTTTGAGAAACTAATTGAACCTTTATATTCTATATAAATTCACTACAGTTTAATTTATTTTTGAAATTGGGGGATTTTATTAGAAATTGTTTTTAACAGACAATTTTGATTGGAACTCAATTCACCCCCCCTCTTGAGTGTCCACTCCGACCAACAACAAAGTCCCAAAAAGAAGTATCTCAAAGGACCGCCTCATCATAGGGGTCTCAACGCAACAGACGGCGCATCAATCAGACGTCTGGTCTGTGAGTTATTAGTATTTTCGTCCCAAGGGCCCGGTTGGTTTTGTGTGCGAACCAACTCGTCCATATCTCAACTATACCCTAAACTCTCATAGGGTATACTCATATGGACCTCTTCTCAAAATGATCACCAACGCCACTGACGGTTCGTCAAACGGACGACCGGTCTGGAAGTTATCAGCTTTTCCATTCCAGGGGCCCGGTTGGATTTCGGGGACAATCCAACACATCCATACTCCAACTGCGTCCAAACCTCGGGAGAAATATGCCGAAAGTTTTGTCTCATCAATAGGAATCCAAAAAAGTCGACAGAACGTCAATCTGACATCAGGAGATCATGTTATAAGTGTTTCCGCTCTGAGAGCGCGGTTGGTTTTGGGTTCGAACAAAACTGGCTATACTCGAAGTTCTCCGAAACCTTGAGTGTAATATACCAAAACGACCATATCGATCCAAGGATCACATTACAACTGACAGCGTGTTGATCGGAGGTGCGTAGCCCAAGATACAGGAAAAATACTGAAAACAGTCCCAATGGGGGGTCTGGGCGCAGCCCAACACCCCCCCCCCCCCCCCCGCCCGTGTCGGCCTGAACCAGGTCGACCCGACCCGGGTATGGGTCCGGCCCATCCGGGCCCGGCCCGGACCAGTGCGGCCGGTCCGGCTCAGCGGGTGCCACGCGCTGAGCGATCTCGGGGGGGTGGGGGGGGGGGTGCGCTGCCCCCGCCCCTTCGTACCGGATGCGGTGCTTGCCGCCGCATCTCCTCCAGATCTTGTGCGGCCGTGGGATCCGGTCATCCCACCACCACTGCAGCTTCAGGTGCGGCGGCTCCTGCCGGGGGTGCGCTGGGGCGCCGCCGCCTCTGGCCACCAATGACCCACGCTAGCATGGTCTTCCGCGGACCACCGGATGCGCTCCGGTGGTCCGTTTTTCCTGTCGTCTTCTCCAGCGGTCCTCCCGAGACCTTCTCTTCACTGGGAAGTCTTCAAAACGCCTCTATGGCCCATTCCATCATCGCCCGTCGATCCGCACGTCAAATAATCAAATCGCGGCCTCTTTGTTTTTTCTGGCATGGCGCGACGGCGCCACAGCTTTGGTCAGCCTCCACGGTGCGGCGCGATGGCGCCGTGCTTCTTCGCCCGTTCTTCTTTTTTTCCACGTGGTGCGATGGCACCACATCACTTTCGTTCGAGCCACAACGAGTATGACATCAAGGGGGGAGGAGGTTCGACCATGTTTTTGTGGTCCGACCTCCTCTCGTTATAATGATACCAAGCGACCAACAATTATCAATGAAGTTCATTAAATAAAACTTGAGCGAAGATTAAACCCCTACCTCGAAATTGACATCACACGTCGTTGAGTCGCGAAAGTAGAACGTCGCGGTAGTCGGGTGTCGCGGAAGAACAGTATCGATTCTGTCGACGTCGGAAGAAGAAGAAGAACGTTGTTGTTGGCGATGATCACCGTAGTCAGCAACTTCTCCCTTGACGTGGAGGAAGATAAGACTTGTTGGCCATTCTTCGTCAATAATGTTCTATGTTGAAGGGAAGGTGTTCTTCGTCGAAGAAAAACCATTATTCGTTGAAGATGTGTCGTTCTTTGTCAGAGGTATGTTCTCTTCTTCTCCACACCAAAGTCCCCCCAAAAACTCCAGGACGTTGTTAATGTTTTCTCACACACCAAAAGCTCTAACAGAAAATAATATCCCATGATATTATTTTTATTCACACCTCAATGATTTTAAAATTGAAACCAAACCACATAATTAATTAAATGAAGAGTCTCATCTTATTAATTATGTCATGTTGAGATGAATTAATGGTGGAAGGAAAAGGTAAAGGGTTATAAAAACTTAAAGGTGGAGGAGATTAAAGAGGAGTTGGCACATTTAGTGCAAGGGAGTTTAATGGAGTTATAAGAAGATCAAGGGGTTATGGTCTCATGTGGGCCCAACCACACTAAACTCTCCCATGGGAGGTTAGGTGGGTGGGGGCCCCACATCCCACATATTCACACATGGCAAGTTGGGTGGTTGTGGACCCCACCAACAAATTCCCATGGTATATTTTAACTTCCTTGAACATCAAAAATAAAATTGCTCACAATTATATTTATTTCTTCCTTAATCCCCAAAATTTAACATCTTCTCCCAAGAAAATGCACCTACGGTTAATGTCCTCTTAAGAAAATACTGGCGCTGTGAGTTCATCGGTGCCCTCGGATTTCAATTCCGAGAATCAGTTAAAAAGATAGAAAAACCCGCTCGTTCGTTCACTGAACGTACCCGAGATAAACTTGGGAAATTGATTCTGGGCACACCGGCCCACATAATTAGGTGCCTTCAGGAACTGCATACTCATAAAATTCTAAAGAAATTAAGAAAAAAATCCCTTGAAATTTCTGGGACTTTACAGTTAGGTAGAGGTTGACCTTATTATGCTTCTTAGGGACCTCGACCCAAGTATGATCGTGGGATGTGGTCATTCGAAGAGGGCCCGAGGAGCAGGGTGTGGTTAGTTACATGTCAGAGTGGTAGTAGTTCTCATAGTACTAGCGATTTTTAATTGTGCGATCCACTTTTTTGGTTATATTTTTTGTTCTCTTTTGGATTGAGGAGTTTTTCACTCCTTGGTTTCACAAAGAATATCCCATGTAATCGGACTAGACATAGAGAGGCTTCTCATGCCCCTGGTTTTTAGTATGCTAGTTAGACAATAGACCAACCTGTTTAATCTCTGTCGAGGATGTTGAATGATGATGGGACCACATCAGTCCCATGGGGATCTCTTACATCTAAATATGAAGTTGTATGATGTCATTCTCAGCATAGACTCATTGTATTCCATGCATGTCGTTATCTAATGGGTTTGGAGAAGAGTCTTGTTTTTCGATGTAGATGGTCGACATGTGTTTATCATCGGTGAGAAAAGTAGTCAGATGGGTTGTCTGCATATAGATAATGTTCATTTTGGTTCACTAAGATGTTAATGGAATCAGTTGATGATGAGATGGTGGGATCCCCTAGGTAGTTGGGGTGTTCTTGTACATTTCCCATGAGGAGTTTGGGACTCTACCCCCTTGATGTGATGTTGAGTTCAAGATATAATTACATCTTGGATCTTCTCCAATTTCGAGGGCTCCTTATGATATGTCACCTTATTTGTTATGGGTGATAAGAATTTAGATTTATGAACAAATAAGATTGGAATTATAAAACCTATTGTGTCATTGCGAGGTGCTAGAGTGTTTTTTAAAAAGAAGGAAGATAGTGGTATAATTTGGTGTATAGACTACTAGTGGTTGTTCCAGGTGATGGTTAAGATCTGTTACCCCCTTTTAAGGATGGATTTTATTTTCGAACAACTGGGAATGGAAATATGGTTTTCCAATATCAATCTACAGTCTGGATACCACCAATTGAGGGTGAATGAGGGAAATATCTTGAAGTCTGCATTCAGATGTTGGTATGGATATTTTGAGTTAGTAGTCATGTCATTAGGGGTTATGAATTCACTAACCATATCAAGTGGGATTATTAAATCCTCTTTCCATGTGTCCCTAGACCATTTTATAGTCGTATTCATTGATGATATCTTGATCTACTTGAAGTTATATGGGCAGAATGTCGATAATCTCATGACCATATTATAGGTTCTTCGAGGTCACCAGCTATATGGAGATATTTACATGTGTATGTTTTGGACATGGGAGGTGAATATTCTTGGTAATGTGGTGTCATAATATAGTGTGGTGGTTGACCCATTAATTTTTTTATGTTGTGGTTTCATTGGCAGAACCCAATATTGTGGAGGAAGTTTGCAGCTTTCATGGTCAAGTAGGATATTATCCAAATTTCAAAGCCAATTACTCTCATGTTTTACCTTGTTTGACGACATCAAAAAGAAATGACCAAGCATTTATGTGGACTGAACAATTCTTGGTAGTGTTAAGCTACCAGAAAGGGGAGTTGGTCAGTGCTTCAGTTTCAAGAAGAAGGTGTGATTTTCAAGGTGCTTTGGGATGCTTCCTTTCTAGGCTTGGGATATGTGTTAATGCAGAAGTGGGGAGTAATATCTTATTGGTTTAGGAATTTATGTCCCCATGAATGCCTCTATGCCACCCCATGATCTGGAGCTGATATTAGGGGAATTCTAACAGAAGTTGTGGAAACATTACCTATTTGGGGATCACTTTTTTCCCTTCATGGATTACAAGAGCATGAGGTATATATTTTTATAGAGATATATGAATATGAGATTGGAGAGGTGGATAGAGTTCCTATAGGGAAATTATTTTGATATCTTCTACACCTCAAGAAAGGGGAATGATGAAGCCTATTCTATTAGCAGAAAGTCATAGATGGAGGTTTTTTGGGAGTCTACAGACACTTGGAATGCGATGGACTTGAATATAGATGTATGTCTGGATGGAAGCAGTGGCTATTTGTTTCAGATAGAAATACAGTATTCTTCAGTGTAGTAGTAGGTGGAAGAGTCTTAGTAGGGACACACAGTTTAAGAAGTGATGCATGATCGTGATGACCATGGTGATGCTCTAGATGGATGGTAAGAGGATGGTTAAATTCAGATGTGATTCCACAAAAGGCTGTTTTTTCAAAAGGCAAGGTATGATGGAGTCCCCCTTGAGTTTTATATATCACCGTTAGTGGTATACTAAAAAAATTTCATGATGTACCATGGCTTGAAGATGTAGTTTTCGTGGTCCAGAATGAAACAAGAAGTAGTAGGGTTTGTGGAAAAGTGCTTAGTATGACATTAGGTGAAGGATGAGCATTGTATTCTTGGTGGTTAGATGTTTCCCTTGGATTTAACTAAGTGGAAGTGGGAACTCATATCAGTGGATTTAACCATAGAGTTACCTAGATCTTAGAGTTGCTATGACGCTATACGGGTAGTAGTGGATAGGTTGATGAAACTGACTAACTTTGTAGTGATAAAGGAGTCGGGTGAATTGGATGAATTAGACAATAGGTATGTTCATAATGCGGTGCAGATGCATGGGGTTCTGATATGCATCATCTAATATCAGGACACACATTATTCCTTATATGTATGGAGAGGATTGAAACATGCTTTTGGAACTCATATAATTCTCAACACTACTTTTCACCCCCAGATAGATGAACAGATAGAGTGGTCTATCTAGACATTAGAGGTTGTGTTTCAAGCATGTTTCATAGAATTTTTTATATATTTTGAGTAATAATTTTCCATGGTAGAGTTTTCAATATAAAATAGATATCACTCTTCCATTGGAATGGATCCATTTGAATATTTTTGAGGAAGACCTTGTTGTTCAAATTTATATGGGGCAGAGGTTGGGGCCACAACTGTTCTTAGTCCGAATGTGGTGTAGAGAATGAAAAATAAGGGTCAACAAGTTCATGAGTGGATGAAGGAAGCTTATGACTAGTAGATGTTGTATGTTGGTCACAGGAGGAATCCCTTGGAGTTCATGGTTGGGTACCATGCCCTCTTCATGGTTTCCCGATGACGTGGGCAGTAGAGGATTGATAGGGGGAGAAAGCTTCATCCAAGATTCATTAGACCTTTCAATGTGTTGGGGAAAGTTGGAATAATTGCATACAAGTTGGAATTGGCACCACATTTGGAAAGGTTCCATGATGTAATTCACATCTCTTAGCTTTGTTGGTATCTATATGATGATGCCGACTTCATTGATGGGGTAGAGTTTGACAACGGGAATGAAATAGAATTTCTAAAATGACCAACGGAGATCTAAGATCATTTGGAGAAGGTGATACATGGATGGACCATTACCATGGTTCATGGGTTGTGGAGGCATGGTGTCCTAGAGGAGAGTACATGGGAGTAAGAACCATAGATGTGTGTCTGGTACCCATAGTTTTTTTAGTTTTTCCTTTGGATGTAATATTTGAACATTATTTTATATAATGATATGTTATCCTTGACTTATGATGTGTATGGTACAATATGCCATAAATTCATATCATGTGTGGATGGGAGGACTTGATTCCTATTAAGGACACATTAATTATGATGTGATTAAAACCATGTAGGTGAGTTAGTATTGCCCAAAGCAGATAGTATCTTGACATGGAAGATGGAATTCCCTGATTCATATATTTGGACGTGTGTTAAGATGATCTTATGTTGTGTTGTGTAGTTTTTAGAGTTGAAATATTTTATGGGAAGTGTTCTTATATGTCTAGGATTCAATCAATATTTGAACTACATATGGTTGAATATTTTTTAACTATTTTGTGTTCAGTCAGTGGCGGTGATTCAGGTGTATCAAGACCCTTGAGATGTATCTCATGGGGTGGTTGTGGTTGTCTGGACAACACTTTATTTTGTTTTTAGTGTGAATTTTCAAGGTTAAGAATCGTTTGAGGGGAATCTATTTTAATGGACTGGACCTCTCTGGTTCATTAGTTTGTGAAAATAAAATGTTTGAACTATTCTGGGAGATCACAGGGACTCATTTCAACAGTTTTCCAAATTTCTAGTCTTCCCAACGGTAGCTCGGAATGGTGAGTCGCAACGATGATTCACTGTGGTGAATCATGAATTGTTTGCCAAAATAGTAACTCACACTAGGGACTTTAACTAGTGACTCACATCAGTGACTCTCAATGGTGAGTCAATTATGGTAGGTCTCCAGCGGTGAGTCTTCAGACGGTAACTCCCCCAACAGTGAGTTGTTTGATGGTGACTCATCCAACGGTGACTCGTCCAATGGTGAGTCTCCCAAAGGAGACTCATCCACCATTATATTGACCAATGGTGAGTCACCCAAATGGGTCTCATCCACCGGTAGCTCGTCACAGGTATCTTGTACCACTAACTCACCACTGATAACTCATGACAGTGACACACCCAATGGAGAGTCATTTCAGACAGTTTGTGAAAATTTCATAATTTTCCCTAGTTTTTTCCCATTTTATGCCCTTCATATATACGTTGACATAAAATTAATTTAATAAAATTTTTAATGGTTTTTGGGAATATTTCCACTCGTTTCAATGTTCTAAAAACTTGAAATTCATTTTGACTTCAAAATTGCATAGTCTCGGTCAAGATCATCCTTTAATGGGTTTTAAAAACTGTTTCTCCCATGGATTTAGGATCTGGACATTCTAATGTCAAGATCTACTCTTCCTTGTGATCTTCCCTTTTCATGATACTGAGGCGCCTTGAACATTTCTTCTATGAGAATTCATGCATTTGTGATATGTCTATTGGATCATGTTCCCCTAGAGCCTTGCGCACCTCCTATTTTTCTGCAAGAAGGAAGTGATGATCATCTATTCTTTGTGGTAGAGATCCCATCATCTATATAAATTATTTATCATTTGGGTGGGTGTAAGAATGTATCTCTTTTGATGATATAAGAATAACAAATTAATAAAGATAATTTAATCGGTTTACTATTAATATACGAGGTCTGGGAAAATGTGAAATAAGGATTTGTTTTTATTATTTTACTGATATTTTGTTTTTATGGATTGTATGACAACTAAAAATCATGGTCGTTGTTATTCCTTGTTTACAAATGGAATGATATATTGAATGGATGTGGTATGTTCTTGGTATAATGATTCAATATGAGAACTGTTAACCATGTATACCCCACTAATAATGGAATTCACTAGGATCAAACCATCTATGATAACCTTGGAATTAATAATTGTAATTAAAGAATAGATGCCCTATTAAATTTGTTTTTGGGTTTTCATGTTGGTATTGTGGTAAGGATGATTGGGTGTTGTGTCTGTGTTTCTTTCTAATGAACATCGTGTTGGTTCTATGGATGTGGTAATCATTACATTGTATGTTTGAGCAGTGGGGCTTCTTGTTTTTTTTTCATGTTTGTGTTGCAAGATGTGTTGGGTATGGTTTTTTAATACAAGAAGGATTTGATAATTCTTATGATGTGATGTGTTGTTGAGTAAAGTTGTGAGTTCGGTTTTTTAGAGAAAGGTTGGTTTGGGTAGGATGTGTTTGAAGGAATGTAGTGATTTTTGTGGGTAATTAAACTAATGTTTCTCCATGAGTAACATGAAGAATGCTTTACCACATGTCTCAAGATCTGTTTTTTATTTCATTAATGAGTGTTAAATGTGGTGGTATGCGAAGATACTTTAGTTTATTTGGATCTTACCCTTTTTATATGACATTAGTTGTGTTTTCTGTTGTGGTTTCTGTTTAGTACATTTCATTGGTAGTGATGGAATAAATAAATTAATTGTTAATAATGAATGATAATTGGTTAATTGATGTGGTTGGGGGTTCGAATTGTTTTTTTGGATTTTTGTGAAGTGGATTTCCATAATAAAATTCATAAGTGACCATTGTTAATGGTGATAAATGAATTTTTAGGTAGAAGAAAATGTTGTGGTGTGATTTTGTTGTATTTTCTAGAACCCATTGGTTGGGTTGAGAGTTTGGAACCTATATATATACTTGTATTTTCTTTTTTATTTCCATACACACCCACCCAAGTTGAGAAAAATGTTATAAACCCCCCCCCCCCATTGTCATGGGGGAGGGTGTTTTTCCTAAACATCCAGGTGGTAGGATGGATGACTGGTGACCCATTATTCGTTTCTCCCTCTTCATGGCATTGATAGCAAAAGATTCTTCAGGAAATTTACAGTTTGTGAGGCCCCGATGTGTGTATGAGAGGGAGGGGGCCCACACATCACCTCATCTACCCCATTTACTTGCTTCTTCCTCATCTCGTCCAGTGATTTCTAGGTGTTCTACTCGGTTAGTGATGGATTTGATGGCTGGATTTGGTGGCACTGGTCAGGTCGAGTCTCTTTTGTGGCGCCCAAGACCAATCCGAACTCTGCTCTGGCTTCAAGTACCTTCACGGCTCTCCTAGTTGGTTTACAGTGGTTATTTCAAAGAGGCTTTGGGATGTGTTGTCTGATTGGTTGAAGGTGTTTCAAGAGGCGCATCCATCACTAGATTTGTTTCGGGTTGTGGTGGTTCATTAAAGACATTGTTCCAAGATGGCATGGAATTTCATGTGCTTTCCTCTGGTGAAGTTCTGTTGATGAGGATTTCTGGAAAGATTAAAGGTTCTGTCATTGGTTGTTCCTTATGTAGTGGCCTCAGTCTAGTCAACCTCTACTCTAGATTCTGGTTCAATCGCTCCTCAGCTGGCCGGTCTGGTGTGACGGTTCCCGGGAGGCTTTGGGTCTTGCTGGTGGAGTGGCCAAGGGGGTTCCAAGAGGTGATTGATGTGTTGGATGTTCTTCTTATTCTTGGATTCAGTTGTGGTTTCTCTTGGATGTGGTGATTTTCGAAGAAAGTTGATATCTGCGGTGGGTTTTTCAATTTGTTTAGCTATGGAGCGTTTTTTGTGGTTGTCTGTGCTAGTTTTTATGGAAGTGTCTTTGGGCTTCGGCAGACGGATCTTGGTGTTTTTTGTGAAGCAGTTATGGGTTTCAGTGATTTTTGTTTATTGAACGTTGTTTACGAGGGTGAAGTGATGAAAATGTGGTATTGAATGGTGTTTTTACGATGGTGATGGTGAAGGTGATAGTTTCCTTGTCGATGGCTAGATGATTGTTATGGCTCTGCTTCTCAGGTTGTTTTTTCCAGTTATTGGCTCTGGTGGTGGTGGGGCGATGATGGTGTCAACTATGGAGATGTAATAATGATGGAGGCCGATGACATGGTGTCATCTGATTGTGATTGTTCCTAAATCGGGGTTTGGAGATTTCTCGAAGAATGGTCTGTGGATGTGCTGGCAACGGGCACGTGAAGCTATGGGATTCGAGGGTGCCAACTTCGTGTATTTTCAAATTATAATCTTTGGTTGATCAGTTTTTGAACATTTGAAACATGAATGTATGGTGACCACTTCCTAAAGTGGTTTTTTAGAAAATTAAAAAATAGCTCGAGGAGGGGTGTGTATGAGAGTTTTTATATCCCAACTGTCTCTT
This sequence comes from Viscum album, assembly GCA_963277665.1. Lineage (NCBI taxonomy): Eukaryota > Viridiplantae > Streptophyta > Magnoliopsida > Santalales > Viscaceae > Viscum > Viscum album. The sequence continues at coordinate 1,719,109,378 of OY728136.1, read as the reverse complement.
AGGCTGAGATTTTTTATGCTTTCACAGGTGTCCTCAGGATGAGGTTTCGCTATGGTACTACTGTCTTCTAGCAGAATGTGAGTCACTATGTTTTCATACATGATGGGACAAGCGGTGGGGCCTAGTTTTCTATTTTCGGGATGTGATCCTATTTATTTTCCAAGGATATGGGAATAGAAATGAGTCCCAGGTGTCTACGAGCGGGTTGCGACACTATTATTTCGAAAGAGGTGGGAGTGTGAGTACATTTTTCATTGGTCTAGAGTAGATAAACTAGTGGGAAGTGGCTCATGTTACCCAAATCATCAATGTTCTTACAATATTACATTACATATCTTATGTTACTTAATGTGTGTTCCTTGGTGAGTATTGGATGGCTAGTACACCTGGTTAGGTGTTGTTGAATTCTATGGTTTTCTCACAGGGGAATTAGTAAACATTTTCAACTTGTGCATAAGGGACTTTTTATTTTACTACTGTGCATACTCATATGGTCAATCTATGTATATAAATATGTTTTTAGGTTTATAGTATCATCATGTGGACCATGATTGGAGTTAATCGCTTATATGATGGGATATTTTTTGTGTTGTTACTTTACATTATTTTGGTATTTACAATCAACTTTTGATTTTATTTAGAAAAACTTATATTTGAAACATGGATGTGGGTTGGGATTGTGGGATTTATTTATATATATTTATATATTCCATGAATTTGTTTTGTTTTTCACCATATTATCTCCTTATCTGGTTTTCTAAGAAGGTAAATTTCTCCTATTTTGGGAACATCTATACCCTTGGTGTTGGTTGCCACCCCAATTCCTATTGAAGGTGGGACACGAGGGTCATTATATCTCTTTCTTCATCTTGGAGAAGGAGGGTCAGGAAAATAATATACCCAAAAGGCATAGATTTAATCCTTTTCCTTATATATGTTTTACTCTTGGACATACCATAACAACCTATACAATATCACCTCGCTTGCGGGCATATTTTTTTAATCCAGCACTTGATCTAAAGCCTAAAAGACTTTTCTGCAATTTCACCAAATATCATATCACATACAACATCATGTGAAATCATATATAAACCGATTTTAAATATCTTTCAAACCAATTTTGAATTTTGTAATCAAATTCAATGTGAATCACATCGTAAGAAATGCCTTGTGAAAAATGATCTTGATAAACTCTAAATCATTTTTAGATTATATCTTTAGGTTTTTTAAAAATCAATCCCTTGTCAATCAACCAAAAACTATGAACACATGGGAGTTTTTAGCCTTTAAAACCAATATAGTACATCAAATAATTAAAAATAGAAAATTACTACCTCTAGAAATGAATCAATGATACCCAAGAAACAAAGGGATCGGTCCTGATCTCCACCAATCACATATGTCTCCAGACATATTCTCACTCATTTCATCCTATGTAACAAATGAATTTTATATGATCACTTTTTTAGGAAATCTACTTACCATGGGACACAACGTATGTAAATTTCACAAAAAATTATAATATATTATGATTCTCAATGTCTAAATTTACTAGGTCGATGAATACATCACATGCCATTCATCTAGATGACGGGCACATCATATGGCCCTCATCCACATAGATAATCACATCATATGTTCCATATATGCATGGACATAAATTACCTCATTCTATCACACTTGAGGGCCTAAATATCATATTAGTCATATGAGAGGGAAAATATTATATTGGTTGATCTCTAATTGATGACATGATCAAAAACATTCCCAACCACACCATCATTTTATAGGTTTAAAGGATTTTTTAAGAAAGGTATTTATGTATAATGATTCTAATGCAAGTTATCTCACCGACATTAGGTAATTTGGATTATAAATATGAACCATGCATCCCTCGTATACTGAAAACATAGTGTATAAAAATTTATGAGGTATGATTTATGGGTAATCCAACACACAAAAAACATGTTTTGTGTCTCATGAGAATATTTTGTATTCTATTACATGAATTATAGTCATGTTAACCATAACATTTCATTAAATCCATAAAATTACATGATTAATATTAATTAGTGATAACTAAAATTCATATTTTGAGAGGTCAATTATCATTACACTTCCTAAAATATATTTATATATGTGCATATATAAATATATACAACCAAAGTGGATGGATGATAATCTGAAAATTACTTTTTCTATGGCATGATACATTTTATATTCATAAAATCTATAATTTGTTTTAATAAAACCCTAAAAAATCACATATTTACCATATCACACATAAAATTCCACTAGATGATAATTATGTTTAGTTCCCATTCAATAGTTGTTTTTTAAAATCATGACATTTTAATGAAATTTTCATCCCAATAATATGTGACCATATGATAAAACTATCCCACTAAATATTTGCGTAGGTAACATAAATGAAGTGAGCTTGTTATATTAATGGTGATATTTAGAAATTATATTCATAATGATCTCGGTTTTTTGAGATAAATTAATCTATTGAAAGAAGATTCATTTATGAAGCTCATGAACTAACCACCCATCAATCGGATACTTAGGGTAGTCGGTATGACCAAAAGTGTATATTTTCAATTTGAAAGTGACAATAAAGTTAAAAAATGAATCCTAAATTAAAAAAAATACAATTTGATTGAATCATCATTATAATTATGGAAAATAATTGATTATTCATTTATGATTTAATCAAATTACTTTCACAAAAAATTTATACATGGTGTGGTCAATATGACTAAAGTGATTGTTTTCAAATTAAAGTGACATTTTAGTTTAAAATGTGCATCTCATAGTAAAACCAGAAAACATGCTCAAATTGTTGTGATACATTAGGAAAAAGACCCATGTTATTTTCTTTACTTGTTGGGATTAACTATATGTTAGTCTAACACATTTTATGTTCATTATGATTGAAAATGTTTCCTTCCAATTTAAAATTGATTTTTTTAGTGAAAAACATGCATCACATAGTCAAAACTGATAAAATGCATTCATGTTATTTTTATATTGTATCATAATAATCAATGATTCTTTTGTGACAAGTAGGAATTTTCTGTTCATCATTATGATTGAAATTTACCATTGATTATATAACATTTCAATTATAATTTGTTTTTATTTCATTTTGTGATTTTACTAAAATAATAATAATAATTACTATATAAGCATGATTGTTTTGTATGGGGTTGGGTTGATCATTGGATAAGGGCTCTGATAAGTGTATTTTTCATTTACGGTAATTATTTTTGTCTGTAAGTGACTTTTTTATCAATATGATGATACTGTATAAAAATTCAATAATGTAAATATATTTGTATTTAAATGGAAAAATGTAAATATATTATCCTTCACTATAGTAGATCAAGATTTTATTAGTTATAGGAATATATATTATTAGGTCTAACATAATGTTATGTGTCGAGCTCTAAAAACTGGAAGGGATTTTAAGAGTACTAAAAAAAGACTGATAAATAGTGGATTTATCGGTGTTAATTTCTAGCACTGGTAAATGTTCTTAAAATATTTTTAAATAATTTTTTTGTTATGAAGTTGAAACATTGGTCCTATGAACTCCTCTCACCATAACACAATACCACACAACACCCATATGAAATTCCAGATTATTTCAACGCAATTGAGATTCACACCCTTGGAAACTCCCTTTACTATCCCTTTTTTCAAATGTTACTACCACTTTCTCAAATGAATATACATGTTATAATGTGAGACACACACACAAAAACAAACAGCGTTTAGCTCTATAGTTTTGTCTTTATGTGTATGTTCCCCTTGGTGTGGTTCAATGCAAGTGGCTTTGTGGGGTGTCAGAGAGGTCTTGAGTTCAAGTCTCTAGGGCTTCCTACATGTGTGTGTTATGTGTTTTCAATATATCTTTGTGATTCCCCCTACTGAACTATTTCAACATATATATATATATATATTTATAAATGTATATATATGTATGTATGAATTAATGAATGTATGAATGTATGTATGTATGTATATAAATCAATATTTTTTGTAAATATATATTAATATTTATTTATAATGATAAATAAAAATATACTTAGATATATAGTTATATTATATATATATATATATATGAATGTATGTGAGTGAGTATAATTGTATGTATGCTTGTGTGAGTGTCAGTATGTACGCATTTTTGTATTTATGTATGTGTGTGTGTAGGTATGTGTGTATGTTGGTATGTATGTGTGTGTAAGTCTATATGTTTGTATGTGTGTATGAATGTTTGTTCATATGTATGTATGTATGTATGTATGCATGTGTGTGCATGTGTGTGTTTGTGTCCGTGTATGTATGTATGTATGTATGTATGTATTATGTATGTATTATGTAGGTATGTGCATATGTATTTATGTATGTGTGTACGTTTGTATGTATGTGTGTATGTATGTATGTATGTATGTATGTATGTCTATGTGTATTTGTGTGTGTGGTTCTATATGTGTGGGTATATGTATTTAGGTACGTATGTATGTATGTACGTATGTCTGCATATTTGTATATGTGTGTGTGTATAATTCCCTGGCTGTAACACCCCATGCTTCCACGATACGTTTCTCTTTGAATAATACAGTAGCGTGTGTTGTACGCAACATCGAGTTCTAACACACCACAACCAATCACACTAGCCGTTATGAATAATGATACCCACTTTTTAAAATTTTATAAATTTTATCTTTTAAAATGGACTTCATTTTTGGATTCTGAATATCGAAATTAGCTTACGGTGAATTTTTGGTATTTTTCTGAAAACATTTAATTTTTAATGAATAGTGAAAAAAATGAGTTATAGTTTAAAACCAAATTTTTATAATTATTTATCTTATTTAGAATTTTTAGGTAAAAATAGATACATAATACTTATATATGTTCAATTTAATTCATTTGTGTCAGTTTATAATAATTTTAAATATATAAAAATTTTATTGAACTTTTCACCGTCTTTCACCCATCTCCAAGAAGATTTTGCAAATTTACATAAAACTTAATTTTACCTCTTTTGTGAGTGTAAAATCAAAAATACGAGAGACATGGTTAATATCAATGAGTAAAATTTTGTTCAATAAGAAAAAAATAATTTTTTGGTGAATAGTAACTTTTTCCTTTTATGTACCACGGTTAAATGTGAATAGGGTAATTAAGGGTAAAAATGATATTACTATTACCTAACACATGTCCTAATTATATTTTCTAAGTATAATTCGACAAAAAACAACCTTAAGAATAAAATATGAACCTCTTTGGTCCTCTTGGATTAGACTAGGACATTTATTATTATTTAATTCAAAGAAGAGTTAAAAGAGTTAAAATCAATGTTTTATAACTATAAAATTTCTAATATATGGTTATAAAAAATAAAAATTTGATTATAAATATTAATTATAAATATAAAAATATTTACTACATAATGGTATTTTATTTATAATTTTTAGACATTAAATAAATGTATTTTTTTATGACACAATGGTGATGCAGTAATTACCTATTATTGAAATATTAAAATAATTCATATTATAAATATCCAAATAAATGTAATTTAAGACTTTTTATGAATTACACTAATTTTCTAGGTTAATATGACATGTTATTATTGATTAAATTAATTTAGTTAGAATTAATACAGTTGTAAGAACTTTAACAAAAATCAATTATTAAATAGTGTCAAAATTGACATAAAGGAGGATTTGAAACAAATATTATATTATTAATTGATATTCTATTCCTAAAAATATAAGGTTCGAAAAAACTACTTAGATAAGGTTATATATATTAATAATTGACCACTTGGGGTTCTCTTGGCTGGTTATAGTGTGTTTATTAACCATATAATATTAAAATACATAGAGACATGGTAAATGTTAAACTATTTAACTAATAGTTAAATATAAATGATAAGGTTAATATAGTGACCCAAACCTGTCTAAAATATATTATTTTAAATGATTTATACCCATCTCCACATTAGTCTCAGAATAAGTCACTTTGGAGCGATTATTAACAGAATATGAATTTATTATAAATTAATATTTTATGTTTTTCTAAGGTGCGTCTCACCCCTCTTTTAAAAGGGCACTCGCCCTTATCTAAAATTCATACCTTCAAAGCCTTTTGGTTCGGCCCAACCATGCCCAAATATCCTCTAAACGTCCCTCACTTTATCCTAGAGGACTTCCATTAGTCATAAATCCAACCTAAAGAGTCCTTTTGATCAAATCAAAATGAGGAACCCGAAGAAGAGGTAATGATTTCACCACCCTCTTTCAAATTCCATTCTTCTTCCACTTCTTATTTCTTTGTTATTTCCATTCTAAAATAATAACTCCAGTATCTTCTATATACTGTGATGTTATTATAAAAATGGTACAACCATATTCAGTATTCTATCCATCCTTTGAATGACTTGTCACCAATACATGTGTACGTACGACTTACCGTATCCACGTCATGGTGTAATTGTTATTCAATACATTATTATTTGGATGGGTATAATAATGATGTGTAATTCATGTAAATAATAAATATAACATGATAATTATTATGTATATATGATACAACATCCCATTATATATTATTTTAATATAAAAAAAATGATATTGTCGCTTGTGCGTACGTACGGATTCCCGTCTCCACGAACGCAATGAGCTTCATTCCCTATCGTATCAATTCAAGACTAATTTTCATTAGATGATTAAAAATAAGGTTTAAGGACTTGATATCATTCTGTATATGAATAAGATACAACCTATGGATAACAAGCACAACTTATTTAACAAAACATATAAAATAAAACGAGTAAATGAACACCTGAAACAACGATAATACTAAAATATTATTAACAAAGCAATATTAAAAGATAATATATGATATCATATTTATGTATATGATTCTTATATAATTTAATAACAACTATTTCACCATTATAAAGGAGTTTAACCTACCCTCGACCTAGGAAAATTACAAGGCAAGGGCTTATTTTACAATCTCTTCATTATCCGAGTTTGTTTATACGTAATTATCTACCGGGACCTCTTTATCATCCTCATCAATGATTCTTAATAATGTATTTAAATTCATTTTAACTAATTTACAGACAATTTATTAAAGCCATTTATACCATCTTTTGACTTTTTATAAGATGTTTATTAAAGAATCTTTCTGTCGTTTTCCAAAGAAGTTACTTTTAATCCCTTTCGACAGAATTAAGGTAAGAATGTCATTGTTAACTTATACGGTGGGTGCGGCTATTTTCCACCGTTATAAAATCTTCGAAGCATACCTTACAATATTATGAGAATATTTTCAATGTAAATGTTTTATTTTATAATAATGTGACTTTTAAATGATTTCAAATAAAGAGATATTTCTCTCAAATAGTTCTGATTTCATTTATGTCATCATCCTTTGATGGATTATAAGCTTATTTGAAGTTTATTTATTATGATATAAAAATTCCATATATTATTGAAGGTTTTGTGATATGTTTGACTGTGGATGTGTTATTTTTATACCATTCATGGTTTATGTATAAAGTATCGACATTTTGTATTCTAGTTTTCATATGACTGTTTTTGTTTTGTTTAAAACTATTCATACGAGGAATGCATTGGACTTACTAAGTGACAGTTGGAGCCCACTATACCTCCTAGATGCATCGGTAGGTCTCATGAGACAATCTAGTGTCTTGGTTCATGGCCTTGACAATATCTTATTTGTAGTCTGGGCACATGGCATTGACTATGTGGTTATGATAGTCTGGCATTATGAATTCCATCATTATGAAAGTGGTTATTGATATTGCATGTGATTATTAAACTAGTAGAATATCCATGTGAATAAGTAAATGGAATCATTTATTTTTATTTATGCCATATTATGATGAAGTTCATGTTTAAAAAGATTTTTTTTTAGTTATACATTGCCTTAAATGTTTATGCTTATTTAAGAATGTTTTAGCTATATTGTTATCTTTACTGGGCATCTGGGCTCACCCCTTTCTATGTTTAATTTTTTCAAGGATGTGAATAAGTATTTTATGAATGAACTACAGGGATAGAATAAGGGGATATGAGTGTGGAGACAAGATGTTGTTTTAGTTTTCAATTTATGACGTAATGTAACCTTTATGAATGTATCTAGTGATTCCAAGACTATTAAACTAATCGGTCTTTGAAGACATGATATTTTGTGATCATGCCAATGTTATGTAATAATGCACAGACTCTGGGTAACTGGGTTCGGTGCGTTATAGTTGGTATAAGAGGAAGTTTAGTATAATCCTTGGATGCTAGATTTAGATAAAGTCTGATTAGAGCACATAGTTCTAAGATGGGCTTTGAGGATTTGTATAGAAGAACCTTCCTAAAATTTTGGTATTGTAGAGATTTTGAGAGTTTTATGAGTAATACAATCATGTCTGGATACGAACAGGTAGAGGTGGCTTTGGCACAGATGTACCTAGGGGTAAAACCCAAAAACACCACTTTGATCTAGACTCTAACGGGAACTGGTGCATGAAAATGGTCCTTGCTACACTCTTGGTTACAACACTCTCAGGAGATATTTTTAGGATAAATCTCATTTCTTTACAAACCATTATGAAGCGTTTATGAGTATATACATCCTCGAAGAAAACATTTTATGATTATGGATTATATTCATAAATAGTTCAATTTATGTTAAGTGTTTTACAAGTATGGAATTTTGTATTTTGATTCATAATCTAATCTAGTTTATGCCAATGTTTAGAAATGGAACCTAGTGGAAGAAATGGAAACCATATCAATTCACGCACTCCATGTATGGATTTCCCTCTTGCTCAAGATAATTATAGTGGAGCTGGTGATGCAACTGGTGCGCATCAACTAATCACCATACTGGGACAACTCACTCAGGTTATGAATAATAACTATACCCATATGGAGAACCCTAATCCGCAGTGTGGAGGATCAATGTTAGATCACTTCATGAGGTAAGAACCACCAACATTAAATGGGAGTAAAAATACCTTAGTAGGTGATAAATGGATAAATTTCTTAGATAAAATATTCCATGCCTTGGGGAGTAGTGAAAGGGAAAAAGTTATCATGGAAGATTACCCCCTCACTAGAGAAACTGACCAATGGTGGTAATTGATTCAAAACACAAAGGAATATGATGAAGTATTAAATATGGAATGGAGGGAGTTCAATGAGATTTTCCTAGATAAATACATTCCTCATGGCCTTCGAGCAGATATGGAAAGACAATTTCTGAGTATGAGAAAAAAAGAGGATAATAATGTCGCAAAGTATGAGGCTAACATTACAAGGTTACCACGGTATGCTGGAGATTGTATACGTAACCCAAGAAGTAAGATTTATCATTTCATGGATGGGTTAAAATCATTTCTTTATCGAGCATTATTGTCTCAATCCTTCTCTTTATACGAATATATTTTCTCATGTGCCATCAAGATAGAAAAAGAATTTTCTATGTCTTACGACTTAAAAGTAAAGAAAGAGAAGAATAGATATGATGATCACTCTAGAAGTGGAAATAAAGGGAAGAAGGGAAAAGTTGATTATCCATCCTGTAGTAAATGTGGGAAGAAATACCCAGGTACTTGCTTGAAAGGAATGCGATTCTATTACAAGTGTGGTGAAAAAGGCCACCAAGATCATGATTGCAAAGGGAAGAAAGAAGCTTCCGATGTTCAATGATACAACTATAGGGAGATGGGACATTATGCAAATGAATGTCCCAAGAGTTAGGGGAACTTACCTTAGAAAAGGCCAAGGGATCAAGGAAAAACATATGCTATAACTACTGCTGAGGTAGAACCTCTGAAAGATGTAGTGGCATGTAATTTAATGGTTTCCTCATGTTTAAAAAATGCCTTATTTGATTCTGGATCATCACATTATATCATATACTCATAGTTTTCTATGAAAATTAGATATTTCCAATTTTATTTAATAATGGATTTGTCAGTAAAAACTGTTATGGGAAGTATCATTGCTACAATGTTCTGTGGATCTGTTCCCATTAGGGCATATAAATTTTCTTTATCTGCTGATCCCATTTTCAAACCCATGATTGAATTTTATATAATCCTTAGTTGGGATTCTCTTTCGGACCATGATGCCAAAATTTATTATAAGAATAAGGATGTTACGATTTTTGCTGATGATGATAATGAACACCTTATCTTTAGAGCAAAATCATCACCACCTGATTTTTATCTAGATCCACCACCAGTAGCTCACCTAAATTAAATTATCAGGGAGGAAGAGAATGAAATAACAGTGGGTGGGGAGCAGAATGTTCAAATAGAGGTCTTACCAATTGTGAGAGAATATCTTGACGTTTTTACGGATGATTTACCTAGACATCGTCCAGAACGAGAAATTGAGTTTTCCATTGATTTCATTCCTTGTTCAAGGCCCATATCTAAGACCCCTTATGGAATGGCCACATTGGAATTAGTGAAACTAATGAAAAAACTAGAGGAATTGAGTAATAAGGGATTTATTCTCCCTAGTTTTTCTCCATGGGGAGCCCATGTTATTTTGGTTAAGAAGAAAGATGGATCAATGGGGTTATGTATCGAATATAGGGAAATCAATGCTATAACAATAAAGAACAAGTATCCCTTTCCTCACATTGATGATTTATTTTACCAACTGCATGGATATCAATACATTTCAATGATTAACCATCGATATGGATACCATCAGTTGTGTGTGAAGAAGGATGTCATTCTGAAGATAGAATTTTGAACCAAGTACGGGCATTACGAGTTTACAGTAATACGTTTTAGGCTGACTAATGCACCCTATGTATTCATGGACCTAATGAATTGATTTTTCAATGAATATATCGATAATTTTTTGTTGGTATTTATTGATGATATCTTGGTATACTCCAAAATCTACGAAGATCAGGAAAATCACTTTCTCATTGTCATGCAGACTCTTAGAATACATGAATTATATGGGAAGTTTAGCTTGTGTGAATTCTTGCTTCAGGAGGTCTCTTTTCATGTCTATATTTTCTCTGAGGATGGAATCTCTATTAATCTTTCTAAGACCAATGCAATCCAATAATGGCTAGCACCGACGAGTATAACTGAGGTACACAGTTTTATTGGTTTAGTAGGTTATTATCGGCATTTAGTCCATAATTTTGCCCATTTGGCTAACCCATTAATGAAGCTCACACGTAAAGGGGTTAAATTTGTTTGGAAAAAAGATTTTGAAGAATTTTTTTAAGAACTGAAGATAATATTATTCAATGCTCCTATATTGACTCTACCATCAGGGAATGATGGGTTCATTATTTATAGTGACGCATCGAAGAAAGGTCTTGGTTGTGTCATTATGTAGAATGATAGAGTTATTGCCTATGCACCACGACAGCTGAAAATTCATGAGCAAAACTATACTACTCATGATCTTGTGTTAGCAGCTATAATCATTTCTTTGATGATATGGATACATTATCTCTATGGTTAAAAATGTGAGATTTATACTGATCACAAAAGTTTGAAGTATATTTTCTCATAGAAAAGAACTCAACATGAGGAAAAGGAGATGGCTTGAACTAATCATAGATTAAGGTTTCATGATACACTACCACCTGGGGAAGGAAAATAAGGTGGCAGATGCTTTTATTAGAATGGATCATGGAGTTCTGAATATGATGAGAGTTGAAAAGGATCCAATATACATGGATCTTGTAAAGATGGATCTGGGAATCACCATGGAAGGTGAAACATCGATTCTTTTTCAAATGGTTTCCAAACCATATTTACTAGAAAGGTTAAAGAGTTCTTATACCATTGATAAGGAGTCTTAAAAGAGGATTAATGCTGCCAATGATTGGAGATTGATTGACTTTCTGTATGAAGATGGAATTTTGAAATTTGGGAAGAGAATTTGTGTTCCCAATATACCTGATCAAAAAAGGGAATTGATGGACGATGCTCATAGTTCCAATTTCTCTATAGACCCTCAGAGCACCAAAATGTATAGATATTTAAAGGAACATTTTTGGTGGGACAACATGAAGAGGGAGATTGCTGATTTTGTGTCATGATGTATGGTTTTTCAACAAGTGAAAGCTGGAAGGCAACACCCTGGTCGAGTCATGCAACCTCTTCCCATACCTGAGTGGAAGTGGGATAATATCACGATGGACTTTGTCATGGGACTACCAAAGACTCCTAGAATGAACGCTGAAATATGGTTCATTGTTGATCATCCTACAATGTCATCATAGTTTCTTTCTATAAAAGAAGATCTATCACTTGAACATCTAGAAAGACAATATATTAATGAAGTTGTGAGACTTCATGGAGTACCACTATCGATTGTTTCTGATTGTGATCCCCGTTTTACATCATGATTATGGATGAGTCTTCAGAAGGCCATGGATACTGAACTTCATTTGAGCACATCCTACCATCCTCAAATAGATGGACAATTATAATGGAATATTCAATTGTTAGAAGACATGTTGAGATCTTGATCACTTGACTTTCAGGGTATGTGGGATCAATATTTACCCCTGGTAGAATTTTCCTATAACAATATATTCCATTCAGGTATTCAGATTACACTATATGAAACGTTATATGGAAAGAGATGTCGCACACAAACCTCTTGGGATGACGTTGGTGAAGGAAAACTTGTAGGACCCAGAACTGGCGGGGGAAATGATGGAAAATGTAATGGTAATACAAAACCACATCAAAGCAGCTCAAAGTTGGAAGAAGAGCTATGATGACAAATGAATGAAGGATTTGGAATTTCAGGTAGGAGATCATGTTTTGTTGAAGGTATATCCATGGAAGGGAGTTGTACATTTCGGTAAGAAAGGTAAATTGGGTCCCAGGTACATAGGACCGTTCGAAATTCTAGAATGAATTGGGGCTGTAGCTTACTGTTTGGAAATGTCTTCAAGTCTCTCCAAAGTTCATGATGTGTTCCACATATCACTGTTGAGAAAGTACATGCCTCATCAAACGCATGTACTTACGAGGAATTAGAACTAGAACCTGATCTGTCTTATTGTGAAGATCTCGTCAGGATTCATGATACAAGAGAACAAGTGTTGAGAAACCCAAAAACTCGTCTGATCAATGTTATATGGAGAAACCATAAGATAGAAGATGCAATGTGGGAACCCGAGGAACTTATGATGAAGAACTACCCAAGTCTTCTTATGCAGTAATATTCTAGAAATTTCATTGAAGAAATTATTTGAATTAGGGGAGAATGTAACACCCCAAGCTTCCACGGTACACTTCTCTTTGAATAATACAATAGCTTATGCTGTACGCAACTTCGAGGTCTAACACACCACAACCAATCTAACTAGCCGTTATGAATAGTAATACCCACTTTTTGAAATTTAATAAATTTTATCTTTCAAAATGGACTTCATTTTTGGATTCGAAATATCGAAATTAAATTAGGGTGATTTTTTTGTATTTTTCTAAAAACATTCAATTTTTTATAAATAGTGAAAAAATACTAAATTATAGTTTAAAACAAAATTTTTATAATTATTTATTTTATTTAGATGTATTTTAGGTCTAAATAGATACTTAATACCTATATAAGTTCAATTTAATTCATTGGAGTCAGATTATAATAATTTTAGATATATAAAAAATTTATTGAACTTTTCACCGTCTTTTACCAATCTCATAGAAGTATTTGAGAATTCACAAAAAACATAATATTACCACATCTTTGAGTGGAATTTCGAAAATCTGAGAGACATGGTTATTATCAAGGAGTAAAATGTGGTCTAATAAGATAAAAATAATTTTGATGAATAGTAACTTTTTACATTTATTTACCATGGTAAAATGTGAATAGGTAATTAAGGGTAAAAATGATATTATTATTACCCTAACACATGTCCTAATTATATTAGATATGTATAATTCGACCAAAAAAATCTTATGAATAAAATATGAACCTCTTTGGTCTACATGGATTATATTTGGACATTTATTATTATTTAATTCAATGAAAAGTTAAAAGAGTTAAAATCAACGTTTAATAACTAAAACATTTTTAATATATGGTTATAAAAAAAGATAAAATTGATTATAAATATTAATTTGAAATATAAAAATATTTCCTACATAATGGTGTTTTATTTATAATTTTCAGACATTAAATAATTTAATTTATTTATGACACAATGGTGATGCAGTAATTACCTAATTAATGAAATATTAAAACAATTTATATTATAAATATCCAAATAAATGAACTTTAAGACTTTCTATGAATTCCAATAACATTATAGGTTAATATTACATGTTATTATTGATTAAATGAATTTATTTTGAATAAATAAAGATGTTCTAACTTTATAAAAAATCAATTATTAAATAGTGTCAAAATTGACATAAAGGGGTATTTAAAAAATATATATTCATAATTGATATAAAATTCCTAAAAATCTATGGTTCGGCTAAATGACTTAGATAAGGTTATATATATTAATAATGAAGCACTTGGGGTGAACTTGGCTTGTTATAGTAAGTTTATTATCCATATAATATAAAAATACAAAGATACATGATAAATGTTAAACTATTTAACTAAGAGTTAAATATAAATGATAAGGTTAATATAGTTACCCAAACCTGTCTAAAATCTATTGGTTGAAAGTATTTCGACCCATCCCCACCTTACCCTCGAAATAAGTCATTTTGGAGCCATTATAAAATGAATATGAATTTATTATAAAATAATATTTTATGTTTTTCTAAGATGCCCCTCAACCCTCTTATAAAAGGGAAATCAACCTTCTCTCAAATTCATACCTTCAAAGCCTTTTGGTTCGGCCAACCCCTGCCCAAATATCCTCCCAAATTCCGTCACTTCATGTTAGAGGCCTTCCTTTAGTCCAAAATCCAACCTATGGAGTCCTTTTGATCAAATCAAAAGGAAGAACCAGAAGAAGTGGTAATGATTTCACCACCCTCTTTAAAGTTCATTTCTTCTTCCACTTCTTCTTTCTTTGTTATTTCCATTATAAAATAATAACTCCAGTATATCCTATATAATGTGATGTTATTATAAATATTTTACAACCATATTTAGTATTCTATCCATCCTTTGAATGACATGTCACCATATGTGTGTACGTACAACATACCGTCTCCACGTCGTGGTGTAATTGTTATTCAACACATTATTTTTTTGATGGGAATAATAATGATTAGTAATTCATGTAAATAATAAATATAGCATGATAATGATTCTGTATATATGTTACACCATCCATTTATATTTTATTTTAATATCAAAAGAATGTTATCGTCGCTCGTGCGTACGTACGGATTACCGTCCCCACGAACGCGATGAGATTCATTCCTCATCGTATCAATTAAAGAATAATTTTCATTTGATGACTAAAAATAATTTTAAGGACATGATATCATTCTGGATATGAATAAGATACAACCTATGTATAACAATCACAACTTATATAACAAAACATATAATATAAAACGTGTAAGTGAACACCCGAAACAACGATAATACTAAAATATTATTAACAAATCAATATTAAAAGATCATATATGATATAATCTTTATGTATATGATTATTGTATAATTTATTAACAATTATTCCACCATTAAAAAAGAGTTTAACTTGCCCTCGACCATGGAAAATTACAAGGTAAGGGTTTATTTCAGAATCACTTCATTATCCTAGTTTGTTTATACATAATTATATACCAGGACCTCTTTATCATCCACATCTATGTTTCATAAAAATGTATTTCAAATGATTCATACTATTTTAAAAACAATGGGTTAATGTAATTTATACTATTTTCTGACTTTTTATAAGATGTTTATAAAGTAATCATTCTGTTGTTTTCAAAACAATGTCCTTTTTAACCACTTCGACAGAATTTAGGTAAAAATGTCATTTTAAACTTATATGGCGGGTGCAACTATTTTCCAGAATTATAAAATCTTCGAAGCTTCCCTTACAAGTTTATAAGAATATTTTCAAAGTATCTATTTTATTTTCAAATTATGTGACTTCTAAATGATTTCTAAAAAAGAGATATTTCTCTCAAATAGTTTTAATTTCATTTATGTCAACATCATTTGATGGATTATAAATTTATTTGAAGTGGATTTATTATGATACTAAACTTCCATATAGTATTGAACGTTTTGGGATATGTTTGATTGTGGATGTGTTATTTTTATACCATTCATGGTTTATGGATAAAGTATCGACATTTCGTATGCTAGTTTTAATACGACTATTTATGTTTTGTTTATATCTGTTCATATGAGAAATGTATTGGACTTAATAAGTGACAGGTGGACCCCGCTATAGCTCATAAATTTATCAATAGGTCTCATTAGACAAACTAGTGTCTTATCAGAAGGCCTTGAAAAAAATCTTATTTGTATTCTTGGCCCAAGGCCTCGACTATGTGGTTATGATAGTCTGGCTTTATGCATTCCATCATTATGAAAGTGGTTATTGATATTGAATGTGATTATTCTACTAGTAGAATATCCATGTGAATAAGTAAATTGCATTATTTAATTTTATTTCTGCCATATTATGTTGAAGTTCAAGTTTAAAAATCTTTTGTTTTAGTTATACATTTCCTTAAATGTTTATGCTTATTAATGAAAGTTTTGGAAATATTGTTATCCTTACTGGGCATCTGAGATCACCCCTTTCTATGTTTTATTTTTCCTAGGATGTGAAGAAGTATTTAATG
Organism: Viscum album; assembly: GCA_963277665.1. NCBI lineage: Eukaryota > Viridiplantae > Streptophyta > Magnoliopsida > Santalales > Viscaceae > Viscum > Viscum album. The sequence continues at coordinate 1,719,092,556 of OY728136.1, read as the reverse complement.
AATGAACTATTGGGATAGTATAAGGGGATATGAGTTTGGAGACAATATGTTGTTGTAGTTTCAATTTTAGGATGTAATGTAACCTTTATGAATGTATATAGTGATTCCAAGGATACTAAACTAATGGGTCTTTTGATACTTGATATTTTTTATCAGGCCAATGTTATGTAATAATGCACCGACTCTAGGTAACTTGGGTTGCGGAATTACACCGACCCTAGATTCCCAGAGTCGATGCAATATTTTAATACATTGTCATGATTACAAGGAATCATGTCCCAAAAACTGGTTCGTTTACCAGTCTTGGAGAATAGATTACATACATGAACTTTACATTACACTTTCTAACATAGAAAAAAAATAATCCTTTAAGAACACCATTTTTCCCTTAGATTTACCCTTCATCTCAAACATAAAACACATCTTGGGGTCCTGGGAAAATAAAACATAAGAAAGCGGTGAGCTCAGATGCTCAGTGAGGTTAAAAAATTTAGCAGAAGCTAAAAACATTTAAGGAAAGATGTGTAATAAAAACAACAGCCTTTTAAACATAGACATGAACATAATATGGAAAAATTAAATAAAAAATTATCATATTAACATGAACATGGATATTATAGTAGTCGAAGAATCAAAATAAATAACTAATTTCATAATATGGGAATGTATAGTTCCAGACATTAATTTCTGTGTTAAGGTCTCATGCCAAGACCTAGAGGTTAACTGTAACAAGACCCTAATCCAGAGAGCCTCTGTAACCAGACTCGAAACTGTAGATCCTCTATAACTAGACTCCAACCCTGAGAGCCTCTATATCCGGACTCCAAACCGAATAGCTTTTGTAATCGGACTCCAAATCGGTGGTTCTGCTATAACCAAACCCCATCCCGAAGGACTTAATTTTACCGGTCCCCAACCTGGAACATACTTGTCCAGTACATTCATCTTAATAAAAGGATGAAATAGAATATAAACATTCATATTAAAACTAGCATACCAAATGTAAATACTTTAACCATAAATCATGAATGGTATAAAAATAACACATCCACAGTCAAACATATCACAAAACCTTCAATATAGTATGGATGATTTGTATCATAATAAATCAACATCAAACTATTTTAAAATCCGTCAATGGGTGTTGAAATAGATGAATATTTTTTGTAATACTCTTTGAGAGAAGTATCCCTTTTTCTGGAAAACATTTAGAAGTCACACAATTTAGAAAGGAAGAAAATTAATGAAATTTTTTATTCATAATTTCTCATAGCACTTTGAAACTTTTGAATGGAATTAACGTTTTAAAAATACTCATGTCCATATATATGAATCCTTAATATCCATTTGGAAAACCTGGTCATTAATGAGATTCATTTAAAAGAATAATTATTCAAAACATTTAAAATGATGTTTTAATAAATGATTCCCTTAGAGGAATCCCCTTGAAAACTCTTTTATGAAACATGAACTTGGATAATAAATATGTCCCAGTAAAAACTAACCCATAAACAATATTGAATAATAATGAGATTGAGGAATTAACCCTTACCTTGTACTTTCCATTGGTCGAGGGTACATTTACCCTCCTGTACAATGACCAGTGTATGTTATTAAATTACACTAGAACCATAATCATAATTTTTTTATATCATAAATGATTCATTTACGACTTTATAATACCCATTAAATAATGATTTCCCTGTTAAATTAACATTTTGGATAATAATAGCTTTCTTTATCGTTTGTGTTTTAACTTGTTATTCTTGATCGTATCATTTAGATCATGATTTAAATGATTCCAGAATATAAAACGTTATTTATATATCATATATATTTAGAATATAATGATTTATAATAGATGTATATATTAAATGGAAGGCATCGTCTATGGAGATGATATTTCGTACGTACGCATAAACATTGTTTCCATTTTCATATCATATTGAAGGGATGTTAGTGAATAAGATATGAGTACATACATACATACATGTAAATATATATATATATATATATCTCTCTACGGTAGAATTATTATTTCATATATTACATACTTATTAATAATATATATTTTTATAATCATCGTTGAGTGGTGAACATAGAAATGAATCTCATTACGTCGTGGAGACAGTAATCCATATGTACGAATGAGCAAAAATATCATTATTTTGATTTAAAATATTATGTAAATAGATGTAATGTCATATATAAAAAAATAATTAACTTTTTATATTTATTATTTACATAAATTATTCATCATTATTATACCCATCCAAATAATAATGTATTGAATAAGAACTACACCACGACATGGAGGCGGTAAGCCGTACGTACACACATATGGTGACATGTCATTCATAGGTTGGATAAAATAATGAATATGGTTGTACCATATTTATAATAACATCAATTTATATTGAAGATAGTATATTTATAATTTTATACTGGAAAAAACAAGGAAAGAGGAAGTGGAAGAAGAAAAGAACTTGAACGAGGTGGTAAAATATTTACCTCTTCTTTCGGTTCATCCTTTTGAATTGATCAAAAGGGATCAATAGGTGGGCTTTCTGACCAAAGTAATTCCTCTAGGGTGAAGAGATAAATGTTTATATGATATTTTTGTAGGTGTTGGCTGATCCAAATGGCATAGGAGGTTTGAATTTTAGGGAAGGGGAAGTTCTCTTTTATAAGAGGGGTGAAGGTCAATTAACGAAATTATTAAAGTATTAATTTATTATACAATAATATTCGGTTTATAATGGCTCCAAATGAATTCGTTTTTAGCCTTAGGTTGTTATAAGTCAAAATCCTCTCAACAAATAGGTTTTAGACAAGTTTAGGATTTCATTTAAACCTTATCATTTAGATTTAACTATTAGTTAAATAGTTTAACTTTTACCATGTCATCTTGTATTCTTACACTATATGGTTAATAAACATAATATAAACATAAAAAAGAACCTAATGTATTAATTAATGACATATATATGATTATTTAAGAACATTTGAGAATCCATAGGTTTTTAGGAATATTATATCAACCAATAATATAGTGTTTGTTTTAAAACTTAATTTATGTCAATTTTGACACTATTTGGTATTTTTGTTATGTAAAAGTCATAAAAACCTTATCACTTCGAAAAAAAATATATAATATACCATAAAACGTCTTATTAACCTTGAAAATTAGTGGAATTAATCAAAAGTCTCAAATCATATTTGTTTGGATATTTATAATATCAGTTATTTTAATCTTCCATTAATAAGGTAATTAATGCATCATCATTGTGTCATAAAAAATTTAAATTATTTAATGTCTAAAAATTATGAAAAAAAATTCCATTATGTATGAAATATTGTTATATTTCTAATTAATTTTTATACGCGAATTTATCTTTTTAATAACCATGTATTAAAAAAATAGTTATGAAAACATGATTTTAACAATTTAAACGTTTCTTTAAATTAAATAACAATAAATTTATTAATCTAATCCAAGTGAACCTAAATGAAAATATTCTATTGATAAGGATTTTTTTTAACGAATTACACTTATTCAATAGAATTATAACATGTGTTAGGCTAATTATAATATCATTTTTACCATTAATTACCCTATTTACTTTTAATCGTGGTAAATAAAAGTCAAAAGATTATATTCACCAAAAATTATTTTCATCTTAATGAATGAAATTGTACTTAATGTGGTTAACCATGACTCACGGATTTTTGAAATTCAACTCACAGAAGCAGTAAAATTACAATTTATGCAAACCTACAAATGTTCCTAGGAGGTGGTTAAAACACGGTTAAAAGTCAATAAATTTTATATATATCTGAACTCATTAGAAAATGAGTCCATTATTTAAATTGAAATTATATATGTTTTATTTATTTATTTGGACCTAAAATTTATTTATATAAACAAATATTTATTTTAATAAAAAGTCTATTTTAAAAAATAACTTACTGTTTTTCACTATTCATCAAAAATTAAATGTTTTCAGAAAAATAAAAAAAAATTAAACCTAAGCTAATATTGATATTCCAAATTCATAAATAAATTCTATTTTACCAAGTTAAATACATAGAAGTTTAATTTATTAATTTAAAATAAATTTCTATTGTCAAAACCAAAAGGCGAGTTTTTAAAAAAGAAAAAACTATCAAAAGATTGTCATGTGTTTATCTCAAATTTAAATGTAAAATTACTTATAATGACCAAAATTTTATTAAATTAAAAAAATATAGTCTAATTATATTTCAAAACCATTCAAATTTATAATTTAACACTATAAATTATTTCGATTAAAAATGTTTTTTCAACTAAAACATATTATTTTTCACTATTCGTCAAAATACGAAAGTTGTCTGAAAAGTACCAAAAATTTATAGAAACTTAATTTTTATGTCCCAATTCTAAAAATAGTTTTTTTGTAAAATTCAATATATAATAGTGTTAAATATTGGATTTAAAAAGGTTTCTAAAATAAAAGGTGGTAAAATTTCTTTTTTAAGAAATACTTCTTTTAACTAAAAAAATCAATTTGTTCTTTTATTATGTCTATGAAACACATAATATGGATTTTAAAATTATATAGAGTATATAATATTTAAAATCCCATTAATAATATTAAATATTTCTATTTGAACAACTAGTTTGGTAATCTTGTGATGCACTCGAACTCAGTATTGTGTGTAGCGCAAGCTGCTAAATTAACATAATGCGGTAACGTACTATGAGATCTTGGGGTGTTACATTATCTCCTCCTTTAATAAACTGTCTCCTCGTAGTTTGAAATATTTTTTTTGAAAATAAAAGGTTAAAAATAGAAAAATACCTTTGTGGAAAACCCACATCTGAAATTGGGTTAATAAAATTTAATCTTAATAAGAGGGAAAGGGAAATGAAAAAGTTACCACCAAATCATGATCTCGATTAGGAGAAAATTGGTGGAAATTAAATACACATAGTTTGAGGAAAACCTTAAATATTTATAGGGAGTGATTGAGGTCATCAATCACAATATATCATTAAAATACATTGACATAACAAATCAATTATCAACACCATTATCAATACCAAAATATGTAAAAATATTATACGATATTTATTTTTGTAAAAAATCATTTTGTCTTGTTAAGGAATCCAACAATCAAATAAAACTCGCGGTGGCAGAAAGGTCGTTGGGACCACTTACGTTAAAACTAAGATTCCATTTTTTCGTTTAGTAAAACGCTTCGTCGAAAATGATTCCTATTGAAATGAAAATTCAAAGGGTTTTATAAACCATATAAAAGGAAGTCGATTAGAAATCAAAGGATGCCTCAATGAATGGAGATTGAGATGAAGTCCTTAACTAATTTTAAAGAATTAATTTAGTCATAGAATAAGAGGGAAATTTATATATATATATATATATATGAATGTATGTATACTTGACATGTAGAGTTATATCCTTTAACTAATTTCTACCACAAACTCATCTTTCACTACAAAAGATTTCAAAAAATATATTCTATTTTTCCAAATTGTATAGGATTTCAAAAATAAATAATTTATAATTCACTAAAAAAAAATTTAAGAAAAACTACATTATAAAATCCAGGACATCATGTAGGAAAGTGGTAGGTGATATAGCCTTATCGCCCTTCAGTAGCGGGTTCAAGTCTTGCGGCCTTGTCGGACGCGACTGGTTATCTCCTAACCTCTGGGTTGTCTTTTTTATGACAATAAAATAATATCCTTAACAATTTTATCCAATTTCAAAAATAATCTATTCCATCCTTTATACTTTTCCAAAAATACTTCTATCCAAACTCACAGTCCAAAATTTATAAGGAAGTTAAACACAATGAAGATCCTTTTTGCCACATAATAACATTGAACACCTTCATCATGTATTCTTTTAAAACATGGTAACAACCTGAATTACAATAAAACCATACTGATTACATTCATTCTTTCTTATTCTTTATAGAATAGTAAATATATTCCTTATATCCAAAAAATTTGAATCTTCGAACATTGACGAAATAAATAAACTATTAATCAGTTCTAAGGAAGTCAAGAATATCAATAATAATTTATCCAAATCAACAAACTCTTATTCTAAAATCCTGACCTCATTATCAGAACCATATTAAGGATTAACTTTACATTAAACATGTATTTTCAAAAAGGTGTAGCTTATTATTAATTCAATTTTCATAAAACCATATAATCCCAAATCCTCAATAAAATAGCATTTTAGTACAATCCTTATTTATTTCCATAATTCATATAACCAGTATATTGTTGACCCAACACTCAAATGAAATAATTATATAATAACAACATAAGCACACTAGTAATTCTACTTAATCTGAGGTAGTATCATAACATTATTATTGTCCAATATCATCATTTGCAGTATACTCTCATGACTGCGAAATTGATTCGTGCAGTGTCCCAATGCCTTGTAGATGAATCATTTTACATTTTAAGAATTTTTCTTACCCTTTAAATCACGTACATGGTGTCCTTTTTGTAGATACCCAAAGCTTGACATACATTTACTTTACAATAAATTTGTGGAATACTTAATACATAACAAAAACAGACACCAAAGGACAGTAATAGTTTAGTGTCTTTGGACACTTGAAAAAATATTCTTCTAATCTTGATGAATGATCTTCAACATCTCCCATAAAGATCTTCCCCTTTTGGTTTTCTTACCTAAAACCTTTCGTTAAATCCTGGGGAAATGAAAAATATAATGGGTGATCTCAAATGATCAGTAAGGGTAAGCATGGAGAAAATAAAACAAACCATATAGCATTGAACTTAAAAACATGAACATTATGTTTAAACATCCAAATCATGAGCGAAGACATAAATCTTGGAAGTACGTAAGGAATGTATCATAATGGAACATAAATCTTGATAAAATATAATGCGAATAAAAAATGTAATTGTGGAAACCATTCAGCACTGGTTATGATTTCTATAGTAGCCAAGGCATTGCTGCCAAGACCATCTTAGTGGACAAAGTCCCTTTCTGAATAGATTTCACTCCTCGTTCCAGTCCTGTATCACTGAACTGGAATAACTTGCCATTCGAGCCATATCTATCTCATGAGATATAAATCATTAACCAATGCATTGGATTGAGATATGGGTTCCACCCATCTCATAATGAAATCATTTTTTCTTGTGCCACAAAATCATGAATCATACATCATAGCATAACCCATGTAATAGAATGGGATTCTTAAACATCATGACATCATAACATAATCCATAAAAATTTATATAATTTTATCATAAGAAGAATAAAACCATGTATAAAATGGGTACAATATACTTGAAACATAATCATATTAAATAGTGTCATTTTAGATGGAAAATAGTTTTGATAAAACACTTGAAATGAATTCTTGAGGAAAATATACATTCTTCTTCTAAATCATTTTCTTTTCACAAAATCCATGAAATTTTAAAGGAAAAGGATTTTGTTGAAAATAATCATGCAATCTTGTATTGTAATCTTCATGAAAATAAGGCTTTATAAAACCGTGAAAATGCTTTCATGCTGTATATGTTAAAAAAACATTCTTCTCGTACTTTTGACAGAAAAGTCAAAAAATACCTCGTAAAAGAAATATTACTTACATACCATGTAGTAAAAGTAAAAAATGGGTAAAAAGGACTTTAAACATACATGAAATGATTTTTAGAATATTGGGACATGGATGATAAATATAACCCCAGTAAATACTTACGTATAAGCAATCTCGGATAGAAACAAATGAGATAGCAACATTATCCCTTACCATAGGTCTGATATGCTTCGTACGTATACGAACCTCCTGTATAATAATTTAAATAATTTCATTGACTTATGAAATAATCATATTAATTGTTATGATGTCATAAATGGTTCACTTATGACTTTATATTACCCGTTCTTTTGTAAATTCCATGTTAAAGCATCGTTTTGGGTAAAATCGTTTTATTTATCATACATGTTTGGACATGTTGTTCTCTATATTGTTACTTATATCCTGATTTACTTAAATCCAGAATGTAAAACATGATTTATATATAATATATATTCAACATATACATATTTATGTCGTAGATCGATAAATGTAATGAAATACACCGTTCATGGAGACAGTAGGTCGTACGTACGCCTGAACGATGTTTTAGTTTCTTTATTGAATTGAATGGAATTATGTTGATGGAATAAATATATATATACATAAATCCAGTATCATTATTATGTCATATATTTCATGACTACTTATTATATATACATTATAATCATTCATGAATGGTTAACATGGAGAATGAATCTCATCACATCGAGGAGACGGTAGTCCATACGTACGCACGAGCGATGATACCATTCCCATGATCGTGGAATTGTATTGAAGTGTATGTATAATATTTCAGAATAAACATAACATTAAAATAATAATATATAGTCATTTATTTACACCATTATACCAATCCATGTAAGGTGGTGGTCGAAAATAGAATACACCACGGCGTGGAGACGGTATTCTGTACGTACGCACGCACGATTATTTTGTTTTCCGTAGGATAGATAGAAGGTGAAATAGGTTAGGTTAATATTTATAATAATATATCATTATATAAGTAATACTTATGTTATTACTTTATAATTAGACAACTAAAGAAGAAGAAGTTTAATAAGAAAGAAACTTGAGAGAATCGGAAGAAGAGATTACCTCTTTTTCGACGCACCTCCTTTAAGCCTTCTCTTAAGGAATTAGAGTTGGTATTTTGAGAAGACCATAACCTAAAAAATGTTTCTAGGGAAGTGGATAAGATAAATGGTCAGGGTTTGGCCGAGCTTCAGGGCTCAAAAGGTTGTGAAGAGAAGAGGGAAGGGGTGCCCTTTTTATAAGGGAGGAGAGGGGCACCATTGGAAAAACATAAAATATTATTTTATAGTAAAGTCATATTCGATTTTTAATAGTTCAAAACTGATTTATTTATAATATAAGGTGGGGATGGGTCTAAATCCTCTAAACTAATAGATTTTAGACTGGTTTGGGTCATTCTATTAACCTTATCTTTTAGTTTAAACTCTTAGTTAATTAGATTGACATTTACCATGTCACTTTGTATTTTAATATTATATAGTTAATAAACAATCCATATACATCCAAGAGACCCCAAGTGGTCCATTAATTATACAAATATCATTATATAAGTAACTTGGCCGAACCTTACATTTTTAGGAATAAAATAACAACTAATAATATAATATTTGTTTTAAAAAGTATTTTTTGTCAATTTTGACACTATTTGATAATTGATTTTTGTGAAAATCATAACAACATGATTAGTTCGAACAAAGTTAATTAAATATATTCTAACATGTCATATAAACCTAGAAAATTATTTTAATTCATCAAAAATCGCAAATTAGATTTATTTGGTTATTTATAACATCAATTATGATAATATTTCATTAATAAGATAATAACTACATCATCATTGTGTCATAAATAAATTACATTATTTAATGTCTAAAAATTATAAATAAAATACCATTATGTAGGAAATATTTTTATCTTTCTAATTAATATTTATAGTGGAATTTATCTTATGTATAACCCCGTATTAAAAATGATTTAGTTATTAAACATTGATTTTAACTATTTTAACCCTTCTTTAAATAAATTAATAATAAATTCCTAATCTAATCCAAGTGGACCTAAAGGGTCATATTTTATTCCTAATGTTTATTTTGTTCGAATTACACTTATCCAATATAATTATGACATGTTTTAGGGTAATAATAATATCATTTTTACCCTTAATTACCCTATTTACATGTAACCGTGGGAAAAAAATAAAATGTTACTATGCACCACAAATTATTTTCATCTCATTGAACTAGATTTTAGTCCTTTATATTAACCGTGTCTCTCGTATTTTCGAATTTCCACTCACAGAAGTGGTAAAATTATGTTTTATATAAATTTTCAAACCCTCTTAGAAGGTGGGTAAAAGGCGGTGAAAAGTTCAATAAAATTTTTAAATATCTAAAATTATTATAAATTGACTCCAATGAAAATACATTGAAATTATATAGTTATTATGTATCAATTTTGACCTAAAATAAATTTAAATAATATAAATAATAATTTAAATAAAAAGTCGTTTTTTAAATAGTAACCCAGTTTTTACACTATTCATCAAAAATTGAATGTTTTCAGAAAAATACCAAAATTTCACCCTAGGCAAATTTCGATATTTGGAATCCAAAAATGAAGTCCATTTTGATAAATGAAATTTATTGAATTTTAAAAATTTTGTATTACTATTCATAACAGCTAGTTTTAATAATATTTTAATAGCATATCGTTGTTTAGTGAAACACGGTATTACGTACAACATACGCTGTCGTGGAAGGTCATGATTGCGTGTAATGAAAACCCAGTCAGGGATGTGTGTAGTGAAAGCTCGTTTTGGTGTAGCTTACAACACAAGACATCAGTGAAATTAAAAAGAATATTTTTCATAAAATCTCGGGGTGTTACATTCTACCCCCTTTTAATGAATTTTGCCCTCGAAATTCATCAGGGTTATAAATGGTTTACTAATCGAAAGATTCATTAATAGAAACCCACATGCTAAAAAGGAATACCAAAAATTATTTTTAAAAACTAAAGTATGAAACGTATTGGTTACCCAAATTAACTAATCACTAGGTTTCCACATAGGAGAACTGAGGTGAAAATATGGTTTTGGAAGAGAAATCTAATCATCATGTTCTGATTGAGAGTGGTAGAGAACATGGCTATGAAAAATCCAACAATCACAAATCCATAAATTTGTGATGATCTAAGGTACCATCTAATTCATCGGATATAAGGGAACTAGGACAACATTTTTGGTTTTCAAGATCATTTCCCTAACATGAAGAATTTGAATTAGAATAAATACATACTTTATTTTTGTATAATATCACCGATGTTCGTTCCTTGAACAATTTCCACTTCATCTCTTAAAGAAATGAAGTTGAATTTGTCTTTTACGAAGTTTTAGCAGATCATGAGATATAATGATAGGTCATTCCATCTGTCTCAAACATAAGTTCGCAAAAGTTATATACATAAGTCCATCTATGGCGAGATTATTCAGATATGGTTCCAAAATGGACTTATACTTCAAATATCATCCTGCATTATAAAATAAAACTAGTTTCTACTAACCCGACACATCCTATTGGCCAGTGGTAGGAAATAAAGTCCTGTCACACTTCGGTTGTGGGTTCGATTCCCACAGCCTTATCCGACGTGACGGTTTGTCGCCCGCCTTGAAGGTTGTCCTTTTTCAAAAAATACATTATTATAACTTTCCATCCATAATATCGAAAAAATTTTAGCCTTAAATAATACAAACTTATGTCCAACATAATCCATTTCAATCTTTAGGCTTATCCAAAATATTGTTGTCCAATCTAATATTATAGTGAAAATGATTACCAGAGAGTTCATATAACAAGCAAGTTAATACCATCGTTGATCCCCCAATATCATAAGATATGTCTTGTTTGTCACATTCCAAACATTCTAAGGCCTTAATCATGTATTCTATTGAAAAATGAATACCCATTGAACCATAGTAAAAACATGAGTGCTGTCAAAAGTTAACTCATTCCACATACCAAAATCCAAAAATTCTATATACTCAAACCATGATATAACATAGTCCTTATAAAAATCATGACATCATGAATACTATCAAACATATTATTTCCTCTTTATCCATTCATTATGTGCGTATCATCTTCTTTCCAAAAATACCTGAATAACCATTCATGGTTACCTATACCATTCAACATATACATTCAAATACGTTAAGAAAAACAATAGTGTAACAATCCTTAGATGTTTCTTAATTCCATAGTAACATTAAATTACCTATACAACATAACTCTTGATAAACATACAATCATTCAACTACCTTCTTAAACCGTTGTCCAAGCTTCAACACTTCTTTCATCTCATATATCATTTGTAGTCTCCTCATCATCATCCACATAAATACTACCCATATGACCATGCTGATTCCCTTCGTGAGATTTTCCTTTATGACATTCGTTTTCATAATGCCCATACATTCCACATTTAAAACATCTAATCATTGTTGATGTCGTAGAAATACCATTATCCATCTCCGTGGTGTTAAATGAACCATTTCATTTGCACTTACTGGATTTTTATCCTTCTTTTCCGCACCCAAAGCATCTTCCAGTTCCTTTGAAACATTCTCCTTGATGCCTCTTCCCACATGATGTACATGAGGGAAATTGATCTTTCTTTCCTGTATGATCATCATGAAACATCATCTTTCTCTTATTAGCTGAGTCGAGAAACATACCAATGTTGAGATTATTGATCATATTACGAGATTTTTGATTAGTCATAATAACGATATGTGGACATCCAGATCCAATTTCATTTGTTTTCCAATGAAGAATATCATTCCATTGTCCATCATATCCTCCATTATCGTGAATCTTCCTCTTTCCAGCCATTTTCTAAAACCCTAAAAAGAATTGTGTGAGAGGAAAAAATCATAACAAAGGGGGATTATCATCAATATCTAACATCTTAGGTTAAATTCGATGATGTTTACCATAATAGTAGGAAAATAAACTATACTTATACTTATTCTTAGGGACATCCCTATACATACCTTAGAAATATGTCTAGGGATCTCACTAAAGTTCTCACATCCAAGTTTCCAATGGATGACTAAACCTTTCCTCTGATACCAACTGTAATGACCCAAAGCTTGATGTACATGGATGATACAATACATTTGCGGAATACTTAATACATAACAAAAATAGACCCCAAAGGACTGTAATAGTTTATTGTTTTTGGAAACTCAGAAAAATAATCTTCTAATCTTGGTGAAAGATCTTTAGCATCTCCCATAAAGATATTTCTCTTTTGGTTTTCTTACCTAAAACCATTTATTGAATCCTAGTGAAAAGAAAACATATAAAGGGTGAGCTCAAATTCTCAGTAAGGGTAAGCATGGATAAAATAAAAAAACCATATACCACTGTATTTACAAACATGAACATAATGATTAAACATCAAAATCTTGAGCAACGAAATAAATCATAGAAGTGCGTAAAGTATGTATCATAATAGAACATCAATCGTGATAAAATAGAATGGGAATAAAACATGTAATTGTGGAAACCATTCATCACTTGTTATGATTTCCATAGTAGCCAAGGCATTGCTACCCAGACCATCTTAGTGGACAAAGTCCCTTTCTGAATCGAGTTCACTCCTCGTTCCAGTCCTGTATCACTAAACCGGAATAACTTACCATTCTAGCCATGTATATCTCATGAGATATAAATCTTTACCCAGTTAATTGGAGGGAGAAATAGGTCCCACCCATCTCATAATGAAATCATTTTTTCATGTGCCACAAAATCATGAATCATACATCATAGTAGAACCCATGTAATAGAATGGGATTCTTAAAAATCAATCCATCATAACATAATCCATAAAAATTGATATAATTTTATAATAATAAGAATAAAAACATTTATATAATGGATACATTATAATTTAAGCATAAACATATTAAATAATGTCATTTTGGATGGAAAATAGTTTTGATAAAACACATGAAATGAATTCTTGAGGAAAATATCCTTTCTTCTTCAAAATCATTTTCTTTTCACAAAATGCCATGAAATTTTAAAGGAAAATGTTTTTTTTGAAAATAATCATGAAATATTGTATAGGAATCTTCATGCAATTAAGTATTTATAAAACCGTAAAAATCCTTTCATGCTGTAGAAGTTAAAAAAACATTCTTCTCGTACTTTTGCCGGAAAAGTCAAAAAGTACCTCGTAAAAGAAAGATTCCTTACATACCTTGTAGTAAAAGAAAACAATGGGTAAAAAGTACTTTAAACATACATGAAACCATATTTAGAACATTGGGACAAGGATGATAAATATAACCCCAGTAAATACTTACGTATAAGCAATCTCGGATAGAAAAAAATGAGATTGCAACATTATCCCTTACCTTAGGTACGATATGATTCGTACGTATCCGAACCTCCTGTATAATGATTTAAATAATTTTATTGACTTATGAAATAATCATATTAATTGTTATTATGTCATAAATGGTTCACTTATGACATTATATTATCCATTATTTTGTAAATTTCAGGTTAAAGCATCATTTTGGGTAAAATCATTTTATTTATCGAACGTGTTTGGACTTGTTGTTCTTGACATTATTACTTATATCCTGATTTACTTAATTCCAGAATCTAAAACATGATTTATATATAATATATATTCAGCATGTACATATATATATATATCATAGATTGATAAAAGGAATTAAATACACTGTTTATGGAGATGATAGGCCGTACGTACGCACGAACGTTGTTTTTGTTTCCTATTTGATTTGAATGGAATTAAGTATATGAAATACATATACATATACATAAAGCCAGTATCATTATTATGTCATATATTTCATGATTACTTATTATATATACTTTATAATCATACATTAATGGTTAACATGGAGAATGAATCTCATCGAGTCGTGGAGACGGTAGTCCGTACGTAGGCACGAGCGATGATACCATTCCCATGATCGTGGAATTGTATTGAAGTGTATGTATAATATTTCAGAATCAATATCACATTAAAATAATAATATATAGTCATTTATTTACACCACTATACACATCCAAGTATGGCGGTGGTCAAAAATAGATTATACCACGGCGTGGAGAAGAGATTTCGTACGTACGCACGCGCGGTGATTTTGTTTTCCGTAGGATGGATATAAGGTGAAATATGGTTGTTTCATATTTATAATAACATATCAGTATATAAGTAATACTGATGTTATTACATTATAATTATACAACTAAAGAAGAATATGTTTAAGAAGAATGAAACTTAAGAGAATAGGAAGAAGAGATTACCTCCTCTTCGACGCACCACCTTTATGCCTTCTCTTAAGGAAGTATAGTTGGTCTTTTGAGAAGACCAGAACCTCCAGAATGTTTCTAGGGAAGTGTAAAATAGAAAAGGTCAGGGTTTTCCCGATCTTCAAGGCTCAAAAGTGTGTGAAGATAAGAGGGAAGGGGTTCCCTTTTTATAAGCGAGGAGAAGGGCACCTTTGGAAAAACATAAAATATTATTTTATCATAAAGTGATATTCGGTTTTTAATAGCTCCAAATTGATTTATTTTGAATATAAGGTGGGGATGGGTCTAAATCCTCTCAACCAATAGATTTTAGACCGATTTGGGTCATTATATTAACCTTATCATTTAGTTTTAACTTCTAGTTAATTAGATTGACATTTACCATGTCACATTGTATTTTAATATTATATAGTTAATAAACTTACCAAATACCTCTAAGAGACCCCCATGTGGTCCATTAATGATACAACTATCATGATATAAGTATTTTTCTAAACCTTATATTTTTTGAAATAAAATAACAACTAATAATATAATATTTGTTTTAAAATCTATTTTATGTCAATTTTGACACTATTTGGTAATTGATTTTTGTGAAAATCATACCAGAATGATTAGTTAGAAAAAAGTTAATTAAATCAATACTAACATGTAATATTAACCTAAAAGATTATTGGAATTCATAAAAAGTCTCAAATTACATTTATTTTGGTATTTATAACATCAATTATGTTAATATTTCATTAATAAGATAATTACTGCATCATCATTGCATCGTAAATAAATTAAATTACTTAATGTCTAAAAATTAGAAATAAAATACCATTATGTAGGAAATATTTTTATCTTTCTATTGAATATTTATATTCGAATTTATCTTATGTATATCCCTATATTAAAAATGATTTAGTTATTAAACATTGATTTTAACAATTTTAATCCTTCTTTAAATAAATTAATAAAAAATGTCTTAATCTAATCCAAGTGGACCTAAATGATCATATTTTATTCCTAAGGTTGTTTTTGGTCTAATTACACTTATCCAATAGAATTATTACATGTTTTAGGGTAATAATAATATCATTTTAACCCTTAATTACCCTATTTACTTTTAACCGTGGTTAAAAAAATAAAAACGTTACTATTCAACAAAAATTATTTTCATCTCATTGAACCATATTTTAGTCCTTGATATTAACCGTGTCTCTCGTATTTTCGAAATTTCACTCAAATAAGCGGTAAAAATAAGTTTTATATAAATTTTCAAACTCTCCAAGGAGGTGGGTAAAAGACGGTGAAAAGTTCAATAAAAATTTTAAATATCTAAAATAATTATAAAATGACTCCACTGAATTATAGTGAACTTATATAGGTATTATGTATCAATTTTGACCTAAAATAAATTTAAATGAAATAAATAATTATTTAAATAATAAGTCGGTTTTTAAATAGTAACCTAGTGTTTACACTATTCATCAAAAATTGAATGTTTTCAGAAAAATACCAAAATATCGCCCTAGGATAATTTCAATATTCCAAATCCAAAAATGAAATCCATTTTGAAAAATAATATTTATAAGATTTTAAAAATTGAGTATTAATATTCATAATAGCTAGTTTTAATAATATTTTAATAGCGTGTCGTTGTTTAGTGAAACTCAGTATTGTGTACAATATACGCTATCGTTGAAGGTCGGGATTGCGTGTAAGGAAAGCCCAGTCAGGGATGCATGTAGTGAAAGCTCATTATGGTGTAGTGTACAACACAAGACATCAATGAAATTAAAAAGAATATTTTTCATAAAATCTGGGGGTGTTACACTTTTTATCCACACTTATATCAAACTCTCATTCCCTTATAGAATTTTCCAAGGTGATTCTCTCCACATTTATCACATATGGGAAAATCATTCTTTCCCCTTTTCTATTTATCCATATTTGTTCTCTACCATCCTTTTCTTGTCTTTCTTCCCTTAATAGCCATAAGGCTCATAGAATTATTTACTTAACTTATTAACGCATGATATTATTTCTTCATATGTAGAGAATAGAAGGGAGAATATTTCCCATCTAAATATTGGCTTAATACCATGAATTATATGATTCATCTTACTATATGGATCATAAGTATTGCTGGAGTTTTCATTCCTTCTACTTGAAAACATTTCATAATGATGGAATACACTACATCAGTTTATGAATCACAATGAATAATTTCAAACTTGTAATATATGTAACATAAATTGAACAGTTTATGGATATAATTCATAATAAAAAAATGTGTTCTTTGTGGACGTATTTACTCATAAATCCTTCATAATGTATTGTAATGAGAATTTGAATTATCCTAAGCATATCCCCCGAGAGTGTCATAACCAAGAGTGCAGCAAGGCCCATTGTCATCCACTAGTTCTTGTTCGAGTCTATCTCAAAGCGGTGATTTTGGGTTTTACCCCTAGGTACATCGGTGCCAGAGCCGCCTCTACCTGCTCATATCAAGAGAAGGATGTATTGCTTGAAAAACTGACAATTTTTCTATGTTACAAAAATTCTAGGAATTTCTTCTATACTAATCCTCAAATTAAATGTTAGGGTAGTGTTCTTTAATCAGAGTTCACCTAAATATATTTCCAAGGTTGTTTCTAAACATCCTCTGATACCAACTATAACGCCCAGACGATAGATTCCCTGAGTTGGTGCATTATGTTAATACATTGGCATGATTACAGGGAATCAAGTCCCAAATGACCAATTAGTTTAGTAGTATTGGAAAATAGATGACATACATTAATGTTACATTACACTTTCTAACATTCAACAAAAAAAAAAATCCATTGAGAACGCTGTTGTTCCCTTATCTTAACCCTGCATCTCAAACGTAAAACACTTCTTGGGATCCTGGGAATATAAAACATAAGAAATGGGTGAGCTCAGATTCTCAGTAAGGGTAAATAATTTAGCAGAAGATATAAACTTTTAAAGAAAGATGGGTAATAAATACAACAGCCTTTCAAACATAAGCATGAACATAATATGGAAAAAATAAATAAAAAATTACCATATTAACATGAACATGGATATTCTACTAGTCCAATAATCACATGTCATAACTAATTTCATAATGAGGGAATGTATAGTGTCAGACATTAATTTCTGTGTCAAGGCCACGTGCCCGGACCTAGGGGCTAACTATAACTTGACCCCAACCCGGAGAGCCTCTGTAACCGGACTCCAAACCGGAGAGCCTCGATAATCGGACTCCAACCCGGAGAGCCTCTGTAAGCAAACACCAACCCGGAGATCCTCTATAAACGTACTCCAACCCGAAGAGCCTCTATAACCGAACTCCAACCTGGGGGGTCTACTATAACCAGACCCCAACCTAGAGGGCTTACATTTACCAGTCTTCAACCTAGAACAAACTAGTTCAATACATTCATATAAATAAAAGTTTGAAAAAAAACATAAACATTCATATAATAACTATCATACGAAATGTCAATACATTAACCAAAAACCATGAGTGGTATAAAAATAACACATCCATAGTCAAACATATCACAAAAACTTCAATAAAATATAGATGATTTGTATCATAATAATTAATCTTCAAACATGTTTATAATCCATCAAAGGATGTTGACATAGATGAAAATGATTTGTAAAACTCTTTGAGAGAAATAACCCTTTTTCATGAAAACATTTAAAAGTCGCACAATTTATAAAGAAATACATTTAAAGACATTTTTGAATCAAATTGTCCCATACAACTTTAAAATTTTTAATGGAATTAAAATTTTAAAAATATTCATGTCTATATAAATAAATCCATATGAACACATTTTGAAAACATAGACATTAATGAGAATGATTTTGAAGAATAAATACTTAACAAAATTAGAATGATTTTTTAATAAAAGAGTCCCATAAAATAATCCCATTGAGAACTATTTTATGAGACATGTACATGGATAATAAATATGTCTGAGTAAAAACTTACCCATAAACAATCTCAAATAATAATGAGATTGATGAATTAACCCTTAACTTGCACTTTCCTTTGGTCGAGGGTATGTTTAACCTCCTGTATTTTGACCATAGTGTGTTATTAAATTATAACAGAACCATATTCATATTTATTATGTCATACATGATTTAGTTATGAATTTATACTACCCAATTAATAATTATTTCTATGTTAAATTAACATTTTGGGTAATAATCACTTTCACTATCATATGAGTTTAAACTTGTTATTTTGATCGTATCATTTACATAATGATTTAAATGATTCTAGAATATAAACCTTGATTTATATATCATATATATTTAGAATATAAATATTTATAATAAATATTTATATGAAATGGAAGGCACCGTTTATGGAGACGGTAGGTCTTACATACGCATAAACGCTATTTTCGTTTTCATATCGTATTGAACAGATGTTAGAGAGTAAGATATATGTAAACAAATAAATAAATACATACATATATATATAGTATCTTTATTATGTCATATATTACATAATTATTAATAATAAATATTTTTATAATCATCTTAGAATGGTGAACCTGGAAATGAATCTTATCGCGTCACGGAGACAGTAATCCGTAGGTACGAACAAGAAAAAATATCATTATTCTGATTTAAAATCATATTTAAATAGATGTAATATCATACATAAAGAATAATTGACGTGTTATATTTACTATTTACATCAATTATACATCATTGTTATACCAATCCAAATATTAAGGTATTGAATAACAACTACCCCATGACGTGGAGACGGTAAGCCGTACGTACACACGTATGGTGACATTTCATTTATATGATGAATAAAATAATCAATATTTTTGTACCATATTTATAATAACATCATATTATGTAGAAGAAAATGGATTTATTATTTTAGAATTGAAACAACAAGGAAAGAAGATGTGGAAGAAGACAATAACTTGAAAGAGATGATGAAATATTTACCTCTTCTCTGGGTTCTTCCTTTTTACTTGATCAAAAGGGATCCATAGGTTAGATTTCTTACCAATGTAAGGCCTCTAGTGTGAAGGGAGGAAATTTTATAGGTTATTAGGGATGGTTTTGGTAGAGACAAATGGGTTTGGAGGTGTTAATTTGAGAGAACGGGAAGTTCCCTTTTATAAAAAGGGTGAGGGTCACTTTAGGAAATGATTGAAGTATTATTTTATTATAAAATAATATTCGGTTTAAAATGGCTCCAAATGATTTTATTTCGACCCTTAGGTGGTTAGGGGTCGAAATACTCCCAACCAATAGGTTATAGACAGGTTTAATTTTCCATTTTAAACTTATCATTTAGATTTAACTCTTTGTTAAATAGTTTAGCTTTTACTGTGTCTTCTTGTATTCATACACTATATGGTTAATAAACATACTATAAACATAAAAAAGAACGTAAAGTGGTTCATTAATGACATATATAATATTTTTTAAGCACTTTTTCCGAACCTTGTATTTTTATGAATATTATATAACCAATAATATAGTATTTTTTATAAAAATTAATTTATGTCAATTTTAACAATATTTGGTATTTTGTTTTTGTGATAGTCATAAAAACCTTATCACTTCACACAAAATTTATCTTATCATCCCTAACATGTCTTATTATCCTATAAAAGTATCATAATTCATCAAAAGTCCAAAATTATATTTATTTGGATATTTATAATATCAATTATTTTAATCTTTCTTTAATAAGTCAATTACTGCATCATCATTGTGTCATAAATAAATTAAATTATTTAAAATCCAAAAATTATAAATAAAATTAAACTATGTTGAAAATATTTTTTATTTATACTGAATATTTATAGTCAAATTTATCTTAGGTATAACCCTATATTAAAAATGGTTTAGTTATGAAAACATGATTTTAACACTTTTATCTTTTTTTTAAATTAAATAATAATAAATGTCCTAATCTAAACCATGTGTACCTATATGATAATATTTTATTTCTAAGTTTGTTTTTGGTCGAATTACACTAATCCAACATAATTAGAACATGTGTTAGGGTAATTATAATACCATTTTAACCTAAATTACCATATTTACTTTTAACCGTGGTAAATAAAATTCCAAAGTTACTATTCACCAACAATTATTTTCATCTTATTGAACCAAACATTACATTATGAGGTTCACTGTGTCTCTTGGATTTTTGAAATTTATCTTACTGAAGTGGTAAAATTAAATTTTATGCAAATTTGTAAATCCTCCTACGAGGTGGGTAAAAGAGGGTAAAAAGTTCAATAAAATTTTTATATGTTGAAAATAATTATAAAATGACTTCAATTAATTACATTGAACATATATATTATGTATATTTTTTTTAAAAAAAAATACGTTTAAATAAAATAAATAATTATTTAAATTAAAATTGATTTTAGACAAGAACTCAGTGTTTTTCACTATTCATCAAAAAATGATTGTTTTCAGAAAAAATACCAAAACTTTTCCCTAAGATAATATTGATATTTTGAATCCAAAAATTATTCCTATATTCAAAAATTGAAAACATAGAAGTTTCATTTATTAATTTATAATTAATTCCAGTTGACAAAACTAAAAATCGCGTTTTTAAAAAAGTAAAAACTATCAAAAGATTGACATGTGTTCATGTCATGTTTAAATGTGAAATTACTTATAATGACCAAAATTGTATTAAATGACAAAAATATAATCTATTTATACTTAAAAACCTTTCAAATTTATAATATAACCCTATAAATTATTTCAATTAAAAAAGTTGTTTTCAATTAAAACATAGTATTTTGGACTATTTGTCAAAATATGAATGTTATCAGAAAAGTACCAAAAATTTATCGAAGATAAATTTTTATGTCATGATTATAAATAAGAAGATTATTTCGTCAAATTTAATATATAAAATAGTAAAATATTAGATTTAAAAAGGGTTCTCCATTAAAAGGCGGTAAAATTTCATTTTTTGAAAAATACTTCTTTTATCTAAAAAAATGATTTTGTTCTTATATTATGTCTAAGAAGCACATAATGTTGAGTTTAAAATAATATAGAGTATATATGATTCAAAATTCAGTCAATATTATTTATAACCGCTTTTTGAACGACTAGTTTGGTAATGTTTTGGTTCCCTCGAACTAAGTGTTGTGTGTAGCGCAAGCTATTAAATTACTTTAATGTGAAAACATACTTTGAGATCATGGGGTGTTATAGTGTTTGTATTTGTGTGTGTCTATATGTATGTTTTTCTGTATGCATTCATTCATGTATGTATGTAATTTCCTCACCCCAGGAGCCACTAAACTGGTGCCTAGAGCCGAGTCGTCACATGACCTCCAGCGTGCCTCTACATATGCTAGTTGTTTCGCACTAGAATCACGGTTCTAATGAGTGATGTGGGGAGACTATACCCACATTACCAGATTAATCCACAAAAAATAAAATAAAGTAGGAGATAAAATATGTAACAACCAATAAACATGCATATCCTAAAATATCCCAAATCAGGGTACAAACAATAACTCAACATTAACAATGTCATGAAATGCAAGTAGTACAAGTCATGAAAACCCAAAATAAAGAAAAATGACATAAAACCCAAGGGTCCGTGTAGAGACCAGAAGCTTGATGAAGATGGACATTAAATTACTTTTGAAGAATACAAAAACACACACACAAGGACTGTAATAGTTTTGTGTCTTTGGAAACTTGGAACATAATCTTCTAATCATGGTGAAATATCTTCATCATCTCCCATAAATATCGTCCACTTTTTGTTTCCTTACCTAAAACCTTTCTTTTAATCATGGGGAAAAATAAATCATAAAAAGGGTGAGCTAAAATGCTCAGTAAGGGTAAACAAAAGAAATATCAATCACATCATATTCATAAGAACATAACATTTTTGAAATATTAACCTGCAAAAGAGAGAAATATTTCATAACAGGGGATAAATCATAGTAGTGAAATGAAATCACAATAATCATAACATAAAAATGAAATTTTGTGGCATAAACACATAATCATAGATAATAATTTCTTATTAGTCAAGACTCATTGCCAAGACTATCTTAGTGGACAATGTCCATTTCTGAACCGAGTTCACTCTTCGTTTCAGTCATGTTTCACTAAACCGGTTTAACCTACCATTTCATTCATGTCTATCTCATGAGATATAAAATCTTTACCCAATGCATTGGATGGATATATAGGTCCAACCCATCTCATAATGATACCATTCTTATGTGTGCCACAAAATCATAAATCATACATCATTTCATAACCCATGTAATAAAAATGGGAAACATGACATCATAAAACAATTCATATAAGATAAAGGAATTCATAAAAATAATTCCATCACAACATAATCAAATAAATTTAATAATAGGGATAGAAATAGAACCCTATATTATCTTAGAGGGAAAATAATTTTGATAAAACACATGAACTCCATTCTTGAGGAAAATATCCTTTCTACTTCAAAAACATTTTTCCTTACCTAACATGTCATAAAATTTTAAACTAAAATAAGTTGATTAAAAATAATCATGAAAAATTGTAGATCATGCTTCTTGGAAATAATGTTTTAAAAATTCATTCATGCTGTATAAGTTAAAAAAATATTCTTCTCGTACTTTTGTCCGAAAAGTAAAAAAGTACCTCGTACGAAAAATAACAAAAGATTCCTTTTATATCTTTTACTAAAAACTCACCGAAGGGTAAAATTGGATTTAAACAATTGTATGTGGATGGAAACAATATTACATATTGAGGAAACATGTATGTGGATTATAAAATACACCCCAGTAAATACCAATGTATAATCAATCTCGCATAAAATGAGATTGTGATGATTTCCCTTACCTTAGGTCCGATTTGCTTCGTAAGTGTCCAAAACTCATGTATAATGATTTAAATAATGTTATTGACTTATTCTATAATCATACGTATTTTTATGTTCTAATATATGGTCATATTCTTAGCTTATTATTAGTAATATTTCATCACTACTTGTTATTCGGGTATTTATTACTTTTTGTTCTTATGCGCGTTTGGTCGAATAAATTCTTATTTTTATTTTTATGTTATAGATACCTCATTTACGAAATTCTATTAGTGTAATATATATCATATTAATTCACTCAATTCATTTATATAATCATTATGCAATGAAGATCATGTATAACGAGTTGCATCTCATCGTGGAGACGGTATTCCGTACGTACGCACGAGTGATGATATCATTCCCATGATCGTGGAATTGTATTAGAGTGTATGTATACTATTTCAGAATCAATATCAGTTTACAATAATCATATATAGTTATTATTTATACCATTATACCCATCCGAGTAAGGTGGTGGTGGAAAATAGATTACACCACGGTGTGGAGACGGTATTCCGTACGTACGCACGCGTGGTGATTTCATTTTCCGTAGGATGGAATGATGGTGAAATAGGGTTGTTTCACAATTATAATAACATATCATTATATGAGTGATACTGATGTTATTACTTCATAATGAAACAACTAAAGAAGAAGAAGTGGAAGAAGAAATAAAGATGAATGAATCGGTAATGGGCATTACCTCTTCTTTGAAGCGCCTCTTTGAGACCTCCACTTAGGGCACTCAAATTGGTCTTTGAAGAGGACCATGACCACTAGTATGTTTATAGGTAAGTGGAGAGGAGATATTTTCAGGGGTTCGTCGAGCTTGAAGGCTCATAGTGGTGTGAGGAAGAGAGGGGGGAGGCTCCCTTTTATAAGGAAGGAGAGGGGAACCTTTGGAATAACTAAAAATATTATTTTATTATAAAGTCAAATTCGGTTTTTAATAGCTCCAAATTGATATATTTTGAATCTAAGGTAGGTATGGGTCAAAATCCTCTCATCCAATTGAATTTAGACAAGTTTAGGTATCAATTTTAACCTTATGATTTAGATATAACTTTAAGTTAGATAATTTAACTTTTACCGTGGCTTCTTGTTTTCTTACACTATATGGTTAATAAACATACTATATCAAGCCGAAAGAACCCCAAGTTGTTTATTATTAACTTATATAACCTTATCTATGTCATTTGGACGAACCTTAGATATTTAGGACTAAAATAACAATTAATAATATAGTATTTGTTTTAAAAACTATTTTATGTCAATTTTGACACTATTTGGTAATTGATTTTAGTGAAAATCATAACAGAATGATTAGTTCGAAAAAATTTAATTAAACCAATAATAACATGTCATATTAACATATAAAATTATTGTAATTCATAAAAAGTCTCAAATTACATTTATTTGGGTATTTATAACATCAATTATGTCAATATTTCATTAATAAGATAATTACTCCATCATCATTGTATCATAAATAAATTAAAATATATTAAGTCTAAAAATTACTAATAAAATACCATTATTTAGGAACTCTTTTTAGCTTTCTAATGAATATTTATAGTCTAATTTAGCTTATGTACAACACTATATTAAAAATTTATTTAGTTATTAAACGTTGATTTTAACTATTTTAACCCTTCTTTAAATAAATTGATAATAAATGTCCTAATATAATCCAAGTGGGCCTAAATGGTAATATTTTATTCCTAAGGTTGTTTTTGGTCGAATTAAACTTATCCAATATAATTAGTACATGTGTTATGGTATTAATAATATCATTTTTACCCTTAACTACCCTATTTACTTTTAACCGTGGTAAAAAAAAGTAAACAGTTACTATTCACCAAAAAAAAATTTCATCTCATTGAACCACATTTTAGTTCTTGATATTAACCGTTTCTCTCGGATTTTTGAAATTCCACTCACATAAGCGGTAAAATTATGTTTTATGAAAAAATTCAGTTTTTTAACTACCACTTAGTGGTTTCACTATTTATCAAAAAATGAATGTTTCCAGAAAAATACAAAAAATTAGGCCTAAGCTATATTTGATATTATGAATTCCAAAATGATTTCTATTTTACCAAATTCAAAACATATCAGTTACATTAACTAATTTAAAAATTAATTCCCATCATCAAAACAAATAGCATGTTTTTAAGAGATAATAACTATCAAAAGATTGACACTTGTTTATGTCTGGTTTAAATATGAAATTACATCCAATGACCAACATTGTATTAAATTGTAAAAATATATTTTAAATATACTTTAAAACCACTCAAATTAATAATTTATCACTATTAATTATTTCGATTAAAAAAGTTGTTTTTAATTAAAATTTAGTAATTTTCACTATTCATCAGAATTTGATAGTTATCCGAAAAGTACCAAAATTTCACCCTAAGAAAATTTCGATATTCCGAATCCAAAAATGAAGTCCACTTTGAATGATAAAATTTATAAAATTTCAAAAAGTGGGTATTACTATTCATAACAGCTAGTTCATAATAATATTATAATAATATCTCGTTTAGTGAAACTCGGTATTTCGTACTACACACGCTATCGAGGAAGGTCACGATTGTGTATAATGCAAGGAATGTCAGGGATGCATGTTGTGCCAGCTCCTTTTGGTGTAGCGTACAACAGAAGACATTAAATAAAAAGAATATTTTTCATAAAATCTCGGGGTGTTACATTCTACCCCCCTTAAAATGAATTTCTCCCTCTAAATTCGTCGGGGTTATAAATGGTTTACTACTCGAAAGGTTCATTAATAGAGACCCACATCGTAAAAAGGAATACCAATACGTGGCTTTAAAAACTAAAATCTGAAATGTAACGGTTACCCAAATTACATGATTTTGGTACAATATCACTGTTGTTCATGAATTGGACGATTTCCACTTCATCCCTTAAAGTAATGGAATTGAATTTTTTATTCGTGATGTGTTAGGAGATCATGTGATAGAATGATGGGTCATTCCATCTCTTTCAAACAAAAGGTTAGCAAAAGTTATAAGTCCATATTATGGTTAGATTAATCGTATATGGTTCCAAAAATGAACTTATACTTCATATATCATACCGCTTAATAAAATAAAACTAGTTTCTATTAACCAGGGACATCCTGTAGGCCAGTGGTAGGAGATAAAGGCCAGTCGCACTTCAGTTGTGGGTTCGATTCCCACAGCCTTGTCCGATGCGATGGGCTTTCACCCGTCCTGCAGGTTGTCATTTTTCTAAAACTACATTAATATAACATCCCATCAATAATATCGAAAAAAACATCAATCCTTAAACAATACTAACTTATGTCCAACATAATCCATTCCAATATTTACGCTTATCCAAAATACTGTTGTCCAATCTCATATTACAGTGAAAACGATTACCAAAGAGTTCATATAACAAGCATGTTAATACCATCTTTGATCCCCATATATCATGAGATATGTCTTATTGGTCATATTCCAAACATTTGAAGGCCTTAATCATGTATTCTCTTGAAAAATGAATACCCATTGAATCTTAGTGAAAACATGAATGCTGTCAAATGATAACTCTTTTCACATACCAAAACCTCGAACCATGATATAACTATTTCCTTATATCAGTCATGAGCTCATGAATATTGTCAAACATTTCATTTTCTAGTTTTTCTTTCATTATGCACATATCATCTTTTTCCAAAAATATCTCAATCACTTTACATGTTTACCGGTACCATAAAATTATTGAAAACCACAATAGACCAACACATAAATATTCCAATATATCACGATACTATATACAAGATTATTTTGGAATCCCATTACATAAACACTTAATCATTCCCCCACATCGTTGTCATATTAAACATCGCCAATAGTGATCGCATGTGACTTCCCTTTATCCTTTTCCTTAAGTGGTTTCTCATGTCGATCATCACTAACCCTTGGATTTGGGCATTTATTAACATAATTCCCTATTTCCTGGCACTTGAAGCATTGAAGTGTTGGTGGTGCGTTCTCTGAAGTCTTTTCTTTATTCACATCATTAGAAACCCTTTTTCCATTACTTCGACACTTAGCTGCTTGATGACCTTATTTTCCACACTTAAAACATTTTCTAGTCCCTTTAAGACAATATCCACCATGCTTCTTTCCACACTTTGAGCATAAGGAAACATTCATCTTCTTTTCACCATTATTCTGAGATTTATCCTTAAACTCCATCTTTTGTTTCTTGTCAAAACCATGATATGCATATGTAACACCAACTTCCATTTCTACCTTAATAGCACAGCGCACAATTTCTTCATAGCTACTGAAGTCTCTTATAGCTAATTCCCTTCGAAGATTTAGTTTTAAGCCACTAAAGAATTGATCAACTTTAATTTCAGGTTGGATGATAAAGCCAGATGCATACCTTGAAAGCCTTGTAAAATTTGCTTCGTATATACCAACAGATTCATCATCATTTTTCTTTAGTTCAAGAAACTCTCTCTCCATCTTTGTTCGAGGAATACGAGGGAAGTACTTATTGAAAAATTAGTTTTTGAACTCGTCCCATTCCATGGACTCAATTTCATCTCTTGGCCTCATATTCTTGATAGGATTCCACCATTGATCAGCTTCACCTTCCAAACGATATACTGCTAAGATGACATTATCATGTTCATAACATTGAAGAACTGGAAATATCTTTTCATTGGTACCGATCCATTGTTCAGCAACAAGTGGATCAGAAGACCCACTAAAAGAAGGAGGACATTGCCTCATGAAGGACTCAATAGAATATTGTTCCCTTCTCTTCTCATTTGGAAGTCCAGAATGATTCATAGCTTGTGTAAGTATAGAAATAAGATTTTTCACTCCATCTCCCATAACATTTGTTTGTTCAGGAGGACAATCATTGCATTGTCCATTGCATTAATCAAAACGGTTCCTTCGGGTTCCACCCATCGTCTAAAACCCAAAAAGAATAGTGTGAGAGGCAAAAATCATGATATGGAAAACAACATAATAAAGGGGGAGTATTCTCAATATCTAACATCTTAGGTTAAATTCTATGATCGTTACCATAGTTCTAGGACTATATCCTATACATATACTTATCCTTAGGGACATCTCTAGACATACCATAGAAATATCTCTAGAGATCTCACTAACGTTTTCGCATCCTAGTTTCCAAAGGTTGAATAAACCTTTCCTCTGATACCAACTGTAGAGACCCGAAGCTTGACATACATGGACATTACATTACTTTTTAGGAATACAAAAACACACACACAAGGACCGTAATAGTTCAGTGTCTTTGGAAACATTGTACGTAATCTTCTAATCGTGGTGAAATATCTTCATCATCTCCCATAATGATCTTCCACTTTTTGTTTCCTTACCTAAAACCTTTATTTTAATCCTGGGGGGAAATAAATCATAAAAATGGTGAGATCAAATGCTCAGTAATGGTATACAAAAGAAATATCAATCACATCATATTCATAAGAACATAACATTTTGGAAATCTTAACCTGCAAAAGAGAGCATAATTTCATAACATGGGATAAATCATAGTAGTGAAATGAAATCCCAATAATCATAACTTAAAACAATAAATTTTGTGCCATACACACATAATCATAGAGAATCATTTCTTATTAGTCAAGACTCATTTCCAAAACTATCTTAGTGGACAAAGTCCATTTATGAACCGAGTTCACTTCTCATTTCAGTCCTGTTTCACTGAACTGGTTTAACCTGCCGTTCCATCCAAGTCTATCCCATGAGATATAAAATCTTTACCCAATGCATTGGAGGGAGATATAGGTCCCACCCATCTCATAATGATACCATTATTATGTGAGCCACAAAATCATAAATCATACATCATTGCATAACCCATGTAATAAAAATGAAAAACATGACATCATAAAAAAATTCATATAAGATAAAGGAATTCACAAAAATAATTCCATCACAAAATAATCAAATCAATTTAATAATAGGAATAGAAACAAAACCCTATATTATCTTATATGGAAAATAATTTTAATAAAACACTTGAACCCCATTCATGAGGAAAATATCCTTTCTACTTCAAAAACATTTTTCCTTTCTTAACATGTCATACAATTTTAAACTAAAATAAGTTGATTAAAAATAAACATGAAAACTTGTAAATTAAGCTTCGTGAAAATAATGTTTTAAAAATCCATTCATGCCTTATAAGTTAAAAAAACATTCTTCTCGTACTTTTGTCAAAAAAAAGTCAAAAAGTACCTCGTATGAAAAACGACAAAAGATTCCCTGTATATCTTTTATTAAAAACTCACCAAAGGGTAAAATTGGATTTAAACAATTGTAGGTGGATGGAAACAATATTACATATTGAGGAAACATGTATGTGGATGATAAAATACACCCCAGTAAATACCAAAGTATAAACAATCTCGGATAAAATGAGATTGTGATATTTTCCCTTACCATAGGTCCGATTTGCTTCGTAAGTGTCTGAAATTCCTGTATAATTATTTAAATAATGTTATTGACTTATTATAGAATCATAATAATTTCTATGATATCATATATGGTCATATTCTTAGCTTCTTATTAGTAATATTTCATTACTACTTGTTATTCGAGTGTTTATTACTTTTTGTTCTTATGCACGTTTTGTCGAATAAATTCTTATTTTTCTTTTTAGGTTATATATACCTCATTTACAGAATGGTATTAGTGTAATATATATCATATTAATTCACTCAATTCATTTATATAATCATTATGAAATGAAGATCATGTATAATGAGTCGCATCACATCGTGGAGACGGTATTCCGTACGTACGCACAAGCAATGATATCATTCCCATGATCGTGGAATTGTATTAGAGTGTATGTATACTATTTAATAATCAATATATCTTTGAAATAATCATATATAGTTATTATTTACACCATTATACCCATCCGAATAAGGTGGCGGTGGAAAATAGATTACACCACGGCAGGGAGACGGTATTCCGTACGTACACACGCGTGGTGATTTCGTTTTCCGTAGGATGGATAGATGGTGAAATAGGGTTGTTTCATACATATAATAACATATCAGTATATTATTGATACTGATGTAATTACTTCATAATGAAACAACTAAAGAAGAAGAAGTGGAAGAAGAAATAAAGATGAAAGAATCGGTAACGTGCATTACCACTTCTTTGAAGGGCCTCTCTGAGACCTCCTCTTAGGGCACTAAAATTGGTCTTTGAAGAAGACCATAACCTCTATAATGTTTATAGGGTAGTGGAGAGGAGATATTTTCAGGGGTTGGCCGAGCTTTAAAGCTCAATGTGGTGTGAGGAAGAGAGGGAGGAGGTGCCCATTTATAAGGGAGGAGAGGGGCACCTTTGGAATAACAAAAAATATTATTTTATTATAAAGTCAAATTCGGTTTTTAATAGCTTCAAATTGATATATTTCTAATATAAGGTTGGTATGGGTCTAAATCCTCTCATCCAATAGAATTTAGACATGTTTATGTATCAATTTTAACCATATCATTTAGATTTAACTTTAAGTTAGATAATTTATCTTTTACCGTGTCTTCTTTTTTTTCTTACACAATATGGTTAATAAACATACTATATCAAGCCAAACGAACCCCAAGTTGTTTATTATTAATATATATAACCGTATTTAAGTAATTTTACCGAACCGCAGATTTTTAGGAATAAAATAACCATTAATAATATAGTATTTGTTTTAAAAACTATTTTATGTCAATTTTGACACTATTTGGTAATAGATTTTTGTGAAAATCATAACAGAATGATTAGTTCGAAAACATTTATTTAAATCAATACTAACATGTCATATTAACATATAAAATTATTGTAATTCATAAAAAGTGTCAAATTACAATTATTTGGGTATTTATAACATCAATCATGTCAATATTTCATTAATAAGATAATTACGGCATCATCATTGAATTATAAATAAATTAAATTATTTTAAGTCTAAAAATTACAAATAAAATACCATTATGTAGGAAATCTTTTTATCTTTCTAAATAATATTTATAGTAGAATTTATCTTATGTATTACCCTATATTAAAAATTCTTTAGTTATTAAACTTTGATTTTAACTATTTTAACCCTTCTTTAAATAAATTGATAATAAATGTCCTAATCTAATCCAAGTGGGCCTAAATGGTCATATTTTATTCCTAAGCTTTTTTTCGGTCGAATTAAACTTATCCAATAGAATTATGACATGTTTTAGGGTAATAATAATATCATTTTTACCCTTAACTACCCTATTTAATTTTAACCGTGGTTAAAAAAGTGAAAAGTTACTATTCACCAAAAATTATTTTCATCTCATTGAACCACATTTTAGTCCTTGATTTTAACCGTGTCTCTAGAATTTTCAAAATTCCACTCATAGAAGTGGTAAAATTATGTTTTATGAAAAAATTCAGTTTTTTAACTACCACTTTGTGGTTTCACTATTCATCAATAAATGAATGTTTCCAGAAAAATACCAAAAATTAGACCTAAGCTATATTTGATATTATGAATTCAAAAATGATTTCTATTTTACCAAATTCAAAAAATATCAGTTACATTGACTAATTTAAAAATTAATTCCCATCGTCAAAACAAATAGCGTGTTTTTAAGAGATAATAACTATCAAAAGATTGACACTTGTTTATGTCTGGTTTAAATGTGAAATTACATCCAATGACCAACATTATATTAAATTGTAAAAATATATTCCCAATATACTTTAAAACCACTAAAATTAATAATTTATCACTATTAATTATTTTGATTAAAAATGTTGTTTTTAATTAAAATTTAGTAATTTTAACTATTCATCAGAATTTGAAAGTTATCCAAAAAGTACCAAAATTTCACCCTAAGCTAATTTGGATATTCCGAATCCAAAAATGAAGTCTACTTTGAAAGATAAAATTTATAAAATTCCAAAAATTGGGTATTAATATTCATAATAGCTAGTTCATAATAATATTATAATAATATCTCGTTTAGTGAAACTCGTTATTTTGTACTACAAACACTATCGAGAAAGGTTGTGATTGCGTGTAATGCAAGGCAAGTCAGGGATGCGTGTTGCACAAGCTCCTTTTGGTCTAGCGTACAACAGAATACATTAATTAAAAAAAATACATTTCATAAAATCTCGGGGTGTTACAGTCCGAACTCCATTTTTTGATCCTCATCCCTGCACATCACTATTCTGACTCAATTCCCTAGCAAAGGGACCATTCTCACGTCTTTAATCATAAAATCAGCTCAGGTAACCAACGATGGCTCAAGAAGGGTGTGAATACAAAACTCAGTTGGCCACCACCAACTGTGTCTAAAAAACATCATGTCTAATATATATTTCAAGAATGTACAAGATAAGTTGTATGTAAAGAAAGGACAGTTTGGGTTCCATTATTTAGCAGGGTTCTTTTGAGTCATTTGTAGTATTTTTTATTGTTTCAATACTCAAACCATCTTCATTACATATTCCATTTTTTTAAACATGTTCTATGTGTTAGGAACATACACATCTACACATGGGTCTATGTCAAGAAATCACTTTGCATAAGAGAGTAAGTCAAGTCCCCACCTCCAAATTTATAAACATATCATTTCAATGCATTATCCTAACCTTGAAGCCTCAGTCTGAGTGGAATGAAACCGATAGGGGAATAAATCTTCCATCCTCTTCCCTAACCCATGCATTTTGGGGTCGAGTATAGAGCCTCAGTTTAACTCGAACCATGGGCTTAGAACCTCATGTCAATACCACACTCTACATAGACTTGTGCACATGACTATTTATCCAATTACTACAACTATCACGTACAACAACAAACAACAACAATATAAATGGAAATAACAATACACAATAATCAATATGTGAAATAATAATATTCCATAACCCATTAATACATTTATCATTTACAACACATATCCCATTAAACCAAATTCCTATTCCCATGAATTAACCCATTATGTATGTTCATCAACTTCACACCATAAGCAACATTCAACAATAACCATGTAAACATCTATCCGATTTATCATTTCACAAGCATCTCTCATGTATTCATTTCATGTAAAATTTTTATATACCATAACTCAACCACTATATCAGATTAAACCCATTAGGTGTGCCCCAAAATTCCCATGTATTTACATATTCATCATTTATCAATTCCCTTATGCAATCCATCTACATAACCTTTTATTCATAAGCCATTTTTAAATTAATAATTCTATGATTTCATATACACTAATTCATTTTGGTATTTTAATATAACCCTTAAATCCTTTCACACAAACACATTAAACAAACTTATCCCATTACTAGGCCATTCCAAACAACCTCTTAATCCATTGTCAACATTGGCACAACAATCAATATTCTTTCATGCATTCAACTAACCATATTAACTTGTTATACATTGTTCGAATTTTTTTACACATCAATTCCACCATTTACTTTATTGATTCCTAGGTTGTGAGAATACTTACACACTCCATGCATGGCCCCAAATTGGTCAAGTCCTCCTTGACGCATCCCTTAGGGATCATGAAAGATTTAGGTCATTATTTAGATGTTTGTTTTACCAAATCCTACCAAGTTCATCAAACACATGACTAAAGGGATGAAAGGTCTCAAAACACAAGCACACATCCAAAACAATACTAAGTGATATATGTTGTAGATCACGTACTTTGAATCCATTGATGAACACTCTCTTAATAGTTCCTTAGATTCAAATACAATAACCCCTTGAAGCCCCAACTCAGATCTTAAATTTTCATCCAACAACGTCCAAAACGGCCTAAAAACAAGATCGATCGATCCTTGAAAGCTCTTGGAGGTCTTGGTTCATCACTACAGTTGCAGGTGGAGGAGAGGAAGAAAATACTGATTTGGGGTTAAAATCTCGTAATAGATTTTTGTAAATTTTAAAACATTACTAGGATACATAGTTTACTGACAAAATTTTTCAAACTATGCACAAATCTTACACATGATACTATCCCAGGAGAGATAGGTCACATGTTTACCTAGGAATTCTACATGATTATCTTAACTATGAACCAACCATACATAAGCCTCTATCAAAGGATGCATTGTTCCTTAGGGTGCTTCGTACAGTTTTAATTAACCATTCACACACTATGAAACATTCCAAAAAAACCTCCATTTCCTCATCATTAATTCCATGAACCCACAGAACACCCCAAGCCTTTTCGTGGACTAGGGAAAACACTTATCTAATGAATATAATAGACTTAAATCGAAGCATAGACAAGAATATACCTTAAAGAAGAATCCTGGATATTACAGTCTCTCAACCTATAATAGCACATCGTAGAGTCGTTCTTCATGAGCATTGTTGAACTTTTATAATAAAAGGTAATTCCATTTGGCATGCCTATCCATTCACATTTACCCATGTTTCCCATTGAACATTACAATGCTATCGCCAAAAGTGAACCGGGGCACAGTCTTGACCCTCAACGCTTCCTAACCACAACCCACAACACGAACAAGATACTCATCAAGTATTCATTAACATCATCCATCCCAATCACTAGATCTTCATTGAGAAAACCTACACAATAATTCCTAACTCACAATAAATAGAAATTCTCCCACATCAGTATATCATCCTGAAGGATCCAATTAGAACTTCATCAGTTTGATCTTCTACCCAACTAATGACCCTATTTAATTAGCATCATTTCCCTATGTTTTCAAAATTCTAACAATAATCAAACCAGGTTTCATCCTAAGGAAAAAACATGATCCTTCCAATCACATTTCCCAAAAATCTCATTCTATAACTATACAACCAATCCTAACAAAAAAAGATCTGGTACCTGACCAATTAAACCCATGCCAATGCTCACTACGTAGCCCAACACACTAAAATGGTGACCACTCAATTCCTTCCCACCAAAATCTATAGTTATATAATTGACCAGCCATTTATCTGCTATGTTTAACCCCACCAAATTTGGATACAAGGTACCTAAAATCTTGAAAAAATATCACCAAAATATCAACTCAAATTTTATACCTTACTAGATACACCCACTTAGTTCATTCACTACTGGAATGTTGGGTTTTTTCAACACTTGTATACCAATGGTTCTCCAGAACCATTTTTATAAGTTTTTTTTTCCAACAGTTTGTAAAAACCATTGGTAAATCTTGGTTTCACCGAAGAATTTCCCAATGGTTTAAAGAAACTATTGGGAAATACAAAATGTTTTCACCCTTTACCCACGGCTTGTAGCAAACCTTTGCTAATGTCCATTTATTCCAAAGGTTATCACAAACCATTGGAAAAAGTCATGATTTCCCTACAGTTTTTACAAAAACATGGGAAAGGAATCCTCAAATACTCATGATTTCCAGAATCTCCCGCTGCACAGCACATAACTCGTTTCCCCCAATTTCCAAAAGCCCCAACGCGCAGGTGAACCCAAACCCGAGTTCTTCCATCCCATAGGCTGCAACTCCCCTATCTGGGTTAGACTCTCTAACCATCCTCCCAAATACAAACATAGAAGCCTGATTCCTTCTATTTCTTCATTTATATTCATATCTAGAACGATCATGCCATTTTTTCCTATTTTAGGGATTTTGGAAAATTTTATGATTCACACTATTTGATATTGAATCAATGACTAATACATGATTTGTAGATGTTTGTGAGTATATAGAATATAGTTTATAAACCATCCATTAAAATTTTCACTATTTGTGTTCTTTATGATGTGTATAGTATCATTGACATAATAAATTATCAATATCAAATTTAAAAATAGATTTTTCTGTCTATACTTTATGAAAATAAACCTCTTTATGATCCATGAACAACCTATTAGTGTAGAAGCCTAAAAATTATCCACCCATGGTGTGCGCTTGACTTTGGAATGTTTTCCCCCAAATTCCCAATGCCCCAGCTCTCAGTAGGTCTGATTGTAGACCTAATCCAGACCTCCTCCCAACGTATTCTCAGCCGCAAAATACCTTCCAAACGAAGAACCTTCTTCAATAAAACAAATTTTTATTTATGCACTTAAAATTTGTAAGTGTTATCTTAGTTTTATTGTTCTTCCTCTTTTTATTTTATGTTTGATGTTTTGATTTTGATTAAATTAGAGTTCTCATTGTTGGAGTACCGAACTATTTGTTTGTTTAATGTTTTGTTGTTGTACACTTCGAACATCAGAAATGGTCTTTCTAGTGGGGTTTGTTTAGTATAGGGGGTAAAGGGTTTTTTTTTGTTTTTGGTATTGTGGGGGTGGGCTATCCAGGTGGCGGTGTGGGGTGTCCAAGGGGGGTGGGGTGGCATGTCCTGGACACCTCGAACTCCCTAGAAAACCCACCCACTTATGGAAATCCCCCACACCCCATAGACCCTCACCCCCTGGACAACCCCGCCACCCCTGTGGACAGCCCACCCACCCACTGGACCGCCCCACCACCCCCGTGGAAAGCCCTCCCACCCACCCCGTACTCCCCTGGATAGCCCGGCCCACCCCATGGACACCCCCTCTGCCTAAGGACTACCCCACCCCTAAGGACAACCCGCCCACCCCCTTGGAAAGCCCCGCCACCCCCTAGACACCTTGCCCACCCCCTCGACACCTCGTACCCCCTCATCAAACCCCACCCCCTAGAAATCCCTCACACCCCTTGGGCACCCTCAACCCACCTGGATAGCCCTGCCACCCTCGTTGATAGCCAGCCCACTCTCTGGACAGCCCGTGCCACCCTGGACAGGCCCCCAACCCTTGTGGACAACCTGCCCACCCCACCCCCGGACACCAGCACACCACCCCCTGGACACCCCCATCCCCTCGGACGCCCCCACCCCTGTAAATCCCCCCCTAACACCCCTGAACCCACTGGACAGTGTTTCCTCCACTGTGGACAGCCTAACCACACCCCGTGGACAGCCCACCCACCCCATGGATAGCCCACCCACCCCCTGGACACCCCATACCCCCTCGACGGCCCCGCCACCCCCCATGGGCAGCCTGCCCACCCCCTAGACAACCCTCTCACCTCCTTGGATAGACTTCCCATCCCCCCTAGACTCCTCCTACCCCCCTGGACATCCTGACCATCGACGTGGATAGCCCACCCACCTGGACACCCCGACCCCTGAGGCATCCCCACACCCTCTTGACACCCCGCCCCTAGACATCCCCCACCCCCTAGAATCTTGGCAAGAATATGATGCCCCACAGATGTCACTGGATTGGTCCAACATTCCACTGTCATGCCACGGTAATGTCATGATTTGGCCCTGTTCTAGGACTACACCCCGTGGCGGTTTGCAGTCATGTCAGAATTAAATGTATGATACCTAGATAGAGTTTTAGATACATTACCCACCATCCTCTCTGAACCCTGGACCCCCCACCCCCCCCCCCCCCCACCCTCCACCCTGTACCCCAAACAACCCCTCAGATTGCCCCCCCGAACCCTTATCCATGGACCCCGGAAATCCCCCTGGATAACCCCCGGATAGGCCCCCCACCCTCCTCTCTAGTCCCCGGACAGCCCCCCTAGACAGCCCCCACCCACCTCCCTTGACCCCAGATATCCTTTGAGCCATTTTTCTTCTAATGTAATAGATTAATGCCATATCAATCTTGTTTATTCTGATAAAACTGTAGAGAAACACCAACATTGATCTAATGAGGTAGATGATCCTCTAGAAAAAGATGAAGATGATATATTGAACATGATAAAATAAAAGGATGAAAATAAAACAACAACCATGTTTGGGCATTTTCCCACTCCTCAATATATCATTCAAGAGATGTTGATGGAATATTGTATACATGAAAACCACCTAAACATGGGGAAATCACACTATCATCAGAAGGAAAATACATTACCTTTTGGGAAATTCCCAAGTCATGTCTACGTAATAGAAGGGTTATAGTTCAATATTGAATTGGTATATCACATCTATTATCAACAACAATAAATTGAGAAGAAATGGGAAGCCATTTAATGTGCATGACGCAATAAAATAACGAGGTTTTGATAATTTTTCACAGATACCCCTCCATAGGTTCACATTTGAAGATGGGGTGCGCATGGACAATTGCATTTAATTGTGCACCAACGCTAGAATATCCCAATAGATGCGGTATCATGCAATGTTATTCCCTTTGGATGGAAATAGCAGACAAATTATGTTCATGATTGAAGATATAATTTGCAAGAACATGCCTCTACCAAATTCTACCATTGTCAGGACCAAATTGAGATATCTGTTGAAATACATTTTCATAAAGCATCTAAGAACATCGGTCAAGCCTCCTACATAGAGAAAGCAAGGATAGGATTAGACTCCCCTGGATCTTCAATATGAACTTGAAGACACTCAAAACACCAAAGTGATGCATATGAGTCAACCATACCTAAATCTGAGGGGCATTGTGGCTGACACCACTCAAATTATCTCACTTTTCATTGAAATGGACAACATTTTAAGTGAAAACAACAACTGACATAATGAAAACTGACCAAATGCCTTCAGATTCACTTCATAATTTAGTAAAAGGATACATGGGTCATATATTACATTTAAGTGTCATCCTCACCTCAATTCAAGGCCCAGTGTGGCTGGTAACACTTGACGTGTCTCACTTTTATTTGAAATGGACTGGATTTTAAGTGAAAACAACAACTGTCATACGGAAAAATGGCGAAAAGAATTCGGATTCTATTGAAACAATAGGAAAATGATCCATGGGTCATATGTGACGTGTATGAGTCAATCCCGCCTCAATATGAGGTCTAGTGTGGCCTCCACCACTCGAAATGTTTCACATTTATTTGAAATGGGCACGATTTTTGGTGAAAACAATAATTAGCATACGGAAAACTGATCAAACACATTCAGATTGTGTTGATACTACATCACAACTATACATGAGTCATTTGTGATGTGTAATAGTCAACCTTGCCTCAATCCGAGGTGCAGTGTGGCTGACACCACTAAAAGTGTCTCACTTTACTTTGAAATGGGAAACATATTAAATGAAAACAACAACCGGCATATAGAAAACGGACCAAACTCATTCAGATTCTATTGGTACTTTAGGAAAAGGATCCATGGGTCATTTATGACGTGTAAGAGTCAACCCCTCTTCAATATTTGGCATGGTGTGGCCGATACCACTCAAAGTGTCTTTCTTTTATTTAAAATGGATACACTTTTATGTAAAAACAACCGGCATACGGAAAACTGACCAACCACATTCGTATGGTGTTGAAACATTAGTAAAATGATCCATGGTTCATTTTTTATATGTATGATTCAACCCCGCCTCAATCCAAGTGGAGGTGTGGCCGACACCACTCAAAGTGTCTCTCTTTTGTTTCAAAAGGACATCATTTTATGTGAGTACAACAACTAGCATACAGAAATCTGACCAAAGGAATTCATATTCTGTTTAAACATTAGGAAAATTATTCTTGGGTCATATGTGATGTGTAAGAGTCAACCCCACCTCTATCCACAGTCTTGTGTGGGCGTAACCACTCAAAGTGTTTCTATTTTGTTTGAAATGGACATGATTTTAAGAGAAAACAACAACTAGCATACTTAAAACTGACCAAACACATTCAGTTTGTGATTATATTTTAGGGAAATGATCCATGGGTCATTTATGATATATAAGATTCAAACCATCCCTAATCTGAGGCACAGTGTTGATGGAACCACTCAAAGTGTCTCTCTTTTGTTTCAAAAGGACATCAATTTAAGTGAATACAACAACTGCCAATACGAAAAACTGACCAAAGGAATTCAAATTCTATTGAAACATTAGGAAAAATATCCATGGGCCATATGTGACATGTAAAAGTCAATCCTGCCTCAATCCGAGGCACAGTGTGGATGGTATCACTCGAAGTGTCTCACTTTTATTTGAAATGGACAAGATTTTAAGTGAAAACAAAAACTGGCATACAGAAAACTGACCAGACGCATTAAAATTCTTTTTAAACCGTTGGGAAAATATAAATGGGTCATATGTGACATGTACGAGTCAATCATATCTCAATATGTGGTCCAGTGTTGCTGGTACCAGTAAAAGAGGCTTTTTTTGTTTAAAATGGATACGCTTTTATGTAAAAAAATAGACCAAACACATTCAGATTGTGTTGATAATTTAGGAAAATG
The DNA here is from genome assembly GCA_963277665.1 of Viscum album. Classification (NCBI taxonomy): domain Eukaryota; kingdom Viridiplantae; phylum Streptophyta; class Magnoliopsida; order Santalales; family Viscaceae; genus Viscum; species Viscum album. Next base: position 1,719,051,345 of record OY728136.1, on the reverse strand, counting down.
ATCTATGTGTCATTTGTGACATCTAAGAGTCAACCCCACCTCAATCTGAGGCACAGTGTTGTCGGAACCACTCAAAGTGTCTCTCTTTTGTTTCAAAAGGACATCATTTTAAGTTAATACAACAACTGACATACAGAAAACCAACCAAAGTATTTCCGATTCTGTTGAAACATTTGTAAAATGATTCATGGGTCATATTTGATGAGTACAAGTCATCCCTACCTCAATTTGAGGGCCATTGTGGCCGGAACCACTCAAAATTTTTCTATTTTGATTGAAATGGTCAAGATTTTAAGTGAAAACAACAAATGGAATACATAAAACTGAACAAACACATTAGGATTGTGTTGATATTTTTTGAAAACAATCCATGGGTCATTTGTGACATGTAAAAGTTAATCCTACTTCAATCTGAGGCACGGTGTGGCTGACACCACTCAAAATGTCTCTCTCTTGTTTAAAATGGATATCATTTTTATTGAAAACAACAACCGACATACAGAAAACTAACCAAAGGCATTAATATTCTATTAAAACATTATTAAAATGATCCATGGGTCATTTTGGATGTGTACGAGTCATCCCCACCTGAATACAAGGCATGGTGTGGCCGGCACCACTCAGAGTGTCTCACTTTTCTTTGAAATGGACAACATTTTAAGTGAAAACAATAACTAACATACCGAAATTGAACCAAACACATTCGGATTCTGTTTATACATTAGTAAAAGGATCCATAGGTTATTTGTGACGTGTAGGAGTCAACACCACCTCAATCCGATGCACGGTGTGGCCGGTACCAGTAAATGTATCTTTCTTTTGTTTAAAATGGATTTACTTTTAAGTAAAAACAACTTTCATATGGAAAACCGACCAAAAACATTCGGATTGTGTCGATACATTAGGAAAACGTTCCATGGAAAATTTGTGACGTTTAAGAGCTGACCTCTCCTAAATCAGAGGCATGGTGTGGTTGGAACCACTCAATGTGTCTCTCTTCTGTTTCAAATGGATATCATTTTAAGTGAATACAACAACTGAAATGTACACTCGTCAATGATAGTCGTAAACTCTTTTTCATGAGTTGGGTATTTTCACTCATGGGGTCATAAGTGACAAGACTCATATGTAAATAAATTTTCACAATATATTATAAATAATACGTGCTCAATGAAAAATACATCACAAATCATTACATACCCAAATCTTGGATCAGAAAAAATTGGAATTTGAGCAAATTTCAAACTATTATTCAACTCTATTAAGTATTTATCAGACTAATCGGACTATTAGAATTTGATGGGGAGGTGGGGGGATGTGCTGGTTGGGGGGTTCTGCAGGGGTTATGTGAATTAATACCGGATGATTGTTTTCATATAAAGATTGAAATAGGTAATTGTAGTACATGGCATGGTTAGAATAGTTTGATGGGTTTATGTGTTTTTTGTGCTATTTTATGTGTTTTTTATACTATTTTATTTCTTTATGTTATTTTTGTGATATTTTTTATCCAGGTGTTTACTGGAGGGGATACTGGAGGGCTACGGTGCAACAGTTCTGGAAAAATACAATACCAATGGTTTTAAACCGTTGGTATAATAGTTCTGAAAAAACTCAATACCAACGGTTTTAAAATCTTTGGTATAGTGTTTAGTATTCAATATACAAATGGTTTTTGGAAATTTTTGGTAAAAATGTTATAAAAACATAAACCAATGGTTAGCCTACAACCGTTTGTATATCAATAAATACATTGGGCAATACCAACTTTTTTGATCAAACTATTGTTATTGGGATTTCCTCATGGCTTACTACCCTACTGTTTGGAAAACCATTGGTATAGGCTATACCAAATGTTTTCTAGCCTATAAAAATGGTTTAAAACTGTTGGTATAACCTTCTTTTCCAGTAGTGATTCTATAACTTTTGGCAGAATCCCTTCATCAATGCACCACTACCCATCAAATCGTCATCAACTACACTATTCCCACCAACATTCCTAACAATAGTTCCCTACCATTCATACACTAACTAAAGAAGGATATGTTCTCACTTGAGGCCATCCCAAAATTCAAAACACACAGATCCTCCCAAAGCATCCACAAAAGGTGGTTTACCACTCTATACATTCATCCCATACTCAATGTCAAGTCGAGATTCCCCAGTTGACTCATCCTGGAATGCAAAACATCACCATTGGCATGAAACTACATCACATGGTCAAGGGGCCTTTGAACTTCAAGGAATTCCAAAACAAAAAATGTGCAGTTAACCAAGTCTACTATTAATTTATATTTTATTTATAGAACCCTACATTTTCTTACCACAATCCGATGTTACATCTCACCACACTCTTTAATTACTAAACATAATAATGTCACGTTTAATTTATAATGACCCTGATCCTAAATCCAATGATTGGATCAATCCACCACCATATTCAAGACCCACATGGCATCCTTGAGAGATCATGTTTGCAACCCACAGGTTCCTTATTGGCACTTTGAGGCTGTTAAATAAAATTAACATTATTTTCCCTACATTCAGGATGGGCTCATCACTCCCCACCTTAAGAGTGTCAACATCAATTCTTTTCTCTAGGTACACCAACCAGCAAAGTTCACTCTTAGATCATAAGATGAACTCCAAAACATTAACATGTATATTCGTCCTTCTATAGAAAAAGAAATTGAACATCAACCATTTCCCACTCCCATCTTCCATGGATGGAAACCACAACATTCGTAGACACCCGACCCATCCAAAGGAACTCACCTGAATCTATCGATGGTGTTCTTACCAAAATCCCACTTCTGGTATGCCACCCCCATGACCATAAACATCTTGATTTTCCTCATCCTTCCAAAACCCCTTCATGTTTCTAGGTTTAAATCAAGAGCTAGTCAGCATACTTGGGATGATTTCAAGATTTTAGGCATGATCATCACTAGTTGAGGTATGATAAGAAGTTTTCTAAGAACACCACCACTAACATATCTATTTCTGATATCACATCCCTTGATAGAAAACCATGATTTGACTTGGATTTCCGGCTTCCATGTTGTACACCTCTAATCAGCATTTTACCACCATCAGTCAAGTATGATTGATAAATAATTCTCACAACTTCCCTACGACCACCTATCATGCATTAGTGAACCAAAGTTTTCCTTGGTACAACTTCCACCACACCACATGATTTCTTCTGATACTTCCACTAATGGAAATTTAGGCTATAGCAACAGTTTAAAACTGTGGCTATAGGTTATAGCCCTGGTTCAACGGACCGTGTCTAGTATTGGCATGGCTATAGGGCAAGGCCTATAGCCATGGTTTGAAACTGTGGCTAAAGGCATGTAGACACGGTTTGAACCATGGTAGGACAGTAAGCCAAACAGGTCCTATTCCCACGGTTCTAAACCATGGCTGTATCGTTTTATCCACCATTTGAAACCGTGGCAATAGACCTACAACCATGGTTTAAAACCGTGGCTGTAGGCCCTCCCATTTCATAAAAAAACTCACAGAACCCCCTTGAACACCCCCCCTGCACCCCCATGCCCCGACAGGATAGGCCCCCTGCACCCCCTTGAACATCCTCCCCGCACACCCATGCACTACCTGGATAGCCCCCTTACTCCCTCACTAAACCCCCATGCCCCCCTGGACAGCCCCCTTCAACACCCCCCTAGACAGCCCCCTTGCACCCCCTTGCACCCCCTAGACAACCCCCTTAAAATCCCCCTTCACCTTACTGGACAACACCCATGCCCCCCCCGGACATCCCCCTTTCACCCCAACTAGACACCACATCCCTCCCCCTAGACAACCCCCTGGACACCCCTCCCTCCCCCCTTGACACCCCCCATGGACCCCCCCCCCCCCCCACCTAGAGAGACCATGGACAAGCAGACCCCCCTTGCACCCCCCTGAACAGCCACCCTTGCACCTCTAATAGACCCACATGCCCCCTGGATAGCCCTCTTGCACCCCCCTGTACAGCCCCCTTGAACTCCCCCTTGAACACCCCCCATGCCCCCTGGACCACCATGCCCCCCCTATACCCCACTGGACAACCCCACTGGATAGCCCCACTGGACACCCCCACTGGACACCCCCGCACCCCCTTTGACAGCCCCCTTGCACCCCCACTGGACCCCCATGCCCCCCTGGCCAGCCCTCTTGAACACCCCCCCTGGAAAACCCTCTTGCACCCCCTTGCAACCCCCGTGAAATCACCCTTGAACACCCTCCCTGCACCCCCATGCCCCCTTGGTCCCCCATGCCCCCCCTGCACCCCACTGGACAGCCCCCATGCCCCCCCTGGACAGCCCCACTCGACACCCCCTGCAACCCCCTAGATGGCCCCCTTGCACACCCACTGGACCCCCATGCCCACCCAGGACATCCCTCATGCACCCACCCTGGACAACCCTCTTGGACCCCCTTGGACATCTCTCTTGCACCCCGTTGCACCCCCCTGGATAGACCCCTTGAACACCCCCCTCGCAACCCCATGCCCCCTTGTCCCCCATGCCCGCCACCTATCACATATATTATAGGCACTTTCTACCAGAAATATATTTGATCACAATGAAATTTCACCCATTCTCATAGACATCCACATCAGACACTTCACAATGTTGGTCCTCAACCAAAAATAGGACATTATCACCAACTAAATATCTGCATCATTAGGTTCAAAATGCATCACTCCTAGTGTACCAAATAAACAATATTATCTCTACCATATAAGAAGCTTAAAAGGCCCTCCTTATGAATCCCCACCATTCATCCACTCATTTAAAGTTGGTAATCAATAAGCAGATAAAATCAATATTTATGTGATACCATTTTAGGAGGCCATCTCTAGAACGTGATAACATGTTGAACTATTATCGTAGGGAGCCTAATCAAGGGATGACTAGTGACTTTATACCCATAACAAAGGGGTCCCTCTTGTGGGCTCTTTTCAACAATGTCCACCACCAATGCTGCATGAATCAATATCCTCTACATAAATAGGACCACCCCTTATAGGCTCCTTCACATGATATTTTGGACTCAGGCCCCCCAGGAAGCTCGTAGAATGTAATAGTAAAAAATACCAGGACATGACAACCACATTGTTCACACTGAAGAATCCCACCAGTTAAATTTGATGAGAAATAATGATTTGATAAAAATATTTGTTCATTCATATCAAGACCTCTTGTAAAATATGGCGGTTGTCTATAACTGGATGAAAATCTATTCCTACACCTTCAAAAAATTATAGTAAAACACAGTTCAAAACAATGAGCTAATGAAAACACCTACTCATGCCTATCAAGCATGACAATATTATTTGGTAGAATGAAAGGATAAAATTTAAATCCATGCTCATGAATATGAATAAATCAGTAAAATATAGATAATATCATTGAGAATATCCAAATCCCAACTCATTTCCAAGAAATTGTTCTGTAAAATTTGATGCAAACAACTTGCAGGTGAAAATACCACTTCCTTATTATCATGATTTTCATTCATATATGGAAGAATGAAATTATAATATGGAAATAACCTCTCACACATATCAATCTAGACAATCAAATAATATATAATGAAATGAGAATAATTCTGTTGTGCTATTGGTATCCATAATAAATGGATGATAAGAGTTGTGTTGCCAGATTTCATGGGAGATGATCCGTATGGTGGGATCATCAAAGCAGAAAGGTATTTCAATTTTTTTCAGACGACAGAAGACATAACATTACATTGGGCGCAACATTGCATGGTTGGTACCACACTATACTGGTTTTTGTCCTGGTACGGTGCAACGCTGAACATTTCATGGGAAATGTTTAAACCTACTCTAATGGACAAGTATGGGCATCCGACAGAGAGGGAACTGTTTTAGCATCCTAGTGCATTGGAGGAGCAGTTTGTTTCCACTCTACAATAGCCTGGAAAGGTAATTGGTAACCTGAAATAGCAGAGTAAGGTTTCGGTTAAGGTGGGCAAAAAATGCTAGTTGTTTCAGTTTTTACATAATCTGTGACGATAATGTTAAAAAGAGTTCAAACAAGTGCTAAGGGAAAATGTTTGGGGATACAAACAGCTCAAAAGGTTTTACCAAAAATGCTAGTGGTTTCCTTTTGTACAGAATTTGTGATGAGAATGTTGAAAAGAGTTCAAACAAGTGCTGAGGGAGAATAATTGGGGATACGAACAGCTCAAAAGGATGAAGATGTTACTGTCCAGTTCTAGAGAAGAATACATTTCTTTCTGTTTCATTTATGTAGTAGGCACTCGGTTTTTACCAGGTATCATCATTGGAATTGGTTATGATTCCCACAGATATCCTTCAGGATTGACTAGATTTTGTTGCTCGACTCTGGTTCTGGATGCTTCACGGATGATTGGGGCTCAAAGTGTTATTTTTTGGAGAATGTGTGCTGCTTGTCAACATAATTTGATATACTTGAAGGGATGTTTATTTATCTTTCATCTGGTGACTTTGATGTTAATTCTACACTTGTTATGCTCTTAATGGATCAACTGTTTCCCCAAGGAACTGTTTTCACTATTTCCGGCACTGCAACAACATCTGTTTACATGATCTTCAACAAACTGAATATTTTCGGCTTATCTGTTGTAATGTTCCCTAATCACTCTAATTTTGTGTCATTTTTCTTTACGGGTTCTGATAAAACACCAATTTTTTAACCCAACTAAGATAGTACAATACATGGAGCTGATGAAACCTGTGTTAATGTGAACATCGTTTCCATGTTTTTCTCTATTAAAATTTATTCTTGAGTCCCATCACATTGACATCTTATACTTGGGGGGTTGCCACAATTTTTATCTCTTGGATGTTCATTAAATGCTGGTAGATACAATTCAGCTTTTCAGGTGGCGTGACTATGGGTGGAGGCAGGTCCATGCTTATGAGGGGTTTTATTCCACATGGATATGCTATAATTTTAAATTTCGGTGACTTTTATGAAGAATTCATGCCATTTTAGACAGTTCTCTTGCAATGTGTGTTTTTTGATTTGTTTTTGATGTCTCTCAAATAACATCTTTCATCACACATTTTACATGTATTCCCGAATAAACTATTAAAAAGACTATTATTTTTCTTTTCCATTGCTATTGAAAATATCTTCTTATGCCAAAATGGTAGTGGTTTCAGTTTGTAAAGAATTTGTGACGATGATGTGGAAAAGAGTTCAAACAAGTGATGAGGGAGAATGTTTGGGGATACGAACACCTCAAAATGTTGCAAATGTAAGATAACAAAGGTTTCTTAAAGAAGGAAGGAATACGGGATCATGAAACCTCGCATCGAAAGGAGACTCATTGTGTTTTGAATACTGAAGAAGTGGAGGAAGTGAGGGAATTGGAAATAGGTTGGTGGCATGATGGTGCAATGCCACAGCTGACATTATTATTTTGATTCCCTTGCATAAATGCTGAACTTCTAATGGAGTTATTTCTACTGTTTATTTTTCAATAGAGCTTGGTCAAGGCCTTTCCAGGTACCGTCTGGTTGCTAAAACATTTTCGCAATCATGGTATATTAGCAGCAATGGACATGATTATGTTTCCAAATTGAAATTTGAATTATTTACAAATCATGGATGTTTGAAACTTCCATTAACTTTAATAATAATCCATCATTTATTTATATGCTCAGTTATCCTTTTCCAATAACATCTAGGGATTCACCATTCACTAGATTGGCACTTCAAAACATCCTTGATACATAATTAACCTTGTATATTTGATCACCAATGGATTAATAAGAATATCTGGAATCAGTCACCCGAGATTATACTAGAGTATTCACACTCAGTAAATAGAACACGGTAACTTTTGTTATTTAAATAGAATCTAAAATATTTCCAATTTACTAATTTCACTCCTTACATTAGGTAATGCTTTTTACATCTAATGAGATCACTATGTTTATGGTACTGGGGTTGAAACCCAATATACATTTCACATAGAGCATGGGAGTAGAAACAATACGCTACGTTTTAGTACTAAGTAGTAAACAAAATCCACTATTCTTATTGTATTGTGATGTAAACCAAATCCACTATTATGGGAACTAATTATCTATGAGCAATCAATCTAGAATAACCTATGAGCATGTATAATATTGGAATAGTAATAATGTTTCTAATATAGTTAGTTTGCACCAACATTCAACAAGTCACAAACTGAAAAAAGAGATGGAAAAAGAAAAAAAGTTATTATCTATGTGTAGAGACGTACCTCTCTTGAAATTAAGATAAATCGTAGAGAATATAGTAGTCCCCCAAATAGGCCCTTACTGAAATCCCAGGGAGGAGCAGTAGAAAGAGTTGAATTTCAGGAAACCATATCTTGTTGTGTAGAGATAAACAAAGAAATTGTTAATAAATATAAAAAGATGCTAATTCATCAATAATAATACCTTTCATGTTTCCATCACCTGGAATAAAAACCATTTCCCATTGTGCAATCATAGCTTCAAGTTGGCCTGAAACCAAGAGGAAGTATCCATCAAATTTGTTTGATGACACAAAGGCTTGGGGAATCCCTTCCACATGAGAAAACTATAGGAAAGGAAGAAATGATCATCTTGTAAATTAATACGTTGACATTTATAGATTCTTTAATGGAAACTCACATAGATCCATAGCTCCAATTTGGCCGGACACCTAGAGGAAGTATCCATCAAAGAAGATTGATGATACAAAGGCATGGGGAATCCCTTCCACCTAAGAAAACCTTGGGAAAGGCAGAATCTGCATACTTGTATGGAATAAAAGATGGACCTGTTGGAAAAAAATAAATGAACAAATTAGAACCAAAATATGAACCAATTAAATTCTAGAATAAAAGATGTACCTAGTTGAAAATATTGCACTAACTGGGCCTTCTTAACTCTTCTCCTTGCAGAAGGTTATTTGTCTGTGTTGTGTTGTACTATTATCTCCTTGTGTAATTGAAACAAAAAAACATAAAAAATTAAGATATAGAGCAAAATATAAAGAATTTAAAGATACGATACAATACAAGTGTCTTTTATCAATAGAATATCATACACGGTTCAGTCGTGTCTTGGTTGTGTTTGCATACCACACTTGATGCACAAAATATCCTCATTTTGCATTTCTAGAGCCTGTAAAAGGTTTAAAAATTTCCTCGGTCATGTAAAATATTGGGAACTTAGAGAAACACAACGTAACCATAACATACCTTATAGACATTTCTAAGGTTTTTGTAGGCATCAGGTAATGTGGGTTTCAGCTTTACAACTTCCTAGATGAATGAAATTAGTATGAAGGAAACAAAAATAAAAAATGGGAATGGTAACCATAGTCACAAGTTTTTCCTCACTCATTCTGAATAACTTCCCCACCTTCCCGATGTAATCGGGTTGAGTAGGGTATAATGTATCAAAACTTATGTCCCTCAAAATCCTCATCCCTAGGATCTATTTTGCTGAAACATGATTATTCATCTTGAAACTTCTAGAAAATTTGATCTTTATCTAACCAACTATATCTTTTATTGGACTGTAAATAATAATATCATCAACATGGATATATAGGATGATGAAGATCCAATCTTAGAAAAAATTCCACCAATAGTAATGATTTGTATTGTTTCTGATGAAATTGTGTTTCATCATGAAGTAATTAATCTTATAATTCTGCTTCCTTGTTTTCGAGAGAAATTGTACAAAATTATCTTTCACTATGTGCTTCTCTTGAATGATAGACAACCTGAGTGGCCGAAGAAGTCCATAAATACGAAAGACTCAAATTAATGGGAGTTGGAAACAAGGGTTGGTATTGATTCCCTCTATGTTTTTAGAGCGTAAGTGATAATAGATTGGGATTTTAAGAAGAATACTGCTAAAAAATATATGTTTAGAAGCAGAAGGAGGAAGGGGATTGTATATTTAGGTATAAGATGCAGCTAGTTGTGAAGGGATTTTTTTGGGATCATGGCTACACTTTGGAATACCACTAGAAGATATCTTCTAGAAATTACTTAGGTAGAAACAATGTATCAATATTCAATCCCACACTATGGTTTCAAAGACTTAGAAGGATATGAATATAAATCATAACACTACAATTAACAAACCACTTCAAAGGGACACATACAAGAGTTTCAAAATATAATTATCAAAATGAAATAAAGAAAAATATATATTTACATTGTCAAGATATGATTCCTACTCCACATGGAGAATACTATTTTTTTATTCAAGGAATCAAAAATTATTACAAATTATTAATACTAATTAAATAATCCATTTTAATAAATATAGTAGAATCTATTAAGTGAAACTAGATGACATGTCTTTTAATCACTATGAGGAGTGATTCTATATATCTCATAGCTGCACAACTATCTCTCCATTACATCAAAGGATCCCACCACCTAAAATAATTCACCTAGTACATTGTGCACATTATATAAATATCATGAGAAAAACATTTTGTTTGATTCATTAATAAACTAGTATATCACCACACTGCAATGTACAAACAACTAAAAATGAACACAGACAATTGTATTGGAAGAAAATGATTGAAACAAAAGAATTAAAATGAGAGACACAAATTTAACCCCATTGTGACAAACTAAATAAAATTCAACTAAGTATAATGGAGAATGTGTAGCAGCATCCATATCCTACTTGTTACCTGAAAAAATTGAGCCTCTTTCTAGTAAGTTTATGATTACCCAGTGTGAAGAAGAGTGGTAGTAGCTAAGTTTACTCAATTCAAAATTAATCAGAGTTAATATACCAACAGAGTGTGACTCATAGTAACAGGATAATTTATCTCCTCCAAAGAATCCACATCAATAATAATGAATTGCTCAACCAATAAGGTAATAGATGAAGATTCATACCTCAAATCGCCGCATATGAGGTTCTCCAGAGGAGGAGATGGGAAGAGAGCCTCAGAGAAGCTTTGACATGGAGGTGAGGTGACGGTAGGGAGGTGAGGTGGCCGCATGGAGGTGGGTAGGTCATGTTGGTGGGGAGGTGGGCTGGCAGTGTTGGAGCCGCGTCGGCAGGGAGGCGTCGGTGCCTTGTCGGAGCCGGCGGGGAGGTATGCTGGCTGTGTCGGAGCTGAAGGGGAAGGAGGAATTGGGAGATGAGGAATACTGAGGGGAGTATGGGAGGAGGGGAGGAGGAATCCCAAGGGGAGGAGGGGAAGAGGGACAGCGAGGACGGCGAGGGAGGAGGAATCACGATGTGGGAGTAAGGGCGACGACAACGAGGGAGTAGGAATCGCGGTGTGGGAGGAATGGAGAGGGCAGCGGGGGAGGATATTCGCGATGCGGCCCGATCAAAATAATTTTCACATAAACTATTTCCACAGCCAACTATTTGGGTGTGGCTATATCTTAGCTATAGCCACATATCATTTAAATTCTAGTTATAGATCCTTGGCAATAGATCATTTTTTAGTAGTGTTCCCCAAAAATTATGGATTGTGCACTATGGTTTTCCACAACAATAAAACAAATGGTTTCTCACATAACCATGCTTCATGGTTAGGTTTCATAAGAAAAAAAGACACTTATTCCATTTGAAAATGAGACCTACCAGTGTGTGCCCACATCTGTACCCATAGAGCCACAAGGTTTTGCACTTTCCTTTGTCCAATTCCATACCAACATTAGATCCCACAAGACATCTACTACCCGGGCATGGAATAATGGTCACATAACCACCTAACTGTGCCTCTAAGATAGTAAGACTTTTCATCCCCAAGGAATTCTCTACATATCATCCAACACCCAAACAATTCATATAAAAAATCATAGCCATGGGACCTCCCACACCATGGATGTCGTCTTAAAACAAGAGAATATAACTGCATGTCAGTCATCCTTGCCCATTTCACCTGAAAAAAACATCAAGGTCTCCATTAATCTTCATCAAAACTGATAGGTCATGCATCTATGTTATTCCATTTATATAACCATAAAGGTATTAGTATGTATTTATTTCACCTTTAAAGCATTCCCCATGCATCCTATTCCAAGGCACCCTCATAACTGGGATAGCCTCTCATAAGGTCACCCTTGATTTTCTTAAAACATTGAATGGACCAATAAAACATCAACCTTCCCACATAGCCCATTAGGATTACCCACGCCAGATGACATATTCCACATCCCACTACTATGGTCCAACATCGACCCATTTGAAAAACACCCAAGAGCACTAGGAATCCCATCTGAACTCACTCTTAGGTCACCTTGGAGGCCGAATGATATTGGTTCCATAAACTAGAGTCACAATGGAAAAATCCAATGATTCTCACACACTTCAAGTTACGAAGGAATCAATTTTTGATAACAACACTCTCTCCCCCATTCTGATACTGACTGTGCCTAGTGGACCATGTGACCATTTTCTCTTGGTTCGGCACCATAGGTAATCATACACATACATCCCCATGACAAGCCCTAACCCCTACTTTATGGTCTGACACACAACTCACAAGGCCTGAACACACATGGGTCACTACACCCACAACAACACCCATCTCTAATGACACTACAACCAAGACACTCATTCTTATGTACATCAATAATCCAATGAAATTACAACCAACAGGGATTATAACTTTCCCATTACAAAAATTTACCATAATACCTCAAGGCCACTGCATAACTAAATACACAATGAGGAACACCCAAAGTTTGATGCTTTACAATGTTATACTTACCAATATTTTTCAACATCCCTACTTACTTGGGTTTATATTTCCCCAATGAAATCATCAATTAGTATAACCATAATGTAGAATGAATTGCCTTCCATACATAACCCACTCCATATACACCATTCCAATGAAATTGTTCACTTCTTGAGTACTACCGTCAACCCTTATTACCAAAGGTCAAGGCCCACATAGGAAAAACAATATTATATTATCAAAAATCATTTATCAAATTTTTATTATAATATTAACTCTTTTACAAAACATATATTTTCTCTTAGGAACATTTCCTATTTTACAACTTGTTATAATAATAATTTTAACTCATTTAATATTTTCAATTGGAAAATTTTGTTAACCATTTTTACCATCACTTTGAATTCTTTCTCCATTGGACACCAATCATACATTACAATGTATCACAACCCACAACTCTATCTTGTTCACAATGTTTCATTACACACACTATTCCTTACCCATTAATTATAATTATTTTCATTTACCCACTTGGTTTACCATTATTAGACACCATTTTCTTTCAAATCTATTGAGGAAGTAAAATTCATCCTACTCCCTATGTCGCACACACTCATCATTTGTGATCCTATCTTGATACATGCCTCTAATATCCTTAGGTTCCTAAAATGAGGCATGAATACACAACCTCTTTCAATTTAGGTAATCAGAAAGATATCAAAAATCAATCACATCACACATAATATTCATCACCCAATGGTGAATTATCATTCAAGTATGACAACACACATCAAAACAATAATTCAAAAAAGGGGTAACTTGGGGTTTCCCCAAACATGGGATAGATACTGCAAAGAACGTTCTCATTACCAGGGCCCAAAACTTCTAAGACTCTAATATACCATTCCCAATTGTAGGGAAATGGAAATAGAAATAGATCACCTCTTATACATCTTTATAACGTCCCCTATCTGTGATCCACTATATTGGGGGCCTGAGTCGAGTCATCACATGACCTGAGACTCACTTCCCCCCTCACCTGAGGTTACTGACTACAAGTGAGGGTCCAATGACTGATGTGGGGAGATTATGACCTATTTCCCAATTTCATACAATATGAAATAGAAAATAAAAATTAATTTCCACTTATATCCAAAAATGGGGTAAAAACCATAATTCAAAATTAACTATGTCATGAAATTAAAATAGTACAAGTCTAGAGTACCCAAAATGAAAACAAATGAACAAAACTCAATGGGTCCCTACTATATGTTTTGAAAACCATTTATATACATCCCAAGCTCAACTCAATACCCAAGCACAGGTCCTTTTCCCTCATACTAACCTGCAACTATGAAATATTCCCAGCTACCCAATGGTAGCTTGAGCATAGTGTGAGTGGAAAACTCAGTAGGACACCACCATAAGTTTCAACAAAATATCCAATCTAATATACAGTGCATGAATGAAAAATAAAAATTTTAGGTAATTATGGGACAGATCTAGTTCCAATTGTTAACAAGTTTCCTTAATGTCATTTCTTTTATTTTTTATAATTTCAATACTCAAATCATCTTAATTACATAATCCTTTTTAAAAAATGTTTTAGGGTTAGGAACATACACATATACACTTGGTTCAATGTTTATAAATCAGTATTCATAAGGGAGTAAGTCATGTCCCAACCTCCCTAGAGATAAACATATAATTATAAATCATTATCCTTACATCGAATCCTCATTCTAGGTGGAATGTGACCGTTAGGGGAATAGTTCCTCTATCCCCTTCCCTAACACATGCATTATAGGGTGGAGATTAGAGACTAAGTCTAATGTGACCAGTGGGCATATAACCTCATGACAATACACAACTCTATTATTACATGTTCACATGATTATTTTTAAAATCACCATAACCATACCATAACAGAACAAAAAAACAAATATAAATGGAAATAAAAATACACAACAATCAACATGGGAATTAATACCATTCCATATCAAATTATTATATTTATCATTTACATGTAAAATGCAATTTAATCCCATTCCAATTCCCATGCCATAAACTATTATGTATGTTCATCAATTTCGACACCTGAACCAATATTTAATAACTACCATGTATTAACCAATTTATCCCATTTATCTTTTCCCAAGATTCTACCACATATAAATTTCATGTAATATTCTTATAACCCATAACTCATCTACTTTATATGTTTTAACCCATTAGGAGTTCCCCAAAATTCCAATTTACTAATATATTCATCATTAATCAATTACATTATGCAATTCATCTATATAAACATTGATTCAAATTCCATTTCCAAATTTATCATGAATTAATTTCATATACACTAATTAATTTGTAAATTTTAACATAACCCATAACTCTATTGACACAATCCTGTTTATCCCACTTAGCGCATTACTAGGCCATCCCAAAAAAACACCTTAATCTATTATTAACACTAAAACAACTATAAATATTACATCCTCCACTCAACTAAAAATATTATCATGTTCAAAACTGTTCCTAAGTTATTGTTCTTCAATTACACCCATTTATTTATCGATTCCATGTTTCTGAGAATGTCGTCACATTCCTTGTGTTCCCCTAAATAGGTCAAGTCATGCTTGATGCATCCCCGAGGGATCATGAGGGCTTGATATCATTATTTATATGTTCTTTTACAAAATCCCACCAAGGTAATCAAACACATAACAAAAGGGATAAATGGTATCAACACACATGCACACAACAATAACTAAACTATGGGATATAAGTTGTAGAGCACCTAAATTGAATCCAAGGATGCATAGACTCTTAATTGTGGCCTTAGATCTATATCTTTACACCCCTTGGAAACCCAAACTAGATCATTGATACACAACCCATAATGTCCAAAATATCCTACAAACGTGAGATATAGATCCTTGGATGATCTAGGAGGACTTGGATGGCCACTAGGGTTGTAGGAGGAGGAGAGGAAGAAAATCCAAAATTGAGGTTAAAATACCATAATGGAATATTTGATAATTTCCCAATTTTACAAGACCACATGGTTTAACATCATGGTTTTCCAAATTGTGTGCATGCTACTCTCTGAGGAGAGTTGGGTCGCACTGTTACTGAGTAATTCCACATGGTAAGCTTAACTGTGCGCCAACAATGCATAAGACTTTTCCCAATGTTGAACAGTTACTTGGGATGCTCCACATGGTTTGCACTAACCCTGGAAAAACGATGAAACATTTCCAAAAAGATCCTTTTCCTCCTCTTTCATGTCTCAACCCCCTGGAACACCCCCAAGACATATCATGGACTTGGGATAACACTTCTCTAATCAAAAGAAGAGACTTAAACTAAAGCATAAGAAAGAACATACCTTAAGGAATAATATGAGATATTATGATTTAAGTATAGATGCATGCATGCGTGTATGTATGTATGTATGTATGTATGTATGTATGTATGTATGTATGTATGTATGCATGCATGTTAGATTATATGTATGGATTTATGCATGCATTGATGTATGTATATTCTAAAATATAATTGCGGAAATATGATATTATATATATACATAAATATATGATTATGTGTGTGAATTTGTATATGTGTTTATTTATATTTTAATATCTATATATTTATTCTTGTGTGTGTGTATACATATAAACATACACAAATATAATCATAAACACACACACACATATAATTATAAATATATATAAACTCACATGCACATAATTATATATATAAATGAATATTGTAAATGTATATGTATATTATAAATTATATAAATATATAATGTTAAATATGAATATATATATATATATATATATTATATAATCTTAATTTATGTAATAGGAATTTTATTTGATGTATGATACAAAGAAACACACACACACACACACCTTCAAACTAGAAGGATAGGCCATAGCCTCCAAGAGATAACTCATCCAAAAGAATAAATTATTATATATATATAATGCATTCATGTAAATATATTTATTTATTATTATATAAACAAATTTTAAGAAAATATAATTCTTAATATAGAAAATATTATATATGAGGTCCGTTAATCAGTGTTGAAATAGAGATGATAAATGAGATGCATTTAACAACAGTGATAAATAGTTAAATTTGTCATAGTTATATAAAACACTAACAAACAATGTCATTTTATCAAATATATTTATAATATTGATAAAATAAACATTTATCAAACCTTTTGTTTAGCGGTGATAGAAGTGCCCAATTTACCATTTTTTAATGCCAATAAAAGGAAACAATGAATATTGTAGAATCTCTAATAGTGCTATTATATGGAAATATTTAATGGATTTAATATAACTTAATTTAACGATTTTTATAAACACCTCTAGTGTTTATTTATTTAGATGCTTGTTGTAGTATTGATAAAGGCCCCCATTATGATCTCCTTCAATAGAATTGATAAAGGTGAGCCTTTACTAGTGCTAAAAATAGTTCTCATAAAGACCCCACCTACTCCAATGTGTTGTTTTTATAACAACACACTGCAGAAACCCCATTCTATTACCTCACACAAAATATATAATTTAATTGAAATAACTTTACATAATGAATACAAAAAAACACTAATATATACATTTAAAACAATATTTTTTGTAATTACATTTACAATTACAATCCACAAAAAATAAAAAAAATTAATGTTTCATCATCTTTAACACTCATGATCCCCTCGAAAAAAGACTCTCCCTAGGTATTCATTCCCAATAAAATAAACTCAACCCCATAAAAATAATACACCTATATAAGAAAGAAAATCTTATGTTAGTATCACTATAAATAAAAAACTATACATTAATATGAAATAATAAAGTACAAAAATGTCAAATATAAATAAAAATGCACACTTGGAGTTATTATATTCAGACTGGGATTTGAATTAAGGTGATTTTGATTCCAAAATGACACAAATGAGGTATATATCATTTTCTTAAATTATAAAATCAATTCGAATGATTTTTCTTATATTGAGTATTTCAATTGTTAATTTTAATGAAATCAATATGAATTTTAAATAATTACACACTTGGAGTTCAACCAATCACACCATTCATGGGATTGAGGATAGGTTGATTCCTATACATATAAAAATAAATATTTATCATTTCATTAATGTATAAAAAGACGAATTTGTTTTCTTAGTTTTCTTTATTTCTCATATGTTTTTTAATAAAATTTAATTTCAAACTGGATTCATGCACATTGAGAAACACTGGTCACATCCTATTTAATTTTTATGTGATAATACTTCATACATGTGAAAAATGAATTCTGTATTGATGATCTAATTTATCAATACAATCATCAAGAAATTTTTTGGTTGTCAGTGCGTGGCATGTGTTTCAACAAAAATGTCAATTCTAAATTGATAACAAGAACATTGAGTCATATTTGTCACTCTATGTATCAGATTGATGTGTGGGTGATTTTTACTAATCCCAAATTACTCATGGATCATTTTCCAAAAGAATCCAAACAATCTAAAAGTTTTTGATCATTTTCGAGAATTTCACTTCCTCCTTTTTCTAAAATTAATGTCTACATAAAATAAAAAGACACACATGGAGTCATATCGGTCACACAATGCATCAGATTGAGGCGTCGTTGATTTTTACACGTCAAAAACAACAGATGTATTTTTTCATAAAGTATTAAAACAATCTGAAAGCATTTTATCAGTTTTGAGTAGGTATGTTCTCTTATTTTATTAAAAAATGATGTTAATTTAAAATAAAAGTCTCTCTTGGAGACATACTGGTCACATAGTGCATCTGATGGAGGTGAAGCTGATTTATAAATTTCTCAACTGACTTATGAATAGTTTACCTAATGTATAAAAATCATATGAATGTTTTTCTTAGTTTTGAGTAGGTTAGTTGTCCTTTTAACTAAAAATGAAGTCAATTTTTCATAAAAATACTCACTTGGAGTCATAAATGACACATCATGCATCATATTGTGGTTTAGATGATTATTACGCATCCCATATAACTCATAGATAATTTTCCAAATGTATCCAAACAATCCAATTTTGTTTTTTGTTTTTTTAGAATGTCAGTGGTTCCTTTTGAAAAACATAATATTAATTTCAAATAAAAAGACACTATTAGAGTAATACTGGACACAACGTGTGTTAAATTAAGGTTAGATTGATTCCAACAAGTCAAAAATGACATATGGATTGTTTCCCTAAAGTATAAAAATAATATGAATTGAAATTTCTTACATTTGAGTAGGGTATTTGTTTTTTAACTAAAAATGATGTTAATTTTAAATAAAAATATGAACTTAGAGTGATACTTGTCACATAGTGCATATGATTTTATTTAGATAGATTCTGAAACATCTCAAATGGATTATGAATCATTTGAATAATGTATCAATATTGTATGAATGGGTTCACTCAGTTTTGAGTATATTAGCTATCCTTTTTATTAAAAGTTATGTCAATTTTAAATAAATAGACACACTTGGAGTTATACTAGTCACACCGTGAATCAGATTTAGGTGACCCAAATTAATAAAACACCTAAATGACTAATGGTTAATTTTACTAAATTATTCTAACAAATCTGAATGTTTTTTCATAGTTTTTAGAATACAACTTTTTCCTTTTATTAAACTTAATGCCGATACAAAATAAAAAGTCACATTTGGAGTCATACCAATCACACTATGTGTTGGATTGAGGTTTGGTTGATACTTAAATGTCATAAATTACTACTGGACCATTTTCTGAATGTATCCAATCAATTCGAATGCATTTTATTGGTTTCGAGTAGTTTGGTTGTCCTTTATACAGAGATTGATATCAATTTTAAATAAAAAGATGCACTTGAAGTCAAACCGGTCACATCTTGTGTCTGATTGAGGGGAGATAGATTCTTACACATCTAAAATAACTCATGAACCATGTTCCTAATATATCAAAACAATATGAATTTGCTTTCTTGTTTTTTATGTCACCTTTTCATTTTGATAAAATTAATGTCAATTTAATATTAAAAGACATACATGGAACCATATTGATCACACCATGAATCAGATTGAGGTGATTCTAAATCTTAAAAATATAAAATGAATTATATATTATTTCTATAATGTATCAAAACATCCTGAATGTGTTTTATTAGTTTTGAGTAGGTCATTTGTTCTTATTACTAAAATTGATGTCAATTTTAAATAAAAAGCTGCTCTTAGAGTCATACCAGTCACACTGTGTGTTATACTGAGATGAAAATTATTACTATGTGTCTCTAATGTCATATGGATCATCTTTGTACTGTATCAATACAACAGGAATATATTCTCTCAGTTTTGAGTAGGTTAGTGGTCATTTGAACTAAAATTTATCTCAATTTTAAATTGAAAGACGCGCTTGGAATCTTATCTGTCACGCCAAGCATCAGATTGAGGTTTGGGTGATTATTACACATCCCAAATGCCTAAGGGGTATTTTTTATAATGATTAAAAACAATATGAATGTTTTTTCTTAGTATCTAGTATGTCACTCTTCTCTTTCACCTAAATTTCATTTTAAACTAGAAACACACAGTTTGACTCATAAAGATCACATTGTGTATTAGATTGACAGGAGACTGATTATTACACATTGGAAATGATATATTAATAGATATCATTAATTATCAAGACAATATAAGTGTGTTCTCTTCATTTTTATTGAGAGAAACATTTTGAACTAAAATGTTAATATTAAACAGATAACAATCATTGGGAGTCATACCCGTCACACTGTGTGTTAAATTGATGTGCGACTATTTCATAAACATCCTAAGTGACTTAAGGATCATTCTATGAAAGTATTAAAATATTCTAAATGGGTTTTTTTCATTTTCTTGTACATCAGTTGTCTATTTTACTAAAATTAATGTCAATTTCAATTAAAAAAAATCACTTGGAGTCATAGCAGTCACATTGTGTGTCAGATTGAGTTTTCAATGATTCCTACACATCCCAAAGACTCAATGAAATCATACCTTCTAATTCTACATCAATTATCATTGAATTTATATTTATAACTACCAATAATTCACATTGAGTGAATTTTCTTATTTGAAAAACATATCTCAATGTGGAAAACTAGATGTGTTGTGGGATCTCTTCAATCAACATTTTTATGAAAAGTCACCATAATGGTCACACATGATTCCTCTAATATTCTAATATTCAAAAATTAAAATGGTGTTTCAAATAAGAATATCAACTCAATTTGTAGTGTCCACAGGCTGAAAAAATAGAATGTGATGTATCACTGGCAGAAATGAACATGTTATCTCTTATGTGACTTGTTGTAGATAGTTGAATGAAAAATATGACATCCAATAAGATTTGTGATAATAGTAAAATTGGTATTAGATAAAAATTATTTTGGAAATAACATAAAAATTTTATTTTAAATGATGAAAAAATTAATTAAATAAGTAGTATGAATTCAATTTTTCATGATAGTTGTATACATTCATAACCCATTTCCTTGTATTGATTATCTCTGTTGCCACCTAGATGTCAAATCTCTGATGATCATGAGAAGCTTCGAACAAACCACACCAACATGAACAAAATAATCCACCTGTATAGGAAAACAATTCTTATGTGATTAATAATAAAAAGAAAGAAATGAAATTGAAATATAAAGCTATCCATTAATTCTATAAAAGTCACATCTTCATGCTATTTGTTTACATTCTACCATAAGGTATTATTCCTAATGGTTTCTAAGAAAATCTATATTATCTTGTGAAAATGAGAATTTTTTTACAATCATAATAGAACATTAAAAATATAAAAACAGAATGGGTTAATTAAAATATGAAGTGAAATTGTAATTATTTTGGAAAATATCTCTTCAGGGATCTTGTTTATTTATTGAAGATGATATCTCTCATAAATTAAAAATCATTATAACCACAACCTTTTCAATTTCTTTTTTTTGGAAACTATATAAATATTGAGAAAAATATTTTTTTTGGATATGTGTTTGGATAGTGAAATATTATTATATACACATGAATACTTTTCATATTGTAGTACTCTTTAGGATCCTTATGCTTAACCCCTATCATTACTACATGTTTTTCATGATATTTATATATCTCTCTATTATAAAAGAATGTTCATTAAAACATAATATAAATTATAAAACATCAAATTTTTTTCTAAATCATTGGATGTAGGGTTTTTCCAATGGACAAATTTGATCATGTGTGGTCGATTTATTGGGTATCCATGTAGTGATTCCAGAAAATTGATTTATCGAGTATGAAAATTGACCATAATGGGAATCCAATGTTTCTTAATAAAATAAATAAGTGATGAATAATATAAAAATATAATTTATATGATTAAATGATTGAGTTTTTCCCATGCATCATTGGTATTATGTATTGTTTTTTGTCTTTATGTTTACTCTAAAATGATTTGGTCAGGCCTACAACTATTTCATCCATTTATTTGGATTCTATTTTTATTTTTTCTATAGAGGTGATTTGAGGGCTAATGAGTGCAAAAAAATTCGTGGGGAAGTATCTTAAATTGTCATTGATTTATATGCTTGCAAGAAATACGAAATATATTTATTCATAATTAACATAGTGTATCATGTTTTGGAAAATAAAATCCTCAAGACATACCTCATGTATACATTTATAACTGTTGATCCTTTCCATAAATGGTTGGGGATTTCAGTTATATTCTAAAGAGTAATGTAGTTTATAACTTCCTATTCATACATTTTTTCACTAAAATCAATATTGTGACTACTACCATTTTTTACGTTTGTATCCATATGAAACTTCAATGTTAGAAAATATGGATATTCAATGAGAGTGTAAATATAATTTACGTAGATATTTTCGATCGGTTGGTTGATCCTTTATATTGATTTGAGTCAAAATTTGTTTTAACCCCCTTCCCTATGTCCATTTGAAATTTTATTCATCAGTTCAGATCTTTTTTCAATAATTTTTAATGTTATAGGATGTAAAATAAATTGAAAATGAATACCACTTTGTCGACATAATTTTTTACAAGATCTGATGCCCATGCGATGAATATTCCAAAAAATTTCTCGACTGTATGAATTTCGTCATCATTAATTGGAATGGTTTGCCCAGGGATCTGATCCTGAGATTTTCCAATCTACACTCTCACATGAAAATTTAGAAGAGGTCTGTTGTGTAACCTATCATATTAGATATTGAACATTGAATCCCTCACTAACAAGTGATGGGTGGGTGTCGGTAGGCATAAATCGTAGTAATTTTTACCCAATATAATATTAATACAGGAATGATATCATTGTCTGTATGATTCATATTTTAACAAAATAGTTATTTGAATATTTATTACCTCGACTAAGAAAACTCTTTTAGGGCAATGGATCACTTCAAAGCTGGTGCGGGGAATCTTCACTCAATTATTGTTCTTGAATTTCTTCTTCTCTTTGATTACCCCATAAAATTTTCAAACTACTCAATATACTATTGAAATTTTTTTCAATGGAATCTTACATTTCTTTTAAATCATCAATTTCATTAAATTTATCCACTTATTTGTTTCTCAAAATATGTTCGGGGTGTTACCCCTAAACCGGCACCTCTGACACTGATTTACTTATCTTGCTACTTCAAGGCCACCGATAGTAGTAGCTCATCTGGTAAAAGTGTCGATAATTCCTGTGACTATGTTAGATATATAATAAATGAAAATAAGTAATCATTTTTATGCATTAAATATTTAATGAAATATAATTTTTTATTATGTCATACTTACAAATGTTTCTAACACTTTTTCATTTTTTATGTATATGTATCCCATCTTTATTTACACAGGGCACCTTCTATAGAAAATTGTGTCAGATTAAAATGTATTTGGATTTGGACTCATCAATAAACATATAACAAGAGGAATATAATAATGTTGTTGTTTCGTGTCACAAAAAAGTATTACGACATATTCAAAATACATACTAATTTCGTTAAAATGAAGGGTACCACATCCTTGCTATACAGTAGGGGTACATTGGTTATGCTTCCTCTTTCTTATTTTTTGCAATAATTTTTAGTTTATTAAATAAGAAATTCTCATCCAATGTGATAAATGAATTTATTGAAAAACTATTCCTTACTATCCATGATGAACCTGAAAAGATACCTCAACACGTTGGCTAGTAAACGTATCCCATGATTCTTGGGTTTTCATGTGTGTAGACATAAGAGGTGGGTGTAGGTTTATTTTCCCTTTAGATTAATTAAGATGATATATCATTAGAAATGTGTGAAATAATCAATGAATAATAACATAAAGCATTAAAAAATATTTATTGTGGGAGTCATGTACTATAAATTCACTCTTCAAAGTATTATGAAGAGTAATTCAATGTTTCATTATTTAATATTTTTATTTAAACAAAAAAATGATATCATAATGATATCATAATTTCTTCCTAAATTACTATATTAATAACGGTCACTACATGGTTCTGTGAATATACATCAATCAACACACATTTTGGAGAGATGATTCTAATATAAATACTAAACATGACCCATTTTGGGGTTAACATGTTGGCCACTTGTATTTTATCTTACTTCATATTTTATTCATGTTATTTTTCTCCTTAATGATTTTTTCTTAGAACAGAAAAATATAGTGCTTCTATTTTTTCTACATCCTCGGTCCTTTATCTCCATCAATTTTTTTGGATTCAACATCATCAATGTGTTGTTCTTTTAGATCCGTAGCACCTATACACGAAGAAGGCAATTGATCCCCTTCACTGCAATTATCAGTAGGTTGAGAGACCTATTTTTCCTCTACATTAGGAGAATCAACATGTATTGAAATTCATTTTTCCTATTCACTGTCACTAAAAATAGGTTGAGAGATGTATTGTTCCTTAGGATTGGGAGCACTATCATGTGTAGAAGGTCATTATTCCTCTTCACTCTATGAAAAGTAGGTTTAGAGACCTATTGTTTCTCAGGATTGGGAGCACCATCACGTGCAGAATTCATTTTCTAAAAATTTATTTAACATTTAGTTTAGATTATATAATTTAAACTGTAAATATATAAAAACATGTGGTATCACAATGTATATTACATAAATATATAAACTGATTATTGAACCCTATTTTTTTAATGGATGATGGGATTTTACCCCTCTATCGAGTATCTAAATACCATCATTGTAGTCTCCTCTAACATACAAAATTGTGTCTAGATTTGGACCACTACAAAATGATTGCAACAACACAAGGAATGAGTATACCTCTGTTGAATTTTCATGTAACCCTTCAATGTTTTTGATTGATAACTGAACAAATGACCAGTTTTGGTTTGCGAGATTTGGATCCTAAAATACTTATACGGCCTATTATGCCACTATAAATTGTTTCTCTTGGTACCCTTCCTTACTCAAATCAAATTTCATGAATGTAAATTCTCATATGTTTACAATACTCTTGTTATTAACCCACTTTCATTAAAAATCTGAACTTTGTATGTTTTATAATCCAAATCCCTTATTTGTTTGATGATGTTGAAGTATGACATATTTTCTGAAATTGGATTTTTATTCTTAGTACCAAAAACATGAATCACTTCATCTACAAGTGTAAATACACTATTTTTCATGGAATTATCTTCATCATTTTCATTTTTATAGAATTTATAACCATTAATTATGTTACCATTGTAAGCTAATACATACACACTTGGTCATCTAGCTAAGTATTGAAGCCATTCTGGAATTGAATATAGAGTTTCATCTAAATCCAAAAAAATACTGTCCTAAAACATCATATATATATTATTGATTATGTGTATATGATATCAATATATCATCTCTTGAAGGATTAAATTTCTTAAAAACATTATTTTTGGTTTCAACATGTTAGGAAACCACCAAAATGTTATATAAAATGTGGAGGTAGGACTACTACTAATCTATAATATTAAATTTGACAATATCTCTTTTATATATTCCATCACCCACAAGCAGCCCAGTGTGATCATATTTTAGTAAAAAAATGCCTTCCACACTGGACATGTTGTTGGTATTGAATTAAACACCTCTCTCACTAATATATCATTATGCAATATAAGACACTAGCTGATATAGATTTTTGATTTACCCTTTAAAAATGTCCATATACCACTCAATGGGGTAAATTAATCTATAGTATACAGGACCACATAGTCAAATCTCTCTCACTATGTGAACCATCAAGTGAACCATAATATCTATGAAAACTGATGGGAAGTACATTTCCAATTAACTTAATATGACAAAAATTTCCATTTCTATAGTCAAAAATTTCTCTAGGTCTATAAAATTGATAAATATATAATTGAAAAATAAATAGATATTGGTTTATTTATGACATAAATTCATTGAACAAATATGACATAAATCTATAGAAATTACACCTCAAACAATTTTATTATTGTCACAATGATACTTTCAAGGGAAGAGTGGAACCCTCACTATATAAATTACAGTGCGTAAATGATCACAAATTCAGAATTCAAAATTCTAAAGCAAATTCAATGACCAAAAGCAGATTCAATGTTGGAGCATTCATAGTTGTATCGTTGTATCAACGGTGAACCCTACAGATCACTCAAGTGGATGAAGAAAACCTGAATCAAGGTATGAAAACCTGAGTCCACTATGATATCAACGTCGTCACTTCCATAATCACATCAGCATCACTATCATCTCGTCACCACTATCCAT
Source organism: Viscum album (assembly GCA_963277665.1). Lineage (NCBI taxonomy): Eukaryota > Viridiplantae > Streptophyta > Magnoliopsida > Santalales > Viscaceae > Viscum > Viscum album. The sequence continues at coordinate 1,719,024,798 of OY728136.1, read as the reverse complement.
GCCAAAATGTTTTTTTCGTCATCGCCTTTGGTCTAGATGAACCAACCTCTCCTAGGACCACGAACCCTTTTCTAAACAAACAGATAAGTCATTGCGGAAAATAAATTGAGACATTAGAACATTCAAACATACCATGATCACCTAGTCAAAAAAAACATATGAACCATAAATATGCAAGAAGGATTACAACTAAGGTCCCAAAGCGGGAGAATCCATGACATACACACCCTTGGAAAACCATCGTCCACATAAAAACACATCCCAAATCCCTATTAAATACCACCATGCCAGAACAACATAGAAAAGAGTGATAGACCTGTACGTCGGAGAAGAGTTGGCGGATGAAGGCCTCAGTCGAGTTGATGCATTAATAGATCATCGTCCCTTGAATCAAAGACCCCTTAGAAGTCGAACAGATAAGCCAAAAAAAATGGAGAACTTTATCAAGATGAAACTCCACATAAAGCGCATCTAAATCATAAGAAAAGAAGAAGCCACCGCTAAAGAGAAAAAGAAATGAGACTCCCACCAGTCCTCCTCCAACACCATCCCAGGATTCCCCGAAACCCTCTTCAAGCCCGACAAAAATGGGGTCACACACGATGGGATGGACAACACGGGTTGTGAAGATGATGTGAACCATACGCCACCACTGATGCCAACCAAAACTGCCTGAAGCACCAACACTAAGACCCGAGTATAAAGGTCCAGAGGACAAGGGTAGACAGAAAGAGGGGTGGTTAGGGAAAAATGGTAACCACATCAGCGAGAATCATCATTCAAGAAGGTGGAATGGTTACATCGAGACAAGAAATAGAAAATGATGCCATGAAAATCAAGGAGTCATCACTATGAATGAAGGATTTAAAGAGACATGGAATTGGAGATGAAGCCAAGTTAAGAGAGGTGAGAGAAACCCAAGGAGGAAGTGGAAGTTGAAGGAGTGCTAAGACCACTAGGAAAAAGTAGAAGAACTGGTGAAAACCTAGGAGGAAGGGGGCGAAGGTCGAGTGCCGAGAGTGATGGGAGAACATGGTGTCTTCAGATCCATCTCTATATAAATTAGATATTTCATCAAAATATGGAAGTCATGTAATTTCGGATCCTTTAACATTAAATCATTCATTGGCCTGATATTCAGGACATTCGATGAATACCACATTATATGCTTTTCCTCATTCTGGAAATTTCAAAATTGATATTCTTGTTTCTGAGAAAGAGTGTATGTTGTTGGAGGAAGAAAATTTCATTATTTACCCTTCCCTAGAACAAACTCTTCTCAAATTCCCATGTCAACCGTATCCATCCTAGCCTTAATTTCATCTGTCGTTTAGATAGGTTAATTTAGTAACCTTCCAACTGAATTATCACATACAATTTTCCCTATATGCATAACATCAAGAATATTTATGATATATAAAAAATTCTAGTACGGTAATTAAAAAAACAGATCAAATATTCCATCCAGGTTTCAGATGGTTTTTTAAAAATAGTTTAACAAAATCAGTGTCCTCAACTTTAACATTATAAAAATTTTGATCACATTTTAGAAGAGATTTTGTTGAGAATTGTTCTGTACGTCTACCGAATTAAATCATCCTTGATAGATACATATTCCATCGAGGAAGAAACATGTGATGTCACAGAAACATAATCTTCGATGAATTATTCAACCTAATTGACTATGTTTCCTGTTTGTAAATGTGACACCAATGAGTTTCATATATTCTATATCCTGAAACATTTTCTTAAGTGGGAAAGTCATTTATCATCCAGTAAAACATAGATCTCAATATGAAATATTCATTTCTATAATCATAATATAATATAACACATGAGTCCCACAATAATTTAAAATTCTCGATCAACAGATCAAAATAAACATCAATATCATTACCTGGTTGTTTTGGTTCTGATACAAGAATATATATATATATATAAAGTGATTTATTTTCATTTCATGCATAACCATGATTGAAATTTATAATTTACCAACACAACCGGCCTTGTACTATGAGTACTGCTTTGAAAACCAGAAGGATTATCTCCATATTTATATAACGCAAGACAATGTTTTCTCAGTTAATTTCTAAATTTGGGATACTCATGATAAATGTTATTTCATTGAGGAGAATCATCAATGTGATGGACTTCCCCATCTTCATTTTTTATATCAGCATGCAACATCAATTTCAATATAGGCCCATCACTTCCATATAGGTGCATAAACATTCGAATGATTGGAATGTACCATACAATATTTTTAGGTCAAAATTAATCATTATTTTTTCAATAATAATTACACATCGATAATTATTTAAGTGTTTTGGCCCTTAAAAATAGTATACAATATTCATGATGGTGTGTATTATTTCAGAGATCAAACCCATAGAGCATAGAATTCATTGTGTATCGTATGTTTGGCGAGTGAGTTAATTATCATCATGGAGCCTGTCAATCAAGTTAGAAAAAATGTTCTATAAAACTGGAATCACCCCATACATTGCTTGATTTCAAATTATATAGAGTTAGTACCAATGGAAATGGTATATATTTAGTGCAACTTGGATACAATGTAATCTTCTCAAAACACGTTAACTTCACAAAAAAATTTGGGCAATCATGAAGTTCACCATGAAATATCTTTATCAGTTCTTCAATATTATCTTCATCATCATTCACATCTATAATCGCTTCCTCAATATGGTCTTCTCCATTGACCACACTTGTAATCATACCATAAGATCCATAAAATGTAGTTTTATCCCTTACACTTGCTATATTCTCTTTTTCCATATGTTTATTCCAACATTTATAACATTGATCTATTCTGTGATAGATCAGGTGTTCTTCTTACACCTCTTGACTAATTACTATTGAATAACCACTTTTTAATAAAGGAAAAGGGATTTGAGATGGTTCATATCTGTGATCTTTTGAAAACACGATGAACTCTTTCACCCTATCTTCTTACTCTTTTGTCAAAAAGTATGAATCCATCAATTATTTATTCATATCCATACTATTTGATTTGGGAAATATAATATTTTAAAAAATAAACACACAAAATATGGTTTACTGAAGATGGATCTCATTAATTTATTAAAAGAAAATGGAAATATTGAAAAACAATCTATCATCCTGCAAGATCAAAAATAAAAAATTATTGAAGGAAATTTATAAATACAACTGTTGAATATAAAAATGAAAAAAATAAAATCTATATTATTTGAAAATCAGTTTCATAATTGAAAAATTGGATATTGAATATAATAATGGTTTTACAAATAAATAAGGAAATTATTATTTTTTATAAAACAACAATCTATACCATCGAGGCAATTTTTATTATTACTTGACACCAAAGGGATTTCAAACAGTAATGTGATTAAATGTTTTTTTAATTGGAAAAAGTTAGTTGATTGAAAATGTCAGGTCTAAATATAAATTTGTAATGTAAGGAAAGAGTTAGAAGTGTAATTTTAAATGGATATAAATAGTTCTTTAACTCTATTAGGATGTGATATTTGAGTTTTATGGTTTTGAATAAATATAGTGAAATATTTTTTTTTGGAATTTTGGGATATATACTATGAATTTTATATGGGTGTACTTTATTAAAAATCAGAAGGAATAGAATTTTTATGAAAGACCCGAGGATACGTAGGTATTTTTCAAAAACCCCTAGAAATATTCCAAGATTAAAATATAAACATTCAATTCCAAATGTTGGAACTTTTCCAACAAAAATTATATATCCATATTCAACAAGGGTTGCAACATTTATTACCCTTTATACCACTTCTTCTCAAATTAGGGATTGTCATAATAAATCTATTTATTTATTGCATGGTAACAGTTTCACTAATTCCAATCTTCATGTTTCCTCCTATAATTTCTCACTCATTAGTCCAAAGAATGCCTTTCTTATGATCAACATGAAATATATGTTACAATCTATTCAATGTTTCATTCCATTAGTTCTTGTTTTCAGCCATTGGAGATCGATAATGTACTTCAGGCCTTGTCACAAATCAAATTGGGTGACAAGGAAAGAAACTAAGGATCCACCCAAATGGGAAACCAAGCATTTAATGAAATCAAAATCCTAATTCGATTTAATAAAAGACAACATGAATGTTAATTTTTTATCACAATGAGTCTATGTTACCCAAACTAACAATCCCCCACACAATATCTAAGAATGCAAAACCAATGACTAATAAAATTAACAAATTTAAAAGATTTAATATTGTAATCTATAATACATTACCAAATCAACTAAATAGAAACTATTATAGAAGAACTTCCCAGAAAATTCCTATGAATTATCATAATAAACATTATATTTATAATGAACCCAAATACCAGTGGGGTTCAACTTGTTGCAGGCTTGGAGTTCGGGTCAGTGGGCCATGATGTTCACAACATATATGAAACATAGGCCAGGAAATAATATTGGATGTCAGGTAGTGTTGATCTATAGTAACGTATGATGGAAGGGTTCACAATAAGAGAATGAAACAATCAAATTCCCCAGGTCCTAGTAATTACTCTATATCCTCAAAACACCCAATTTCTCATGGTCAATACTCTAGGTTGATAAGAAAATTGGTGACCAAAACCATGTTTAAACATATAGCTAATCTAATAAAATGGTCATGTTGTAAGTCTAGACCTCATTACACACACTAAAAATAAATATCTCAAACTATGGAAAATGGAAATGCATAATAGAAAAAAAATCACTCTCTCTGGCCCACAATTACTATTGTCGTGGAAATGAATATAAGGGAGGGGTCATAGTCAATGAACAAGTGTAAGAAACCAATAATAATTGAAATTGAAATTATAAATACTTTACTACATCCAATTATACTTCATCAATAATTTTATAGAATAAAGAAAATCACCCTCTCATACAATTTATGAGATGGTAATGAATAGAAGAAAAGAAAAACCCTGTGATGGTGAGTGTTTGGCGTGCCACATTATGCCGCTAAGAGATGTAATTATGGGGAAATGTTGTAGGGTGTGTCAGTATGAGAGATTGAGGGTGAGAGTGTGTGAGTGGGTATTAAGGATGATGGTGTGGGAGAGATATAACAAAAGGGAAAGGGAAGAAACCAAAAATAAGAGGGTGATTTGTAGTAGTGGTTGGTTTTGGTGGTCGTAGATATAGAAGTCGGTAGTAGGGGCGACAAATTTGGGGTTTACAAAGAAAGAGGTGGGGTTCGGGTGGAAGAGGTGGGGTTTAGTGGTGGCAGAGGTGGGGTTCTAGGAAGGATGGAAGGCGTGATAGAAAGAGACTCTGTTAGGGTTACTTTTAAAAAATTGGGGAAGACATCGATCAACGCTTTCCAACAAACATAGATAAATGGCAGTTTTGTATACACTAAAAATAAAGAACTGATAAAAATGATCATTATCAACCCCTTTTTAGCACTAATATAGATACCACTTTATCATTACTAAAAAGCATTGATAAAACAAATATTTATCATTGATAAAATTATAGCGACGATAAAGAATAGTATTATCACTGCTTTTTTATGCTGATATTGGGCTAAATAATTAATTATAAATAAATATATATTGATTTAAATAATTATAAAATTATAATAAAAATATTTATTATATTTATATTTATATAATTGAAATATATTAATGATATATATTTATAAAACTATGAATATAATTAATACATATTATGATTTTATAACTATTTAAATCAATACATAATTATTTAAATAATTTTAATTATAATAAATATATATATTATAAATATATAATTATCTTAATCGATATATATATATATATAAGTATATATATATTTAATTAAATAATTAAAAATATTTAGTTATTTATATTTATAACTATAAATTAATATTTATTTATGTAAAAATTATTATATTGTAATAACTCTATTTCATATATTTATAATTTTATAAAATTATTTATATATATATATATATACTAGGAAAGTTAAGGTACTGAGTGTGCTCTGCCCTAAAAATTTATTTATGAAAAAAATATAGATAAGTCAAATCATGTGACACAAGAGTGCCACCAAAACATGAACAAGCCCAAGACCCACATAACACACCCATATAAGGCCATTATCCGCCCACATGAATGATGAAAATCACCAAAAAAATGGCAAAACAACGAAAAGAATTAAAATAAAAATCCTGACATAATTCATCCCACCAGAAAGGTCAGGACCCCATCCATTATTATTCATACTACCCAACCCCAAAACTGTGGGTGTGCCGCTAGTTAGAAATCAAAGCGACCAAGTAATCTTCGACAACGTTATCCCCATATCGAGGTCACCGTCCGTAAATCATGGCCACCTACTCTCTATTGACATCGCCAATGATCCTCCACTGATCATAACAGCCCTCTATCTGCATTGACGATCACCATAGTGTCCTAGCCCTAGATTTTCATCATATATTCCCTACAACCCACCACTTCCCTACATTTGACGTTATGAAATGGACCAAATCATTCTTCACCACCTGGATCCCAAATCCACATGCCTTCCATCGTCCGATGTCAGTTCTGAATCCTAGATCCTCCACTAGGATGAAAGAAACCCAAACCTTCTCTCATCAACAACTTACACCCATCCACCTAAGGAACCAAAGATCACCTTAATAACACTCATTGTCACTTCCTCTAGTCACAGTCGCACCTTCATCTATATATCATCAGACAAAGCAAGGACCCACCGCCTTGAAAAAGAAAACAATAGGTTGTCACTGATTCAGATCCTGCCTCACCGAATGTACAATGCGTGATTCCTCTGATGAGGGGAAATCAACACCATATTTCTAAATTTCTCAATAAAAACGGTCCATTCAAATGATTTTCCATAAGCCGTAAACATCTAAAAGTGGATAACATCATTTTCATATCTAAAACGAGAGACAGTTGCACTCTAGGCATGAGAATGAAGTGAGGGAGGCCCTCCATTGCTGAGAGATCGGCTATGCATTGCCACCAAATAAATATATATTTATTTATACTGATAAATATAAATTAATATACATATAATAAAAAAATTATAAATATATATATATATATATTTATAGCTATAAATAAACAAATATTTTTTTATGTAATAATAAAATTATAATAAATATATTTCAAATATCTATAATTTTATAAATATATATAATACGAATAACGGAGCAGACCATGGGTTAATATAAATCTATATAATTAATATATTTATAACAATTTTATAATTATTTAAATATATCTATATATTTCTATATATATCTATAATTATAATTATGAATATTTTATATATTTATAAATACTTGTATATATTTATAAAATTTTTAATATAATAAATATAATTCTAATAATTTTATAGTTATTTAAATATATATAAATATAAATATAATTATAAATAATTATTTTTATATAATTATAAATATATTTAAAAATTTATAATAAATGTACTTATTATAATTTTATAATTATATAGGTTTAGTTATAATTGTAATTAAAAAGTAATTTTATATAATTTAATTTTTATAAGTATATATATATTAAATATATTTATTATTTAATTATATTTTCTATTTAAATATATATACTATGACTTTATAAGTACTTACTATAACATAATAAGTTCAAAGGTGTGTGCTGGATACATCCACATATGCTATTGAATCTAAGGCTATGGAGGTAGTAAACACAGCTAATATATAATCCGTGTAGGTTGATACTTCTCAAGAGCTTGTGTTGGCATCCGCACATGCCCTTGTCTCGAAACCTTCTTAAAAATGGTGATGTGAAGCACAACATATATTTGATGATGTATTTAATTAATAATCTTGAGTTTGATGAAATTTACAATGGAAACTGAGAGGGAAAAAGTACAAAACATTTTCCAGCATCTACTACTAATGTTTGTTCCTATTACTTGATGACCAAGAATGATTTCTATATGGACTTTTAGATAAGGAAGTACTCTAATGATGACATTTTAGATAACAACCACCTGACTAAGGGTGAAAAAGAGGCTACTATTGATTCAGAGATACTGAAAAATGATCAAACTCTAGGCCAAATCATTGATGTGGTCGATGAACCGTTGGATGCAAATGATCATGGTGTTGTGTGGAAGAACCCAAAGCATTGGAGAAGAGGAATAAACCCAGGAGGTAAATGTTTATTTTTTTGGAACGGGTAGTAGAAATAAAGTATGAATGATATTTATATTTATCTTGTTTTTGTGGTCTGTTTGCCACTTCTAACAAGCACTTTCAATGTTTACCAGTTGTACTCATTTTTTATACTAACTTTCTAGGACCTTGGTGTTTTGTCCATGGTCTCCACTATTCTGGTATATATATATATGGACACACACACACAGAGAGATATATATATATATATATGTATATGTTGACCAAATTCATTAGAGACACAGATTTTTAAATATATATATATAGGTTTATATTTATAATTATCCATAAATATATTTAAAAGGTATTTATATATAACTAAATATATATAATTATTAATATAATAACTATATTTATGATTTAATATAATTTATTATATTCTTATAATTATTTAAATGTATATGTATATGTATTCTTGAATTATTAAAAAATATATATTAATACATATTAAATATATTAATCTATTAAAATATTATATTAGCGCAAAAAAATAGAATGGTAAATATAATCTTTATCAGTGCTAAAAAAATGTTGATAAATGATACACATTTATCTGTGCTTTTTTTAATTCACATAAAATTAAAATTGGTCATCACATTTAGATGGTGCTTCTCGATATGTATTGGTACTCACTAAAATCGATTGTAGCTAAAGGTGGCATTTCAGGCACTTTTATCAAACAACCGCAACACATCATCTTCCTTCTTTATAAGATCAACACTTCTACTATTTTGGGGAATATTGATTCTGCATCTGAGAAAGTGATTTGAGAAGAGATATCCTGATTGTATAGGGATTCAAGTTCACTGAATGAATTTTTTCGACATCCTTATGGGAAAGAGATTTATAAAATCCATCTCACCATTGTGTTGATGTATGCATCAGTGTACGTCAAGGATGTAGTTTTTTTCAATCTTGAAGAATGTGGAAGAAGAATCTAGTTCCGTGATGTGTGGTTCTAGAAAAAAATGACAATTCTTGGATAGATGGGTTGATCATGGAGGATCAGAGCTTTTGGACTCATGATGAAAATTTCAGAACCAAACCACTAGGTTCTTCATAGACTTGGTGACACCGAGCCTTGGTAAGGGTGTCTCATTTTTCTTATTTTTTTATTTGATGCATCTTTCTTTCCTGTACAATTATAGTGTGTGTTGTTGGTTATTATTTTCCCATCTAATAATCATTTTCCCTTGCATAGTGAAAACACTATGGTGATCCTTCCTCAAACACATAGGTTATATGGTTGAGGAACATAAATCTTCTTGTCCATTTTACTAATTTTCCGTCATGCATTTTATTAATCTGTATTGTTGAACGTTGGTGCTTCTTGTTTTAATTCCAATTTTCTAGCTTGTTATATTTATGGTTTTGAATTTATGAGGTTAAATATAAGTAGTTTTGGGATTTATATTTTTTAGGTATTAATCATTTTTGTTGAAACCTTAATTTCTTATTATTTTTTATTTATTATGTAATTTTATTTCTCATATTGATGAATTTGTTTTATGTTTTATAAAGAATATTTTTAAATATTGAATTTAATTATCATTGTGGTTTTGATTCATCTTTGGATGAATCAATGTGTATGGATTATGTTTTCTCGTGTAATGAGAGTTTTTGAAAGGCTTGAATAGTTGTAAATGACACTGTTAGTTTGTTTTTGAATAAGACACAACCATGTATGACTTTTGTTCAATACTACGATGTATTCATTTGATTTATTCCAAATTATTGGAATTGAAAATTGAACATGTGTATAATGTTTATCAGTTTTAATGTAATAAAATATAAATAATAAATGTTTTTATATTTCATATTTTAATGAACATATGAATCATATTTATTATAGGCTATTGTGTGGGACTGCCTCTTGTGCAGGGTTACTCCCCAAAATAATGTTGTATCATCAAGTAATTGATTTTATGTTTTTCTTTGTCAAAATTTAAAATATGTTGTTCAATATTTTCAAACGATTTTCTAATGAATTTTACTATGTAGCCTACTTTGATTAATTTAATTCATCTTCTTCGTGTGCTCTTTTGGACTCTAATTATTTTTTTATTGATACTTTTTTCCTTATCATTTTCTTTTTTACTTTTTTTGCATGAGCCTCGAAGATGGATCTTCATAGTTTATACCTATATGTGTCTATGGTTTTGTTTTTGGAATGCGTTGTGTATCAGGTTTCCCTATGTTTGAGAGCTGGTTAGTAGTATGGTTTTTGAAAAATCTGGTGTATTTAGTGTCATCCTTTTTCCTAGGAGATAAGCTTATGTTAGCTAGTTAGTGTTTCTCAACAACCTTTAGGACTGTTTACTCCGGTTATAGAGTTGTAGTGAGTTAATTGTTTAGTTTTGGGTAGCTAATGGGTACAGTGCTCTAGTTTGTTAGTTGGCTGGACACCAAGATTCCATTATTGTTCCTAGAATATGTTTAGGGGCTCTTTTTAGTTTCTTAGGAATCGTGTTCCTTTAGTAAGTATATACTAGGATGTGTTTCCCTTTAGTATCAAGTTTTCCCGGCATTTCTAGCCGGTACCTAGCTTTTCTACTCAAATATTAGAGAAGTCCTCAGATGTTGGGACTTCTTGCATGTGTCCGAGAAGTTTCATTTTTGTATGAGGATATATTCTTTTGGACTTTGTTTTGGTTGTTTTCTCCTTGGATGTAGATTCATAATCTATCCTTTAAAGATCTTCTCCTTCCATTGGTTGAGAATATTAATCTTAGAGTTTTCATGCAGTGTGTCTCAGATTTAATGCCAACGGTGGTTGGTGCCTCAGCCATCTTGTGTTTTTTGTGCATTTAACTGGAGAAATATTTGGGTTGTATCCTTTTCAATGTAATATTTCTCCATGTTTCTCCCTCTATTATGTTTTCTATTTCTATATTTCAAGGTTTAAATTTTTCTGCAAGGTCTAAATTTCATTGATTTTTTTATTTCATATTTTTGTTAGAGGATCTTACTAATCTTTCTATTTGTGTTATTCATTCACATATGAGATATTTTAAAGACCTATTATCGTGAGTTTTTATGGTTTATAATTCCTATTTGGAATTTTATTATTGTGTGACTCAGATAAGTGTTGGTATGGCCTTATCTTTTAATTGTTTAGAATTAATTAATTTGGAGCATAATTACTAGTTCATTAAATATCATTCAACTTTGGTAGACATGTACCATAATTAATACATGGTATGTGGAATATTCGGTTCATACCCTTTAGGTTGTTTCTTGATCATAATATTACCAATTTGATGTTGTTAGGTGGTGTATAATCATCATTTGGTTAGGTTGTTTTAATTGTCAAGGTGGAGAGTGTGATGTTTTTGAATATTAAACTTATTCATGAATTAAATTTCCAAGGAGGACATTTGGGAATATGTATTGTTAAATAGATGTTGTCTCTAATATGAATTTTCTTATTTACATTTAATTATTTTAATATGATTTCTGATGGGTTATTTCATAGCTATCATTTAGGAAAGGCCTGAGCATTTCCAGCCACCCACGTATCCCAACTGCCTTTTTTTTTGGTTTTGATGGGTCACCCACTGCCGTCCTAATGTGCCTTGTCCTTGATGCTCCCATGCATTGAATCTTTTCTCCTGCACTTTTTAGGCCAGTGATGGGGGAGAATGGTGGGATCTCAATGAGTCTTCCTTGTTCTATAGAGAAGCCGTAATGGATGGAGACCACAACGCCGGCCTTGTTGTATAAGATTTCTATCGAGAACTTGTTTGATTTGTGTTTGAGCTCATTAAATAGACCATATTATCCGGTGAAATTTAATGTTTTATTATTAGATAGCCAAAAATACTTTTATTCATCCAACAGAAGAGTTGCATTGCTTCTATTTTTGGGAACATTGATTCGCCAAGTGAATGGGTAATTCGTGAAGTGAGATCCTTGTTTTTAGGGGTTTTTATTCACCGATAGTAGTCCAATGAAATATGTGGGGGTATGATCTTAATAAAATATCTGTCACATTTGATTTGTTGTGAGAATTGGTGTACCACGAGGATGTAGTGGTTCTCAATCTTGATGTTGGGGGAAAAAGAATCTGGTTTAGTGATGTCTGGTTCTCGACAATATTAACCATTCTTGGAGAGTATCATTGACCTAGGAGGATCTGACCTTCTAGACTCATGATGATAATTTTATCATCAAACCACACTATTATTCATCAATATGGGGATACTAATCCTTAGTAAGGGGTCTCAGTTTTGTTATAGTTTATTCAGAGCATCTTATTACTATTTCATGTCCAGTTTAGCATGTGTGCTATTGTGTCAATTTTATCCTTCATGTAATAATTTTTTCTTGCATAGTGAAAACCCCAAGGTGATCCCTCCCTATTCTAGTAGGGTATATGGACGACACAAAAATATCTTCTTGACCCCTTTACTATTTTCTACTTTATGCAATTTCTCGATCTGTATTGTTGAACATAAATGATTCTTGTTTCAATTCAATTATCCCAACCTGTTATATTTCTAGTTTTCAATATCCATGGTTAAATACAATTAGTTAGGGGATTTGTGTTTCCTGTTTAATCATCATTACTACTACCATCATAATTTATTTTCAATGTTTTTTTATTCTAAAATTGTATTTATCATATGAATGAATATATTTTTGGTTCTAGAATGCATTTTTAATATGGAATTTAATTCATATATTATTATTGCTTATTTGTTGGATTAATTAATGTGTACATATTGTGTTTTCTATTATAATGAAAATTATATCAAGACATGAATAGTTTTAAATTCCACTGCCAGAATGTTTTTTAATAACCCACTTCCATGTGTGACTTTTGTTCACTACTGTCATGTATTTATTTGATTTATTTCTGATTACTGGAATTGCAATTTGATAATGTGTGTTTTGTTTATCTATTATCAAGTCGAAAAATGGAAACAAACTTATTTATCACATTTTGGATTTTAATGTACAGAAACACCCAATTGATCAAGGGCTATTTTATGGGACTTCCTTTCACATAGGGGTTCTCCCCGAAATAGAATTTTATTAAACTTCATTTTTTTTATATAAGGATCTGAAATTAAATATTGCACAATCTATTAAATTCCATTATAATTAACTCCTTTAAAGTACCAAAGATATATTCAGTTTATAGTTTTAGATAATTATGAAATAATTCATACATATCAACCCACAAGCATACAAACTGTGCACAAACTATAATATAATCCATTAATTTCAAAATACAAAAGCATTTAATAAAAATAAGATATATTTTAATGATAATTGTTCACAACATTAATATTCAATTGTAGTTTTCTCTTACCCATACATAAACAATGTGAACAACAATTTAAGATATGGAATGAGCACAAAAAGCTCATTAATGGTCATAAAAAGGATAAAAACCTTTAGTATATGATTACTTATAAACATATGTAATCATTTTCACAATGAAAAACATGTCACCCGATAAGTATCATATATATATATTGTGAAAAAATGAAATATAGGAAACATAAATATTACCATAAAGTTATCTTTGGAATTAATTACATAATATTTTAACTAATTCGGCAACCATATGATTTGTAACCATCATGACTACGTTATAATGTGACCCCCAAGGCAACCTTTTGGTGTAACCATTGTAGTAACACTTGGAGTAAACATACAGTCAACCTACAACATAAACATACCAAATTAATTGGGGGGAGATATAGTTCCCACAATTCATCATAAAACATTCCCAATAACCATAACATATCCATTAAACAAAAATAATTTCATAAAAACATTCCTTTGAATTCTATAAAAAACAAAAATTAAAAGAGTATTTTAATGAAAAGTCCCTTACAAAAATCATATCATTGAAGCAAGAATAAATAAAATGGAAGGAATATGTAAATTAAATGTTTATCCACATATTATAACATAATATAATCAAAATAAATCTAACAAATAATCATATCATGAAAAAATAAACAATGTAGAAGGTTAACCTAAATAATGGAAATTTGGTTATGAATTCCCTTACCTCAGGTTCATCTTAAATCAAATGTGTTTAAACGTAAAATATAATGATTTAATGAGTTTATTAATATTTTTTAGTACCATTTATATATTTATAATTACATATATGATATTATTATAACATAATTACACCCATTTATTAATAAAATTTCTTATTTTCATTGTTTCGAGTTCATTGATATCATGGTTTCCATTGTTGGTTCATTATGGATTCCCTTGTCGAACTAAAGGAAAACTCTAGTAGTGGATTGAAATGGTTTTAAAAATTTCCTAGAGTTTTAAATGATACTATTTATAATTTTTTAGATATTATGATGAATAATTAGACAAAACATCAATGAGAATGAATTAATTTATTTTGGCGGTTTTTTATGATCATAAAGAAATTATATCACATTATCCAATATCATGTTTGTATATTGGATCAAGAACAACAGATAAATTATAATATGTATAACAAAATATTATTTAACCATATTAATGGTTTAATGTCTAGCCTTCAAGGTGGTAAAAGAAATTGGAAACACATCATCCACAATGTCGGTAAATTGACATCTCAGAATAGATGTTTTAATTTTTTAGAATAGAAGGGAGAGAAAGAGAAGTATGATGATTAATTTTAACGTAAACATGATAAAATTATAGTATATATATGATTCTAGAGTTTTAATGCCCCCTGGATAAGGGGAGCTTATGACAGTATAAAAATGAATAATAGTTGATAAGAAAAGAAAGGAGAATGAAAGATGATTTTTACCTCGTGAATTCTCTTCCTTGACAACCTTATTAAGGCCCTTGAAATTGGACATTTGGTGATACCAGACATTATTGGAAGTAGATAATAGGCTTGAGATGTGATTTGTGAAGAAATTAATAATGATAAAGGGCTTTCAGTTGTGAGAGGAAGATGTGGCGTGGGGAGGTATTTATAATGGAGGAGAGGGCAGTTTTCTCATTATTATATGACATAGTTTATTAATATGGCTCAAGACTATGAATAGATTCGTCATTATCAAAAATAATATTAAAATAAAGATTGATATTTCTATATTTTCTATTGACATCATCCTTACATCATATATGACCCAATAAATCATGTATTTAGCTTATATCGTAAATTACCATATTTTACTATTCACCAAGTATTCATGTATTTAAAAAAATCAAATATAATCCCCTTAATATTTTTAATGTTTAGAATTCAAAAAAGAAATTAATTTTTTTGAGAATAATTTTATAAATATATGAAATCTAATTTTTAATTAAAATAATAATTTATTAAAAAAATACCAGTTTTAAAAATATTACTGATCTTATAACACTTGAAAAAATTATATAAAATATCATAAAATTATCCTATAATCATATGAAAACAACAACAATTACTTCTGGATCTGTTTTATGAAAATATATATTATTTTAAATCGTTATATTAATTATAAAATTATAATTAAATATTTATATCTTATAAAAATACCAACACTTAATTTTAACATTTCTGAAAACACAATTTACTTATTCCATGAAATAAATATATCATGATTAAACATATAAGATACATAAATTTTATTTATACATTCATAGCTTAGGTTACTATAATATAGGTCAGATTTATAATCCTAATGGTCATGTTACTATTCATATGTTCAAGTTACTATTCCATTAGTAAAAATTACTTATTTTCTATAAAGACAACTTATTAGTTATACATTTATAAAGAACATGACTATTTAATTCCAGAAATAAATGAAATTATTTAATATGTACCTAGGTTGTTAAATTCTCTCTGTATTATAAATATTACATACTCACAATTTTTATTTACTTTTTAAACAAATGATGGTAAATATCTGTAATTACATTTTCAGATTCCCTTGTTACTTCTTTAACCATGTGGTTTCTCCACAAAAACATCACCTAGTGAATTACCTTATTCCTCCATACATTCTCCCTACGATCAAGAATCCGAATAGGTTTCTCTTCATAAGAGATGTTCTCTTCCAACTGAACAACTTTTTCACTCAAAACATAATATGAATATGACACATACTTTCTAAACATCGAAACATGAAAAAAAAATGTGTAAATGAGATAAACTTGGAGGCAATGCTACTCAGTAGGAAAATAATCCCACATTCTCTTAGATATCATAAGGTTCATTGAACTAAGACATTATCTTTCCTTTCTTACCAAAATGAATAACACATATCTATGGTGATTTTATAAGAAAATCATGATCACCTACCTAAATAGAAAATTCATACCTCCTGTTATCTGTATAACTTTTTTCCCAACTATGAGTTGTTTTCATGTGTTTCAGTATCATATCAACTTTATCTGAAACTTCTTTTACTAATTTTTGTCCCATCAACATCCATTACACAACTTTATCCCAAAAAGATGATGTTCAACATAGCTTTCCTTACAATATGTCAAAACATGACATCAGTATACATGAATGAAAAAAGCTTTACAAGAAAACTCAACTAAATGAAGATAGTGGTCCCAAATTCTATTGTAGTCTATGAAACAATATTGAAACACAGCCTCCAATTTTTTAATTGTTCACTAGGTCTACCCATTAGAATGAGGATGAAAAGAAGTGCTGATGTTTATTTCTATTCACAAAGACATCTGAAGGACATTCCAAAATCCATAAGTGAACCTGAGATCATGGTTAGATTCAATGGATAGAGAAACTCCATGAAACCTAAAAATATCGTTGAGGTAAATGTTTGGAACCAAATCAAGTGAAATATTATGTTGACTTGGAATAAAATGTAAATATTTAGTCATCCAAACAATAATAAACCAAATTGTATTGTTACCTTGAGAATTCATTTGTAGACACACCAAAAATTCCATGGATATATTTTCCCATTTATACTATGGCACTAGAAAAGGAGGAAGCATCCCTTTTGGTAGATGGCACATTGACTGACCTGTTGACATGTAAAACAAATCATGGTAAAGTCAACAATATCTCTTTTCATTCCATCCCACCAGTAATACTTCTAAAGGACTCTATATGTCTTTGTATTGATAAGAAGAACTGAAAATAGAGATCTATGTGTTTCAAAAAAAACAATTCTTTGTTTACATCCAAATCTAAAGGCCCACATAATCTCTTAACAAATCAAAAAAAAAATATTTATGAACATTAAATTCAATAAAATTACCCTTTTTAACCAAATATTCCTTTTTCTATAACGTACGGTCTTTGTTAAACAATTTATTAATTCTGTCTGGGAGAGATGATTGCATTGACACCTAAAACAAAAAATATGAATTTCCTACACCAAAAACATTCAATCAAAAATTCATCAAATAATTAATCAAGGGGCCTTTTTCCAAACACCACATAGTAAATTAATCATGATGTTTTCGACCAAAGGCATCCAGAATATTTTTTTCTAGGATGATAATTGATTGGAAAATAATAATCTTTTACTAGTTTAATCCATATCTTATGCATCATGTTTAATTAGTTGTAATTGAATATATACTTTATACTTTTATGATTATTATATATTTCACATTTGGATCTATATAGATTAAACCTCAAATTTTTTTAAAAAAACTATAGATGCTAATTCGAAATCATGTTTCTAATAGTTTAACCCAAGTGGTTTCAGTTATCTTGAATCACAAGAAATTAAATGATCATTATTCATCAGAACACAACCATGTACCTTCAATGAATCATCATTGTAGATGACCAAATCACTATTTTTGGAAGGGTGTTCTAAAAATAGAGCATTCAACAATCTCTTATTCATTTCTTGGAATCAACAATCACATCCTCCTTTCTAAAAACATTTAACTATTTTTTGTGTTAAATTCATTAGCAGGAAAGATAACCATGTTATGTTTTTAATTTACCATCAGTAATAAAATTATAACAAAAGAAAAATATGAATTAATATAACATTTATAGGTCTTCTCCATTCATAAACCACTGTTGTTTTTGATTGATAAACTGTTATTCCATCCTTATTTACAATTATCCCATGAAAAGAAATCTACTACAACCAATAATCATATTTTCTAAATATAACATATGACTTATTTCGTTTTATAGTTTTAAATACATTCCTTAAATGTTTTCTATGATCCTCATAACATTTTTAAGGACCAACATATTGTATATAAAATAAAAAAACTTATCCAAATATTCACAGAATATTCCATTCATAAGATCCGTGAATATTGTAGGGGAATTAGTCAAACCAAAGGGCAAAACAATACACTCATAATTCCTATATCTAGTTTGTAATTTGATTTTCTATATTTCAACCCCCACCACCTTAATCTAATGGTCCCCATATCTAAAGTCATTCAATGAAAAATACTAAGGTCCCTGGAGCTAATCTAACAATTTGTCGATATGAGGAAATGGAGACTTATTCATAACAATAATTTTATTCAAAGCTCTATAATAATTGAAAAGTACCATGTACACATCTTTCTTTTTAACTAAAAAATCAGGATCAATCCATGGTGATGCTCTTGGATAAATGAATCCTTTATCATAAAACTCCTCCAACTAGATTTCCAATCAAAGAAGTTCAAATTGACTTATTCAATACAGGGGTTTTGAAATTGTTTTAGAATCATGAACCAATTAAATATTCAATTCAACTTCCTGATATAATATAACACTAGATAACTCATAAGAAAAAGTATTTACGTATTCATTTACCACTAGAACATCATTAATATGAACAGATCCTTCGTTTTTGAGAATACGAGAAATTTAAGATTCCTTTTTGTCTATTATTTTTTTTCTAGATTCCAGATATTTTATCAATTTTATGCGTTCATTCTTGTATAAAAATTTAAACGCTTTCTAAAAAATAAAGTCATTAGCTCCACAATCAATCTAATCATGATATATAGAAAACCAATCCATTTCCAAAATGACATCATACACTACTAAGGGTAAAAAATTAATGTTTGAAGGTAATGTATTTCCATTGATAACAACATGAATATTATTATAAATCTTTTTCCCTAATATTCACCCATTTGTTTTAAAAATAATTTCCAGTATCGTTTCTTGAGTTGAAATTTCCAATTTACCAGAAAATTTTAAAGAAATAAAGGAATTTGTAGTACCTGTATAAAACAAGATATTAGAATATTATGATTAAGAAAAAGAGTTCCTAATACCACTTCCTTGGATGGGCAGAAATTTTCTAATGTAGCCATAAAGGATCTCACTATACCTTTAAACTTATAATAAGGATATTTTCCATCATTTAGATCTTTTTTGGGAAGGTATTTACAAAATGACCCATCTAACCACGTATAAGACACTTAATACTTTTAACATTTGAATTAATATTAAGATCATTTTCATGAAAATATCAAGCCATATGTCCAAACCTACCACATCAAAAACACTTGCCAATTTTGTTATGAAACTCCCCAGGGTGTTTCTTACCACAGTTTTCCCAAATTGGAAACTGGATATTTTTACCTTCATATTTCTTTGATTGATTCTTACACATCAATTGCCTTCTGGATCCCTTGTTCTACCTATTGTCAAAGTGCACATGATCATCAGAAAAATCCATTTATACCCTCTTAGAACATCAGACATGTCTCTCATAATATTTGAATTCATTGGGAGGCAATACACTTTGATACCCTGTCTTCAATCCAGAGTAAAAATGATTGATTTTTTATCAAGACCCCGAACAAGATTTGGATCGTACCTTTTCAATTGAGCGATGATTGCTTCATACAGGACCACTGATTCCTCCACCTTTTATTTCAATTCAAGGAATTTTTTTCTATCCAAATTCAGACATCCTTTGGAATATATTTTTCAAGGGATGGATTTTTAAATTCATCATATTTTAAAGAGTCCATATCATCACTATCCCTAATATTCTTGACCATTGTACACCATTGGTCATCTTGACCATGAAAATGATAAATGTCAAGACTAACATTTTTATTATCTAAACACCCCCATTACATCAAATAACTTTTTAGGGGATTTAATCCATTCTTCATCTACCACTGGGTTATAATATCCAATGAAAGCAAGAGAGTGTAGCCTTATAAAATGTTCCACTACCTTCCAATTCCTTTTTAGTATCCATTTTAGTTCTATTTAATGGATTCCACGCCATTTCTAGTCTAATTCAACTGATCAATTACTATCAAAGACAATTTTATTCCAATTCTCCCCATTCCAGTTTATGTATTTGGAAAGATATGATACTATTGGTGCCTTTCTATTTCATATTACATATATCTTATATGGATAACCATTCTGAATAGACATGTCTTAGATTATGAAACTTGGTAATATTTGAATTCAATATAATTTCAATATAAACGCAATTTAAAAATCAATTATGGTATTAGCATCATCGAACCCCCTAAAATTATCTAAGATGTTAATTAATTACAACTATAAGGACCTGGACTTAAGCATTTCATGTTCTAGTAAAATAATTTAGAATTCAAATATTTTAATTACCAAATTTTTTCTCATTATAGAGTTCTAGATAATTATGAAATACTTCATAAATATCAACCCACAAGAATACAACGCGGGTACATACTAAAACATTATCCATTAATTTCCTAATAAAAATGTTTTTTAATAAAAAAAGAAATCATTTCATGAAAAGTATTTACAAAATTTATATTAGCATATCCTTTTTTCATACCCATCTCTATATCCTTTAAAAAAATTTAAACATGGGATGAGAAAATAAATCCCAGTAAGGGTCACAAAAATAAGGAGAGAAACCATTAGTACATTAATACTTAAAAACATATTGAATCATTTTCTCAAAGTGTGAATTCTCACAAGATATGGATTATTTGGATACATTCAAAAATCATGATATTTACATAAAACTTTAGACACTTATATAATACCATAAAGGTAACTAGGGAATAAATTCCTTAATATTGTAACCCTCATATGTACCATTCAATTTGTAACCTTCCGGGCCACCTTACAATGTAACCCTCATGACTACCTAATGGTATAACCAATGCAGTTACACTTGGAGTAACCATATGGTCAACCTTCAATATTAACATACCCAATGAATTAGGGGGAGATATAGGTCCCAAAGTTCATCATAAAAAATACCATGAAATAAGAGATATTCATTAAACAAAAATAATTTCATAAAAATATTCCTTATTAATTCTGTAAAAAAAGAGTTCTATAAAGAAATGTCCCTTAAAAATATCATATAATTGAAGAAATAATTAATAAATTGGAAGGAATATGTATATTCAATTTGAATCAACATAATAAAACCTAAAATAATCAAAATAAATTTCAAAAATAATCTTATAATGACAAAATCAATGAATTAGAATGTTATCCTAATGATTGGAAATTTGGTTAAGAATTCTCTTACCTCGGGTTCATCTTACTTTAAATGTGTTTAAACCTCCTATATAATAGTTCAAAAAATTTATTAATTTATTAAATAGCCAAATTAATTTTTACAATTATATATATATTAAATACCCATAACACCTTTACACCCATTTATTATTACTATTTGTTATTTTGATAGTTTCAGGTGCATTTACTTCAAGGATTCCATGGAATGGTTCATTTTGGATTCTCTTGTCGAATGAAAGAAAAATAATAGAATTTTAATTAAATGGTTTTAACATTATTCTATAATATTAAATGACTCCATTTCTCATTTATTTTTTCTGATATGAGGATTAATCACTAGAAAAAACATTAATGATAATGATTTAGTATATTTTCATGGTTTTTATGATCCCCATGAACTGATATCACTTTATTCAATATCATGATTATATATTTGTTCCAAAAAATAAAATTACTAATAATATTTATAATAAATTATTATTTAACCATATTAATGGTTTAAGGACCCTAATTAATGGTGGGAATTGAAATTGAAAACACATTGTCCATGTTGTTGGTAAATCAACACATCACAGAAAATGATTTTCATTTTTTGAATAAAATTGATAGGAGAATAAGTATGATGATGAATTTTTAAATAAACATTATTAAATTATAGTATATATAATATAATTTATTTTTCTGTCCTCCAGGATATGGGATGGTGAAGATTGTATAAGAAGTTAAAAATAATTTAAAAGAGAACAAAAGAACCAAAAATATTATTTTTAACTCCAAAATTATCTTCATAGAGAATCTCAATAAGGCCATTGGATTTTGACTTTTGTTGAGACCAAATGTTCTAGGACGTGGAGAAGAGTCCTTGGAAGTTACTTTGGTAGAATGTAAGAAATCTATTAGTATTTGAGGTGTGGAGGGAAAGAGGTGGTGAGGGGAGGTATTTGTAGTGGAGTTTAGAGGTGTTTTCTCACCATTGTATTTATTAGTTTATTAATTTGGCTCAAGAATATGAATTGTTTTTGAATTATCAAAAAATATATAAATATAATTAAGTCAATTTCTATTTTTTGGGATTATATCAATCTTACATCATTTATGACTAAATAAATTGTGTATTTAGCATATATTGTAAATTACAGTATTTCATTAATCACAAAAAATTCATGTATTTCAAAAAAATACCAAATATTCACCCTAACCATTTTTCAAAGTTTAGATTTTAAAAATTAACACCATATTTTAAAAATAGTTTTCTTAACAAGAGAAATTTAATTTTTAAATAAAATCATAATTTATAAGAAAAATGTAAGTTCTAAAACTATAAATGAGTTTATAACACTTGAATATATAAAATAAAATATCATATAATATATTATAATAATAATATAAAAGAATAATTTATGAATCTATTTTATGAAAATATATTTTATTTTAAATATTTAGATTAATTATAAAATTGTAATTAAATATTTATGTCTTACGAAAATACCAACACTTAATTTATCTTTTTTGAAAAATTTATTTACTTTTTTTGTTATATAAATATATCATGAATAAAATTATAAGTTACATAAATTCTTATAATACTCTCATAAGTGTGTTTACAATTGTATTGGTCCGATTACTATACCTAAAGGTCTTGTTTTTATTCTTATGGTCAATTTAAAATTACTTTATTTAAAATTCCTTAATTTCTATAAATACAGCTTATTTATTTATGTATTTATAAATAATTTTATTATTTAATTCAATAATGAAAAGAAATTATTTTATAAGCATATAGGTTTTTATACATTAAACATTATTTATCTGGATGAAATGATCCCCAAAGATTAATTTTGTTGCCTATTATGCTTATCATCAGCCTAAGGTGATTGTGGACACCCCTACAGTGGTTAATAAATAATTTTATAAAAGCTTTTCTACGTTGATAAATGATGAAATTTATCAACCCTAAATGTAGCACTGAAAAATGTTATTTCTAATAGTTTTTTTAAAGGTGATAAAAATTTCAATTTATTAATGATATTTCTACTAGTGATAAAAGATTAATCACACAGTAGTGTTATTATTTTCTATGTGGGAATTCATTATATATGATTCATTATGTTCATTCACTAGGCCTTCTTGGATTATGGTGATCGATTTTCATTTTTGGAGTTCAAACAGATCTACCGTACTGGTCCCACCCATTGTATTAAAATAATATTACACTAATATTAAATTAAATAAATTTTGACCCAAATATTTTATTTTAATTAAGTTATATAATTTTGTCAAAATCATAACAGATAATTGTAAAAAATTCTAAATAATACAAAATTTTGGCCCATAGGAGATGAGGACACTGAATGGGAGCAACACGGGTCATGAAAATCAAATCCCAATAGTAAATTATGTTTAATTAATTAGGTATAATTTATATAATATAAAATCTTCCATACACTTGAAGCTAAATTAACAATCGTTCTTATTGTTAATTCTAGCATTCCTTTTTCTCTTTTCTTATTGAATTTTACATTTATTATTCTACAATCCAAAACTGATTCACAATTATGCATGGAAAAATGTTATGATTTATTTAACATTATCAAATTGTTAATATTGGATATGGGGTTTTGTTCCATATAGTCCTATGTCTCTTGGGACGGTCTATGGGACCTAAATTGTGTTGTGGCCTATGGATTATAGCCTGTGACACAGTGGCTATGCTCCATTGTTGTATTGTTATCTGTTGACAATCCTCGTCACCATTATGATATAAGTTATCCACCATCTTCTACTTATCTTTCTATACCACTGGTATTCTATTTCAATTGTTATTCATTACACATAATGATTTGGTATGGCCTTTCAGGGTTCTTCCATTTACATGGGGAATTGATCACCCCCAGCACTGTTTGGATCACTCAGGATGATTCGGTTTCTCAAAATCATGGCTCTACCTGTCGGTTTTCCTTCATCAAAACCCTCGCCTTGTATTTTTTTCATTTATGTTATTTAGTATTATGCTATTATTGTCCCCGACTACCTCTCGTTTTGATATGTTGAATGGTGATACAAATATTCTAAGAATACCAAACAAAAATAAGAAAGAATTGTAACTTTACAGTGAGATAATTAAAATCTCAAAACCATTTGAACTAATTATAAGGAGCACAATATTTCATGAAAAACAGAATACAACACAAAAATTTTACATAATTTGGGTTTATGGGGACCTATGTGCCTAAAAATATCACCACCCAGACACATGCCTCTTATCAATCTCATAAAAAAGAAATTATATGTGGTGAAATGATCCAGAAAGATTTGAGAGAATCCAAATTCAAAAAATACAAGATTTATATGCTTCTAAATGAATGAAACAAAGACAAAAGAAATTACAATGTTGGATGTATTGAGGTCCTACAGTCCTGACCACACCAAGATGGAATTCTATTGCACAATGTTCATAGATCTATCTAATTTTTATACTCTCTATGGTAGTATAATTTTCCCTGAGAATGGTTTTACTTATTTTACCTTGTATGGATGTCATCACCACCACACTACCAGCAATGATACAGATCTAAGGGAGAGAAATAGTATTGGATAAATCATCAATGAAGTTGACAATGATCAAGGGTTTTTCTGAAGGAAAATTGGGAGTAGATCTAGGATTGAGGGAGAGAACCAGAATTTATCTAGTTGTGAACCAATGTAGTGAAGTGCGTGATCAATTACCCCTAACATCAATAACACTTGGAAAAAACACATCCAACAAGGGTGTTCCACACAAACACAACTAAAATAGAAAACTCATCACAATGGATAATCATGGGGAAAGTGGATGGTACACAAACAATGGGCCAAAAAACTAATCCCCAATTAACAAGTCAAACACCAAGAATCATTGTGTCACAACCTTGTGTGAGGGGTAGGCCAGACCGAAGGCCAAGGAAAAATGTATAAGATCCCAAGTGGATCAATGGCCCAGTTATGTTACAAAATGATAACAATAATAAATTCATAATTAAACACAATTTTTCATGGTTTTCATGACGTGCTTACTCAATATAATTGAAGAGTAAACAAGGAATAACTTTTATATGAAAAAATGATCAAACGATATCGATAATTCATAAACATCAATAATTTTCAATTGAAATTACTGATGTTATTGCACCTATGGTTATGGAATTAGAACCAAATTTAGTACATGAAAATAAAAATTTTGTTTAGACAACACCACTTCTTCAGTAAATCTATCAACTTGGTTAATGTCGGTATGTAAATTCTTGACACCCATGGTTCCATATTCCATAACATCTCTAATAAAATATATCCTGATATCCATGTGTTTATATTTACTATGGTATCGTAAATTTTTAGGTTTGTGAATTGATGATTGCCTATATAAACCACAATGATAATAAAATTATAGTAGACATATTTATACGAAACTACATTGATCCAATTTTTTTAAACTGCCTGAGTTGTGGTAATATACTCAAATTCCACGGCTGAATGTGCAACCATGGACTGCATGTTGCATTTCCATTATATAGTAAAACCAGAAGAAGTATATATATAACAGGTTAATGACATATAAGTTTCAATGTTTCCAGCACATTCAACATCATCATAACTAGAAATTTTTTCTATATTTACCATATTTATAACATAACATAATGGACTATTAGATCTATAGGAGAATTATCTTAAAATCAGCTTATGCGCATGCCAATAAAGCTTCCCAAGTGTGTCCATAAATCTTCATAATTTCTAGATTTCATAAGAAATATCTATGTGGGTGAATATCATTCAATATATGACACTACCCACAATATTATCATAATTAATTTTAGACATAAAGTGTACATCATCAATATTTATGGGTTCCTCTATTAAATCTAGTTTAAAATCTATTCCAATAGGTATACTAACTAGATTGAGTTATTCAAACATATATCTCTAGAGTATTTTTAATAAATAATTAATATTTTATAAATAAAGTATATTGTTTGTTCTATCTGGAATTATCTGAAAAAATAATATTTTATATCTTCACCTATGTTTTTCATTTAAAATGTGCCATTTAATTGGGATTTTAATAGCAGAAATGAGATTTATATTTTTGAAAATAATAAACATGTCCTGAACATGACTAAGTTAATAAATAATGTAGATTTTATTGATTTAAAATATCCACATGCTTTATATTGACTCTTAATGAATCAGTTATCTACCACGAGGGAATCAAATTTCAAGTACCACTTCCTAGAATCTTATTTCAAGCCATAAAATGAATTATATAAAGGCAATATTTGATTCAATTTTAATTCATTCGGATAACCATCATGAGGTTTCATAAAAATAGTCTCAACAAAATAACCCTGGAAAAAATAAATTTTAATTTCTAATAATTTAATATGATGATAATTATATGTAAGAAAATCTAGTAAGATACTAGTGTAAGAATACATACAAACAGGGGAAAATATCTTAGAGTAATCAATTGCCTATCTTTTGAAAAAAACCCATTGAAAATATCCCTGATTTATTTTTGATTTTATTTCCATCAGTGTTATCTTCTTTTCTTTTAATGATCCACTTGGAATCAATCATTTTATCATTTGATAGTATTCTCAGAATAGTCCAAGTGTGATTCTATTTCAAATAGTATATTCCATAATTCGTGGAAGAGACCCACTACATTGATTATTTTTCATTTGAGGCTCGCCAATATGTTTGAGGATCATCATCTAATATATCCTAGACTACATAGAATACATAATAATCCATTTCATACTGACTAAACCATGCTAGAGGTCCTGAAATAATCATTTTTCAACTTCTGGTTAGTTTCTTGTCTCTATTCGGGGTAACAGGTCCCAATTCAAAAATCTAAATCCTCAATAGAAGAGGATTCAACATTTACAACAAACAATTCATTGGATATATATGGTAGGCCAAGAGCCACCAGCTAGGCTTGAAGCTTAGTTTCATCAGCTTGTTCGAGGGCTGGATCACTACTACCTGATGTGGCCGTTTTGGTTTTAGTAGGGAAAGACTCATCAAAGACATCATCTAAACTAATAATGAACTTTTGATAAATGGGATCATCTACATAGATTTTATACCCCTTAACTCCCTTGGGATACACAAAAAGTGTATTTTAAAGCACTTGGTTCAAACATTCCTATCCTAATAAGAGAATAAGTTTTAAAAACAAAGTCTCTTAAGTAGATATAGGAAGTTGGATTACCATTCCACAATTCTTTAGGAGTTTTAAACTTCATAAAAGAAGAGGTAAACCTGATAATTAGGTAAATAACAGTGGTTATATCCTATACCTAAAAGGATCATTGGAGGCCTGAGAATGCAAGAATGATATAGAATCATTCTATGGTAGTGATATTCATTCTTTCTACTAAGACATTTTTTGGGTGGGGGTGGGGGATTAACTAACAAATATATGTTTTTTGAGATCCTTATATTCACAAAATTATATGAACTATGTTGACAGGTATTCAAACAAATTTATTATTCTTATATTAATAACATTCATCCCAATTGGTGTTTCAACTAATATTTTTTAGTTTTTTATTTTTTTAAAAGTGTCAAAAAATTTTAAGAATTAAGATACACACATTCATAGAGAATTAATCCATGAAAGTAATAAATTAGAAATTTCCACCATGGGAGGAAGTCCTAGAAAGACCGCATATAAAAAAATAGACATATTCTAAGGGGATGCTGGATATAAAATTAAACATAACAAAAAAACCCTCATGGAAGTTCCCATAACACAATATTCACAAAATGGAAGATTTTTTGTGTTTTGTCACTCAACAACCCTTGTTTATTGAGTTCCCGAGGGACTTTGGAGCTAACATGACCCAATATTCTATGTCAAATCATATTATTATTAGTATTGGTTGATATACACTACCCAACTGTCTTGAATGGGTATTTTAATTTAGAATATGAAACCCCTCAATTAAATATCCCATAATAATTATTCTAGAGACCTTACAGATTTTAAGACAACATGTTTTAGACCTAAAGGTAGAGCCCATTTGTTCTAGGAACCCTATGAAAACTCAGTTTCTATGAAGGTTGGGAACGTAGTTAACATCAAGTAAAGTAACGATATCATTGTTATCATGTTATAATAAACAAAAAATATACCCTCTACATTAAAAATATTTTTATAATCAAATAATACATATCCATCTACCATGTCAACTAATTCGAGAAAATATTCTCCAAAAGGGTATATGTGAAGAGACCAACTTGAATCAAGGAACCACTCTTGATTGAGTTCATAGAAGGAAAAATTAAGGACCTAAAAAGTGTCATAACAATAGTCTAAAATATGGGATTGATTAGTGGGTTATACAGACTCTATCTAATTTTTGAGTTTCCTATATTCAGTTTCGATGTGCCCCATTTTTCCAAAATGAAAAAATGTGACATTTTTATCCCTAGAATTTCACCAAGTATTGGGTTCATTATTAATTTTTATCTTATCTTAATTAAAATTTTCCTTCTTAGTTTTAGTTTTAGGCCTACCCCTAGAGAATAATCTCCCATAACAAATTTTATTCTTTAATTTTATTGTACTTCCTCAGAAATTAGGGATTATTTAACAACTTCTAGGGATAAAGAGGATCGACCGTACATCATGGTCTCAATAAGTGTGACGTTGAAGTTTTATAAAGTGATAAAGATGATAATTTCTTGATCCTCATATTCAATAGAACAATTAATTTTGGATAAATATTACATTCCTTTATTGAAAAAAACATGATGATCTTTTATAGAACTACCATGTTACATTTTGAATGTAATCATGTGGTGGGTTTTTGTAAATCATGCCTACTAATGAAGAATTCATGTAATGATTATTGAGTTTAATAAAAAACTCTATCAATAGAGGACTCATATGAAACATCTATGATGTATTTATCAAGTAATGAAAGAAAAATAGAGTTATATGCTTTCACTAACACATCAAGGGAATCATCATTGTATTTTTTAGTGAGCTGACTAGATTAATTTTTAGTAATAACATGATTCATTGGCCGATAGAGGGTATTGATTTGGCCATGTGGTGCAAGAAATGATCCAAAATTAATTCTTCAAATGATAAATTTATTTTCACCATCAAATTTCTCAAATTCATGTCTTATTGTTGGCATGTTTACACACATATTAGATGTTGAGATCATATGGAAATCCTTAATCATACGCCCCAATAATTGACCAATCTATGGGGTAATATGTATTTATCCATTGAGATACAAGATAAATATAAATTTAGATTGGATGGTGGATTTATATAAATTCAATAAAAAAGAATGTGGTGATTTAAATGTGAGATCACGCTGGGGAAATAAAACATTAAATAATAACTATTAATAAATAAAGAAAAAATTATCAATCAAATTGAACTAAGAAATAAATCCAGTGAAGGTTTGATACCACATTGTGAGGTTTAAAGGTGATCTAAACAGTGGCATAATAACAAACAATAACAAGTCCAAACTGGAACCTTGTAGTGGGAAGAAAGAAATCACAGATTTATTTGAACAAAATAAAATAAACAAAATATTACAAGGACAAATAGAAGATAAAAATATAATTTAATAGGATTAGGTCACATGGGGACCTATAAGCATGAAAATAACACCACCCATACACATGAATTTTATTAATATTAATGGACTGAAATTCTACAGGGTGAAACAATCCAAAAGAACAAAAAAAATGGGGACATAATTATGAGAATTACAAGCATTGAAATGACGGAAATAGTGAAAAAACATACTGTATTGGATATATCAATGTCTAGTTTTCCTGACCTCTTTAATATTGAAACTGATTGAAAATAAATACATGCATCAGTCTCTACATTATCCTCTCCATTATAATAGATATTTCTTTGAGAATAATTTCACTTCTTTATCCTTGGAAGGATTTCATATATATGAGACATCTTACAATTAGTTGGATCCAAGGGACAACAACAGGGTGGGTAATGTATTTGATGAATTAGGCAGTGATCTAGTGTTTCCCTAATGGAAAATTGAAAACTGAACCAAAATTAGGGGAGAGAAGAAAAAATGATCGAATGGAGAATCAATGTAGTCCAAGTGTGGAAAATTCTCCCTAAAACTACCTACACCTCAAAACAGAACAACCAACCAGGGCATTCTATGGATGCACCACCAAAACAAAAAAAATAGTGCATCTGATAAACTATTGGGAAGTTGGGTGGTGTTGACGTAATGGGTGAAAAAACTGATCAATGGAAAGGAAGTAAAACCTTCAGGATCACTGTGTCACAATCACACACGGGGAGTAGGCCTATCAAAAGGAAAAAGGCCCAATGCACAAGATCCCACATGGATCTCTGGCACAACAAGTAAAAAAATGAGAATAATAATAAACACTAAATTAAACATAATTTCTCATGGTATTCATAGCATGTTTAATCAATATAATGGGATGAATAAACATGGAATAATTTCAATATGAATTTTAGATCAAATGAATGACCTTATTCACACGTTGTCTGCCCTGTGGTGGAGACGATGTTCGTAGAAGGAGGATGAAGTGTGACCATATTCAATGATTTTTTTTGGCAATCTAGAAGGATATAAGAACATTTAGATCAAGAATTTATATATCTATTCACACCAACTTCATGAGATTTGGAACGCTGAAGTTAATTAAAACATTATAACTGTATGTTTTAGTTTTTTATTTTAATTTTAATTCATTACAGTAAATATTATATTTTTTTCATGTTATATTCTTTTGTTGGTTCTTTCCCTAAATGGATTTTTTCTTATGGGAACTAATAAAATGTGTGTGTATCAGATGGTGTCCCTTTCATACATGTAGGCCCCCATAGGACTGAAAGATGTTAAATCTTCTATTTTTATTTGTACTTTTATTTTGTTATATTATTCTTGATTTGGTTATATGATTTTCACCTCTATTAGCAATGATTCAGTTTGGTCATTTTGGGTCTTGGTGGTATCCTTTTATTCAGTTATTCCTCTCCCCTTAAAAAGTGGTCTCAAAGCCTATTCATTTTTCTTTTTATATTTATTTCTGATTCCTTCTTCTTCATTACAGTTATGATTTCTTTTTAATTTTCCACACTCAAATCCCTTCTTAATTATCCACTATCATTATTGAAATATTTGTTTAAATCCATTATTCTATCTCATATTTTGTAGTATTTCATATCCCATTGGACAAGCATCGTTTATCCAAGAGATTCATCATTTGTTGGGGAATATTATTAAAGCTGTTTGCAAGAAATTGACGTCAAATATTTGGATAAACATGTGAATAAAAATGTATGAAATTGTGAAATTTGATGCGATAATTACTTTAACATATATCAAATTAATATAAGATCATTTCTTGTGTATTATGGCCTAATTTATTCCCTCTATGGGCCTAAGAGACCACTTATTATTACAAATGAAACTGGACATCCAACTACTAAATACATAGATTTTACCCCTAATGTGTTAGTTAAACCTCTGATATTTTCACTGCCTTCATTAAGTGATAATGATCAAAGAGACGTTTCTTACGATTCTACTACATCTAGAATTTGGTATAATCTAGATATTTTATATATTATTACTTTACTTATTGTTAGGCTATATTAAAAATATCTCATATAGAAATTTAAAAGGAAACCTAGTAGTTCTATTAAAGACCATCTTAATGAATTAAACAAAGTAATTTTAGATTTATAAGACATCTATGTTACTATTAATGATGAAGATAAAGAATTGACACTCTTAATTTCAATAGATAATACATAATAAAAATTACTGGAGACCATAATTTATGGGTTAGACTCATTGACTCTAGAAGAGGTCAACTCTACCCTTGTTTCTAAAGAACAACACTCTAAAAAATCAATTAAAGGTGAGGTAGAAAGATTATTCACTAAGGGTATAACACATTCAAAGGGTAAAAAGGAACAATTCACTAAAGAGAAAAGAAAGATCAATATGCACTGAAATCCATTATCTCATTCTAAGGAATGAAAATTCACCTATTTATAGTGTGGAAAACCTGGGCATATTAAGCCCAAATTTAGAAAAATCAAACATGAGTTAGAATCCAAACAACCCAGAAATTATTCTCTTTTAGTTTACTCTGGATATGAAAATATTGAATATCTTACGGTGTTTAGTAATGAAATCAATGAATAGTGGGTATTAAATTCCGTTTGTTCCTTGGACGATGCACGCCCGCTGAGCATGTTTAGTTTCACTTAGGACTGTGAGAACCTAGAGTAGTAGACAAATGTGAGAATTGACAGAAGGGATTCTCTAGAGTGTCTTTTAATTAAGATGTGAGACCATAGGGGAAATTGACGTTGAGTGCTTCCATAGAGAGTCTGTAGTTCCTCGACGTGGGCCATAGGGGGAATAGACGTTGAGTGCTTCTCCAGAGAGCCTTTAGCATGATTCGAGACTATAGGGGGAATTGACGGTGAGTGCTTCTTCAGAGAGTCTATTAATTTCATAGCCGAACCAGAGGGGAGAGACTGTGTGTGCCTCCTAGAGGGTTGCTAGTACTTATAGGTTGAGCCATAGGGTTTAGGCTGCGAGAGCTACCTATAGGTTTACCTGTTTTCTTCTTGCTGGTGGTTCTTTTCTTGTGTACTTTATTCATTAGAACTATGGGTTATAGATATTTTTGTTTTCCTGTCTACTGCTTCTTGATTTATTACTTGCTTTGTATTCATTGATTATTATGAACAGATCTTTGGGTGATTTCCTACTGAGATTTTATCATACACCCTGTTTGGGCCATGCTTTTAGGCCAAAACAGACTATGTTGTTGTAGTTATAGATAATGGAAAGTTCCCTTCTACTTCAAGTTCTTTATTGCACTGGAGAAGGAGGGCATGGGACCGAGCCCTGGCTCGCGATGCTCAGGAGTTTATTTTGTTTTCCTTGCACTTTGTTTTTCATTTGTATTCCAGCACGTTGTTGTGTTTTCTATTTCCTTAGATACTTGTACCTGCTACATCCTTGACATCATTTCTATATATATATATTCATTGCTTCCACTGTTCAGTTCAGTTGTTGTATGTTGTTTACTATTTCTGCTATTGTGTATGATTATTGTTCTGTTGTATACTTACTGAAAGAGGTCATAGTTTTTTCCACCGACTCACCAAGGCCCTCACTGCTAGTCGGCAGCCTCTAGCATTTGGGAAAACACGCTTGAGGTCATGTGGTGAACCGAGTACGGGGCACCAGTGGAGGGGCTCTGAATTCGGGTTGTTACACAAGCACACACACATATATATATATGTATATATATAATAGTGTAGATAAATGTGTAGCCATCTACCAACCTATAAAGAACCCATACAGATTATATTTTGGAATTTGGATCCCATTTAATCAAGAAAATTTCACCCTTGTATTTAATCTTTAGCAACCATTTATTTTATTATAATCCATAAAAATGTATTCATATTATTCTAAAAATGGTTTGAATATATGGGTTTCCATTTCCCAGTGGTAAGGCGCCCATACACCTTACAATGGAAGATTGGATCTCGATCATTCACAACACAGGTATATAATGAATAAATGATATCATAAAAATTAAACACAGAAGGCATGATAATGAGTTACATAATAAGGTATAACTAAGCATGTTATTTAAGAATCTATCATGGAATATTTACACTAATCATAGAATAGAAGTCAAGGCACAAAACCCACTCCGTAAGAAACCTATAAAGGCAACTACATGGCATCCCACTATACCTGAATTGTTAATTTCCAATGTTCCTAATATGATGCTTGAAATAAAACACCCTTTCCATATCAAGTCAAGGGTAAAATTATATAAAATAAATAAACCATAACTAGTTGAAATACAATAGTCACTCAAGGTGAAATCATATCAACTATAAAATCAAAAAGTATGAACAAAAATCTCAACCCTTGTCACTTTGTCATTTCCCATACATGGGGAAATCAGTCCCAAGAGAAAATATTAAACTAGTGCTGATACATTCCCAATTTCTTGTATTCGATCCCAAAATAGTAAGATAAAGGAAATGAAGCCTCCTCAAAAACCACATTGTAGCATACCATCCCGGCTTAACATTGAACCGATAGCTGGACTGGTGGGACACATGACCTCAAGTTCATCTCCCCATACTCCAGAGGCTGATGATTAGTTGAAAGGGTATCAAGAGGTGATAGTGGGGAGACTATACCATCTTATCAGATAGAACAATGGTATTATTTGAGAATAAAAAATAGGAAATAGCTATTTTAGTATATAAATGGATAACAGATTGCAGTGCAGTGGAATGAAAATAAATTCAATTTAATCAAAGTGGAAAATTCCAGTTTATACAATGGATGAAAGCATGAAATGATATTGATACATATCTGAAAGATGTAAACAAAACAAAATGCATTTCAGAAATAAACAATATAGTACTAAAATAAGTAAAAGAACTAAAAATTCATTATGATAGTATCCACAAGATTCCTAATATTTAACTCAGTCCTTTGCTCCATACTTCAGGTACAAGCTTAAAATAATAAGAGACGTCCAAGGTCCGCATTCCTACAAACAAGAAATTTACACTTCGGAAAAACTAGTGCAATAGAGTCCTAAGTAGGTTGGGAGATATAAATCATAGTAGGCCATAAAAACCAACTTCTAGTTCCATTCAGATAGTGTAATATAAATTTAACTATGTTCATTCATGAAGGATTAATGAAATAATTGAATAAATAATTAACACATGTCTGGGTTCCTAAGGAAAACCAAACGGGGATACCAGATTCAGCTCAAAGCTTGAATGTCTGCATATGTCACTTGTTATATATATATATATATATATTATAATTGTGCCAAGTTAAGAATGCCTCTCTTTCATACATGTATATATATATGTGTGTGTGTATTTGGAGTGGGGTAAGAATGCCTCCCACCCATAGAAGATACTGAAATGGGGTATGAATTCTTACCACCCATACAAAATAATGGCACTCGGTAAAAATTCCCCCACCCACATTTATATAATGGAACAGTGTAGTAATGCCTCTCACACACATGTAATTAATGGAACCAGGTAGTAATTCCTCCCGCCCACATGTAATGAATCAAAAAGGGTAAGAATACATACCACCCATAGGAAATACTGGAATGAGATAATAATGCCTCTGATCCACATATAATTAATGTCATAGGGTATTACTTCCTCTCGCCCGAATGTAAATAATGGAATGGGGTAGTAATGCGTCCCTCCCACATGTATAGAATGGGATGGGGTAAATATGCCTCCCCAATCATGAGGAAAATCCTCTCAATCATTCCATAATCCATTTCAAATTCACTATAATTATTTCAATTTACATATTGAGATTTACGATCACATAGAAGGGGTATGGAGTAAACCATCTTTGATATGTCAACATCACAAGCTTCTTTTCAATATGAAAGTTTGTTCATACTAAATTAAGCCAATTTATGGTATTACCAATTTAATTCATTCCTTTTTAATTTTAACCATTTAATTCATCTCAAAGGAAAACATTCCATTAGGTAGAATTCATCCTTCTCAAGTATTTACACTCAATTTCCCTAAATAGGGAAAATTGATCGAGGTCCTAGACATTCCAATTAAAGTATGTCGCTATTTAACTTAATTCATCCTAAACATTTCAAGTTCATTTATATTACTACTACGGAAGTCATACAATCAGATGCGGGTATCCCTCAACAATTCATCTCATTTACATTGCCTTATAATGGAAAATTCATACTCACGGCTTACAGAGATACTAATACATTTTTTTTCAGGAAAGCCTAAATTCCAAAATATATTACATTAATTAAAACTAACATGTTGTGTAAATCAAATAATTAACACATTAATATTTGAAAGGGTATGGAAGAGGGTCCATACCTCATGCTGGAACCAAGCTATCCACTTCAAATCTTGAAAATTTATAACTAAATTTCGGTTCTCCCCAACAGAGAATA
This sequence comes from Viscum album, assembly GCA_963277665.1. Classification (NCBI taxonomy): domain Eukaryota; kingdom Viridiplantae; phylum Streptophyta; class Magnoliopsida; order Santalales; family Viscaceae; genus Viscum; species Viscum album. The sequence continues at coordinate 1,718,988,123 of OY728136.1, read as the reverse complement.
TTCACCTTCACACACATGAAATGACACCTATCCCCTATGCACAAACCCACATGGCTATAAGCATCTACAAGGGGATCCTTACACATATTCATATATGAATATACCCATCTCAACTCACCTACATATAAATTTATATATATATATACATGGGAATAGCTAGCCCAATACATGTGTAAACATTTTCATTGATGATCATATACATGACGGGGGAACCCACATAAATATATTTAATTACCAATGCACACATAAGCAAGTAGCCTTTGATTTGGAGACTCAAAATCATAGTGTGGAAACCAATTCACTATAAGATAAGAACAATAAACCTTAAAACACACAAAGCCCTAATTTAACAGGTGAAAACCATGAAATAATAGGAAACCCTCACCTTAAATGATGTTGACCAACCGAAACAAGCTGAACCGCCTCGCCTTTAGTGGCAATTGTCAAAACACACAACAGATGGCCCAGGGACACAATTCTCACCAACAAGGAATATGAGAAAACTGATAAACTAGAATACCCAAAGACCTAGGGTTTGGTCATCCACAAATCAGTGAAGTATAGGCCAAACCTATGCAAGAAAATATGGAGGAGAGACTATTTCATGAATAACATAATGATGATCTGATGGAAATCTTGCCAAAAAAAAAGGATACTACAGTATTCCGCAGGTGGGGAGGGTCATGTGTCAAAGGAGGAACCCCTTTCGGGGTTCTATGAGCTACAGTTACAGAAGAGAAAGGGTGAGGGATTGTTAGTTTTATAGGATTTTTTAACTTAATTAACTTCTCAAATAGTACCCCCTTCCTGGTTGGCCAAACTATGTTCAAACCATGTGGGGCCCCTATGTAAGAGACTCACCTCACATGGGATGGGTGTACAGTTTGAGAAATTGTGCATAGCTCATGTGAAACGCCTCTAAAAACCTTAATTTGAGTCAGATGGTTACCTATAGTACGCCACACAATTTCAGACAAACCATATGCCTTCTCCAGTTTTCCAAAAATCAGGTATCCTGGGCCCGACACTTCTGAAACCCTCCGAGCCACTCATGAAGCTTAACGGGTCTTCACCCAAGTGCAAAAATATAACTTTTCAATTACCCTACTTTAGTAATTCTATTCCATGTCTAGGTTTTAAAAACAACCCATTCAAGTATTCAAAAAGTAAAAAACCCCATCAGAATTTATCCTAGTTTAAAACGCTGATCAATAGACACTGCACGTGGCAATGTGATGGCCATAAAAAATCCATCTGGACAATCCATTGAGATTATAGATGAATTATTTCCCTAGTATGGTGAGGATATTCCCCTTAGATTCTATATAAATTACTTCCTCAACAAGGTACATATACCCCCCAATGTTTATAAAAGTATTTCATCCTCGATAGGGTAGGATATTCCTTTGAGTTATTAGATGACTTTCTTCTACGAAAGACTATAGATATTATCCTGAGTTCTTGAATGACTTCTTTATTTATAAGTTGTTGATGCAGCCCTATGATTCAAAATGATAGGTTTTCATTCGTAGGGTTAGTCTATCACTAGGTTCCATATAAGGGTATATACTTCGAGACACATAGACACATGTCAAAGAAGGTATAATCGATCTGAGGTATCATGTTCGACTCAGAGGAATGATAGTGTTTATTTATTCATGATCTTCCCCATTCTTATTACTCTACTAAGCATATTACATGTGTACAAAATGAATATTTTTGTTATGAATGGGGTCATATTTTTTGTTCTCTACTGAATTATAATCACACCATGCAATAATATCCATGAATTACAGGTACACATGAAGACTTCACTGATAAATTTTTTAGGTTGAGAAGAAGATTGATATTTGATTTTTTTGGATAAATCAGTTTGTTGGAGTCAAGAGATATTTGATGTATGGGTTTGGGACGTATTAAATCATCATTAATTTATTATTTTATTTATTTATTTTATGTTATTGACTTGTTGGGTAATCAGTCTTTTTTTTCCAGCATTACTATGAGCCTATATGATTATAAGCTCTAAGAAACAATTATTATTTATGATTATAGAATATTAATTTTGAAGAATCTGATTTATTATCTATATTTAGTTTTTTTTATTTTTTGTTGTTATTTGGCACTCAAAAATGGTGGTATAGTATCCCCATTGTAATGCCATAGACCTCAACTACTTTTCAGAATCCCCTATCATACGAGGAGGAATGTCTAATGTCAATTAGTGAGCTATTCATACTACTATTGGGTTATCCAAGGTAGAGATTCTACTAATGTTGTATCATCCCTGGTAAATAAATAATAAGACATATTTCATAATTATTATTATTTTTGAATAAAATATTAATTTTACTTTAAGGGGGTTTCTATGTTCGACAGCGTACCCGATACACAACAACAAGTTTCATTAAAATCTTATGTTGCACACTAATAATATAATATTATTATTTTAAATGGTAGATAACTCCTAGCCGTTTTATTGGTAGGAATGAACACAAATAACTAACATATGATTATACATGTTTGATAAATGTATTTATATTTATCCAATAAATTTTAGAGGCTTAAATTGTGAATGAATCTAATTTTAAGCATAATTTACATTAAAAGGTCGATTTACCGCCTATTAATGGAGAAAGCTCATTAAATATAGTTTTGGTCACTTTAATACAATATATTTGACCAAATACAATACTTATTTATAATTGGGACATCAAATTTTACTTTGGGAAATTTTTGGGTATTTTTCTGATAAAGTTCATTTCTAATAAATAGTGAAAAATACTGTATATATATTTCAAAATTGCCATTTAATCTAATTTATTTATATGGATATATTATCTTTTTAATTGGTTTTAAATATTAATTAAAATATATTTTTACCCTTTAATCCAATTTTGGTCATTGGAATTAATTTCACATTGAAATTGGACATAAAGAAGTGTTAATCTTTTGATAGTTATTATTTCTTAAAAACCTGCTTTGGGTTTTGACACCAGGAATTAATTTTGAATTAATTTCTGCCACTTCTGTGTTGTGAATTTGGAAAAATGGATTCCATATTTGGAATCAGGAAGTCCAAATTGTATAAATAGGTAACTTTTATATTTAGAAATTTTAAATATTTACTTCAGTATATATTTTATTTACCGTGGTTAAAGGGTAAATCAGGTAAATAAGGGTAAAAAATAATATTATAATAATACAAAATTCCCCTTAAACGTGTAATAATCCTATTTTTTGGTACATATTCTACAATGGGCATAATTGGGATGATTTGGAGACCCCATAGAGCCACTTATGAATGATAACGATGCATTAGATAAATTAATATAATGTAATGGTAAAATAGACATAAACAATACTATTTTAGTAATTAATTTTTATATGGTGTTATATAAGCAATATTTTTTACTATAAAAAGTATTTATAAATATAAAACGATTTCTAACATCATGGTAATTTTTTATAATTTTTAGACAACATATAAATTATATTATTTGTGACATAATAATGATGTAGTATTTAACTCATTAATAATAGATTTAAGTAAATAATCTTATAAATATTAAAATAACATCCAAACCCTGTTCAATTCTTATAGGATGATATTATTTAGACTATGAGTCATATAATCTTCTACTTTAATTATTTTTTATCATTTTTAAATCAAATATCATTATATAATGAAATAATATTTTCACACTTTCCTAAAGAGCCCCTCCTCTCCCTTATAAAAGGAGACCACTTCTAACCAATTCCTCACACCTCTAAAGCATTTTGGATCGTCCATACTCTGCCCAATTAATCTCCCTTCATCCCTCTCCTCCTCCTAGTAGCCTTACCTTAGGCTGAAGTCACTTCAAGAAGGCTTTTGGTTCAATCCAAAGGGAGTTACCCAAATTAAAGGTAACAGTTTCTCTTAAATTGTTTTCTTTTATTTTACTTCCCCAACCCCTAAAATCTCTTTATTAACTTTTTTGTAACAAAAATATTGTCCTAAATATACTATGATGTTGTTATTAGAGGGATTCAAACTACACATACACACACCTCCATCTAATGGATGAAGAACAAAATGTTTTTGTGGATGGAAAACTAATGCATCACGAAACGATGATTGTTCAAATATCTCTAACCGCCTCTCATGGTGGCCTTTATGATGGAACTATATTTATATATTATATATATTTTGTTTATCTTTTATATATGATTTTGTAATTTCCATTTATATCAAGCCTTTATGGTTTCCATTATGGGTAAACGTGATAATCTCATTAAATGAAGTGCGGACTACCGCCCCCCTCTGAGTGATATGAATCATTATTGCCATATGTGGGATGAATAAAGGATGGAGTTAATGATATTATATATGATATTATACAGTAATTATAATATACCTATGTATCATTTTTTTTAATTCCATTAAAATAAGAAATATAAATGAACGTAGCGTTCATGCGTATGTAAGGCTTACCGTCCCCATGAACGGTGCATTTCATTTCTTAAACCAAAATGATATGTACAGTTATAAATATATGTATATACTGGATATATATAATATATATGATATATAAATCATTGATATCATTCTTATGATAATGGATATCTTACTACATGAACAACCTGAAATTATAAGGTGGTCATTTTTTACTCAACTACCAAATATCAATAAAACGATTCTTATTATCATAAATGATTACATAATGTTTATAACATTGAAATAATTGATATAAAAGGACTAATAAACTTGAATAAGGTTCTTAATCAAGTATAAATAAACTTTATTTTATTATTCAGGATATTAAAGAATGATGGATTCAAGTTGAACACAAGTTAAGGGACATCGTCTCAATCTCCTTTCTTTGAGGAATATTTTGTTTTAATACATGACTTTATTTTATACGCTGTATAAACACCATTTTCTTTTTAAAGGGAATATTTTTCTATCAAGCATTTTACTAAACGACAAAAAGGAATGTTTCTTTTAACATAAGCAGTGACAACGACTTTTCCACCACCGTGAGTATTATTTGATCTTTGGCTTCCTCAACAAGCCAAAATGTTTTTAAAAGAAAATAAATACCATATACTGTTTTATGTATTTTGATATTGAAAATGGTTTTGATAATTTATTTGTTATGTCAATATATTTAAGTAATATATTTTTAATTAAATGTGGATATGTTTTCTTTCCTTTATATTTTTTCATGTCTTATGATTTTATAATGATACTTGGACAATTGATGGGTGGTTACGTGATAAACCAAATGACGGGTGGTTCCATGAATACCGGGATGGGTTGTTACGTTATAACCTCCAATTCATTGAGTATGGAAGTCAGCCGTATTGATATTCCATTTTGTGATATGTGTGGATTTCCATGGTATGGTTATTCCATTTAATTATGTATATTTCCTAGGTTACCTTTATATGTTATGTGTTATTTATATTGGTTTTATGGTAATCATTTTGTTAAAAAAGGGTATGTAATGATCTTTTATTCAGTGAAGAGTATTTACAACTTCATAAAGATGAAATGTATTACTTATGATAAAGTATTCATGGTTTACCTATTGTTTTGAAAAACTAACAGTTTTCCTTCTTTGTGAATCCCTTAGATTGATTTTTATGCTTATCCCATGTTTTTGAAATGTTGTTCACATGACATAATGTGGAATAGGGTCAAGGATGGTATCATGGAAAATCCATGTTGTCTCAAACATGGAACTAGACATGAATCATATTTTTCAAGAGTTCATGTTTTAGAAAAAATGGAAACTGTGTAGAAGTGTCTACTTTGCAATCTTTTGAGATGTAATAGTTATGCCTTAATTATCTAAAACTCTAAATATGAAAAGATCCTTAATGTGAATTATTCATTTAATTCAATATTATATATGGTTTATGTTCGAGTCATTATAGTTGGTATGAGAGGTTGGTTTAGATAACTTTAGGAGTTAAGGTGTTGTTAAATTAATTTATTTTAATATTGAAATCATATAGCATTTACAGATTACCATGTTTATTCACCTAAGATATTACTGTGTTTAGAAGGGTTTCTGCAGAGGAAATAGGGCTGCTATGTTGGGATGACCTGAGGAGAAAGACAACCTTCCAAATCCGCAACCTGAGATGGTCAGAATTGAAACAGAACTATTTGATGTAGTGATGGAACTGCTAACTCATGCTATAAATGGTGGTGGTATCCATGCATGAGATCAACCATATAAACCGTAGAGAAACAAGTTAGTAGTGGAGAATTTCATGAGGCAACATCCCCCATAATTCATAGGATCATCTGACTCTGTGCTAGCAGAAGGGTGAATTAAAGCACTAGAGAAGATTTTTTATGTTATGGGGTGTTTAGAACATCAATAGGTTAGTCATGTTGTTTATCATTTTGAAGGTGATTTTGATTAGTGGTGGTCGATGGTGAAAAATATCAGGGATAGTGAGGAGATTTATTCTCTTTATTAGGATGAATTTAAAGGAATGTTTCCTGAGAAATATTTTTTTAAGGTGGTTCTTCCTAGGATGGAAAAAACATTTCCTAGAATTGAGGTAGGAGGATGATTTAGTGGCTGCCTATGAAGCAAAGTCCAATCGACTGGCAAGGTATTCCCCAAATTTCATCTGAGATCTTGATAGTAATATAAATTGATTTTACTCAGTATTGAATCCATGATATCGATGAGCATTAGCCTCTCGTGATTTCAAATGTTATGAAAAACTTTTTCGATGTGTGGAGAAGGTGGAAGTGGAGTTTTCCGATGATCAAGTGTTCATTGAAAAACAACAGAATAAGAGGTCTAGTTGGCCGACAAAGGGGATGAATTCAACCAAGAAGCATGGAGGTAAGAAAACTAAATATCCATCTTGTGAGAAGTGTGGTAAAAATCATCCCAGATAATGTTTATCAAATTATGTAAAGTGATTCTGGTGTCATAAGTCTGGTCATATTACTCGTAATAGTAAGGAATATGATCAAGCATACAATGAAAATCCACCGGTAAGATGTTTTAAGTGTAATGAAATGGGTCATTATTCAAATGAGTGTCCATAGAAGAACTAAACTATGGTAAAGAATCCAGACTAAAAGTAGAAATGGGTGCTGAAATCCTTTTCAACTCCTTTAGTAGATGTTGGGGAACCAAATGAAGTAGTATCAGGTACACTGTTTGTTTGTTCAGATTATGTCAATCTATTGTTTGATTCAGGGTCTACAAACTCTTTCATTTCTTAGATGTTTTCATCTAAATTGGGAATTCCATCTCAAGATATGAGTACAGAGCATATGGTAAAAACCCCTGGAGAAAATTTTGAGACAAAAAAACATAAGAACATTCTTGTCCTTGTGTGAGGAAAGAATATACCTACAAACCTTATTGTTTTGCATCTTGTTGAGTTGGATGTTATTTTGGGCATGGATTTGCTTTCTGTTTATCATGCTAATATTGACTGTGGAGATAAATAGTTTTTTTCAGAAAGATTTATAGTTTGTGTACAAGAATGAACCTTTTCTTTTGATAACATATCAGGAAGCTGAGAAACCAGTAAAAGATTGAAATGAATATTACCTTGAATATATTGTTGAAAACAAAGGAACTGTTCAAAATAATTATGAGACAATGTAAAATAAGTACCTTGATGTTTTTCCAGATGAGTTTCATGGTATTATACTGGATCGGGAAGTTGAATTTACTGTTGACTTACTTCCTAATGCAAAGCTATTTTCAAAACCCCCGTATCGAATGGCTCAAATTTTACTATAAGAGTTGATGAAGCAACTGCAGGTGTTGTTAGATAAATGTTTAATTCAACATAGCACATCACCATGGGGTGACCCTATCTTGTTTGTTAAAAAAAGATGGTTTAATGATACTTTCCATTGATTATAGAGCATTGAATAACATCATTGTTAAGAATAAGTATCATTTGCCTCATACCGATGATTTGTTTGATCAGCTCCAGAGAGCTTGGTATTTTTCAATGATTGTCATAAGATCGGGGTACCATCAGTTTAACGTAAAAGAAGAAGACATTCCAAAGACCACATATTGTACTAGATATGGTCATTAGAAATTTTTAGTTATGCCTTTTGGTTTAACCAATTCACCTACTATATTCATGGATCTTATGAATGAAATTATCCATGAGTTCCTGGATAAGTTTGTGGTTGTTTTCATTGATTATATTTTGTTTTATTCCAAAATTAAATAGAAACATGAAAGTCATTTAAGGGTCATCATTCAAACCTTACATGAATATAAAATGATAGGGAAATTCGTCAAGTGTGATTTTTGGTTGAAAAAAAAATTATTTCCTTGGTCACATTGTTTCAAAAAATGGCATAACTGTTGATCCTACTAAAACAAAAGTTGTTGAAAAATAGAAAAAACCCACCAATATAAATTATATTCGTAGTTTTCTTGTTTTGGTAGAATATTACCAGAGGATTGTTGAAAATTTTGCACGGGTATCTAGTCTAATTACTAAGTTAACTCGTAAAGGTGTTATGATTATTTTGAAGAAAAAATGTGATGATTATTTTCAGTAATTGAAATGGAGATTGGTAAATGATTCAGTTTTGGCACTCCCATCCAGAAATGGTGAGTTTGTTATCTACAGTGATTCTTCGTTGAAAGGACTTGGTTGTGTCCTAATGCAGAATGATCAGGTAATTGATTATGTTTCACGTCAGTTGAAACCACATGAGTTAAATTACCCTACACATGATTTTGAATTAGCTACTATTGTTTTGGATTTAAAAATTGGGATACATCATTTGTATGGAGTGATGTGTGAAATATATACTGATCACAAAAGTTTGAAGTATATATTCACTCAAAAAGAATTGAACATGAGACAAAAGAGATGATTGGAATTAATCAAGGATTATGATTGCACGAACCATTACCATCTGAGAAAAGCAAATAAAGTGGATGATGCATTGAGGTAAAAATGTAATGCTTCATTAACTATGTTACATTTTGAACAAGATCCATTGGTTTTTGATTTGATAAACTTTGTCATAGAAATTGTTGGTGCATAAAATTATTCTGTTTTGTTTTAGGCGTCAGTTAAATAATCTCTATCATATAGAAAAAATCAAGCACAGAAAGAATACATTAAGGTGAAAAAAAGGTATAGTTGGTTCAGAAGGGTAAGTTTCCTGATTTTAACATGGACAATGATTGTGTTTTTAGGATTGGAAGGATATTATGTGTGCCTTATGATTCAAATTTGAAGAATTAGTTGTTATATGAAGCTCATAGTTCTCTGTTTTCAGTTAATCCTGGTAGTACTAAGATGTATAGAGATATTCAGAAGTATTATTTGTGCAATGGAATAAAAAGTGATATTGCTAACTTTACTGTAAAGTGTTTGACTTGTCAGCAGGTTAAAGTAGTGTAGCTGTTACCAAAAGGAATGCTTCAGCCTTTACCAGTGCTAGAGTGGAAATGGGAAAATATTTCCATGCGCTTCGTTGTGGGATTACCAATGAAATCTCGAGGTAATAATGTGATCTGTGTTATTGTTGATCTATTGACTAAATCTTCTCATTTCCATCCTATTCAAGATAATTTTTCACTATATCAACTTTCTAGGTTGTATGTTAAAGAGCTAGTCAGGTTGCATGGAGGTCCCCTCTCCATTTTATCTGATCGTGATCACAGGTTTACTTCTTACTTTTGGAAAGGCCTTCAGATGTCATTGGGTACTGAATTAAATTTTAATACACCTTTTCATATGAAATCATATGGGTAGTTAGAACGAACAATTCAGACCATGGAGGATATGTTTCGTGCTTGTTCACTGGATTGCAAGGGAAGTTGGGACCACCATCTTTCTTTGGTTGAATTTTCATATAATAACAGTTTTCATTCTATTATATAGATTGATCTATTTGAGGCATTATATGGAAAGTGTTGTCGAACTCCATATTTTTTGGATGAAGTATGTGAACAGAAGCTTATGGGACCAGAATTGGTAGAAAACATGGTAGAGAAAGTTTAGTTGATTCAAGAGCACATGAGAACAGCTCAGAGTAGATAGAAAAGTTATGCAGATAACTGGTGGAAGGATCATTCTTTTAAGGTATGTGATCATGTCATTGTCAAAGTTTCTCCAGGGAAAAGTGTGATGTGTTTTGGTATAAAGGGAAAGTTGAGTTCAAGGTTCATTGGACCATATGGAATTCTAAAGAACGTTGGATCAATTGTGTAAATATTGGATTTACCTCCAAGTTTATCTTTGGTGCAGAATGTTTTTCTTGTTTCAATGTTGAGAAAATATATGACAGATCCATCTCATGTTATGATCCTAGAGAAAGTTCAGTTGGATGAGAATCTCTCCAATGAGTAACAACCAGTTCAGATTCTTGACTGTAAAGAGCATGTGTTGCGGAATAAGGCAATTCACCATGTAAAGGTTTTGTGCAAAAACCATATGGTTGAATATCCAACATGGGAATCTAAAAATTCTATGAGGGATAAATACCCCCACTTATTTGTATATGTAAAATTTCATGGATGGAATTCCCAAATGGGGGGAAGGATGTAACATCCCAGTTATGTAACACCCCATGATTTCATAGTGTGTTATTTCATCAAAATAATTCAATAACTTGCACTACACGCAACACCGAGTTCAATCACACCATGACTTACAAAAAAAAGCCATTCAAAAGAGGTTATGAATAGTATTATCTATATTTTAAACTTTATATAATCCTTATAATTTTAGAATCCATATTATGAGTTTCTTAGATATAATGCAAGAACAAATTCATTTTCAGTATTGCACTTTTATCAACTTTTAATAGTGAACCCTATTTAAATAAAATATTTTAAACTTTTTGACTAAATGGGGACATCAAAAATTTAAAATGAAACATCCCAAGCTTCCACAGTACGCTTTCTTTGAATAATACAGTAGCGTGTGTTGTACACAACCTTGAGTTTTAACACACACCACAACCAATCAAACTAGCCGTCATGAATAGTAATACCTACTTTTCGAAATTATAGATATTTTATATTTTAAAATGGACTTTATTTCTGGATTCGGAATATCGAATTTAGCCTAAGGTGAAATTTTGGTACTTTTCGGATAACTTTCATATTTTGATGAATAGTGAAAATTACAAAATTTTAATTAAAAACAACTTTTTTAAACAAAATAATTAATAGTGATAAATTATGAATTTGAGTGGTTTTAAAGTGTATTTAGAATATATTTTTACCATTTAATATAATTTTGTTCATTGGAAATAATTTTACAATTAAACTGAACATAAACAAGTGTCAATCTTTTGATAGTTATTATCTCTTAAAAACACGCTTTTTGTTTTGACAGCGGGAATTAATTTTAAATTAATTTATTCCACTTCTGTGTTTTGAATTTAGGAAAATGGATTCTATATTTGAAATCATGATGTTCAAATTTTTTAAATAGGTAACTTTTATTTTTAGAAATTTTGAATAATTACTGTGGTAAATATTTTATTTACCATGGTTAAAGGTAAATCTGGTAAATAAGGGTTAAAAAATAATTTTATAATAATACTAAATTACCCTAAAACGTGTCCTAGCCTTATTGGTTGATACATGGTCGACCATGGGCATATTTGGGTCGATTTTGGGACCCCATGGATCCACTTGTAAGTGATAATGACACTTTATTTTAATTATGTTAAAATGAATACAAAAATGACACAAGCATATATCTTTTAGAAAAACAATTGTTACATAGGGTTATTTATGTTGGAATTTAGATTATAAATATTCATTAAAAAGATAAGAAGCTTTCATACATAATGATAGTTTATTTATAATTTTTAGACATTATATAGTATATTTTATTTATGACACAATGATGATGCAGTGATTACTATAATAGTGAAAAATTAAAATAATTGATATTATAAATACCCAAATAAATGTAATATGAAACTTTTAATGAATTAAACTAATTTTATAGTATAATATGATATATTATGATTGATTTAATTGACTTTGTTCGAAGTAATCAATCTGTTATGAGTTTCAAGAAAATCAACTATTGAATAGTGTCAAAATTGACATAAAAGAGTTCTTAAAACAAATATTATATTCTTAATTGATATTAAATTCCAAAAAATCTAAGGTTCGTCCAAGAGACTTATATCATGATAGGTTCATCATTAATGGACCACTTGGGTATCTCTTGGATGTATATAGTATGTTTATTAACCATATTATATAAAAATACAAAGAGACATCGTAAAAGTGAAACTAATTAACTTAGAGTTAATACTTAAAGATAAGGTTAATATAAGTACCAAACCCAGTATAAATTCTATTGTTTGAGTGTTTTTCGACCTATCCCCACCTTAACATTTGAATAGTAAACTTTGGAGCCACTGGAAACCGAATATGAATTTATTATAAATTAATATTTCTAGCTTTTCCAAAGGTGCCCCTCACCCCTCTTATAAAAGGGCACTCCTCCTTATCATTTCTTCACACCTTCAAAGCCTTTTGGTTCGGCCAAACTCTGCCCAAATACTCTCCCAACATCCCTCAATACAACCTAGAGGCCTTAGTTTGATCAGAAAGCCAACCTAAGGAGCCCTTTTGATCAAATCAAAAGGAAGAACCCGAAGAAGAGGTAATGTTTTCACCACCCCTTTTCAAGTTCATTTCTTCTTCCACTTCTTCTTCCTTTGTTGTTACCATTCTAAAATAATAAATCCAGTATCATATATATACTGTGATGTTATTATAAATATGGTATAACCATATTCAGTATTCTATCCACCCTTTGAATAACATGTCACCATACGTGCGTACGTACGACTTACCGTCTCCACGTCGTGGTGTAATTGTTATTCAATATAATATTATTTGGATGGGTATAATAATGATGTTTAACTCATGTAAATAATAAATATAACATTTTAATGATTCTGTATATATGATATACCATCCATTTATATATTATTTTAATATCAAAAGAACGATATTGTCGCTCGTGCGTACGTACGGACTATCGTCTCCACGAACGCGATGAGATTAATTCTCCATCGTACCCATTCAAATATAATTATCATTTGATGATTTAAAAAATAATGTTTAAGGACTTTATATCATTCTGGATATGAATAATATACAACCTATCCTTTACAAACATGTCTTACGTAACAAAACGTATAAAATAAAACAAGTAAGTTAACACCCGAAACAATGATAATACTAAGATATTATTATCAAATCAATATTAAAAGATCATATATGATATAATATTAAAGTATATGATTCTTGTATAATTTAATAACAATTATTTCACCATTATACAGGAGGTTAACCTACCCCAACAAAGGAAAAGTACAAGGTAAGGGTTATTTCACAATCTCTTCATTATCCGAGGTTGTTTATATGTAATAATCTACTGGGATCTCTTTATCATCCACATCCATGTTTCTTCAAAATGTATTTCAAACCATTTTTATTATTTACAAGAATATGGGTTAAAGTCATTTATACCCTTGTTTGACTTTTTGTAAGAGGAATCTTTCAGTCGTTTTCAAAACAAGGTCCTTTTTAACCTTTTCGACAGAATTAAGGTAAGAATGTTTTTTTAACTTATACGGCGAGTTCGGTATTTTCTGCCGTTATAAAATCTTCAAGGTTTTCCTTACAAGCTTATAAGAATATTTTCAAAGAAAATGTTTTATTTTATATGGATCTTAAATGATTTCAAAATAAAAGGAGATATTTCTTTAAAAAGAATTTTGATTTCATCTATGTCAACATCCATTGATGGATTTTAAGATTATTTGAAGTTGATTTATTATGATACAAAACTTCTATATTGTATTGAAGGTTTTGTGATATGTTTGACTATGGATGTGCTATTTTTAGTTTATGGTGAAATTATTGACATTTTCGTATGTTAGTTTTAATACGAATGTTTATGTTATGTTTAAACCTTTTCATATGGGAATGCATTGGACTTAGTAAGTGACGGGTGGAGCCCGCTATAGCTCCTCGATGCATCGGTAGGTCTCATGAGCCAAACTAGTGTCTTGGCACAAGGCCTTGACAAAATCTTATTTGTAGTATTGGCACGAGGCCTTGGCTATGTGGTTATGATAGTCTGGCATTATGCATTCCAACATTATGAAAGTGGTTATTGATATTGCATGTGATTATTAGATTAGTAGAATATCCATGTGAACAACTAAATGGCATTATTTCATTTTAATTTTGCCATACTATGTTGAAGTTCAAGTTTAAAAGGATTTTGTTTTAGTAATGCATTGCCTTAAATGTTTATGCTTATTTTGAATGTTCCACTATATTGTTATCCTTACTGGGTATTTGAGATCACCCCTTTTCTATGTTTTATTTTCCCCAGAAAGTGAAGAAGTAATTTATGAATGACCTTCAGGGATATTATGTGGGGATATGAGTGTGGATTATGGATACATTAAGTTGTTGTAGTAGTTTTTCATTTTATGATGTAATATTAAACTTATGAATACATCTAGTGTTTCCAAGGCTACTAAACTAATCGGTCTTTCGAGATTTGATCTTTCTTGTGATCATGCCAATGTTATGTAATAATGTACCGACTCTGGGTAACTAGGGTCAGGGCGTTACAGTTGGTATCAGAGGAAGTTTAGTACAAACCTTGGAAGCTAGATTTAGATAAACTCTGATTAGAGCACGTAGACCTAAGATGAACTTTGAGGATTAGTATAGATGAACTTCCTAGAATTTTGGTATTGTAGAGATTTTGTGAGTTTTCCGAGAAATACATCCCTGTCTGGATACGAGCAGGTAGAGGCGGCTCTGGCACAGATGTACCTAGGGGTAAAACCAGAAAACACCGCTTTGAGCTAGACTCGAACGGCAACTGGTGCATGACAACGGGCCTTGCTGCACTCTTGGTTACGACACTCCCGGGGGATATGATTAGGATAACTCTCATTTTCTTTACAAATCATTATGAAGGGTTTATGAGTATATACATCCTCAAAGGAGACATTTTTATGATTATGGATTATATCCTTAAATAGTTCAATTTATGTTAAGTGTTTTATAAGTATGGGATTATGTATTTTGATTCATAAACTGATCTAGTGTATGCCATTGTTTAGAAATGGCGCCCAGTAGAAAGAATGAGAACTCTAGAAATGCACATGATCCAAAGAGAAGGAAGGATCATATATTTCATAGTCTTAAGCTAGAATTTATAAGAGAAATAGACTCCAATGTATTATCATCATATGATGAAATAATATCATGTGTTGATAAGATAAGTAAAGAGTTAACTGAGTCCTATGCCTTTGAAGGGAAGCAAGAGAAGAAAAGGATGGAAGAGAGAAAGATGGATAAAGGGAAGAGGGAAAAGAAGAATTTTCCCATATGTGGTAACTGTGGAAAGAAACACCCTGTAACTTTCCTGAAAGGAATGGGAGTTTGTTATAAGTGTGGAGGAAAAGGGCACAAAGTACGTGACGGCAAGGGTAAGAAAATGGTTTTAAATGTACAATGCTTCATTTGCAAGGAGTTTGGACACTACGCAAACCTATGTCCCAGTCATCAGACTATGCCGCAAATGATGTTATTGGATAATAATCAAGTTATGATACTACCACAGATGAAGAGGAATTATTAGAGTTCTTATGTTGATTATGTCAATTGAGTGTTGTATCAATAATGTACATGTTATAATAATTATGGAGTATATAAGGATTGTACTGTAGTACTATTTCATTAAGGACTTGAGATTGTGTGGAACAAAGAAAAGTGACTCAATAGCAGGATAAATTTTTGGAAAATATATGGTTGAGAGAATGATAAACCATAATATAGTTCTGATACTGAGGTAGTGATTTTGGAATAATACATGATTGTTTTGGATAAATTATATTGGATATTCTTGACTACCTTGGAACTGATTAATGATTTGTATATTCCATCATTGTTGGGGTTTAAAACATTTTTCGATTAATGAAGTATATCCAGCATTCTATATGGAATAAGGGAGCATGAATGTAATCAATAAGGAATATGGTAATTCATGATGTTTCAGTATATTAAAAGAATACATGATGAAGGTATTCATATGCTATTACAGGGTAAAAAGGATCTAAATTATGTTTACCTTCCTTATAAATGTTGGACTGTGAGCTTGGACAGAAGTATTTTGGATAGTTCTACTTTGGATTATTTTGGATTGCCATAAAAGGACATCCCGGAGGTCAGGCGGCAACCCGTCGCGTCCGGCAAGGCTGCGAGACTTGAACCCACAACTGAAGGGCGACAAGGGTGTATCACCTACCAATGGCCCACGAGATGTCCTGGATTAAATAATGTAGTTTTTTTTAAAAGATCTGGTAGATGAATTATAAATTCATTTATTTTGGAACCCTGTATGAATAGTAAAAATAGAATTTTTTTTACGTTCTATTATCTTTTAGAGTGAAAGATTAGTTTGTGGTAGAAATTTATTACTGGATAAAACTCTAATTATAATGTAAGTATATCTCCTTATGATATTAGCCAATCTCATAAATAAATTCCTCAACATTAATAAAAGGAACTTAGAACAAAAATTTTGTCCTAGATGGTAACTTAAATCATCACTAATTTACGGCTTTGGGATTGTTGTCCTTTTCATAGACATGTTCTCTACCACTCTCCATCAGATAATTGATGGTTAGATTTCTCTTCCATATCCATATTTTCCTAAATGGAACCCTAGTATGTGTTATTTTCGGTAATCTTCATACTTTCCACTCTTTATTTTAAATAGAGGCCTCGTTAATTCATTTTTCGATGTGGGATTTCAACTAAGATATTTTGAAACATCAAAAATGTGTTATCCTAATACCCAATGTTTTGTTGAACCGATGGTATTTCAAATCATCATAGATTGAGGAATTTAAGGACCTCAATTTTATTCTTGTTTGTGATTGATGACCTCAATCACTACCTATAAATATTTACGTTTTTCCTCCAATTATATGTCTCTAATTGCCACCAATGTTCTCCTAATCGAGATCATAATTTGGTGGTGACCCTTTCATTTCTCTTTTCCTCATATTAAGACTAAATTTTAGTAACCCAATTTCCGATGTGGGTTTTCCCACAAATATATTTTCTATTTTCAACCTTTTATTTTCGAAGAACAATTTCAAATTGCGAGGACGCAATTTATTGATGGAGGGGAGAATGTAACACCCCAAGATTTCATAGTGTGTTATTTCTTCAAAATAATTCAATAATTTTCACTACACGCAACACCGATTTCAATCACACCATGACTTACAAAAAAAAGCCATTCAAAAGATGTTATGAATAGTATTATCTAAATTTTAAACTTTATATAATCCTTATAATTTTAGAATCCATATTATGAGTTTCTTAGATATAATGCAATAACAAATTCATTTTCAGTATTGCACTTGTATCAACTTTTAATAGTGAACCCTTTTTAAATAAAATATTTTAAACTTTTTGACTAAATGGGGACATCAAAAATTTAAAATGAAACATCCCAATCTTCCACGGTACTCTTTCTTTGAATAATACAGTAGCGTGTGTTGTACTCAACCTTGAGTTGTAACACACACCACAACCAATCAAACTAGCCGTTATGAATAGTAATACCTACTTTTAGAAATTATATATATTTTATATTTTAAAATGGAATTCATTTCTGGATTCGGAATATCGAATTTAGCCTAAGGTGAAATTTTGGTACTTTCGGATAACTTTCACATTTTGATTAATAGTGAAAATTACTAAATTTTAATTAAAAACAACTTTTTTAATCAAAATAATTAATAGTGATAAATTATTAATTTGAGTGGTTTTAAAGTGTATTTAGAATATATTTTTACCATTTAATATAATGTTGGTCATTGGACATAATTTTACAATTAAACTGAACATAAACAAGTGTCAATCTTTTGATAGTTATTATCTCTTAAAAACACGCTTTTTGTTTTGACCGCGGGAATTAATTTTAAATTAATTTCTGCCACTTATGTGTTTTGAATTTAGGAAAATGGATTCCATATTTGGAATCAGGATGTTCAAATTTTTTAAATAGGTAACTTTTATTTTTAGAAATTCTGAATAATTACTGTGGTAAATATTTTATTTACCATGGTTAAGGGTAAATCTGGTAAATATGGGTTAAAAAATAATATTATAATAATACTAAATTACCCTAAAACGTGTCCTATCCTTATTGGTTGATACATGGTCGACCATTGGCATATTTGGGTCTATTTTGGGACCCCATGGATCCACATGTAAGTGATAATGACACTTTATTTTAATTAACAAAAAATGAATACAAAAATGACACAAGCATATATCGTTTAGAAAAACAAATGTTACATAGGGTTATTTATGTTGGATTTTAGATTATAAATATTCATTAGAAATATAAGAAGCTTTCCTACATAATTATATTTTATTTATAATTTTTAGACATTAAATAATATATTTTATTTATGACACAATGATGATGCAGTAATTACTATAATAGTGAAAAATTAAAATAATTGATATTATAAATACCCAAATAAATGTAATATGAAACTTTTAATGAATTAAACTAATTTTCTAGGATAATATGATATATTAGGATTGATTTAATTGACTTTTTTCTAAGTAATCAATCTGTTATGAGTTTCACAAAAATCAACTATTGAATAGTGTCAAAATTGACATAAAAGAGTTCTTAAAACATATATTATATTATTAATTGATATTAAATTCCTAAAAATCTAAGGTTCGGCCAAGAGACTTATATAATGATAGTTGCATCATTAATGGACCACTTGGGGGTCGCTTGGATGTATATAGTAAGTTTATTTACCATATGTTATAAAAGTACAAAGAGACATCGTAAAATTGAAACTAATTAACTTAGAGTTAATACTTAAAGATAAGGTTAATATAAGTACCCAAACCTGTATAAATTCTATTTTTTGAGTGGTTTTAGACCTATCCCCACCTTAGACTTTGAATAGTCAACTTTGGAGCCACTGGAAACCGAATATGAATTTATTATAAATTAATATTTCTAGCTTTTCCAAAGGTGCCCCTCACCCCTCTTATAACAGGGCCCTCCTCCTTCTCATTTCTTCACACCATCAAAGCCTTTTGGTTCGGCCAAACTCTTACCAAATACTCTCCCAACATCCCTCACTACAACCTAGAGGCCTTAGTTTGATCTGAAGGCCAATTTAAGGATCCCTTTTGATCAAATCAAAAGGAAGAACCCGAAGAAGAGGTAATGTTTTCACCACCCCTTTTCAAGTTCATTTCTTCTTCCACTTCTTCTTCCTTTGTTGTTACCATTCTAAAACAATAAATCCAGTATAATATATATACTGTGATGCTATTATAAATATGGTACAACCATATTCAGTATTCTATCCACCCTTTGAATAACATGTCACCATACGTGCGTACGTACGGCTTACCGTCTCCACGTCGTGGTGTAATTGTTATTCAATATAATATTATTTGGATGGGTATAATAATGATGTTTAACTCATGTAAATAATAAATATAACATTTTAATGATTCTGTATATATGATATACCATCCATTTATATATTATTTTAATATCAAAAGAATGATATTGTCGCTCGTGCGTACGTACGGACTACCGTCTCCATGAACGCGATGAGATTCATTCTCCATCGTACCCATTCAAGTATAATTATCATTTGATGATTTAAAAAATAATGTTTAAGGACTTTATATCATTCTGGATATTAATAATATACAACCTATCCTTTACAAACATGTCTTACGTAACAAAACATATAAAAGAAAACAAGTATGTTAACACCCGAAACAATGATAATACTAAGATATAATTATCAAATCAATATTAAAAGATCATATATGATATCATATTAAAGTATACGATTATTGTATAATTTAATAACAATTATTTCACCATTATACAGGAGGTTAACCTACCCCAACCAAGGAAAAGTACAAGGTAAGGGTTATTTCACAATCTCATCATTATCCGAGGTTGTTTATATGTAATAATCTACTGGGATCTCTTTATCATCCACATCCATGATTCTTCAAAATGTGTTTCAAACCATTTTTGTTATTTACAAGAATATGGGTTAAAGTCATTTATACCCTTGTTTGACTTTTTATAAGAGGAATCTCTCCGTCGTTTTCAAAACAGGGTCCTTTTTAACCTTTTCGACAGAATTAAGGTAAGAATGTTTTTTTAACTTATACGGCGAGTGTGGTTATTTTCTGCCGTTATAAAATCTTCAAGGTTTTCCTTACAAGCTTATAAGTATATTTTCAAAGAAAATGTTTTATTTTATATGGATCTTAAATGATTTCAAAATAAAAGGAGATATTTCATTAAAAAGAATTTTGATTTCATCTATGTCAACATCCTTTGATGGATTTTAAGATTATTTGAAGTTGATTTATTATGATACAAAACTTCTTATATTGTATTGAAGGTTTTGTGATATGTTTGACTGTGGATGTGCTATTTTTAGTTTATGGTAAAATTATTGACATTTTCGTATGCTAGTTTTAATACGAATGTTTATGTTATGTTTAAACCTTTTCATATGGGAATGCATTGGACTTAGTAAGTGACGGGTGGAGCCCGCTATAGCTCCTCGATGCATTGGTAGGTCTCATGAGACAAACTAGTGTCTTGGCACAAGGCCTTGACAAAATCTTATTTGTAGTCTTGGCACGAGGCCTTGGCTATGTGGTTATGATAGTCTGGCATTATGCATTCCAACATTATGAA
The DNA here is from genome assembly GCA_963277665.1 of Viscum album. Taxonomy (NCBI): domain Eukaryota; kingdom Viridiplantae; phylum Streptophyta; class Magnoliopsida; order Santalales; family Viscaceae; genus Viscum; species Viscum album. The sequence goes on along the minus strand of OY728136.1, from coordinate 1,718,967,300 downwards.
AGTGGTTATTGATATTGCATGTGATTATTAGATTAGTAGAATATCCCTGTGAACAAGTAAATGGAATTATTTCATTTTAATTTTGCCATACTATGTTGAAGTTCAAGTTCAAAAGGCTTTTTTTTTAGTAATGCATTGCCTTAAATGTTTATGCTTATTTTGAATGTTCCGCTATATTGTTATCCTTATTGGGTATTTGAGCTCACCCCTTTTCTATGTTTTATTTTTCCCAGAAAGTGAAAAAGTAAATTATGAATGACCTTCAGGGATATTATGTGGGGATATGAGTGTGGATTATGGAGACATTAAGTTGTTGTAGTAGTTTTTCATTTTATGATGTAATATTAAACTTATGAATACATCTAGTGTTTCCAAGGCTACTAAACCAATCGGTCTTTCGAGATTTGATCTTTCTTGTGATCATGCCAATGTTATGTAATAATGAACCGACTCTGGGTAACTAGGGTCAGGGCGTTACAATTGGTATCAGAGGAAGTTTAGTACAAACCTTGGAAACTAGATTTAGATAAACTCTGATTAGAGCACGTAGACCTAAGATGAACTTTGAGGATTAGTATAGAAGAACTTCCTAGAATTTTGGTATTGTAGAGATTTTGTGATTTTTCCGAGCAATACATCCCTGTCTGGATACGAGCAGGTAGAGGCGGCTCTGGCACAAATGTACCTAGGGGTAAAACCAGAAAACACCTCTTTGAGCTAGACTCGAACTGGAACTGGTGCACGACAACGGGCCTTGCTGCACTCTTGGTTACGACACTCCCGGGGGATATGCTTAGTTTAACTCTCATTTTCTTTACAAATCATTATGAAGGGTTTATGAGTATATACATCCTCAAAGGAGACATTTTTATGATTATGGATTATATCCTTAAATAGTTCAATTTATGTTAAGTGTTTTATAAGTATGGGATTATGTATTTTGATTCATAAACTGATCTAGTGTATGCCATTGTTTAGAAATGGCGCCCAGTAGAAGGAATGAGAACTCCAGAAATGCACATGATCCAAAGAGAAGGAAGGATCATATATTTCATGGTCTTAAGCTAGAATTTATAAGAGAAATAGTCTCCCATGTATTATCATCATATGAAGAAATAATATCATGTGTTGATAAGATAAGTAAAGAGTTAACTGAGTCCTATGGCATTGAAGGGAAGCAAGAGAAGAAAAGGATGGAAGAGAGAAAGATGGATAAAGGGAAGAGGGAAAAGAAGAATTTTCCCATATGTGGTAACTGTGGAAAGAAACACCCTGGAACTTTCCTAAAAGGAATGGGAGTTTGTTATAAGTGTGGAGGAAAAGGGCACAATGTACGTGACTGCAAGGGTAAGAAAATGGTTTTAAATGTACAATGCTTTATTTGCAAGGAGTTTGGACACTATGCAAACCTATGACCCAGTCATCAGACTATGCCGCAAATGATGTTATTGGATAATAATCAAGTTATGATACTACCACAGATGAAGAGGAATGATTAGAGTTCTTGTGTTGATTATGTCAATTGAGTGTTGTATCAATAATGTACATGTTATAATAATTTTGGAGAATATAAGGATTGTGCTGCAGTACTATTTCTTTAAGGACTTGAGATTCTGTGGAACAAAGAAAAGTGACTCAATAGCAGGATAAATTTTTGGAAAATATATGGTTGAGAGAATGATAAACCATAATATAGTTCTGATACTGAGGTAGTGATTTTGGAATAATACATGATTGTTTTGGATAAATTATATTGGATATTCTTGATTACCTTGGAACTGATTAATGATTTGTATATTCCATCATTGTTGGGGTTTAAAACATTTTTGGATTAATGAAGTATATCCAGCATTCTATATGGAATAAGGGAGCATGAATGTAATCAATAAGGAATATGGTAATTCATGATATTTCAGTATATTAAAAGAATACATGATGAAGGTATTCATATGCTATTACAGGGTAAAAAGGATCTAAATTATGTTTACCTTCCTTATAAATGTTGGACTGTGAGCTTGGACAGAAGTATTTTGGATAGTTCTAGTTTGTATTATTTTGGATTGCCATAAAAGGACAACCCGGAGGTCAGGCGGAAACCCGTCGCGTCCGGCAAGGCTGCGAGACTTGAACCCGCAACTGAAGGGAGACAAGGGTGTATCACCTACCAATGGCCCACGAGATGTCCTGGATTAAATAATGTAGTTTTTTTTAAAAGATCTGGTAGATGAATTATAAATTCATTTATTTTGGAACCCTGTATGAATAGTAAAAATAGAATTTTTTTTTACGTTCTATTATCTTTTAGAGTGAAAGATTAGTCTGTGGTAGAAATTTATTACTGGATAAAACTCTAATTATAATGTAAGTATATCTCCTTATGATCTTAGCCAATCTCATAAATAAATTCCTCAACATTAATAAAAGGAACTTAGAACAAAAATTTTGTCCTAGATGGTACCTTAAATCATCACTAATTTACGGCTTTGGGATTGTTGTCCTTTTCATAGACATGTTCTCTACCACTCTCCATCAGATAATTGATGGTTAGATTTCTCTTCCATATCCATATTTTCCTAAATGGAACCCTAGTATGTGTTATTTTCGGTAATCTTCATACTTTCCACTCTTTATTTTAAATAGAGGCCTCGTTAATTCATTTTTCGATGTGGGATTTCAACTAAGATATTTTGAAACATCAAAAATGTGTTATCCTAATACCCAATGTTTTGTTGAACCGATGGTATTTCAAATCATCATAGATTGAGGAATTTAAGGACCTCAATTTTATACTTGTTTGTGATTGATGACCTCAATTACTACCTATAAATATTTACGTTTTTCCTCCAATTATATGTCTCTAATTGCCACCAATGTTCTCCTAATCGAGATCATAATTTGGTGGTGACCCTTTCATTTCTCTTTTCCTCATATTAAGACTAAATTTTAGTAACCCAATTTCCGATGTGGGTTTTCCCACAAATATATTTTCTATTTTCAACCTTTTATTTTCGAAAAACAATTTCAAATTGCACGGACGCAATTTATTGAAGGAGGGGAGAATGTAACACCCCAAGATTTCATAGTGTGTTATTTCTTCAAAATAATTCAATAACTTGCACTACACGCAACACCGAGTTCAATAACACCATGACTTACAAAAAAAAGCCATTAAAAAGATGTTATGAATAGTATTATCTAAACTTTAAACTTTATATAATCCTTATAATTTTAGAATCCATATTATGAGTTACTTAGATATAATGCAAGAACAAATTCATTTTCAGTATTGCACTTGTATCAACTTTTAATAGTGAACCCTTTTTAAAAAAAATATTTTAAACTTTTTGACTAAATGGGGACATCAAAAATTTAAAATGAAACATCCCAAGCTTCCACGGTACGCTTTCTCTGAATAATACAGTATCGTGTGTTGTACTCAACCTTGAGTTTTAACACACACCACAACCAATCAAACTAGCCGTTATGAATAGTTATACCATCTTTTCGAAATTATATATATTTTATATTTTAAAATGGACTTCATTTTTGGATTCGGAATATCGAATTTAGACTAAGGTGAAATTTTGGTACTTTTCGGATAACTTTCACATTTTGATGAATAGTGAAAATTACTAAATTTTAATTAAAAACAACTTTTTTAACAAAAATAATTAATAGTGATAAATTATGAATTTGAGTGGTTTTAAAGTGTATTTAGAATATATTTTTACCATTTAATATAATGTTGGTCATTGGACATAATTTTACAATTAAACTGAACATAAACAAGTGTCAATCTTTTGATAGTTATTATCTCTTAAAAACACGCTTTTTGTTTTGACCGCGGGAATTAATTTTAAATTAATTTCTGCCACTTATGTGTTTTGAATTTAGGAAAATGGATTCCATATTTGGAATCAGGATGTTCAAATTTTTTAAATAGGTAACTTTTATTTTTAGAAATTCTGAATAATTACTGTGGTAAATATTTTATTTACCATGGTTAAGGGTAAATCTGGTAAATATGGGTTAAAAAATAATATTATAATAATACTAAATTACCCTAAAACGTGTCCTATCCTTATTGGTTGATACATGGTCGACCATTGGCATATTTGGGTCTATTTTGGGACCCCATGGATCCACATGTAAGTGATAATGACACTTTATTTTAATTAACAAAAAATGAATACAAAAATGACACAAGCATATATCGTTTAGAAAAACAAATGTTACATAGGGTTATTTATGTTGGATTTTAGATTATAAATATTCATTAGAAATATAAGAAGCTTTCCTACATAATTATATTTTATTTATAATTTTTAGACATTAAATAATATATTTTATTTATGACACAATGATGATGCAGTAATTACTATAATAGTGAAAAATTAAAATAATTGATATTATAAATACCCAAATAAATGTAATATGAAACTTTTAATGAATTAAACTAATTTTCTAGGATAATATGATATATTAGGATTGATTTAATTGACTTTTTTCTAAGTAATCAATCTGTTATGAGTTTCACAAAAATCAACTATTGAATAGTGTCAAAATTGACATAAAAGAGTTCTTAAAACATATATTATATTATTAATTGATATTAAATTCCTAAAAATCTAAGGTTCGGCCAAGAGACTTATATAATGATAGTTGCATCATTAATGGACCACTTGGGGGTCGCTTGGATGTATATAGTAAGTTTATTTACCATATGTTATAAAAGTACAAAGAGACATCGTAAAATTGAAACTAATTAACTTAGAGTTAATACTTAAAGATAAGGTTAATATAAGTACCCAAACCTGTCTAAATTCTATTGTTTGAGTGGTTTTAGACCTATCCCCACCTTAACCTTTGAATAGTCAACTTTGGAGCCACTAGAAACCGAATATGAATTTATTATAAATTAATATTTCTAGCTTTTCCAAAGGTGCCCCTCACCCCTCTTATAACAGGGCACTCCTCCTTCTCATTTCTTCACACCTTAAAAGCCTTTTGGTTCGGCCAAACTCTGTCCAAATACTCTCCCAAAATCCCTCACTACAACCTAGAGTCCTTAGTTTGATCAGAAAGCCAACCTAAGAAGCCATTTTGATCAAATCAAAAGGAAGAACCCGAAGAAGAGGTAATGTTTTCACCACCCCTTTTCAAGTTCATTTCTTCTTCCACTTCTTCTTCCTTTGTTGTTAACATTCTAAAATAATAAATCCAGTATCACATATATACTGTGATGTTATTATAAATATGGTACAACCATATTCAGTATTCTATCCACCCTTTGAATAACATGTCACCATACGTGCGTACGTACGGCTTACCGTCTCCACGTCGTGGTGTAATTGTTATTCAATATAATATTATTTGGATGGGTATAATAATGATGTTTAACTCATGTAAATAATAAATATAACATTTTAATGATTCTGTATATATGATATACCATCCATTTATATATTATTTTAATATCAAAAGAATGATATTGTCGCTCGTGCGTACGTACGGACTACCGTCTCCACGAACGCGATGAGATTCATTCTCCATCGTACCCATTCAAGTATAATTATCATTTGATGATTTAAAAAATAATGTTTAAGGACTTTATATCATTCTGGATATGAATAATATACAACCTATCCTTTACAAACATGTCTTACGTAACAAAACATATAAAAGAAAACAAGTAAGTTAACACCCGAAACAATGATAATACTAAGATATTATTATCAAATCAATATTAAAAGATCATATATGATATCATATTAATGTATATGATTATTGTATAATTTAATAACAATTATTTCACCATTATACAGGAGGTTAACCTACCCCAACCAAGGAAAAGTACAAGGTAAGGGTTATTTCACAATCTCTTCATTATCCGAGGTTGTTTATATGTAACAATCTACTGGGATCTCTTTATCATCCACATCCATGTTTCTTAAAAATGTATTTCAAACCATTTTTATTATTTACAAGAATATGGGTTAAAGTCATTTATACCCTTGTTTGACTTTTTATAAGAGGAATCTATCCGTCGTTTTCAAAACAAGGTCCTTTTTAACCTTTTCGACATAATTAAGGTAAGAATGTTTTTTTAACTTATACGGCGAGTGCGGTTATTTTCTGCCGTTATAAAATCTTCAAGGTTTTCCTTACAAGCTTATAAGAATATTTTCAAAGAAAATGTTTTATTTTATATGGATCTTAAATTATTTCAAAATAAAAGGAGATATTTCTTTAAAAAGAATCTTGATTTCATCTATGTCAGCATCCTTTGATGGATTTTAAGATTATTTGAAGTTGATTTATTATGATACAAAACTTCTATATTGTATTGAAGGTTTTGTGATATGTTTGACTGTGGATGTGCTATTTTTAGTTTATGGTGAAATTATTGACATTTTCTTATGCTAGTTTTAATAAGAATGTTTATGTTATGTTTAATCCTTTTCATATGGGAATGCATTGGACTTAGTAAGTGACGGGTGGAGCCCACTATAGCTCCTCGATGCATCGGTAGGTTTCATGAGACAAACTAGTGTCTTGGAACAAGGCGTTGACAAAATATTATTTGTAGTCTTGGCACGAGGCATTGGCTATGTGGTTATGATAGTCTGTCATTATGCATTCCAACATTATGAAAGTGGTTATTGATATTGCATGTGATTATTAGATTAGTAGAATATCCATGTGAACAAGTAAATGGCATTATTTCATTTTAATTTTGCCATACTATGTTGAAGTTTAAGTTTAAAAAGGATTTTGTTTTAGTAATTCATTGCCTTAAATGTTTATGCTTATTTTTAATGTTCCGCTATATTGTTATTCTTACTGGGCATTTGAGCTCACCCCTTTTCTATGTTTTATTTTTCGCAGAAAGTAACGAAGTAAATTATGAATGACCTTCAGGGATATTATGTGGGGATATGAGTGTGGATTATGGAGACATTAAGTTTTTGTTGTAGTTTTTTATTTTATGATGTAATGTTAAACTTATGAATATATCTAGTGTTTCCAAGGCTACTAAACCAATCGGTCTTTTGAGATTTGATCTTTCTTGTGATCATGCCAATGTTATGTAATAATGCACCAACTCTGGGTAACTAGGGTCGGGGCGTTACAAGTTAAATAAATAATAAGACATATTTCATATTTATTTATATTTTTGAATTAAATATTAGTAATACTTTAAAGGGGTTGCTATGTTTGATATCGTACCCAATACGCAACAATAGGTTTCTTTGAAATCATACATTGCACAATAATTATATAATATTATTATTTTAAATGGATGTTAACTCCTAGTCGTTGTATTGGCGAGAATGAAAAAACTGACTACAATAATATTATACATGTTTGTCAAATGTATTTACAGTTATCCAATAAATGTTATAGGCTTAAAATGTGAATGAATCTAATTTTATGCATAATTTACATTTAAAGGTCAATTTACTGCCTATTAATGGTGAACCCTCATTAAATATACATTTGGTCACATTAATACATTATATTTGACCAAATAGAATCCTTAATTATAATGGGGAATTCAAATTTTACTTTGGGTAATTTTTTGGTATTTTTTTGTTAATGTTCATTTTTTAATGAATAGTGAAAAATACTGTATTTTAATTCAAAATTGACTTTTAATATAATTTATGTATATCGTTAGATTATCTTATTAATTGGTTTTAAAGTTTAATGAAAATATATTTTTACCATTTAATCCAATTTTAGTCATTGTAATTAATTTCACTTTGAAATTGGACACAAATAAGTGTCAATCTTTTGACAGTTTTTATTTTTTAAAAACATGATTTTTGTTTTGAAAATGGGAATTAATTTTGAATTAATTTCTACAACTTTTGTGTTTTGAATTTGGAAAAATGGATTCCATATTTTTAATCATTATGTTCAAATTTTGTAAATAGGTAACTTATATTTTTAGATATTTTAAATATTTACTTCAGTAAATATTTTATTTACCGTGGTTAAAGATTAAATCATGTAAATAAGGGTAACAAATAATATTATAATAAAATAAATTTTCTATTAAATATGTAATAATAATATTTTTAGACACATATTAGACCATGAGAATCATTGGGTCAATTATTTGACCCTATGGAGCCACATATGAATGATAATGACAATTTAGATAAATAATTTTAAAGTAATGGAAAAATTGACATAAACAACTATTTTTTAGTAATTAATTTTTATGTGGTGTTATATAAATAATATTTATTACTATAAATTTTATATGGAAATATAAAAAGATTTCCTACATCACGGTATTTTTTTTACAATTTTTAGACATCATATAAATAAAATTATTTATGACACAATAATGAAGTAGTATTTACCTCATTAAAAAAAGATTTAAATAAATAAGTTAATAAATATTAAAATAACATCCAAAACCTATAAAATTCCTATTGGATGATATTATTTCTACTATGAGTCAAATTATATTCTACTTTAATGTTTTTTAGACATTTATAAACCGAATATCATTATATAATAAAATAATATTGTCACACATTCCTAAAGAGCCCCTCCTCCCCCTTATAAAAAGAGACAACTTCTGACCAATTACTCACACCTATCAAGGCTTTTGGATCATCAAAAATCTTCCCAATTAATCTTCTTACATCCATATACTCCTCCTAGAAGCCTTACCTTAGGCATATGTCACTTCAATAAGTCCTTTGGTTCAAACCAAAGGGAGTTACCCAAATTAAAGGTAACAGTTTCTCTTAAATTGATTTCATTTATTTTACTTCTCCAACCCCAAAACCCTCATTATTTATTTCATTTGTAACAAAACCATTTTCCTCAATATACTAGGATTTTTTTATGATAATTATTAGAACTAAACATACACACACCTCCATCTAGTGGATAAATAACATAATGTTTCTGGGGATGGAAAACTAACGCCTCACGAAACGATGATTATTAAAATATCTCCAACCGCCTCTCATGGTGGCCATTATGATGTCAATATATTTATATATTATGTTTATTATGTTTATGTTTATTTATTTTTCTGTAATTTTTATTTATATCATTCCTTTATGGCATCAATTATGGGTAAACACAATAATCTAATTAGAGGAAGTGTGGACTACCGCCCCCCTCAAAGTGATATGACTCGTTAATGCCATATGTGGGATGTATAAAGAATGGAGTTAATGATATTATATATGATATTATACTGTAATTATAATATACCTATCTATCATTATTTTTTTATTCTATTAAAATAAGAAATAGAAACGAAAGTAGAGTTCATGTGTACGTACGACTTACCGTCTCCATTAACGGTGCATTTCATTTCTTGGCCCAAAATGATATGAACTGTTATAAATACATGTATACACTGGATATATATGATATATATGATATAATAAACATTAATATCATTCTGATGATAATGTATTTCTTTCCACAAGAACAACTTCGAATTATAAGGTGTTCATTTTTTACTCAAGTACCAAATATCAACAAAACGAGAATTATTAACTTAAATGATTACATAATGTTTATAACATGGTAATCATTGATATAAAATGACTAATAAAATTTAACAGGGTTATTAAGGAAGTAGAAATTAACTTTAGTTTATTATTCAGGATATTAATGAACGACTGAGTCAAGTCGAACACGAGGTAAGGGACTTCGTCTCAATCTCCATTCATTGATGCATATTTTGTTTTAATACACGAATTTATATTATACACTGTATAAACACCCTTGAATTTTCAAAGGGAATCTTTTTCTATGAATAGTTTTACTAAACAACAAATAGAAGTATTTCCTTTAACATAAGCAGTGACAATGACCTTCTCCACCATTGCGAGTATTATTTGATCATTAGCTTCCTCAACAAGCCGTAATGTTTTTAAAAGAAAAGAAATACCATATACTGTTTTATGTATTTTGGTATTGAAAATGGTTTTGATAATGGATTTGTTATGTCAATATATTTAATTGATATATTTTGATTGAAATTGGTATTGTTTTCTTTCAATTTATATTTGTTTTATGTCTTATGATTTTATATTGGTACTTGGACATTTTACAGGGGGTTACATGATAAACCAAATGATGGGTGGTGTCGTGAATACCAAGACGGGCAGTTACATTATAACCACCAATGTATTGGGTATAGAAGTTCGATGTATGGATATTCCATTTAGTGATATGTGTGGAAGTTGACCGTATGGTTATTCAATTTAAGAATGTTTACATCCCAAGTAACCTTTATACGTTATGTGTTAATTATATGGGTTTTATTGTAACCTTTTGGTTACAATAGGGTAAGTAATAATCATTTATCTAGTGAAGAGTATTTACTACTTAATAAAGGTGAAAAGTATTACTTATGATGATGTATTCATGGTTTACCAATTGTTTTAAAAAACTAACAGTTTTCCTTCTTTGTGTATCCCTTACTGAGATTTTTATGCTCGTCCCTTGTTTTTGAAATGTTTTTTACATGACATAATGTGGAATATGGTCACTGATGGGATCAAGGAAATGTCAAGATATCTTAAACATGGAACTATACATGACACTTTTTTTTCAAGAGTTCTTGTTTTGTAAATAATGGGAAACTGTGTACAAGTGTCTACTTTGTAATCTTTTGAGATGTAATAGTTATGTACTAATTCTCTAAGACTCTAAACCTGAAAAGACCCTCATGTTGAATTATTCATTTAATTCAATATTATATAAGTTTTAAGGCCATGTACTTATGAACATGGTTGCTAAGTGTCCACATATTCAATTGAAGAAATATATTTTTAAGGAATGAGTGAACTTTTTTAGTGTCTGAAAATCTATAGACATTATGAAGAGGAGGTTTCTAATCATTATTTTTGTTTTTAAAAATTAAATGATATAATAAAAAGACCATATATATATATATATTCTTTATTTAATTTTAATATCATTTATTATCATTAGTGGTGACATTTATTTTAGTTCTATGCCATTACTATCATGTTATTGACCATAAATATTGAAAGCAATGAAAAATTAAATTAAAAGTGTTTTCTAAAAAGGGTAAACTTATCATGTTGGTATCATATTTTTAATTTCTATTTGGTAGTTTCTATCAATTCCACCCACCGGACCAAGATACATGAGCTCATTGTTATGTATAAATATCTTTTTTCCATTTTAATTATCATTGATAATGATAATTACTATCGAAAAGTGTTATGTTTAATAAAAAATGTCCTCATGTTTCTTGGTATGGTGAATGAAGTTGAAAAAATTTTCCAACTTTATATTTCTATTTTATTAATGGAATTATTAGTTTAGAGAATCCATTTCAAATGTATATATAATGAATGTTAATATATTTTTTGTTTTTAGTTGTTGATGAACAATTTCTATTATAATTTTAATGGTATGATTTTATACCGAATTTTTATATTACAATTATATAGTCACACTCTAACTTGATAATATACATTGTAGTTTTCCCCCATATGAATAATTGATATTGTATTCATCTAATTTTTTTCTATATCCATGAACTAAATGTTTGTGTTTTCAATTTAAAAGTAACACCACAGTTCAAAATATGTGTCACGTTATAAAAACTGATCAAATGTGATCAGATTGTCATCATAATTTAGGAATACAATCCATGAATCATTTCTAAACATTAATAATTAACCTCATATAAATATGACATGTAATTTTAATGATAAGACTGAATGTTTGTGTTTTTATTTTAAGAGAGGCATTTTCATTCACAACACATGTAATATATTCGAATCATAGAAAAATTATTAGACTATATCGATTCTTTATAAAAATAATTAATTATTCATTTATATCTTTTAGGAACTAATCACACATAAATTTGACACACAATGTGGTTGATATAACTATAATTTTGCATTTTCAATTTAAAAAAACATTTTAGATCCAAACATGTGTCACATAGTAAAAACCAATCAAACATGATGGGATTGTGATGATACTTTCTGAAGATTATCATTGATTAATTTTTGAGTTTTAGAAATTGACCAGGAATTGATTTTACACATATACTGTGCGGTATGATTAAAAACTAATTTATTCAATTTTAAGGTGACATTTTAGTTCAAAAACTATGTCTTATATTCAAAACCCAAAAAAAATACTCTCAAATTGACAAGATAATTTTGGAAAATGATAAATGATTATTTTTTACCTCTAGTAATTAACCTCCCATCACTCTAATATTCAGTGAGTCTGATATAATAGAGTGTGCATGTTTTCAATTTAAATGAAACTTTTTAGTAAAAAAACAGACATCACATATTCAAAACTAAGATAATTTTCTCATATTTTCTTCACCAAATAATCAAATTATCAATGAATAATTTTTGAGATATCCAAATTAACTGCATGTCAAATTGGTCGTGGTGATAATGGTTTGACTAAAAGGGAATATTTTTAATTTAAGAGAGGAATTTCAATTCAAAACATGAACCACATTTCTAAAACAGATCAATCATTCTATGGATTTCTGGATATTTTAAGAAAATTTTCAATGACTGATTTTTGAAATTTAGGAATCATCTTTAGATTAATTCTTCTTACGATGTGGTTGATATAATAGAAATTATGTATTTTCAATTTAAAAGTAACATTTTATTCCAAAAGTTTAATCACATAGTAAAAAATGATCAAACATATATTTATTGTCAAGATACATTCTGAAAATATTCCACATTTTATTTGTGACATGTAAGAATTAAACTCACCTCATTATGACTTGAAGTGTGGTCGGTATGACTAAAGGTGTGTGTTTTTTATTTTAAAATGCTATATATTTTCATTCTAAACATGGTTCACATAGTAAAAACCTAGAAACTATTCTCATATTTTCATTATAATATATAATAATGACCTATTTTTCATTTAAAATGTGTTGTAATTAACCTCATGTCATTCCAGCACATTTTTTTGTTGGTATGACCGAAAGTATATGTTATCAATTTTACTGTGACATTTTAGTTCAAAATATAAATCACAGAGTCAAAATAGTTCAAAAAAATATTTTATTAAGTTAGGGTGAACTGATCAAATACTGGGTAGTGTCATATAAGAATTTACCTCACATAAATTCAACAAGCGATGTGAACGATATGAGAAAAAACTAATTTTCTTAATTTTTAAGTTATTTTCTTTTTCAAAACAATTATCATGTTTTCAAAACTAATCAAGCATACTTATATTTTCATGATGCCCGAGTAAAACAATCCATGATTCATTTTTTATTTATAATAATTAATTGCATAACAACATCACACACAGTGTGGAAGGTATCATTGAAAGTATGTGGTGTCAATATTAAAGAAATATTTTAGTTCAAAAAATTCGTCACATAGTCAAAACAACTCAAACAAACTCATATTGTCATGATACATTTGGAAAATGACCAAAAATTTATTTATGACATGTAGGAATTAACATATACGTTTCTATAGAATGCTTAACATTAAATCCAAGTAGTGAAAATGTATACAAACCATAAGACTTCATATCATCTGTTCTTTGAAACTGAAATCAAAAAAACTATAAATGAATAATTTGTACCGTACATAAATGATAACTATAACTATTTCCTTTAGATATATTATTAATATCAATATGAAAATCCAAAAGGATCTTCCCTCTGTTGTGTATCCATGGGTATGGAATGAATCATGAAAATGGATTATACAGGACCTTCCAAACTTCCACAATATATTAGTATCTATTGATACTATGGAGGATGGAAGAAGAGAGACATGGAAGGGAGAGAGTATTAGCTTGATTCTTGATGTATGATCATTCACTAAGTATAATTAAGGTCTTGAATCCATTATTTTGGTTTCATGGATGATTCTTTATCCCAAGGATTTAATCATGGGTTTTTCAAATGCATCTGTAAATGCATATAGTTTCATCTCATATAACCCACTACCACACACTCTATAATCCATTGCATCTCCTAAAATAGGTAATAAATAATATTATTATTTTAGGAAATTTGTGTTTTAACTCATTAATAGTCATCTTCTTTTGATGAATCAAAACTATTCCAAATGAATCATAACTTATGATTCATGGCATTGTTATTCACCCATGATTTATAATAAAAATGTCCAAGAAATATCATATGATATTTTTATGCCATAAATATTATATACCCTAAAGTCATAGACTTAATTATTTTTCCATAAATAGGTTGTACACTAGGATATATCATATCAGCATATATGATATCACATGGCTTGCAGGCATATTCCCTTCAATCTCTCACTATCTCTAAATCCAAAAAGTCTTTTGTGCAATTTCACCATATATCATATCACATAGAAGAACTTGTGATACCATATCAAAAACCTCTTTTATATGTCTTAGAAAACAATTTTCAATGATATCATCAAATTCACCATGTATCACATCATAATAATTACAATGAGAATATCAATCTAAAAAACGTTTTTGATAAATACAAAATCATTTTTATATTTGATCTCTATGTTTTTTAGTACCCAATCCCCATCTGATCAACCAAAAAGTGTGACCACTAGGGCCTTTATAGCCTTTAAAACTAATATAGAACATCAAATCCACAATAAATTCAAATTGATTCCTATAGAAAAAATCAATGATACTCAATAAATAGAGGGATCTATTCTAATTTCCACCAAACACATATAACCCGATACTTGTGCCCACTAATTACATTATATGTTACATGTGAATTTTATATGATCACTTTTTATTAGACATTGAGTGACCATGGGACATAGATTATGTCAACCTCATATAACATCATTATAAATTATTGATTCTCAAGGTATATATTGACCAGGTCAATGAATACATCACACGCCATTAATCAATCAGATGGGCACATCATGTATCCCTCATCCGAGTAGATAATCACATCATATGTTGCTTATATATATAGAAATAAATTTCTTCATTTCATATAAATCGAGAGACTAAATTTCATATTCATCATAGAGGAGGAAAAATATTATCTTGGTAGAGCTGTAATTGATGACATGAGACCAGCAACATACCCAACCACACCCTAATTTTCTAATCCTCAAGGATTTTTTACAAAAGGAATTTATGTATAATGATTCTAATAATAGTTATATCACCAATCTCATGTAGTTTGGATTATAAATATGAAACATTCATCCATAGTATACCAAATACCTTGCGTATAACACTCAATGTAGTATAATTTATGGTTAGTATAGCACATAAAACATGTTTTGTGTCTCATGGTATTATTTTGTATTTTGATACAAGAATAATAATCATGTTAACCATAAAATATCATTAACAACAAAATACTACTTGAAAAATATCAGTTAGGGACAACTGAAATGTATAATTTCAAAGATAAATTATCATTACACATCATGAAATATAATTCAATATATACATATAAACATATATACATCCAACATCTATTACTGATAAAATAAATATTTCTTTTTCTATTACATGATACAATTTATATTCTTAAAATATATAAGATTTTTTAATAAAACCATACAAAATAACATATCTTTCCTATCACACACAAAAGACCACTAGATGAGCCTTATGTTGGGGCACATTCATGATATCTTTTTAGACTCATCACATCTCTATGAAATTTATGTCACAATAATATGTGACCATTTCAGAAAACCCTCCCACTAAATATTTTAGTGAGTAACATCTATGAACTGAGCTTGTTTGAATAGTGGTGAGATTTATAAATTATATTCATAATGTACTAGAGTTGTAGGGATAATTTAAGACAGTGATAAATGATTTTTATGTGAACTGTATGAATTAAAAGGCCACCAATCTTACACAGAGTGGAGTCATTGTTACCAAAACTGTCTGTTTTCAATCTGAAAGTTACATTTTTGTTTAAAACATGAATCATAAAGTTTTAACTAATCTAATGTGATTGAATTTTCACTATACAGAAGGACAAATATTGATTATTCATTTATGAATTATTCAAATTACTCTCACATAAATTTGATACATGGTGTGGCCAATATGACTAAAAGTGAGTATTGCCAAATAAAAGTAATTTTTATTTAAATAATTATATCTCATTGTAAAAAACTAAGAAAAGAAGAACTAATTTTTTGATACATTAACAAAAATATCCATGGTATGTTTTTTTACATATTGGGATTAATTGTATGTCAATATAGCACATAGTGATCCCATTATGATTAAAAATATGTTATTTTAATTTAAAACAGACTTTTTAGTTCAAAACATGCATCACGTCATGAAAACCAAGAATAAAATTCACATTGTTTTAATATTGTAGCATAACAATCCAAGATTCATTTTTGGAATGTACGATTTAACATCTCAGCATCCTGAATGAAATTTCTCATAGATTATATTACATTACAATTATTATTTATTTTTATTTGTTTCGGTGGTATTACTAAAATAAGTGTTTTTTATAGATGCATGTTTCTTTTGTATGGGTTTGGGTTGAACATTGGAGATGACCACTGAAAATATTTTTTTTTCTGTGATATTTTTTTTATTTTAAGTAATTTCTCTATCAATATAATTTTATTGTATTAATATTATATAATGAAATTATACTTGTATTTAAATAGTGCAATGTAAATATATTATGTTTCACTATTATAGGTTGGTATTTTAAATGATCTAGAAATCACATCTACCAGTGATAGAGCAGTGTCGATGTGTTGAGTTATTATAAAAGTTAAGTGATTATATGATAAATGAAACACTATAATAATTAGTTCATTTATTAATGATAATTTATAGCACTAATAATTGTTCAAAAAAATAAATAATCAATCATTGAAAAATGGAAAATTAAGGCCAATCAACGCACCGAACCTATCCCATCTAGATGGAACCCATATCAATCCCAAAAGAAACACCATAAAATTCACAATTATTTCAAAAAAACCATGATTCAAACCCATAGAAACTCAACTTCACATCACTTTGTGACAAATTATATCACCAATTTCTCAAATTAATTGATGTGTTGTGAAATGGCACACACACACACAAACCAACACAGATGGTGTGGCTCGGTGGTTGTGGCTCTTCGGGTATATTTACCCATGGTGTAGTTCAATTTTAGTAGCTCGGTAGGGTGTCAAATAGGTCTCGAGTTCAATTCTCCTTGGAATCATGTATGAGTATGTTTTGTGTTTTCTTTGTGGACTGGTGATTCTCCCTACCCAATAGCTTGTAATACATACATATATATGTAGATATGTATATATATATTTTTTAATAAATATTTTTGTAATATTATATTTATTTTTATTTAGATATATTAATATACATATACCTAATAATATTGTTATATAATGAGATATAAAAACATATAGATGTGTGTGTCTGTGTGTCTGACTGTGTGTGTGTGAGTAGGTAAGAATGAAAGTATTTATGAATGTATGTATGTATGTATGTATGTATGTATGTAAGTAAGTATGTATGTAATTATGTATGTATGTATGTAAGTAAGTAAGTATGTATGTATGTAAGTTTGTATCATATGAATGTATATATGTATGTATGTATTTATATCTGTATGTAAGTATAAATATATGTAGGTATGTATGTATGTATTTATTTATGTATGTAAGTATGTATGTATGTATGAATGTATGTATGTCTGTGTGTGTGTGTGTGTTTTTATGAATGTGCGTGTGTGTGTCTGTGTGTACATATGTGTAATGAATCATATTTATCAAGTTTTTGATCAATTAATTGAGAATATTCCAAGACCAGGTGCAGAGACGACATGTGGTTTGGAGGTCTGGGGTGCGTGGAACAATTCATTGAAAAATGATATGTTTTTAATAGAATGTTCATGATCTTACTAAAAAATGGAATAACTTCTAAATGGGATCCCATATCCAAAATCGGAGGGCACCATTGGGTTAATATTAGTGGGTTTACACTAAGCGTGACCTATCATTGGCTAGCACATGTCAGAAATGAAAAGCAGTTTTGGGATATAAAAGGATAAAATTATTTTTATTTGATGAAATAATTTCTCTTTTTAAAATAACTGTCAGGTTTCCATGGTTATAAACATAACCAAAGAATTCCTCTAAGATGCTGGAGATATTTAACCTTCGAAGGATCCATCTGACGAATGACAATCAAAACATGGATTGAAGATCAACGGATCGACGTAACCTCGAACTCGGTGTATCAAGGATCGATGAATGAAAATGACACACCTTTTCTAGTCATCAATGATCATTCCATCTCGAGGTAGGGTGGTTGTTTCTTTTTCATTTCGCCATTCTTGATTTCGATGAAAAACGTGGACTGATCCATGAACAGATTAGCTTTTGGATCAACCGTATGTTGTAGGATGGATTTTTTATGAGTTGGTGAGGTTTAATTTAATCTATATTGTATCCCCAATCCTCCAAATTTTGATCGTTGGCCAAGGATGCTTGGAAAACGATGTTAAACCTTTTATATGTGAATATCTCCCTCCATTCATCGCATTTTTCACCATTGGAATCTTGTGTTTTCCTTCTCGACATTATCAGCTGGTCTTGAGCATGGCCAACCCATCGGATTCTCGGAAAACTAATTTCCTAGGCTGTAAAAGGGTTGATCTGGTCATGACGAACCCATAACTATGATCACGCCAAATTCGGGGCATTGAGGAGCCCTGGTGGCCCACAGAAGGGACCACCAACAAGGCAGTCTAGTGGGTCATGAAGACGGCGCCGTGGAGGCGTGGTGATGGTGGCTAGAGCGGTGGTGGCTAGACTTATCGACTTGTTGTGGTGGGAGCGAAGATTTTCAGAGGTGGAATTGGTGAGAAGAGCAGTGGGGATGCAGAGGCTGGAGCGCAGTCGCATGGAAGCTTGTGGGGGAGGTGGGTAAGACTGCAAAGGGGGCATGATGAGGTGGATACATAAATTTATGGGTGACCCTGTGGAGTCTGTGGCGGCGGTGAGTCCATGAGGCAGGAAGAGACAGAGGGTCGGCCGCATGGGATGCGATAGGATACCACGTGGAGCATAAGGTCACATAGTTGGGCTGGACCACATGCGACATAGTTGGCTGGCCCACATGCATGTGGGCCGAATCATGTGGTGCCGAATGACTACAGCGGGCCCAGTGGGTGGGGACGGTTTAGTCCAATCCGGGAAGAACTGGGACGAGCCTAGTCGGTTGGATCAGGTTGGGTCAACCAGTGGGTCAGTTTAGGGCCGGAAGGTCATATCATACCTGGGTCAGACCGTTTTATGAAAACAACCATAATCATCAAACCATGTGTCTAATTAATGATTGGTTTGCGGGATTGGGACCCTTGTGATGAGATGATGTTTTTTTATATTGTAATTTAGTTTTTCTTGAAACGTGAATATGACCTAATGGCATGAGGTGTAGCTTATCCCAGAACTAGCGCGCTACGAGCAGAATCCTAGGGATGGATGTGACTTCAAGACAATGCGTCTTATTGAGACGGAGTGTCTTATGAAGAATATGTGTCTTATCAGAACTATGGGTCTTATTGAGACTGAGTGTATTATGGAGACTATGTGCCTTATCAAGACTATGTGTCTTATCAAGACTGAGTGTCTTATGGAGACATAATGTCTTATCAAAACTCGGTGTCGATACTATATATCTTATGAAAAATTATTAATAATCATTTTATTCATAAAATTGTCATATACTTGTGTGAGAAGAATACACTATTTATTTTTGGTATATTTCATGTATTTATTTGTTGTATTATTTTTTGGTTTCATGGTGTCCTGCTGAGTATTGTTTTACTCACCACAACACTGGATTATCCAACATGTGATGTGTCTTGTGTTGATGACCAGCACGTTTTTGGAGTCCTAGGTGGATCAGGATTAGGTAGTTCTTAGAGTGATCAGATATTTGAGGTGTGATCTTATGGCTTTAGGCAGCTGTCTAGTACCTTTCCCTTCAAGTAGGGTTTTTTAGTGGATGAGTTCCAGAAACATGTGCATTCACTTTTACAAACTCTTTAGTATTTTTTGGGCCTATATTCTCACCCTATTTACATTATTGTTTTCTTTTTTTCATACTCTTTGGTTTTTATCATAGTGTATGCATTCATTTTTAACATTGTGTTTTTACATTTTATCATTTTTGGATAGGAGATGTGAGTGTGTGTACAGGTACATAAGAAAATTCCTCTCATTTACAGAATATGCATAGTTGGTGCTAGTCATCAACCCCTGGACTATTGGATGTGGTCATGGGGTAGTCATGGAATGGGCTTATTTTGGATGGGTTAGAATACATTGGAATAATAGGTTGTTTTTTCTACTTATGGTCAAGGAGTCGGTGAGGTTGGTTTGAGGAAATTGTGTCGAGTGTTTACAATTCAACATTCTGGTTAGGGAATCTAATGTTGTTGCGGTGGCTAACATATCCATACACCATGAATCCAGACACCTAATTTTTCACATTGTAGATTAATATACGTATTTCATGGAAAATTAATGATACATGCATCATATAGGAATTGGGTGTATTCTCGTGTCTTTCTTGAGGTAGCTCACTAGGTATACTCTATTGACCATTGTACATCTTGTTCTACTTATGGATGCCTCCACTTAGACAGCATGCTAGTATTATGTTGTGTGATCAAAAGGATTATCCCCATAGATATTACACCTTAGTATTTGAGTATGTACCCACGATGGCACATCAAGGTGGTTTACCAGCGATACCACCACCCGTCATGTAACAGTTACTACGAGAACTACCGCTTGAGGATAAATGCAGGATGAGTGTGTTGCATGATTTCCAAAGGTAGTGAACTCTCAGGATTTAAGTCGAGATATACCCTTGGTAGATGTGGATTGGATGGAGGAAGTTTCATGTGTCTTTCACCTTGTCAGGACACCTTCTTACTAGATGGAAGTCCTAAGAAGGAGTCTTCTTTAGGGCTCTGTTGGCTGATGGGGGAGCTTAGTGATGTATACACATGACAAGACGACTCCCTCTTGAGTATAAATCAATAATCTATTCAGGGGAGAGTTCATTCCTAATATGTTATTCTCAATTCATATACAATAACTTTTTCGCCTACAGTAGGGAATTTAGAAAATAGCGGAGTACTCGAAGAGATTTACTAATCTATCAAGATACTACATGGATATAATGCGAGATTTGTTTTTCATGGTTCAGACCTTCGACAAGGGATAATTTCAAGAGAATAGGCTATCTATGATATCCCATAGCATTCCTTCATAGGATGGGGTACTGAAGAGAGATCTCCTAGTGAAGAGGTTTCTCATGGGGTAGACCTCATCATTGAGAGCTACGAGTGGGGTCTAGGTAGCTGAGTCTTCCGTAGTTGGTCATCGACAAGAGTCACAGGGACCCAAGAAGGTTATATACACTAGGGGATGACCCTATGACATATGATCACTAGTTTAGAGCTCATTGGTCCAAGTGAGTCAACAAATGGATAAGTAGTGTTTCTCATGTGTTAGTTTGGGACATATTTCACGAGATTTCCTGACCCATCGTATAGAAGATCAAGAGATAGTTGAGGGACCACTGAGGTAGAGGTTAAAGCAAGATAATGGTGGTCCACTAGGTTGTAGATGTGGAAGAGGATCGGGTAGGGAACCATGTGGTGGGTGGAGGTTTGAGATATTACCACCACCACCCCCATGAGGTATACGACATGCTCAAGGAGCTGGTGGAAAGGGATGAGGTTAGCTAGAAGCGATGGTGGATTATGACCCTGATACTCCATGAATTATTATAGGTATGATGTGTGTAATTTCCACCCTAGAATCAGTTTTTATAAACATAGGTTCCATTCATTCCTTCCATTACACAGACCGTTGTTGGGGCTCATAGATTCAGTTAGAACCATTGAATCGACCCTTACTCAAAGATACTCCTATGGGAGGGTATTCGATGATAACACACTGGTTCCAACATTGTGAACACACTCATGGAGGTGATAGTTCTATTTGGGATCTCGTGGTATTGGATTCAAGGGCTTATGAAGCCATTCTTGGTATGGATTGGTTATCCAAGTTCTTTCTCAGATTAACTCTTTTAGGAACAGTTTACGGTGTGTCCTCAGTGATAGAACTAGGTTTTCCTTTTTTAGTGAAATGTAATCCCTAGAAGTGTAGTATTGACTCACACATATGTGGATTCATCTGATATCACATAAGTTGGCTAGCCTCACACTCATTGCAATGGATTATATGAGTCCCCAGTTTCCGGTGGTTGTGGAAGATTTCAAGGATTTCTTTCATGGGGATGCTCTAGGAGTACCTCCCCATAGATAGGTAGAATTATGCATTCATCTATACTTTGGGATCGAACCGATATCTACAACTACATACTAGATGGCTCCCATTGAGCATTGTGAGTGGAGGGTGCTGTTGGAGGACCAACAAGGTAAGGGATTCTTGAGATCCAGTGTTTCAACCTAGGCAGCCCCAGTTTTATTTTCCAATAAGGAATATGAGACCTAGAGGTTATTTTTGGATATTTGGTACTTCAACCAAGTGACAGTGAAGAACAAGTATCCACTCCCTAGAATTGATGACCTCTTCGATCATATGAAAGGAATGATGTGTTTCTCAAAGATCAACCATAGTTGGGTTCATCTTAAGCTATGGGTATGGGATAAGGATTTACCGAAGATGGCTTTAATATGTCATTACCAAAAATATGTGTACATTTTGATGCCATTTTTCAAAAATAATTCCCCAAAAATTTTCATTGGACTCATGAACAGGATCTCCCTGCCTTATATTGACCAGTTCTTTGAGGAATTCATTGATGAAATCTTAGTGTAATCGGTGTCCAAGTAGTAGAATGTGAGACCCTTGAAGAAGGTCTTGGAAATACCTCAAGAGCCACACCTTTATGAGAATCTCGTGAATTTTTATTTCCATATTCGAGTGCTCTAATTTCTAGGACACATCATTTTAGAGGCTGGAAGTGCAGTGGATGCGATGAAGTTAGAGGTAGTACTTTCTTGGGACCCACCCAAGAATGTTACCAAGGAATAGATATTCCTTGGTTTGGATGGGTACTATTGGAGGTTTGTACCCAAATTTTTATATTATCATCACCCTTGACATCATTGACATGAAAGAAAAATCCTCTCTTGTGGCTGAAGAACATTCAGGAGAGTTTTCAGTAGTTGAGGTAGATATTGATGAGAATCCCCATCTTGAGATTTATAGAGGATGGTGTTGAGTATGTGGTGTTATACTATGAATCAGGAACCAATATTTTTTGTGTCATGATATAGGGGAAAGTGGTGATTTCATATGGCTCACATGAGTTGAGACCACACGAGTATAACTGCACAACCCCTGATCTCGAGTTAGTAGCAGTAGTCTCTACATTAAAGATGTGTAAACACGACTTTATGAGTGTGTGTTTTATCGTCTACTCCTACCAAAATAGTCTCAAGAATATCTTATCTTAGGAATATTTGATCTTGAGACAAAGATGATTGCTCGAGTTCTTACAAGACAAATACTTTGAGATAATCTATACTCTTGGGACGAGAAATGTGGCGTCAGATGATCTTAGCAGGATATCGAGTCTGTAGGTATTGAATGAGGCATCAGGGTAGTTTCCCTCATATAATATATCATTTATTGATGGATATAGAGCATCTTACCTCCAGTATATGGTTTTCACCCCTAAACTCTTAGAGAGAGTTAGGGTGGCACTGCTAAGGGATACCGACATTGAGACATTAGGTGATCAGATGTCCATAAGGAATATCCCTAATGGATATTCAAAAGGTGGGGCGTAAAAAGTTATTTTCATAGGATGTATAGTAGTTCTAGTGGGGTTACATGAGGAGGTCATAAATTAGTTTTATACATCCCATTTTTTGGTACATCTCGGTGTGGCGAGGATGTACCAGGACATCCTATGTTAGTTCTAGTGGCAAGGGATAAATAAAGAAATTTTAGAGTTTGTTTCTAGATGTCTCCTTTCTCAACATGTGAAGGCTAAGAACTAGGTACCCATTTGTCTGAGTCCACCACATGATGTTCCATAGTGTAAGTGGGATGGGATATCGATGGAATTCATGATTGGGGTACCACGTATGTCTAGTGATCAAGATACCATCTGTGTGACCATTGACGGAATCATCATATTGGCCCTCTTCCTAGAGATTCAGGAGCAGAGTTAAGTAGAATTATTGGGATGCCTCTATGTGTAGGAGATACTGAGACTCTATTGAGTTACATAGCTGATATTTTCATATAGTGATGATATATTTACATCCCAGTTGTGGAATGGATTTCAGGAGGCGTTTGGGACTCAGTTTATTTTGATCACTTCTTTTCACCCAAAGATGGACAACCATAATGAGTGGACCATTTAGGTTCTAGATGCCATGATAAATACATGAATCCTATATTTTGGCTACATTTTTTAGGATCAACTACCCCTTGTGGAATTTTCATACAATAATATCTACCATTCAATCATTAGTATGGCATCATTCGAGGCCTTGTATGGGCAACCATACAGGTCACCACTTTTCTAGATGGACCCAGGAGAGTCAGAAATCATTTTTTTGGTGTGAGTTCAAGAAACTATAGTGAAGGTGCGGGTCATCCATGAGTAGATAAAGACTGCACAGAGCAGTCAGAAGTCTTATGTTGATTGGTGATGTATGTTATTGGTGTTTGAGGAGGGAGACCATGTGTTTCTTCAGGTCTCTCTTTGACACAGGATACTGAGATTTGGCCAGGGTGGAAATCTATATATGAGGTTCATCGTTCCTTTCTAGATACTACACAGAGTATCAGAGGTTTTGTACCTCTTAGATATACCTCGACTATTAGACTGGGTGCATGATGTCTTCCACATGTCATAGAAAAAGAGGTATGTCCATAACCCATCACTTTTCATTGACTGGGGAGAGTATTGCATTGACGATGTGGAGAATTTTGTGGAGTAACTAATGAATATTGAAGATATATTGGAGATTATCCTTCATGGGAGGTCGATTCATATAGTGTGCATCCATTGGTCGCATGAGAATCATTAAGAGATCATGTGGGAGTGTGATCCCTAGATTCATGCTCAGCACCCTCATATTTTTTTTTGGGTAAATGACCCTTAGTTTTGGATTTTGAGGATGTAAATCCTTAAGGTGGGGTGAATGTAATGAATCATATTTCACCAGTTTTATTTTTATAAATTAATTGAGAAAATTATGATACCAGCCAGTGAGAAAAAGTGTGATTCTAAAGCCAAAGGTTCATAGAAGAATTCTATGAAAAATATTATATTTTTAATATCAAGAAAGCCCTTCATAAAAAATTAGAGTAAATATAAAATGGGTTTGTAGATTTTAAATATGAGGGTATCATTGCATTCAGAGCTGTGGATTTACCCTAGGAATGACCTATCATTTTCTGACATGGGTCTGGTTTGAAAAGTAGTTTTTTAGATGTAATGAGAATAAAAATATTTTTATTTGATGCAGTGATTTATCTTTTTAAATGGATTTTCAAGATTCTAGGTTTATCACCATATCCATATAATTATCTTGATTCAATGGATAGATGTACCTCTGTAGGATCTATCTAATGAACGATAATCAGAAATTGGATAAAAAATCGACGGATCAACACATCCTCAAACTCAGTGGATTGAGGATCAATGAACAATGGTGGTACATCTTTTATCTTCATAAAATATCATCCTAAATTGTTTTAGGATATTTTTTACTTTTCTATTTACCCATTCCTTAATTCTAAGATGAACAAAAACTAATCCACAATCATATTATCCCATGATCGATGATATATTGATTGAGTGATTTGTTTCCACTTTGCAAGATATGACGTAATCATATTTCTAACCCAAATACCTTAGATCTGGATTGTTGGAAAAAAAATTCTAGTCCAACGATCTTGAACATTTTCAGTGGGCATCTCCCCCTCTGTTCTGGTGTTCTTTTCCTTTGGAACGTGTGGTTCTCATCTCAAAATTTCTAGGAGGTTCTGATTGTGTTCATACCCCCAGATTCTAGGCAAACCTAGAGTAGAGGAATTAATAGGTTAGGTCATGTCATGAGGAACCCGGATATTTCTTGACGCCAAATTCCAATCATCGAAGGATCCTCAATGGTCTGGGGAAGGGAACACTAGTGTGTGTCCAGTGCGGTAGTCTTATGGGGCACAACGGTGGTGCCGGTGAGGAGAGGTAGGGGTGGCTAGAGCGGCGGTGGACAGAGGTTACGGCATGCAGTGGTGGGAGACACAGTGGCCAGAGGTAGGTCAAGGCACTGATAGTGACAAGAGAGATGGCAACATGGAGTTCAGATTATAGCCACATGCGATATTGTGGCAATGGAAGGAGGGGCCATGAGGGGGATGCAGTGAGGCGACCACGTAAGCGGTAGTGAGACTACATGGAGACTACAATGTTGAGGCCATTTGGCTGATAGAGATGGTGGGATCACTGCATGGGGTGTCTTTAAGCTGCGCATGGAGCATAGGGTCCCCCAGTCATGGAAAACTTTGTGCGGTGTAGTAGGCTGACCAGCGTGATTGCAGGTCAGACTAGTGGGAGCCAGACTGCTCTAGTGGGCCATGGTCCAATAGGCCCACTGGGTTGGGCCGGTTCATTTTAGATGAATACTAACTGGTTCGGTCTGGGTTAGCCAGACTGGGTTGGGTCCGCCGGTGGGTTGGGTCGGGTCTGGTGGGTTTGATCGGAACGAGACCGGACCCGATTCAGAACTTTTTATGATGATAACCATTACTACAAACTGTGTGTCTATTTCACTAGTAGATTGTTGAATTGGGACCCGTGAAATGATGTGGTCCATTTGAGATACTCCAGGTGTGTTTTTATAGATGTGTGTATATGACATAATGAATTGAGAAGTATGTTCTCCTAGAATGAGTGTGCTACTAGAGGAATCCTATGACTTGTTGTGACTTCAAGAATATCGGTCCTATCAAAACTAAGTGACTTATGAATACTATTCATCTTATCAAGACTATATGCCTCATAATGAATATGTACCATATAGATACTGAGTGTCTTATGTAGACTGTGTGTCTTATCACGACTGGGTGTCTTGTCTAGACTATGTGTCTTATGAAACATGACTAATAATCTTGTTATTCATACTATGGACATATAACTGTATGTGTTTACTATAATATTTATTTATGGTATGCTTAATGTATTTCTTCATGGTATTCTTGGTGGTTTCACGATATTCTAATGAGTATTGATTTACTCACCCATGCACGGGCTTCGACCACACTTTTCATGTCATGTGCAGGCAATCAGTTCATTGATATAGTCCTTGGTAGAGTAGGATGAGGTGGCTTTTAGAGATACCAGACAGTCGAGGTGTAATCCTATGGCTTCATAAAACTGTCTGGTACCTTTCCCTTTAGGTAGTTTTTTCTGTGGATGTGTTCTAGGAACTTCTTCATTAACTTTTACAAATCATTCTTTTAGTGGGATTGTATTCTAGTCTCTTTACCTTCCAATTGTCTATTTTCATACATTATGGTTGGTATCTTAGGGTATGAATTCCTTGTTTACTTAGTGTTTTCAACATTAATCATATGGGATTGCAGATGTGTGTGTGTGTGTGTGTGTGCGTGTGTATAGGTACTTAGGAATACGAATCACACTTGTTATATATGCATACTCGGTGCTAGACACCAGCCCCTGGCTTATTGGAGGTGGCTTTGTTGTAGTCACAACACGGGCCCCTTTAGGATGGGTTGTGATAGTATATATATGTATGAATTTGTGTTTTTAGCATGAATGCTTGTATGCTTATTTGTTTGTGTGTGTTTGTGTGTATGTATGCATGCATGTTTGTATGTATGCATATTTGAAAATATATTATTTGCAAAATATGATTGTATATATAAATAAATATATGACTGTGTGTTTGATCATTTATATGTGTGTGTATTTATATTTTTATATTTATATATTTATACATGTGTGTTCATGTCTATATATTAATACACACAAATATAATTATTAATATATATATACTCATTCACACATAATTATAAATGTATATGTATATTGTAAATGAATATGTATATTATAAATTATATAAATATATAAAATTAAATATGAATGCATATATAATCTGAATTTAAATAATTGGAAGGTTATTGGAGGAACAATACAAAGAAACATACACACACAAACCTTCACATTGGAAGGATAGGTAATAACATCAAAGAGATAACTCAACCAAAATAATAAATGATTAAATATATATTTATCTAATATATTTGGGTATATAAATATATATATATATTGATATATTAATCATTTTTAAGAGAATATAAATATGTATATATAAAATATATTAGTTGTGGTCCCTTTATGAGTGTTAAAATATAGTTGATAAACGATATTCATTTATCAACATTGATTAATAGTTAAATTTATCATAATTAATTAAAACACTAAAAATGATGTAATTTAATCATGAATTTTTAGTGTTGATAAAAGTGAAATTTATCTATAATTTTGTTTAGCATTGATAAATGTACACAATTTATCATTTTTTAATGCTAATAAAAGTTAGCGATGAATATCACAGAATCTATAGTAGTGTTATTATATGGAAATATTGAATTGGTGTAATATAAGTTCTTTTTATGTATTCTTTTGAACACCTATAGTGTTCTTTTATTTAGCTACAAATTGCAGTGCTAATAATGGCCCCACCTGCTTTAATGTCCTATTCATATAACACCACACTACAAAAAACCCAACATATAACCTTTACACAAAAATTATTATTTAATTGAAATAAATTTTACATCCCAAATAATAAAATTACTACATACATTTCAAATAATATTATTTATAATTACATTTACAATTACTGTCCCGAAACATTCAAAAACATTAATGTTTTATCATCTATGGCTCCCATGATTCCCTCTCAAAAAGGTTCATCCATGGTATCAATTGATGAAAAAATCACCTCAACCCGAGAATACAAATTGACCTATATAAGAAAAAAAGATTCATATGTTAGTAATGTTATAAATAAATAAATAAACATTGATATGATAGAATACAATACAAAATGCCGACTATAAATAAAATGACACATTTTGAGTGATGTAAGGATAAATATGCATTTTATTGAGCCGCGGTTAATACTAAAATTTCGAAAATGAGGTATGGATCATTTTCCTAAAGTATCAAGACAATTTGAATGTGTTTTCCTAGCTTTGAGTATGTCAATTATTCTTTTTTACTAAAATTAATGTCAATTTTAAATAAAAGCATGCTTAGATTTATACCAATCACAACATGCATTGGATTGTAGTGTGGTTGATTATTGAATGTCAACAATTACATATGGATCCTTTTCCTAATGTATCAAAACAATCCAAATGTATTTCTTGGTTTTTAGTATGTAACTTGAGTTTTTTTTACTAAATTTTCATTCAAAACTAGAAACACACACTTTGAGTCAAACCAATCACATTGTGTGTTGGTTTGACATGAGAATACTTCTTACACGTCACAAATGAATTATGAATTGTTTTCCTAAATTATGAATACAATATAAGTTTATTTTCATGGTTTTTAGTAAGGGACAAACATTTTGAACTAAAATATCAATTTTAAACTGATAACAGGGACTTTTAGTCAAACAAGTCACACTGTGCATCATATTTAAGTGAGGGTGATTCTTACACATCCTAAATGACATATGGATAGTTTCCTTAAAGTATCAAAACAATATGAGTCCATTTTCTCAGTTTTCAGTAAGTTACATGTTGCTTTTTCTAAAATTAATGTTATTTTAAATAAAAAATCCACACTTGGAGTTATATTGGCCATAGAATGAATTATATTTAGGTGTGGTTGATTCTGACACCTCATTAGTTATTATAGGTCAATTTAATAACGTATCAAAATAATCTAATTTTTTTTTCTCAGTTTGAGTAGCTCATTTTTCTTTTTTTACTAAAATTAATGCTAACTTTAAATAAAAAGATGCACTATGGGTCATATCAGTCACATCACACATAATATTGTGATGTGGATGATTCCTACACATCTAAAATTGCATATGGATTTATTATATATTGTATAAAAACAATATGAATGTTTTTTCTTGGTTTCGAGTTGTTCAGTTGTTCTTTTTACTAAAATGGATGACAATTTTAAATTAAAATATGAACTTGGAGTCATACCAGTCACATTGTGCCTTAGATTTAGGTGAAGATAATTATTAAAAGTCCCAAATGACTTATGGATCATTTTACTAAAGCATTAAAATAATATGAATATGTTTTTTCTTTTTTCAAAACCTCACATGTTCCTTTTTCTAAAATTAATATCAATTTAAAATGAAAAGAAACAGATGGAGTCATATTGGTCACACCATTCATCAAATTTAGGTGATGTCGATTAATACACATCAAATATTACTTAAGGATCATTTTACTTAATTACAAAAAAAATGAATTCATTTTCTCATTTTTATGTAGGTTAGTTGCCTTTTTCACATAAATTGTGGTTAATTTTAAATAAAAAGATTCACTTAGAGTTATCCCTATCAAGAAGTGTATCAGATTGAGGTTAAGATGTTTCCAAAACATCTCAAATGACGTATGGATTGTTTTTATATATTATCTGTATAATTTTATGTTTTTTCATCTATTTTGAGTAGGTTAGTTGTCCTTTTTACTAAAATTGATGTCAATTTTGACTAAAAAGATGCAATTTGTGTCATACCAGTCACACCGAATGTTTTAATGAGGTTTGGATAATTTCTAAATGTCCCAAATGACACATGTATTATTTTTTAATGTATCAAAATAATCAGAATGGGTTTTATCTCTTTTTAGTATGTCACTTGTTTCTTTTGGTAAAATTAATGTCAATTAAAAATAAAAATACACACATGGAGACATATCAGCCACACCATGATTCAGATTAAGGATTAGTTGATTTATAAAAATCAATAAGGACTATTGGATCATTTTCCTAATTTGTCAAAACAATCTAAATGCATTAACACAATTTTTAGTAGGTTAGTTTTATCTTTTACTAAAATCGATGAAAATTTTAAGTAAAAAAGAGGCACTTTGAGTTTTATAGATCACATCGTGCAATGGATTGATGATTTTGTAGTTATTACATGTCCCAAATGACTCATGGATTATTTTCATAACATATTAAAATAATAAAAATTCATTTTCTTAGTTTTCGATATGTCACTAATTCCTTTTGCTTAAATTAATGTCAAATTAAAATTAAAAGACACACATTATGTCATATCGGTCACACTATGCGTCTAATTGAGGAAAATAAAATTTTTACTAGTCTATAATGACTTATTGATCATATAACCAATGATTCAAAATAATCCTAATGTATTTTATCAGTTTTGAGAAGGTTAGTTGTCATTTTTACGAAAATTGATATAATTTTAAAATTAAAAGATAAAGTTTGAGTAATATCAGTCACACCATGTGTCATATTGTGATTTAGATTTTTCTTATATGTCTCAAATGACTTATAGAATGTTTACATAATGTATTAAAATAATATTAATTCATTTGATCAATTTGTTGTAGCTCATTTGACAATTTTACTAATATTTGATGTTATGTTTAAATAAAATGTCATAATTGATTAATATGTGTAACATAATGAAAAATATTGAGTACTAGGTGATTTCTAATGATCTAAAATGACATATGGTCAATTATCCTAAAGTTTCAAAATAATCTAAATCTGTTTTATTGGTTTTCAGAAAGTCACATTTCTTTTTTACTAGAATGTTACAGTAAACTAGAAATGTGTACTTTGACTAATACTTGTCACATTCTATATCAATTTGACTTGAGAAAAACTAAAAAATGTAAAAAATTATTTATGAATCGACTTTCTAAATTTCCAAGACTATATGAGTGTGTTTTTTTTATTTTATTGGGTGGAATATTTTTATATAAAATATCAATTTTAAAATGATAGTGGACACATGGAGTCATATCGATCACACCATACATTTGAATTAGGTGTGCATGATTCATACACATACTAAATGACATATGGATCATTTTTTAAAGTATCAAAATAATATAAATGTGATTTTTTGGTTTTAAGTATGTTTGTTATCTATTTTACTAAAATTATTGTCAAATTTAAATAAAAATAATTACCTGGAGTCATACCGGTCACACTGTGTGTCCCATTGAGATGTCACTGATTTCATTATGTCCAAAAGTCTAAAAAAATAATAACTACCAATGTTACAATTATTATCATTTTCTTTCATTGTTGAACTACCAAAAACATATATTGAGTCATTGTTTTTAGCCAAAACAATATTTATAGTTTTTGAAAACCGAGTAGAAGATAAAGATCTTGTCCCCATTATATCATGAGTAGTCATCACAATGGACACAAGAGCTTCCTCCACTCTTAAGGATTTCAAAAATGTGAATGATTTTTTAGTTAATAACATCAAATCAATATTTTGTTTAAGAAGGTCGAAAATGAACAGAAATGGAATGATTTGTATCCTTTGAATAAGAGAGCATATTAACTCTTGTGTGGATTATTATAGATAGTTGAATGAAAATTACGACTTCTCAAAATATAATTCAAAACAAGAAAATAATTATTAAATAAAAATTATTGGGAAAATACATAAAAATATTAGATAAAGTGATTAAAATATTAATTCATTAAGTAGTATAAACTCACCTTTTCAGGATGTTTGTATACAATCTTATGCCATTTACATATTTCCATTATCTTCGTTACAACCTTAAAGTCCAATATCTCACAGGCATGAGTAACATCAAATAAACCATCCCAACATGAACAATGGAATCCACCTATCTGAGAAAACTATTCTTGAGTGAGTAATACTAAAAAAATATATAAAACATAAATATGAAACAACCCATTAATTGTATGGAAGTTGAATCTTCATACTATTAGTGTAAATAATTCAATTAGGTATAATACATATTCATTTATAATAAAATCTATATCCTCTTGTGAATATGAGTATTTTAGATAATCATAGTAGTACTGGAGAAATATAAATACAGAATTATTAAAAATATTTTAAATGAAATTGTAATTATCTTCACAAATACCTATTCAAGGATGTTAGTTTGTTGATGGAATATGATCCCTCTCATAAATTTACAAACATAATAACCAAAATATTTTCCATTTGATTGTTTCAGCCATTGTAGAAACATTGAGAAAAATAGTTAATTTGTTTTGATATGATTTTGTACAATGAAATGTTATTATATATACATAGATACTTTTCTAGCTGTATAACTTGTTAGGATCATTGTACTTACACTCTATCCTCATTCCTTATTTGTCAACATATTTATACACCACCCAATCATAATTGAATCCTCATTAAAACATAATATAAATTAAATAACTTGAAGTTCAGTTCTAAAATGATGGATGTAGTGTATTTCCAATTGACAAATTTCATCATTTATAGATCATTTTTGGGTATCCGTACATTGAATCTAGTAAATAGATCTTGGTAATTTCCAAAAATACTGTAATGAGCATCCAATGTTTCCTTAATACCCAAAAAAGGAATAAGTACATAAAGAACATATAATACAATTGATATGATTAAATTGTAGCATTATTCCACTGAATCATTGTTTTTAAGAAGATTCTGACAACTGTAAGTTTTCTTTCAAATCATTTGGTTAGATCCACCACTATTTCATTCTTGTTTTTGGATTATACTTTATTTCTCGGAGGTTACTAGAGGAATAAGGCATATAAATTTTTCTCAATGGTAAATCCCTTCAATTAGCATTGATATATACACCAAAAAAAATTTGAAATTTTTTATTCATAATTAACACTGTATATCAGGTTTTGGAAAATCAAATCCTAAAAACATACATCATGTATAAATTTAAAACTAAGCCTCATAGAATTTTGTGTTTGGGGATTTAATTTAAATTTTCAAGATAAATATAGTATGTACCATCTTCTATGTGAATGTCTTTATTCAAAATCTACGACAATACTACTACCACTTTTCTTACTTTGTATCCTCATAAACCTTCAATGTTTGTAAATACAGATATTCGATGGGTTGAGTAAAGGTAATTTCAAATATATTTTTGATTGGTTGGTTGATCAGTAAAATGGATATGAGTTGACATTTAATATGACCCCTTCCCTAGGTCCATCTGTAATAACATTCATCATGTCAGAAGTTTTTCTTCTATTGTTAAAACCTTATCAGGAAAAACAATTTGGAAATGTATATCTCCTTATGATATATGTCTTTACAAGAACTATTCACCATGTTATGAATGTTACAATAGATTTTTCGAACATATGAATGTCCTAGTCATCAAATGGAACAAGTAGTTTTGTGCTCATCCCACAAGATATGCAAATTTCCACTATCACGTGACATTTTGGATGTTGTATGTTGTGTACCCTATCATCTTTGATATGAATATCATATATGTCACTACAAGTAGATGTTTGGTTATTGATAGATATAAATAATATTCATTTTTACCCTAAATTAGATCAGTATAGAAAATGTATTAGTGTCTGTCTGATTGATATTTCATAGAAACAATTATTATAATATTTATTACCTCAACAAACAAATCTACTATAGAGGAATGGCTCACCTCAATGATAGTGGGGATCATCCAACAATGGTTATCCTTGAGCTGTTTATTCTTTTTTATTCACCCCATAATAGATTCTATAAACTCATTATACCATTGATATTGTTCTTCAATGGAAGATAATATTGTATTCATATGTTCAATTTCATTATCTTTATCCCTATTTTGTTTTTCTCTTAAAATATGTTCGGGGTGTCACCACAAAACCTACACCTTTGGTGTGCCCATACTAATAAGGCCACTTCAAGGATACCAATAATATGTGTTCATCTCGTAAATGCTGTGATGATTCCTATGACTAAAGAATATATAAAATATAGTAAAATAATTAAATATTGTTATGTGGTAGATATTTAAAGAGAAAAAATTATTATATCATATTTACACATGTTTCCCACACTTTTTGTGTGTTTTATTCTATTATTATACCATATTTATTTACATGGAGGCCTTTTTTATATCACATTACATATGATGGAAGTGGACTTGGATTTGGATTCGTCAATATATATATAAACAAACGAACATAATTATGTTTTAGTTTCATATCACATAAAATTATTATAAAAGATTCAATAATACGTACTAATTTTTTTTCCTGTGAAGTGTAACCAATACATACTTTTAGGTAGGGGTGTGCTGGTTTTGATGCTCATTCCTTATTATCATAAATCAGTTTCTGTTTCATAATATAAAAATTATCAATCCAAGTGATGAATAAACATATTTTCAAATAATTTAATACCATCCACAATGTACCTGAAAATAAACCTCTACATGATGTCCAGAAAATTCATCCCATGGTTCTTGGGTTGTCAAGTGTGTATACATAAGAGGTTAGTGTGGTTTTATTTTTCCTTTAGAATATTTAGGATTATATATCATTATATTTGTGTGAAATCCTCTATGAATCCTTAAATAATGCATTAATACACATTTCTTATGGTAGCCATGTAAAATAAATGAACTACAAAATGGATGATGAAGAGTATTTCCATGTTTTTAGTTTTATACATTAGTAAAATAAAGAAATGATATCAAAATGTTTCTATAATCTCTTCCCACATCATTGTCATAAGTGTGGTCACACCATAGACCCATGAATCATAATAAATTAGCACATGTTGCTGAGTGATGAAACTAATTTAACTACTGGACATGGAGTTGTTGGGGTTAACATATTGCATGCACAAATTTCATCCAACATCATATTTTTGGCCTTTAAATTTTCCCTTAATTATTTTTTCAATCATTGTAAAACTACAATGCTTCTATTTTTTAGGCATCTTCACTTCTTTATTTCCTACCATTTACTTGGATTTGACATAAAAAAATTATTTTTCCTCTATATCGATAGCACCAAAATGTGAAAAAGATTGTTCTTCCTCTGCACTATGTGTATAAGTAGGTTGGAAGACCTGTTGTTATTTGGAAATGGGAGCACTAGCACATGAAGAAGATAATTTTTCTTATATACTACAAGTTGAATAAGTAGAGAGGAATATTATTCCACAGGATTGGGAGCACCAGCATGTGAAGAATGTCACTATTCATCTTCACTTTGATCATCAGTAGGTTGAGACACCAGTTGTTCCATAGGATTGGTAGCACAAACATGTGTAGAAGTCATTATCTACAGATGTGGTTTGACACCTAATTTACATTACATAAATGCAGTCGAAAACATCTAATATCATGAGATAACATAATGAATATTACAAAAAATTTAACCTGATTATTGAATTCTCATTATTTTAAAAGATGAAGGGATATAATCTCGCTATCAAGTATCCAAATCACTTCATTATGGTCACCTCTGAATTAAAAAACGCTATCTACATTGGGACTGCTCTGAAATTATTGCGATGTCCAAATGAAATAATTATCCTTAGTTGAAATTTAATCTAGACCATTATTCATTCTGGTCGACAATAGAACAATAGACCATGATCAGTTTTTGGGATCTTGAACATAAAATACATGAACTACCTATGATTCCATTGTAAATGGTTCATCTTTGTACCCATACTTACTAATATCCACTTTCATGAATCCCAATTCATCTATTTCGACATCACTCATATTATCATCCCACTTTTATTGAAAAATTTCCACTTCTAATATTTTATAATATACCACCCATATTTGTTTGATGATACAAAATTATGGCATATTCACCTAAATTATATTTTTCCATTAATACCAAGAAACATGCATTGATTTATCTATAAGTGAAACTCTACTATTTTTAATGGTATTTTCTTCATCATGTTAACTTGTAAAGAATGTATTACCCTTAATTACAAAATCATCTTATGATAATGCATACGCATTTGGTTCTCTATATAGCCATAAATGTTTTTCTAAAAATGAATATATTTTTTCATCTGAATCATTAAAAATATAGTGTAAAACTATCTTATAAACTATCAATTATGTGTATTTGATAACCAACTTTCATCAAATTATAAATTCAAATTCCTATGAATTTCTCTTTGTATTCCAACATATGGGGAAATATATGAACTATTATGAAAAACATAAAGGTATTCCTACTCCTGATGTACTATATTTATTTTGAAAACATATATTCTAGAAATTTCGTAACACCTAAGTAACCCATTGTGAAAATATTTCTGTAGACCAATGACTTCCTCATCAGACTAGTAGTCAGTATAGAATTCAATAACTTCCACAAAAATATATCACTCTACAATACAACGCATTTTATGACATTGATTTTTGACACACACTTTCAAAATCAACATATACAGTTCAATATGGTACATCCATCTATTGTGTATAGGACCACATGGTCGAATCTCTCTCAGCAAGTGAACCATTAGGTAAATCATCATATCAAATAATTATATCCGGAAGAACATTTCCAATTCACATAAAATGACAACAATTTAACTGTCCATTGTATGAAATTTCAGAGGGTATATAACATTTATACATATATCTTTGAAAAGGAAACAAGGATTGGTTAATCCTCGATGGATATTCTAGGAAAGAAATAGGAAGTATATCTTGCATCAAAACATAGATGTCATGTGATATCAGACCCTTTAAAATTATTTATATCATTAACATAATATTCTTTATATTCTATTATTACACCTATGAAACCATTAACTAATTCAAAAATTTATAAAATTGATATATCTTGTTACAATAAAGAGTGTAAGCTGTTGGAGGAAGAAGAGTTCATTTTTCACCCTTCACTAGCACCAACTCTTTCCATAATCCCATGTAAACAATGTCTAAACTAGCCTTAATTCCAACCTTTGTTTTTATGGGGCAATATAATAATGTTCCAATTACACTATAATAATAATATTTTTCAACATTAATGACATCAAGAAGATGTATGACGTACAAAAAAATCTGGTATGAAAATTCAAAAACAATTGTTCTCTTTTTCTAATCAATTTTCATAAGTTTTTTCAAAAATGGATTACCAAAATAAATGTCCAAAACTTTTACTTTCTCAAAATTATTGATCACCTATTAGTGGATATGGTGTTGTATGTTCTTATAAATATCAAATAAATAATATCATCAAAGGTTGGTACATATGCCTTCGGGGTAGAAATCAATGATGTCTTTGAAACACATTCTTTGATGAACGTTTCAACTGAATTTAGTGTGTAAATTTTTTGAAAAAAGGAAACCCTTGAGTTACTTTAATTCTATATCCTAAAAAAATTCATAACACATACAGAAATTTATCATCCCATACAACCTGGATCTCGATCAATGGATACAAATAATCATCAATATCAATACCCAGTTGTATTGGTCCTGATATAAGCATAGATATTGTGATTTATTTTACATTGATGCTTATACATGGTGGAAATATAATATTTACCAAAAAAACTATCCATGTACAATGAGTTCATCATTAAAATCCAAAAGGATTCACCCCATCAGTAGATAACGTAAGATGATGGTTTCTCAACTCATTTCCATGTTCAAGATACCCATGATCAATTTTCATTATTTGAGGATAATCTTCTAGGTACCATAGTTTCCCATCCTTATTTCTTGTATCTATGTGCCATATAAATTTCCATGCAGTATCTTCACATAAATATACGTTCTTAATACTTGGAATGATTCGAATGTAACATAAAAATTTTGTACGACCAAATTTTTCATTCTTGTATAAAAAATCACCACACGTATGGAATTATTTTACTGATTTGTGGTCCTTACAAAATAGTATGCAGTCATTTGGGAATACATGTATTATTTTAATGATCACACCCATAGATAATATCATTCATTTAGCATTGTATGTTTGTTAAGGGAGATCGTTATCTACTAGGAGCATATAATTCAAGAGAGAATGTAGTTTAGTAAAATTGATGTCACTCCATCTGTTTCCTAGTTTAAAATTATAAAATTTTATTATTGCTGACAGTGTTGTGTATTTAGTGAAACCAACATATAGTTGATAATTTCCAGTACTCTTTAACTACTCATACAATTTCACATAATCATGAAGATAATCTTCAATTTTCCTAGTTATTTCTTCAATATGATCTTCATCATCATTCACATCTATAATCACATCCTCAATATGGTATTATTCATTTTCTATACTTGTAATAATATCTGACAATCCATAAACCATAGTGCTATCCTAGCTACCAGATACACGCTCCTTTCCCCAGGTTTATTCCAATATTTATATCTTCTATCTATTATATGAAAAATCATGTGTTTCGGCAACTCCTGTGGACTAATTAATCAGGAATAACAACAACGTAAATAATAAAAAAGTTATTCATGATGGGTCATATACATTATCTTTTCCAAACATGATGAACTATTTCACTACATCTTCATACTCTTTTGTCATATGATTGGCATCCATCCATTATTTATTCAATTCAATCATAATTGATTCAGTAATATTAATATTTAAAAAAATAAGTAAACTAAAGATGTTCAATAAAATATGGATCTCATGAATTTATTGAATGAACATGGAAATATTGAAAAATGGTTTATTATCCCATCTGATCAAAAACAAAAACATATTTAATGTTATTTATAAATACAACTATTGAACGTAATAATTGAAAATAAATTTAAAGATATATCATTTGAAAACCCATTAAATAATTTAAAATACATCTATTGAATATAATAATAGTTTTACAAGAAAAAAATATTATAATTCTTAAAACAATAATCTGTACCTTTGAGAAAATTAGGGTCGTTACATGAGACCCAAGGAATTTAATATAATGATGTGAGTTAATGTTTTTAATGAAAAAGGTGACTAAATTTAAAATTTCCCATGTAAACTGAAATTTGAAATTAAATAAATGGGTTTTATATTGAATTCTAAATGGATAGAAATACTTCTCTAACTCTAATATAAAGTAAAAGTAGAATTTTGATGACTCTGAAAAAATATAGGGAAATATTATATTTTTGAAATTTGGGATATAAACTAAAAATTTTTAATGGGGTACATTATTTAAAATCACAAGGAAAATGTTTTTTATGAAAAAATGTATGATACAAAGGTATTTTTAAAAAATAACTTAGAAAATTCCCAAATTAAAATATAAATAACCAATTCGAGAGGTTAGAACTTTTCCAACCAACGTTTTATAGCCATATTGAACCAGGGTTACCACCTTTTTCACCAAGTTTACCACATGTTCTCATTTTAGCAATTATCATAGGAAATATATTTTCCAATTATGTGGTAATAGTTTTACTTATGTCTCCCATAATGATTCCTCCTATAACTCGTCCCTCATTGCCCTAAGGAATTCTTACCATAGTGTCCACATGAAACTTCTTTCACATTCTCAGTAGTGTTTGACTGCATAAGTTCTTATTTTCAACCTATGGAGATGAAGAACATACTTCAAGCCTTATGAAAAGTCCACTTTAGTGAAGTGAAATGTAACTAACTACCCACCCAAATGAAAAACTGAACATTTACCTAAATCAAAACCATCTATCAATGATATGAAATCCATTAAGAATTCTTATTTTTTATCATAATGAATCAAGGGTTCCACTAACTCAAAATCACCCCTATACTAACTAAGCCTTCCAAACTAATGACTAAAAATAACTAATTTAAAATATTTACAATAAGATTATGTAATACACGATCAATTTGTTGAAGCATAAACAATTATTGGAGCACTTCCCCAAAAAAATCTAATGAATTCGCATCCGCACATCTATCTCATTAACAAACCCAAATAACATAAATGTTTAACATTTTATGGGATTAGAGTTCATGTGTATGGGATGTGAGGTTTTAAACATAAATACAAGCGAGTCCAAGAATGAGGTGGTGATTTCGAGAATCACAGATCCATGGTAGTATGATAGAAGGGTTTTTACTAAGAGATTTAAGTGGTTGTTATAGTGCTCGACATTTGGTGTGGTCGTTAGGTGTCATTTCTTCCTACATTCAAACCTGTATAGAATATATAATGAATCACAAACCCAACCAAAAACTAATTTTTATTATAGGAAATATGATTGATGAGGTTAAATCCACAAGTACTAGTGATAACACTCGAATATAAAAATTAAGACTATAAACTTTGATGATTCAAACTAAATCAACTTCAATTTGAAAGAGTTAGGAATGGTGATTTCGTTAATAGGAAGATTAAAATAGTGCTGGAAGTTATAAATCCATAAGGTTCGTGATGTATAAAAACATAAAATAATGTATTTATAGAACATGTTGTTGTCAAAATATGGTTTAATTCCCTTTTTCATTGTAATTACTCTCTATCCTCAAAACTTCTTGTTTCTAATGGTGAAAACCCAATCATATTATGAAAATAGGTGACACAAAACCATGTTTAAATAGAAACATAATCTAATCCAATGTACATGGTGTAATAAAACACCCTTATACACACACGAAAATGATATATCTAAGAGTAAAGATATTGGACATGCTTAACAGAAAAATTTAAATAAATCACCCTCTCTTTCCCACAATTACAATGGTCAGGAAAAAAAATAAGGAACAGGTCACATTAACAATCAAGTGTATGAAAACAAAAAGAATTGAAATAAAAATTTGAAATTATTTTCTCCATACAATTACACTTTATCACACATTCCACAAGAAAAAAGAAAATCACTGTCTCAAGATAGTCATGAGAGGGTGATGAATATAAGAAAATTAAAACAAAATGTTGGTGTCTGTAGAGCATGTCTCTTTGAGTTCCAAAGAGTTGTAGGCATGGGGAAATGTTATAGGGAGTGTCAGTGTGTGAGGACAAGGGTTTGAGTGAGAGAGAGTGTGTTGAGGATAAGGATGTGAGGGAGAGATAATGAATGGTAAGGGGAGGATACCTTTGATTGTAGGGGGTTCAATGGTCGTTGTAGGGTTCGATGGCTATGGATTCTGTAGTCAGAACCAAAACTGACTGAGTTGGGGTTTAAAGTATTAGAGGCGGGGTTCTATGAATGCTTGAATGTGTGATATAAATAGATTTTTTTGTTTGTTTTTATAAAATCAAGAAAGAATAATCTTAGCGATTTTCAAAAGGTGGTGATAATGGTAAATTTTATCAGTTCTAAAATATAAGGCACTGATAAAATGTATCATAATTAGATAGAAAATTTCAGCACTAATAAAGAATAGTATTATCAGCCATTTTTTATAATATATAATTGGTTAAAGAATTAATTATCAATAAATATTTTTTATTTATATTTATAATAATAAACATATAAATTGATTTAAATAATTATAAAATTATAATAACAATATTAATTATATATATAGTTATATTTAATAAATATATTGAATATATATTTATAAAATTATAAATACAATAAAATAATTAGTAATTAAAAATTAGTTATATAATTATATATTTATTTAAATAATTATAAATATAATAAATATATTTACTATAATTTTATATTTATTGAAATGAATATAAATTTATTTTTATATATTATATTTTTTTGGATGTACAATTATAGTTAAGGACACACATACTGCACACACATAGGCCGGAAAGGCAGGTCATAGCCCCCTAAGGGATAAGCTACCCAATTAGTTACTTTATTACATTTATTATTTGTATAACCTGAGGCTCATTGGGAAAGATTCCCATCACATGGAAAGTAGGCCCGCCAATCTGCCCGAATACCCTACCCCATGGTCTCATTAACTTCAGTGGATTTTTTCCCTTTGAACCATAGTCCTATGGCTGACTCCACCTTGTCTTCCTCACAGACACTAATGCTTGAAATCATATCAACCTAGTGTAGTCACTGATCCCACCCCATAATCTCTTGTAGACGCCAATACTCGAGCAGAACAACCCTCACACTCGTGATCCACCCTTTCCCATTGGGGGTTTTACTCCACCAATCATCACATCTAGTTGCTCAAGCCTACTACCTTCCATCTCATTGCACCGTTGCCTGCCAGTCACCACTCATGCATACCCACAAACTCCATATCATATTTACCCTACACTGTAGGAGATCTACATCCACACTTTTATTCCTATTGTACCAATGCTGATGTCATTTTATGCCTACCAAAAATATATTTATTATAATTTTATAATTATTTAAATAAATAAATATTTATTTATACTCAAATGTTTATGTACAGAGGTGAACCTTCTCCAAAAAAAGTATTAAAAAATTAATGTTGAAAGAAGGATGAAGGAAATATGAATAGGTTAAATAAAAGAAAAACTATCATCCAAAAGGAAAAAAAAACAGGAAGAGGAACAATATCTTATTCTTGATCATCATCAGCAGTTTCCCACTCAGACTGTGAGTTGTACTATTTGAAGAGAACATATTATTTTTTTCTATTCCCACTTCAATGTGACATATAAACCATACCCTTGACCATGTCCATGGATATATCTCCCTCGGGTTTTAATCCACCAGTTGAGCCTTACAATTGACACCACCATGCCCTCTTCCATGATTTTTTGGAAGACATCCTCTTCTCCAATTCCAGGCTGGCTTCCAAGTCCCTTCAGCTTCATCTTCTCCATCCTAAAACGTGTCATGTTTCATTGGACTCTGCTTTACCACAACCAAATCAATCACATTCAAGGTATCCGACTACACAAGATTTTGCATGTTTTTTATGCCCATACATCCATGATAGGCTTGAAATTGGATTTATGTTGGAAAAAATATTTTGTGTACCCTCTAGAGTAGGACCACCATAGGTGTCAGGATCAAATGTCTTCACATCATATGTCTCAAGCGCTCCAAAAAATTGGATGTTTCCCCTTGCCGCTCATGATTATACAAATTCATCATGTAATTTCGGTTATTATTTTAAACCAGGACTTGCCCAACCTCCTTAATACCAGACACTAATGGATCTAATCATTTCTTCTCCTTACAACTTATTATAGCACTAGATTTCTCCTACATACCCTGCTCTCTAGCCACATGTTGTGCATCAACTTCCCAGACATCCTAATCATCCAAGGGATTAGTCTAAATGAATTATACGGGATCAATAGGATCCCCCAACTATATGTCTGGAACCATTATTTCCTCCTCAGAAGCAATATCAAACTAGCTCCTCTTGATGTCAGAACATTGATTGGAAGGTTGATGTGGATTAAAGATGAACAAGAATTTGTTTCATCTATTTTAATTCCATCATCATATAGTTGGAGTCCATATATAATGGTCCTACATCCATAAATTTGTTCATATGATATATCAACTTTTTGTTTATCTATTGAGAAACCAACAAAATATGGAGTAGTAAGAAGATCACCTGACATAGAAGCAAAAGGAAAGTCACTAATTATTGGTTATCTATTGAGCCCCCTATAGCCTTAGAAGTAGAAAGTTGTTCACCTTATTGAGTAGCAATAGGCAAGGCATTAACCAACTAACCATCAATAACTTGACTGACAACTCAGTCATTTAACACCTATGTTATAACACCCATCATTTTATCATCATGAACACTGAATTTGTGACATGATTTCTTGTAATGGATATGATAAGAAAAGAATTTGTAGAAAACTAATCT
Source organism: Viscum album (assembly GCA_963277665.1). Classification (NCBI taxonomy): domain Eukaryota; kingdom Viridiplantae; phylum Streptophyta; class Magnoliopsida; order Santalales; family Viscaceae; genus Viscum; species Viscum album. The sequence goes on along the minus strand of OY728136.1, from coordinate 1,718,922,486 downwards.
CTTATAGGGAATCATCATGTCCAAAAAAAATTCATTCCACAAAAGAAAATTGAGTTCTCACATTGACAATCTTCAAATCCAACTCATTGTCTTTAGTTGATGGAAAGACACGACCAACCAGAGTATTGACCAGATCAACATTGACAAAAAATGAGTGATGTTACCAAATTAGACAACCTCAGTTTCCATAACCAACATGATTGGCACCCCAATCAGCAAAGCTATGTCATAATGTATTTTGGGGTTCCAAAGGACCCAATTAAATCTGTTGAATCAAACCCATTATTGAAAATTAGAACAAATTACATCCATCAGGTAGAAGCTTTTACCCTATTAATAAATTTGAAGAAGAACAGCCTTCAAGGAGATCGAAAAAAATCCCCATGCTCATGTCTTAAAATCATCAGAATGTAAAGGAAGATGGATGAACCCAATCCTAAGAGAAACACATTTCCAACTCATAAAACCTGATATTGTAGAAGGTTTCTCAATCATTTTACCAATTTTCATCAATTTGGATCCCCTATGTAGAATAAATCTACCGAAAATAAAATGATCACCGATTTCTAATATCTTAGAGATCAATGTCGGATCATCCTACACTTGATCAACACTTACTTTCCTTCAGATGGAGCATGGGGAAAACCCTTTATTTAGAATTATAATTTTAAATATTTTTATATTTTATAAATATTTGTATATATTTATAAATATATTTATATAGTTATATATATTTATAAAATTTTAAATATAATGAATATATTTATTATAATTTTATGATAACACACACACACACATATATATAATTATAAATATAAATAGATATATTTATAAATATTTATATATATTTATAATAATATTTATAAATTTATAATGAATTTATTTAATGTAAAATTAAAATTAATTAAATATATAAATATATATATATATATAGTTATAATTATATTTCAAAAGTATTTATATATAATTAAAAATTTATAATTATAAATATAATAAATATATTTATTATTAGAATATATTTATTATAATTTTATAAGTATTTGTAAGAACATAATATGTTCATGAGTATAACTTGAATGAATCATACAGGTGTTAATGTATAAATTAACATATTCATAACAATGAATGCATAAAATATACATGCGTACATCATCATAATATATATTAATCTAAACATTTGGGACATAACAACTCAAAATCACATCAACAAGTAAACATATTATAATATATTGTCTATTATAGTAACACATCAATGTACATACATAAATAACACCAATAATATCCATAAACATCATCATTATCTCACGATATATATATAGACCAAATTCACTAGGGACATGTAATTTTTAATATATATATATATATGAATTTATAATTATAAATAAATATATTTAAAAAGTATTTATACATAATTACCAATATAATAAATATATTTTTAATGTTTAATTTTTTTTATAATTTTACAATTATTTTACTATATATATATATTAATCATTTAAAAACATTTTTAAAACAATATATATATGTGTGTGTGAATTATTATAAAACATATACAAATATATCATTATTATATTAATTTTAAACATGGGTTATTTAATTAATGTATATAAAAAACATTATTTTTTAATGTAAATATAATAATTTTATATATATTAATAATATTATATTATAAAAATCCATTTCTAGTGCTAATAATGGAACTAATAAATATAATTTTTTTCATTGAAAAAAAACTGATAAAGGGTACACCCCTATCAGCATTTTATTAGGGCCCATAAAAGTAACTTTTATCAGTGCTTTTAGATATCGCATATAAAGGTGAGTCTTTTATCCGCACTTTCTACTTAGTGTTGATAAAATTTAGTGCATCCCTTACTCAAATCTATGACAGTGACATAATGATAAATTCTATTTTGTATAATTACATTTACAGTTATTATCCATAAATAATTTAAGACATTAATGTTTGTTTTTAGAACCTGTGACCCCTCTTAAATAGGCCCACCAATGGTATATGTTGCCAAAAAATCATCTATACAAGAGTAAAAGAATCTAAAAATAAATGAAAAAAAATCTTATGTTAGAAATATTATAAATAAATAAATTAAAATTTAACATGATTGAATACATTAAAATTTTCAACTTTAAATAAAAATACAAAATTGGTGTTATACTAGTCATACTATTTGTTGTATTTAGGGGAAGTTGATTCCAACACATCCAAAATGAGGTATAGACTGTTGTCCTAAAGTATCAAAACAATTCAAATTAATTGTCTTAGTTTAGAGCCTGTCACTTATTATTTTTAATGAAATTAATACATATTTAAAATAAAGACACATTTAGAGTAATAAATATCACATCGTGTGGCGGATTGAGGTGATACTACTATATAAATGTCAAAAATGACATATTATTGTCAAAAATTATCCTGATAATTGGAGTGTGTATTCTTGGTTTTCAGTGAGTGACACACCTTTTCAACTGAAATGTCAATTCTAAACTAATAATGAGATTTTTGAGTCACACTGACCACACTGTGCATCTAATTGAGGTTTCGGTTATTAATACACATTAAAAATGACTCATGAAACATTTTCAAAATTAACAAAACAATTTTAATCCATTTTTTTCAGTTTTTATTACATCACATGTTCCATTTTCTAAAGTTAATGTCAATTTAGAATAAAAATAAGCACTTTGAGTAATAACAATCACATCATGTAAAAACTTTAGTTGATATTTATTCTTACAAATCCTAAATGACTCAGAAATCATTAACATAAGGTATCAAGACAATCTAAATTTGTTTTCTTTGTTATTAGTAGACCACATGTCCCTTTTTCGAAAATTGATATCAATTTTATATAAAAAGATTTTGTTGCTGTCATATCAGTAACACGGTGCATCACATTCAGTTAAATATTATTTCTACACGTCTTAAATGACTAATGGATCATTATAATAAAGTATCAATACAATAAGAATGTGTTTTCTCCAATTTTAGTAGGCCAATTATCCTTTTTACAAATTTTTTTGAAAATATTAAAAAAAAAGATGCGCTTGGAATCATATCAGTCACACCATTCCTCCGGTTGAGGTCTATATGATTCTTATATGTCCCAAATGATTCATGGATCATTTACCTAATGAATAGAAATTATCTGAATGGGTTTACATAATTTTCAATATGTCAGTTGTTCGTTTTTACTAAAATTGATGACAATTTTATATAAAAAGACACACTTGGAGTCATAAAAGTCACACCTTGCATCTGATTGAGGTGCTACTAATCCCTACTTGTCCCAAATGAATCATGTGACCTATTCTTAAATTATTAAAACAATATTAATTCATTTTCTTAGTGTTCAGTAAATTACATTAATTTTTTACTAATGTTTTATTTTAAATAGAAAATTCCCACTTTGACTCAAACTGATCACAGTGTGTATCAGTCTGACATGAGACCAATTATTTAATGCAATAAATAATTTATGAATTTATTTCCTAAATTACTAAGATAATACAAGTAGGTTATCTTAGTTTTTAGTTAGTGAAACATTGGGACCTAAAATATCAATTTTAAACTAATTACGAACACCTTTAGACTTACTTATCACACTATGAATCAAAATAAAGGTAAACTAATTAGTAAAATTCCAAAATTTATTATATGTAATTTTACTCTTATTTAAAAATAATATAAAGGTGTTTGTTCAGTTGTGAGTATGTTAGTGATCTATTTTTCGAAAATTAAGGTCACTTTTAAATAATAAGATGCACCAGGAGCTCTACTAATCACACTATGTCTCGGATTGAGGTGACATAGATTCATACACATCCCAATGTCTCAATAAAATCCACAAATTCTATAAAAGTCACATCTTCATGCTATTTGTGTACATTCTTTCCTTAGGTACATTTCCCATTTGTTTATAAGAAAATCTATATCATCTTGTGAATATAAGTCTGTTTATAGTCATAGTAGTACTTGAAAAATATTAATACAAAATGGATTATTAAATAATTTAAATGAATGATTAATTGTATTTGAAAATACCTCTTTAGTGATGATATTCAGTTGATGGAATATGATCTCTATCACAAATCATAAAACATAATACCAACAATCTTTTCTAGTTTTTTGTTTCATACCCTATACAAACATTGATAAAAATAATTAATTCGTTTTGATATGTGTTTTCGGATAGTGAAATATTATTATATATTCCCTAATATGGATCTAGTTTTAGAACTTGTTAAGATCCTTATTCTTATCCATTGCCATTATTCCTTATTTTTTGATGATATTGATATATCACCCAATCATAAAACAATCCTCATTAAAATATAATCTAAATTATATAACTTGATGGTTATTTATAAAACATTGTATATATGTATTACATTTTGAAATATGATATCATGTGTGGTCAATTTATTTGGTATCCATGTAGTGAATCAAGTAAACAAATATTTGGAGTATCCAAATTAACTTCATTGAGCATCCAATATCGCCTAAAAACAAAAAAAAAGAATAAGTAATGAATGAAATGAAAATATATCTGATATAATTAAGTTGTAGATGAATCCCCTGTATTGTTTGTTTTAAGAATAAATTTTTGTTTGTAAGTTTGTATTCAAATTATTTGACTAGGTCTTCCACTATTTCATCTATTTTTGATTGGATTCTAATTTTTTATTGTTCTGTAGAGGTGGTTTGAGGGATAATGATTTCAAATAAATTCTTAAGGAAATTACTTAAATTGTTTTTGATATAATCCCCTTACAGATATATGAAATGAATTTACTCCTAATTAACATAGTATATCAACTTTTGCAAAAACAAATCATTAAATCATACATCATGTATAAATTTACAACTGAGGCTCCAATCAATTCATACTTGAGGATTTCATTTACATTATCAACACAAATATATTCCCCATATTCCATTGTGACCATATTTTCTTCAAAATAAACCATGTGACTACTACCATTTTGTAACTTTGTATCCCCATGAACCGTTAATTTTATTAAATGCATATATTGAATGGATGGGGTAAATGTTCTTTTAGTATATATTTTCAATCAATTATTCGATCCTTTTGATGGTTTTCAGTCTGGAAATCATTTCAAACCAATCCATTTGTCATTTTATAATAACATTCATTAGTTTGGAACTTCTTTCATTAATTCATAATGATTTACATTGAAAAATAAATTGGAAATGAATACCTCGTTAATGATATTTTTTTACAAGATGTGATGGAATTGTGTTGAATGTTCTAATAGATCGGTCAACCATATGAATGTATTCTTCATTATGTGGAATAGATAGCTCGGAGCTCAGCTCATGTGCAACACTTGTCACCACTCTCACAGACCTATTGGAAGTGGTCTATTGTATTTCCTGTCATATTGGATATTGAACACCATAAACCTCAATACAAGTCGGTGGGTGGTTGTTGATAGATATAAATCATAGCCATTTTCACCCTTTATAATATCACTAGAGGAATGTTATTAGTGGTTGTCATATTCGCATTTCATAGAATTAATTATCATAAAATTAATTACCTAAACAAAGGTAGCTATTTGAATGGAATGGATCACCTCAATGATAGACGGGGTGGGTGGTGATCTTCACTTAATGTTTGTTCTTAGGTTCTTTTATCTCCTATATTCCCCCTATAATAGTTTCTAGAAACTCAGTATTCCATTACAATTTTTCTTCAGGGGTATTCAATCATTATTTCATCACTTTTATTTTTACACTTTTAACATCCCCTTATTTTTTTCACAAAATAAGTTTGGGGTGTCCCCCAAAAACACACACCACTAAAGAGGCCAAACTTTTCTGGACTATTCAAAATAGTAGGTATTTATCTGTTATGGGTGTTGATTATTTCATGAAATATTTGAGATAAAAAATTCAGGAAAACTAGTAATCATTGTGAAGAAAAAGCGATTGAATGAAAAAAAATTATTAGGTCATACATACACATGTTTCCCTCAAATTTTCTTTATTTTATTCTATTAGTATCCCATATTTATTTACATGTTCCTCCTTCCTTAGCATATGGTGTGGGATGGAAGTGTCTTTAGATTTGGATTCATAAATATGTATATAAATAGAGGAAAATAATTATGTTGTAGTTTCATGTCATATACAAGTATTACAGTAGATTTCAAATACATAGCAATATTTTTTAGTAGAAGTCACTAAAAAATAATTAGTTTTTTCCAATATGGGTAAATCTATTTGTAAAAGATAATTTTCTATCGGTAAAATGTTTTACTAAGAAAATATGTCCTGTCACTAAATTGTTGGAAAAATCTCTGTCACTAAATCTTATTGTGACAGATAAAATTGTTTTGTGGAAAGTATAATAATACCAAAATATAATATATATATATGTGTGTGTGTGTGTGTGTGTGATGGTTAAAATTTTTAGCAAGAGATTCATACAAAAATTATATCTGTTAATAATATTATTACCAACATTTATCCTTCCATCGGTAATATAATATACATTATTAGAAGAAATACCAACAATTAATATATATTTGTAATTTATTTTTCAAATAAAATATTATGCATGGGTATTAAAATAATTGTGGGTAAAATGTTATATTATATTTATTAATATAAAAATATATAATATATTTTCTATATAAATATTTAAAAGTTAATATATATGAAAATAAAATAACTAAATCTTTATTTGAATATCCATGTTCAAATACAATTTCAAAACATGTTCTTATCATATATCAAATGTCACAGTCAATACCCGGGTTCACACTGGCGAAGGGATCCATGTAGGTCTCCCTTCAAACAAATCCATTTTATTTCACATATACATATGGGTGAAAGTTGAGATTTTGGATATGGTCATCACTGTCGTGGTTCACCAAGTAGATCATTTTCGGAATTTTTGTTGTCCGTATCCTTTCTTACACTTGTGGATAGAAACGGATGACTGTGAGATGGTTGTCAACAGTTCACCACAAATGTAAGAATTTACTCATTCATACACTTGTGCATAGAAGTAATTCATACCCTATCTCACACTAGAAAAAAAGAATAAAAATCATAAAATATTTTAAACTAGATTTTATTCCAAATAATTAATATAGAAATTTTTAATAGGTTCTACAAGTAAGTTATGAATAACTAAAATATTAACAAGATCTCTACACAACTGTTGATCAATGTAGTCTAGTTTATGGTTTTAATACATTTTAAATGTTGTATTTATATCATGGTGACAAATGATACATGTGGCGATGAAACAACTACCTATATTAATTTCGGTGAGATGACCATAGAAGCCTCCACCATACATCACATGTGATGTGGCTAACATTGATAGTGACCTCAGGATAGTCTAGAAACCCTAGTCCCCTAGCATTCAATCCATCTCCAACATTAGGTACACCAGGCTACACCTACAGTAAAAAAACTCAATCACTCCAACTCTCCAAATTAGTTGAAATAAAGACTATGTTTGGTTTTGGAAAATGTTTAATAGAGAATCACATTGAAGAACCGATAAATTGATCAATCAAATGATCCTAGAAATTAAAAGTAGAAAATATAAGAATGTTTCTTGAAAAGCCATGAAATTGACACAAATAAGTGGAAATCTATAAAATGTAGACTACAAAACTATATTGTCCTCACTAACCCTCCAAAAAAATCCCAAAATGGTCACTATGTTATTGTAGTAATGATGCAGCATTTAGTGGACCTAACATGGTGGTTGGTTCTCCACTCAATGTTAACCAACCACAAAAGCATCAATATCTAGAATCCCTACACTTCACACAAGCTATCATATGCTGTAGTGGATCTGAATATTCATAACATCATCATCCCATTTATTGCAGTGGAATGCCATTTAGGTATGAAGTTGCACCAGCCACGAGCTCCCTCTAATTTAGACACCCACCATAACAAGAACCCTTTTGAGCATCCAAACATTGGCCTTCACATAAGAGGATTCATCTATACACATGATATAAACATAATATTACATGATATGATCAACAAGAAGATTATCAAACCAATGACCAGAAAGTGTAGATATAACCAGTGACCACAAAACCCTCCATAAGGCATGGCATAAAAATAACCAGTGGTTATAAAAATGGAAAAATAACCAGAAGAACCAATTACCACATCCAAAAAATAACCAGTGACCTTGAAAAGAAGATAACTAGTGACCACAACAATAGAAAACCCATATCAACTAGAACATAAAATAACATCACATGATAAAACATAAAAATGAGATTATCAATAATGTGGCTACAAAATATTGATAATGATAATACATTCAATTGACAGCGACACGAAACTCAAAATTCTAAAATCTCTGTAGATTAGTTTTAATTTCTCAATCAACTTACAATACTTTTAATTATCATCCCAATGAAGTAACATCAATAAATTATTTGAGGATAAATCATTATTTATAGTATCAATAGCATTTTCATAGTCCATTTAGTGAATTGATTCTCTAGTTCTCTTTTAATGGGACAGTTAACAAAAAATTTCATTATTAAAAAACAAGTTTATTAAATCATGGACCCAAACATTTAGAGGAAAACATAGTGACAAACCTTAATAATTTTTTTTATGATTATATTATTTCCATATCTTTGGGCCAAATTCTCAAAATGTAGCCTTGTGGCCTCAAAACGAAGGAAATTCCTTAGTACATGGAATAAAAAAAACATAAATAAAAAATCAAAGTGAATTGGAAAATTAAAAATACCATATTAATGGAAAATTCCATAAAAATAATATCAGGATCAATATTACTTTTTGATGACTCCGATGATTAGAAATTATGAATTAAACCCCGATTCTGGACAAACAGAACATATTTTAAAATGGAATCCTTTAGACATATCTTCTAACACAAATTGTTCTTTCTCATAATAATTAACTACATGACCCATTTCATTGTCACCTCATTTTATGTATCTGTAAAAACATAAATAAATTTATAGAAGGATAACTATAAACATCAAACAGAACAGACAAGAGAAAAGAAAAATATATCAAACACTGAATAATTGGAAACATCCTCTGAAAAAAATTATACATTCTATAAGATGGGGTTAGAAAAAAAATTGATCTTCAACAAACTCATACTTTTTTATCTTATATAAAGTCATGTACAGATCCCAAACCCATGTAGGCATGCACACATAAAAAACATAAAACAACTAACATGTAACAATTCAACCTGGTGCCAACAAAATGAAGAGAACATCTAGATATTAGATTTTAACCCGATATCCCTTCCTTATATTGAGATATTCACCTATATTAGAAGAGAATATCAATTAATCTCATAATGATTAATTATTTAATTTCACAAAATATTTATATGTGAATACGCTATCTGAAATTAAATTTGGAATTAGGAATTTTATGATGCCTAATGGCCCATATTTCATTTTTTTAACCACTCAATAGGATTGATTGTGGGCATAATAAAGAGATAGATCGATTAAATTCAGTAAAATTTTAAATAATTAACCATCTAAATTGGATCAAGTAAACTAAAAGGAAAAAAAATCTTATTGATTTAGACTATTATTCAAAATTGAATGATTGATTCATTTGTTTTAGTAGTTTTCTAGTCAATATATGTTTTGATTTAAACATACCAACACATTATTACATTGCATTGAATTTTTAATTTTTCTTTGTTGATTTGATATTAATTTTTTATTTAGTTGTTTGAGAGTTGGCACATTTATGCATTTCATTCAGCAAAATCCTTTAAATCTACTCTATTATTTTAATTGAATCCACATTTTCTTATGCATTATATTTTTTCGTTAATGTAAATATCTATAGATGGACTCACATGCCATGGGTAATCATAAATTTAAATAGATTAAACCGTACAGTATATTGAATGATCATGTGTTTTTCTTTTTTTTCATTCTTTAATTCAGTAGTGCTGGTCTGATAAACACTCCTAGTTTTTTAAATCAAATCCATTAAAAGAACACAATACAATGTCTAAACAAGTGGGATTATTGACCGTTTTATGCCCCTAATTGATTTATACAATGAATAAGATTGAAATAGATATAATAATAACAAGAGTCAAGTCAAATATGAGTTTCATGTGAAATAACTATTTAAATTAAAACACAAAGCATTAAACATGTTATTTTCTAAAATTAACAATATGATTTTTCAAGAAGGTGTGCATAATCATCTCTCTCTAATATAGCATTAGACAAGATGTTGTACTTTTTTCCTTCATACTAATTCATAAGAAAACATATCAGTGGTAACCTTAAAGGCTTCAACAATACATTTAATGGAGCCGTGTATTAATAAAATACTCCAGAGAGTATTCTTGAGCTCACTTGAATTTTCCATGTGAGAAACTCATTCCGAAAAAAAAAATTAATTCAGATACAAATTTTCCTCTCAGAATATCACATAGATTATTTTGGAGACAACACATGATATTGTAAGAGTATCTGAAAAATAAATCGTTCATAAGATACATTGTTCATAACAGCATCTTGTATCAAATTCATCAAGAATTAAAATAGATACAAACGCATGAAAAAACCCATTTAATAAATCAAATAGGAAACAAATAACTTAATCTAATTTTAAAAATATACTTTCAAACAATAGAATTGAAAAAAGAATAAAGTTTTTGTTTTTTATAAAGCACTTGATCTCCAGATCCAATATATGATGCATAACAAATGCTCTATTTATTTTTTATATGATTTGAAAATTGATGATTAACACCTGGATCATCACATTAAAATAAGACAAAGAATTGTAGACATTAGGGATTCTAAAATGCATCCAAGGATAACGTAAGTGATGGATAATGGAATATAAAGTTCATCAAGTTTTGTTTCCACTTAGAAATAACATTTATTTTCAAAATAAAAAGGACCTTTCAAATGAACTGTAACATATCAAAGGATCTTGAAAATAAAATTTCATTAGTATATGAAATTAATTTTGCATGATTGTCTAAAATAATTAACATCCCATAAAAATCAATCTACCAAAATAAATATTTACATTTTATTCTAGATTTATGATGAATATTGTTGGACATGTTTTAAAGGTCATTTTACTTCATTACCAATTCCTTGTACATGTTCAAGTGAAATAAGAGTGTTTTCTCATTATCAAAAATATTTATTGAGAGAGGAATGGCAAATAGATTGCATTTCCCTGAGTCAACTACAGCTTATATTATCTATATATCCCTCGGGAGAGGTCTTGTGATGAAAAAGTTCCTAGAACTTGCAATGGAAATCAAATAATAAATTTATCAATGTGTTTGGGAGAATGTGTGGTTGCAGCATGCAGTGTGAATGTCGAGTTATTCATAGAGGCATCACATGAAATTTCCATGTGTTCTTTGCTAAGTGAATACAATGAGGGGTTCTGTACACTTGAGGAATTACCTCCAGATTTATTTTATTGAGTATCTTGAGTAAATTTTAACAAAAAACATGTTGTATGAGAATTAATACACTAAAATTGAATCTTTTTTTCAATCAAAGATAAAAACTACCAGTTTTTATGACTGTAACATTTTAAACTAATGATTTGCTTTGAAAATATTCTTCATGTATTGCATAACATGTATCATCCAACACATCAAAAAAAATTTCTAGAATACAACCATTATAATTAATGTAAAACATCCCCTCACCCATGTAAAAGACATTAAACAAGTAACAAAGGGTACAACACATTAAACAATAATAATCATTTTATCATCTTATAGTGTGCTACAAAAAAATTAGTTGCTTAACATATATTCTCAATCTGTAACCAGTGAAATTAGATTATGTAATTGATATATGATTCCCAATCTATATCAAATGACAATCTAGTTTCATTTTTCATAAAACAAGAATGAAAAGAAATGTGTGGGGATGGTGGTATTCTTGAAAATACATTCAATTCACATCCTCTTCATCATTCACACATGAAAATATAATAACACCAACAAGAAAAAATATAACACGTAAGGTTGTATATGATCTTTATAATGGAAGAACCTTATATAAACATTTGGAACTCATAGCACATTCGGATCACCAGTCAGCTTGGAGATTTCATTAAAATCAGGTTGTATATTCACATTTCATGCTATTATATGAGAATGAGATCATGGGAATAAAGTGGTTGTTGTGATAACTCAAAAACAATTAAGCCTCAATATATTATCTCAAACATGAAGGCCTTAATGGCCCCATATAGTCCATCACCAACTACTGAAATCAAACTATGGATTCACAATTCAAGAAATAGTATGAGAATTTGATAAGGGGAATAGAGAGGTTTGTGTGATCACTCAAACAAAAAAGAGGACCAGTAGTGAACCAACTGGGAACATTCACATAGCATTGAAATGTTATTTGACACGCTGAAAATCAAACTAGAAGAAATACCATGATATGGAGTACAAACTCAAACCTACATGAAATAGTTGTGATGAAAAAATGAACCTCACCATAGAATATATTCTAAATCGACAACACCAAACCCTTTATTGAACCAAGAACCATTGTTTTTAGGTACCAAAACCACAATCGAGCATCACCAGGACCCCAAGAAATATCTCCAAGATTCACTGAAATAGTAACTGAGACGCAGCAGGAGAGAAGTAGTTGAAGGATGTACAAACACCCGGATCCATTTCCACTGAATCTCTTCTAGGAATAGCTTCTACAACCACTATTGAACCAATGATCTGAGTATATCTGCCAATATAGATACCTAAAAGACTATGAAATTCATTCAATGACATTATTGACTACAGGATTACCAATAGGGTAAAGAGGCATATCTGGTTAAGATATCTAGGATGACCTAGAAATGGAAATTCCACAATAGGTTTGGATCCATACAGGCACGATCACTAGGGAAGAACCAAAATCCGAGAGCATAAGACCAGATCTGAGGAGGTAACGATGTGAGGGAATGGAAACTGAGAAAGAAAATTAGAGACGAATGAGATCCCCATTTTAGATGAAATAGAAAAAATACAGAAGAAAGAACCAAGAGACAATTGAAGCTGAAACCATGAACCCTCAAGCAGAGATACAACTTTTTTTCTTTTCTTTTTTTGAAAAAAAAAATAAATTCAAATATGGGAATGATTTAGATTATTTATTTAAAGTATTTAAAAGTTTAAAAATTTAAAATAATTTAAAAATATAAAAAATATTGATACATTTCTAAATTAGAAAATTAAAATCAATTAATGATATATTTTTAATAAAAACTATAAAATTAAAAATTATCTTTGATCCCAAAAATATTAATCTATATAAAAATTTTGGTTTATCTCAATTGGTTAGTATCATTGAATGGTATATTGTAACATATATTATTAAAGGGAAATTATTTTTTTGTAATATTTATTTTTTATAATAGATTTAATTGTTAGTAAAAAAATGTTGGTATTAGTATAATAATGTAATAGATTTAGCTATTAGAAATATATTTGTTGTTGTTAAATGATCAACAAAAATAAATTTATTTTTTGCTAAAAACTAGTGTTGGTACTTGAAATAAATTCAAAAAAATTTAATATCTATTGGAATTGATCATTTTTAACAGCAGATATATTATCTGTCAATAAATGTATGTTTGTAGAAGTAATTTTTGTTGTTGTTGGTATACCCCATCCTTGCTTTATGGAATGGGCACGTTGGTTTTTCAACTAATTCTTTATTTTCAACACATAATTTCAATTTCATAAATAAAAAATTATCAATCAAATTGATGAATAAATGTATTTTAAAAAAATGTATTATCAGCTAAATTGTACCTAAAACGAAACATCTTCACGACATCCAGTAAAAACATTATAGGCCTATTGGGTTATCATGTATGAATATATAAGTTGTTGGTACAAGTTTATTTTTTCATTAGAATATTTGAGATAATATCTTATTAGAGTTTTGTAAAAGCCTTTGGGAATTATTCCAGTAATAATTAATACATATTTCTTGTGGGATCCATATAATATAAATGCACTCTGTAAGGGATGATGAAGAGTAATCCAATGTCTCATTATTTTAGTTTTTTGTAAAATATATAAATTATACAATAATGTTACCATTATTTCTCCCCACATTAAATTATAAAGAATGGACAGAATATAGTTCCACAAATCTACATAAATCAGCATGTGTTTTAGAGTGATGATTTTAATGTAACTACAGATCATAGAATTGTTGGGGTTATCAGGTTTGTCACATGCATTACATATGGCCTTGTATTTGATGCCTTTTCTTTATGCCTTATTAATTTTTTCTAACACTATAAAACTATAGTGTTCTGTTACATCATTTAAAAAGTTTAAAAACTAATATATCTCTTGCCAGGTAATAGTGTATGTAGCTGGAGGAAGAAATGTTTTTTTTCATTCTTTACTGGCACCAACACATCTCATATTCCCATGTCATTCATGTTCAACCTATCCTTAATTTCATCCTTTTCTTTTAAAAGTGAATTTACCAATGTTCCAATGACAATATCACATATATGGTTTTCATCATGAATAATATCATGAAAATATATGATGTATACAAAATTCCAGTATAATAGTTCCAAAAAAACTAATCCCCTTTTCCAACATGTTTTCGTAAGTTTTTTTGAAAATATTTTACCCAAATTAGTGTATAAATCATTTAATTTAAAAAATAGTTGATCACTTGTTATTGGAGATGGTGTAATTAGTAATTCTAAACTTATGTTTAATGATGTCGTCCATGATTGGTACTTATGTTGTCCGGGTAGAAATATATGATATCCTAGAATTAAAGTATTCTCAGAATGTTTGAATCTAATTTTATATGTATCTTGTTCACAAATGGGACACCCTTTGAGTTTCATTAGATACATATCCTGAAAAATATCTATAAGCAAGAAATTTTATTTATCATCCCACAAAAAATCAATCCCAATGTGAAATTTTCATTTTTATAAGCATCAGTCAACGTAATACCTGAATCCCTTAGTAATATTTAATCCACATTCAATGGATCCAAATAAACATCAATATCATTAGTTGATTGTTCTAGTCCTAATAGAAGCATAGATAACAAGATTTATTTTCATTTCATTCATAACCAAAATGGAAAGTTACAATTTACCATAATAACTAGTCATGTACTGTGAGTGCTACATTGATAACCAAATGTAATCATGCCATCTATAGATAACACAAGATGAAGTTTTCACATCTCATTTCCCAATTCAGGTTACACACGATTAATTCTCTTCCACAGAGTAGTGTCTGCTGATTGACATTGTTTTCTATCATTATTTCTTGTCTCTCCAGGCCATGTTGATTTCCCTGTGGTCTCCTCACTTATATATAAACATCTAAACATTGAAATGTACCATAATAATTTTGTAGGACATGATTCATCTTTATTTTATCGAGAACCACCACACATTGGGCATTATGTAAGTGATTTTTGGTCCTTGAAAAATGGTATACCATCATTCAAGTAAGAGTGTATTATTTTAGAGATAATACTCATTGAGTGTAGCATTCATTTGAAATCATATTTTCAGATAGAGAGATAATTATCATCTAGATCATGTCCTTCAAGAGAGAAAGGTGTTTCAAAAAATTGGCATCAATCTGTCTGTTCCTGCTTTCAAATTATATAGCTTTGATTTTTCTGACAATGCTATATATTTAGTGAAACATGTATAAAATGGAATCTTATCAGAACTCTTTAACTTCTCAAAAACAATTTGGGAAATATAGAAGTTCATCTTCATCTGTCTTTGTCATTTCCTCAAAACGATATTTGTAACAACCCAATATTTCATAGTTTTTACTTCTTCAAAACAATTCAATAACTTTCACTACACGCAACACCGAGTTCATGCGCACCATGACTTACCAAACAAGTCGTTCAAAAGAGGTTATGAATAGTATTAACTAAATTTTGAACCTCATATAATCCTAATAATTTTAGAATCCATATTATGAGTTTCTTAAACATAATGTAAGAGCAAATTCATTTTTTTCAGATAAAAGAAGTATTTTTCAAAAATACACTTTTACCAACTTTTAATAGTGAATCCTTTTTAAATCTAATATTTTTAACTATTATATATTTGACTAAATAAATTTATTCTTTAGAATGGGGACATCAAGAATTTATAATTTAACACCCCAATCTTCCATGTTACGCTTCTCTTTGAATAATACAGTAGTGTGTGTTGTACGCCACTTCGAGTTCTAACACACACACCACAACCAGTCAAACTAGCTGTTATGAATAGTAATACCCACTATTAGAAATATTATAAATTTTATCTCTCAAAATTGACTTAACTTTTGTATTATGAATATCTAAATTATCCTCGGGTAAAATTTTGGAAGTTTTCGGATAACTTTTATATTTTGATGAATAGTGAAAATTACTAAATTTTAATTAAAAACAACATTTTTAATCAAAATAATTAATAGTGATAAGTTATGAATTTGAGTGTTTTTAATGTATATTTAGAATATATTTTTACCATTTCATACAATTTTTTTAATTGTCCATAATTTTACAATTAAACCGAACATAAGCATGTATCAATATTTTGATAGTTATTATATCTTAAAAACACGCTTTTTGTTTTGACAGCAGTAATTAATTTTAAATTAATTTCTGCCACTTCTGTGTTTTGAATTTAGAAAAATGGATTCCATATTTGGAATCTGGATGTCCAAATTTTTTAAATAGGTAACTTTCATTTTTAGACATTTTGAATAATTACTTCGGTAAATATTTTATTTACCATGGTTAAACGGTAAATCCGGTAAATAAGGGTTAACAATAATATTATAATAAAAAAAATTACACTAAATAGTTTTCTAACCTTATTTGTGGATACATGTCCGACCATGGAAATCTTTGCGTCGATTTTGGGACCCCATGGAGCCACTTGTAGGTGATAGGGAAACTTTATATTTATTATGTTAAAATAAATACAAAAATGACATAAGTATATATCTTTTTGAAAAATAATTTTTACATAGGGTTATATATGTTGGATTTTAGACTATAAATATAAATTAGAAAGATAAAGAGATTTACTAAATAATTTTGTTTTATTTTTCTTTTTTAGTCATTGAAAATGTAAAAATATATATGACACAATAATGATGCATTATTTTCCTTATTAATGAAAGAATAAAATAATTCGTATTATAAATGTAAAAATAAATATAATTTGAAAGTTTTGATGACAAAAACGAATTTCATAGGTTAATATGACATTTTATAATTTATTTAATGGATTATTTTCGAAGTAATAATTTTTTTAAGACATTATGAAAAATCAATTATTAAATACAGTCAGAATTGACATAAAAGAGTTTTTAAAACAAATATTATATTATTAATTGATATTCAATTACTAAAAATCTAAGGATCGAACAAGAGACTTATATCATGATATTTGTATAATTAATGGACCACTTGGGGGTATCTTGGATGTATATGGTATGTTTATTAACTATATAATATAAAAATACAAAGTGACATGGTAATTGTCAATCTATTTAACTAAGAGTTTAAACTAAAAGATAAGGATAATATAATGACCAAAACCTTTCCTAAATCTACTGGTTGAGTGGTTTTCAACCTATCCACACCTTAACCTTTAAATAATATACTTTGGATCCATTATAAACCGAATATAAATTTATTATAAAATAATATTTCAATATTTTCATAAAGAGCCCCTCACCCCTCTTATAAAAGGGCACTCCCCCTTCTCATTGTTTCACACCTTCAAAGCCTTTTGGTTCGGCCAAACCCTACCAAAATACTCTCTATATTCACTCACTTCATCCTAGAGGCCTCATTTTGATCATAATGCCAACCTATGGAGCCTTTTTGATCAAATCAAAAGGAAGAACCCGAAGAAGAGGTAACACCTTCACCACCCTCTTTAAAGTTCCTTTCTTCTTCAACTTCTTATTTCCTTGTTACTTCCATTCTAAAAAAATAACACCAGTATCTTCTATATACTGTGATTTTATTATAATTATGAAACAAAAAAATTCAATATTCTATCCATTCCTTGAATGACATGTCACCATACGTGCCTACGTACGGCCTACCATCTCCACGTTGTGGTGTAATTGTTATTCAATATATTGTTAATTAGATGGGTATAATAATGATGTATAATTAATTTAAATAAAAAATATAAAAATATAATGATTCTGTCTATATGATATACCTTCCAATTATAAATTATTTTAATATCAAATGAATGATATTGTCACTCGTGCGTACGTACGGACTACCGTCTACACGAACGCGATAAGATTAATTCCCCATCATATCCATTCAAGAATTATTTTCATTTGATGGTTAAAAAAAATGTTTAAAGACTTAATATCATTCTGGAAATGAATATGATACAACATATCCATAACAAACACGGCCTATATAAATTAAAACGAGTAAGTTAACACCAAAAACGTCGATAATACTAAGATTTTATTAACAAAGCAATGTAAAAAAGATCATATATGATATCATATTAATATATAAGATTATTGTATAATTCAAAAACAATTATTTCACCATTATACAGGTGTTTAACCTACCATAAACCATGGAAAAGTACAAGTTAAGGGGTTTTCATCTCACTATTTATTCCAGTGAGATTCATGCCATATTGTCACTATTACATTTTGTGTGATGTATGTACTTCCCATAATTATATTCATTGTGTAATACACTTTAATTTATGTGTATTTACATATTAATTGTATGATACCTCTTTCATGGGGTGTATGTTTCGTATGTTACCAAATTTTTAGGGGTTTATTTCACAATCTCTTTCTTATCCGAGGTTGTTTATACGTGATTATCTACTGGGACCTATTTATCATCCACATCCATGTTACTTAAAAATGTACTTTAAAACATTCATAATATTTTACATAATATGGGTTAAAGTAATTTATATCATTGTTTGACTTTTTATAAGAAGTTTATAAAGGAATATTTCCTTCATTTTTCAAACAAGGGCCTTTTTAACCTTTTTGACAAAATTAAGGTAAGAATATCTTTTTTTTACTTATATGGCGGGTGCGGCTATTTTATACCATTATAAACTCGTCGAAGCTTCCCTTATAATATTATAAGAATATTTTCAATGTAAATGTTTTATATTATAATTATGTGACTCTTAAATGATTTCAAAATAGAAATAGATATTTCTCCAAAAATGGTTTTGATTTCATCTATGTCAACATCCTTTGATGGATTTTATGTCTATTTGAAGTTGATTTATTATGATACAAAACTTCCATATTGAATTGAAGTTTTTGTGATATGTTTGATTATGGATGTGCTATTTTTATACCATTCATGGCTTTTGGTTAAAATATTGACATTTCATATGCTAGTTTTAATACGAATTTTATGATATGTTTAAAACTTTTCATATGCGGAATGTATTGGACTTAGTAAGTGACGGGTGGAGCCCTCTATAGCTCCTCGATGCATCGGTAGGTCTCATGAGACAACAAGACATGGAATTGGTCGAGGCCCTTTCCCAATTTGATTTATGGTTTTGGATGAGGCCTTAATCATTTTAGACATCTTGGCCGAGGCCTTGACAAAATATTTCAGAATGTCTGGCATTATACATTCCCTCATTATGGAAATAATATTGATAGTTCATGTGGTTATTCGACTAGTATAATACCCTTGATTTTGTTTTGTTATGGCATTATTTACTCATATCATATTCTTTCCATAAAATTATTAATGTTTATTATTGGTAAGGGAATGTGGTTTCAATTATTTACCTTGCTTAATATTTATGTCATTTTTTGCTATATTACTTACCCTTACTGGGCATTTGAGCTCACCCTTTTCTTATGTTTCATTTTCCCTGGATATGAAAAAGTTAGTAATGAGTGACCTGCAGGAATAATCTAGGAGTCTTGGATTCTTCTAATGAAATATATTATTGTTGTATTTCTCTTCAAGATGTAATGTTGAACATATGTATGAATCTTGTTTCCAATAATACTAAACTGATCGGTCTTTTGAGACATGATCTCCTTGTGACCATGCCAATGTTATTTAATAATGTACTGACTTTGGGTAACTGGGGTAGGGGCTTTAGAGTTGGTATCAGAGGAAGTTAACTACGAACCTTGTATTCTATATTTAGATAAACTCTGATTAGATCACATAGCCCTAAGATAGACTTTGAGGATTAGTATAGAAAAACTTCCTAGAATTTTGGTATTGTATAGATTTTGTGAGTTTTCCAAGCAATACGACCCCGTCTGGATACGAGCAGGTAGAGGCGGGTTTGGCACAGATGTACCTAGGAGTAAAACCCGAAAACAACGCTTTGAGCTAGACTCAAACGGGAAGTGGTTCACGACAACGGGCCTTGCTGCACTCTTGGTTTCGACACTACCCGGGGATATGCTTAGGATAATTCTCATTTTCTTTACAAACCATTAATAAGGGTATATGAGTATATACTCCCTCAAGGAATAAATTTTTATGATTATGGATTATATCCATAAACTGCTTAATTTATGACTAAGTGTTTTACTACTTTGGGATTAGGTATTTCTATTCATAAACTAATCTACTATATGACATTGTTATGAAATGGCGCCCAGTAGAAGGAATGAGAACTCCAGCAATACACATGATCCAAAGAGTAAGAAGGATCATATCTTTTGTGGTCATAAACCAGAATTTTGAATGGAAATAATCTCCCATGTGTTGTCATCATATGAAGAAATAGTATCATGTGTTGATAAGATAAGTAAAGAGTTCTCGGAATCCTATGGATTCGAAGGGAAGCCAGAGAAGAAAATGATGGTAGAGAGAAGGACAGATAAAGGGAAGAAGGTAACGAAGGATTTTTCTATATGTGATAACTGTGGAAAGAATCACCTTGGAAAATGCATGAAGGGAATGGGAGTATGTTATAAGTGTGGAGAAAAATGACACCACGTTCGTGATTGCGATGGCAATAAAAATGTTTCAAATGTACAATGATTCATCTGCAAGGAGTGGGGACACTATGCGAATCAATGTTCAAATCATCAGAGTATGCCCAAATGATGCTATTGGATAATAATTAAGCTATGATACTACCACAGATGAAGATGAATGACTAGTGTTATTATATTGTTATTAAAGAATTATTTCATTTGAGTGTTGTATCAACGATGTACTGGTTATATGAATTATGGAGATAAATAAGGATTATACTGCAGTACAATTTCATTGAGGATTTGAGATTATATGGTACTATGAAAAGTGACTCAACGTCAAATTAAACATTTTTTTTGAAAATACATGGTCGAAGGAAAGGTAATCCTTAATATGGTCTTGATACTAAGGTAGTAATTTTGGAATAAGAGATGCTTGATTTGGATAAATTATATTGGATATTCTTGACTACCTTGGCACAGATTAATGGTCTGTTTATTTCATCATTGTTGAAATATTCAATGTTTTTGGATATAAGGAATATATCTAATATTCTATAAGGAATAATGGAGCATTAATGTAATCAATAAGGTTTTATGGTAATTCAAGGTGTTACCATATTTTAAAAGAATACATGATGAATATGTTCACATGCTATTACGTGAAAAAAATGATCTTCATTGTGTTTACATACCTTATAAATTTTGGATTGTGAGTTTGGGAAGAAGTATTTTGGAGAATTATATTTTGAGATTATTTTTGGATTTCCATAAAAAGGACAACACGAAGACCATGTGACAACCTGCCGCGTCGGACACAGCTGTGAGAATCGAACCCAAACCCATAGTGCGATTGGGATTTATCGCCTACAACAGGACTCTATGAAGTCCCTGGAATAAATAGTGTAGTTTTTTTAAAAGGTCTGGTAGATGAATTATAAATTCATTTTTGGAACCCTATAAGAATAGGATAAATAGAATATTTTTACATTCTATTATATTTTAGAGTGAAAGATGAGTTTGTGGTAGAAATTAGTTAAAGGATGGAACTCTACTTGTCAAGTATATTTTTTTTCTCTTATTCTATTAAGAAATTAATTCTTATACTTTATTGAAGGTATATTAAAACCAAAAAATTGTTATCCTAATACCTTATGTTTTGTTGAACCGGTGGTTTTTCAAATCATCATAGATTGATGAATTTATGGACCTCAATTTTACACTTGATTGTGATTGATGACCATAATCACTACCTATAAATATTATCATTTTTTTCCAATTATATGGATTTAATTTCCACAAATTTTCTCCTAATCTAGATCATAATTTGGTGGTGACCCTTTCATTTCTCTTTTCCTCTTATTAATACTAAAATTTATGAAGCAAATTTCCAGTGTGGGTTTTCCCACAAAGATATTTTCTATTTTCAAACATTATTTTCGAAGAACAATATCAAATTTCGAGGACGCAATTTATTGAACGAGGGATTAATGTAACACCCCAATATTTCATAGTATTTACTTCTTCAAAACAATTCAATAACTTGCACTACATGCAATATCGAGTTCAAGTGCACCATGAATTACCAAACAAGACGTTCAAAAGAGGTTATGAATAGTATTAACTAAATTTTGAACATTATATAATTCTCATAATTTTAGAATCCATATTATGAGTTTCTTAGACATAATTTAAAAAAAAATTCATTTTTTTCAGATAAAAGAAGTATTTTTCAAAAATGCACTTTTACCAACTTTTAATAGTGAACCCTTTTTAAATCCAATATTTTAAAATTTTATTTATTTGACTAAAAAGATTTTTTCTTTAGAATGGGGACATCAAAAAATTTCAATGTAACACCCCAAGATTACATGGTACGCTTTTCTCTGAATAATAAAGTAGCATGTGTTGTATGTAACTTCGAGTTCTAACACACACACCACAACCAATCAAACTAGCCGTTATGAATAGTAATACACAATTTTTGAAATTTTATCTCTCAAAATTGGCTTAATTTTTAGATTCGTAATATCGAAATTATCCTAGGGTAAAATTTTGGAAATGTTCGGATAACTTTTATATTTTGATGAATAGTGAAAATTACTAAATTTTAATTAAAAACAACTTTTGTAATAAAAATAATTAATAGTGATAAATTATAAATTTGAGTGGTTTTTAGTATATTTAGAATATATATTTACCATTTAATAAAATTTTGGTCATTTGAAAAAATTTAACAATTAAATAGGATATAAAAAAGTACCAATCTTTTGATAGTTATTATATCTTAAAAACACACTTTTTGTTTTGACAACAAGAATTAATTTTAAATTAATTTCTACCAATTCTTTGTATTGAATTTGGAAAAATGTATTTGATATTTGTAATCATGATTTCAAAATTGTTTAAATATTTAACTTTTATTTTTAGACATTTTGAATAATTACTTCGGTAAATATTTTATTTACCATGGTTAAAGGGTAAATCTAGTAAATAAGGGTTAAAATTTAATATTATAATAATAAAAACTTACCGTAAAACGTGTCCTAACCTTATTGGTGGATACATGTATGACCATTGGAATCTTTGGGCCTATTTTGGGACCCCATGGATCCACTTGTAGGTGATAGGGGCACTTTATATTAATTAAGATAAAATAAATACAAAATTGACATAAGCATATATCTTTTAGAAAAACAATTTTTACATAGGGTTATATGTAACATCCCAGGTAAATAAATAATAAAGAATTTTCATATTTATTAATATTTACGAATTAAATATTAATTTTATTTTAAAGGGGTTGCTATGTTCGATAGCATACCTGATACGCAACGATGAGTTTCTTTGAAACTTACGTAGCACACTAGTAATAAAAAAATATTATTTTAAATGTTAGTTAACAAGTAGCCGTTGTACTGGCGGGAATGGATAGAAATAACTAAAATATGATTAGATATGTTTTTAAATGTTTATAAATTTACCCAATAAAAGATAAAGGCTTAAAATACGGAAAGAGTTCAATTTTAGGCAAATATACTTTAATTTTCACTAAAGGTTCACTTATCACCTTTTAATGGTGAACCATCATTAAATATAGTTTTGATCACACTTATACATTCTTTTTGACCAAATAAAACTCTTATTAAGAATCGGGACATCAAATTTTACTTTGTGTAATTTTTTGGTATTTTTCCGATAAAGTTCATTTTTTAATGAATAGTGTAAAATGTTGTGTTTTAATTCAAAACATCTTTTTAATCTAATTTATTTATATGAATAGATTATCTTTTGATTTGGTTTTAAAGTGAAATTAGAAAATATTTTTACCAGTTAATCCAGTGGTGGTCATTGGAATCAATTTCACTTTGAAATTGGACTTAAACTGGTGTCAATCTCTTGATACTTATTGTTTCACAAAAACACGCTATTTGTCATGACAACGTGAATTAATTATTAAATTAATTAATTTGACTTATATGTTTTGAATTTTGTAAAATGGACTTCATTTTTGAATTCGGAATATCAAATATAGCTTAGGGTGAATTTTTGGTAATTTTCTGAAAAACTTCAATTTTTGATGAATAGTGAAACCACTAAGTGGTAATCAAGCAAACTGATTTTTCAGTTAAATGAAAGTTTACCACTAATGTGTATTGAATTTTGAAAATACGACATACATGGTTGTCATTAAGAAGTAAAATTTGGTTCAATGAAATTAAAATAATTTTTTGGTGAATAGTAACTTTTTTTCATTAATCGCGATTAGAGGTAATTAGTGTAGTTTAAGGTAAAAATGATATTATAAGAATGTGTAAACACCATGAAACTTGTCCTACACCTATTGGGTGAGTCATGGCCGACCAAGAAAAGCCATGGGCCAACTTGGGGACCCCATGGAGCCACATTAGATGGAAAATTAAATTAATATATTTTTATTTAATGTTAAAGTGAAAATGACACTAACATAAATTGTTTTACTAAACTAATTATTGAGTGGGGTGATACAAGTCCAAAGTTTGATTATAAATAGTCATTGGAAAGCTAAAAAGATTTCCTACATCATAGTAGTTTTTTTATAATTTTTAGACATTAAATAAATTAAATTATATATGACATAATAATGATGCAGCGATGACATCATTATTTGACGATTTAAATAAAATGGAAATATAATGAAACATCTAAAACCTACACATGTCCAAAACCAATTGGATAAGTGGATTTCGAACCCTTATCACCTTATCCACGAATTTTATCAATGTGGGGCCTTTTAAAACCGAAACACATTTTCAAATAAAGTAATATTTCTTTACTTTCCAAAAGTGCCCCTCCTCTCCTCTTATAAAAGGCCCCCACCTCTACCCCATTTCACACACTTCTCAAGCCTGTGGCTCGGCCAAACCCTGCCCAATTACTCTCTCCAGATCCCTCTCCTCATCCTAGAGGATTCCCTTTGGGATGAATCCTTTCAATGGAAGCCTTTAGGCTCAAATCAAAAGGGAGTTACACTTTTAAAGGTAATTCATTCTCTCTTGTTCATTTGTTTTATTTTTCTTCTCCAACCCTCTAAACTCTTTTTATTTACTTATTTTGTAACAACACCAGTATCTTAAATATACTAGGATGTTGTTATAATATTTATTTGAGCTACACTCTCACACAACTACATCAAATGGTTAAAGAACATACGGTTTCTGTGGATGGCGAAATTCTGCCTCCCGAAACGATGATTGTTCAATACTCATTTAACACCTTCAAG
The DNA here is from genome assembly GCA_963277665.1 of Viscum album. Taxonomy (NCBI): domain Eukaryota; kingdom Viridiplantae; phylum Streptophyta; class Magnoliopsida; order Santalales; family Viscaceae; genus Viscum; species Viscum album. The sequence continues at coordinate 1,718,896,677 of OY728136.1, read as the reverse complement.
GGTGGACATTATGATGTCACTATTTTTATATATGATATATAATATGTTTATGTTTTCTTTAAGCTTCTGTATTTTTCATTTTTGGCATACCTTTATGGTTTCCATTATGGGTAAACACGATATCTTCATTTAAGGAAGTGCGGACTACCGCCCCCTCAAAGTGATGTGATTCGTTAATGCCATATGTGGGACGTGTAAAGGATGGATTTAAAGTTATTATATATGATGTTATACTGGAATTATAATATAACTCTATATCATTATTATTTCTTTCCATTAATGTATGAGATAGAAATGATAGTAGCGTTCATGCGGACGTACGGCTTACCGTCTCCATGAACGGTGCATTTCATTTCTTATCCCCAAATGTAATGTACTATCAAAATTACATTTATATAATGTATATATATAATTAATGATATATCTAAATGATGAATATAATTCTGGAATTAAAATATACATACCTCTCATATAGTTTTAATTCCATTAATATGACAAAGAAATGAAAGTAGCGTTCATGCGTACGTACGGCATACCGTCTCCATGAACGGTGCATTTCATTTCTTACCTCTAAATGATTATGTAATATTATAAATACATGTACATGCTGGATATATATGATACATATTATATCCAAATCGGGAATTTCATTCTGGATATAAAGAACTTTTGACCACACGAACAACATGTAATTGTAAGAAGTCAACTTTCGACTTAAGAACCAAATATTGAAAAAACAAACATTATTAACTTAAATGGTTACATAATGTTTATAACATGGCAATAAGTGATATAAAAGGAATAATGAATTTTAAAAAGGTTCTTAATCAAGTATAGATTATCTCAAGTTTATTATTCAGGACGTTAAAGAACGATCGAGTCAAGTCGGACCCAAGGTAAGGGACTTCGTCTCAATCTCCTTTCATTGAGGCATATTTCATTTTATACACAACTTTCTTTTATACAGTGTATAAACCCCTTTGACCTTTACTTTTATACAAAAGGAATCGTTTTCTACGAAGCGTTTTACTAAACGACAAAAAGGAATTTTTTTTAACGTATGCGGTGACAACGACCTTTTTCACCGCCGCGAGTATTATTTGATCTTTGGCTTTCTCAACAAGCCGTAATGTTTTTAGAATAAAATAAATACCATATACTCTTTTATGTATTTTGGTATTGAAAATGGTTTTGAAAAAGGATTCTATGATGTCAATATATTTATGATTAATTGTGATTGAAATGTGGAAATGTTATCATTCCTTTATATTGGTTTTATGTTTTATGATTTTATACTGGTACTTGGACATTTTAACGGGTGGTTACGTTATAAACCATATGACGGGTGGTGCCGTGAATACCAGGATGGGTGGTTACGTTATAACCTCCAATGCATTGGGTATGGAAGTCGGCCGTATGGCTATTCCATTAAGTATGTATGGAAATTGGCCGTATGGCTATTCCATTAAGTGATATGTGTGGAAGTCGACCGTATGGTTATTCCACTTAAGTATGTTTATGTCCCAAGTTACCTTTATATATGTTAAGTGTTATTTTTATGGGTTTTATGGTAATCCTTTGGTTACAAAAAGGTAAGTAATGATACTTTTTCAGTGAAGAGTTTTTTTTACTACTTCATGAAGGTGAAGGTATTACATTGATAGAGTATATATGGTTTATTTGATGTTTGAAAAACTAACTGTTTTCATTCTTTGTGAATCCCTTACTGAGCTTTTTATGCTCACCCCAAGTTTTTTTGAAATGTTTTTCACAGGACTTAATGTGGAATAAGGTCAAGGATGGGATCAAGGGAATGTCATGCTATATAAAACATGGAACTGGACATGTGTCTTTTAAGAGTTTTTTATTTATTTATGGAAACTTAGTAGAAGTGACTACCTTGTAATCTTTTGAGATGTAATAGTTATGTTCTAATTCTCTAAAACTCTAAACCTGAAAAGATCCTCAACGTGTAATCTTGTTATAACTCAAGATTAAGTAATGTTTAAGGCTGGGGCCTTATAGTTGGTATCAAAGGTCGGTTTAGACAACTTTAGGAGTTAGAAAAGTGTTAAATTATAATATGATTGAAATGATATAGCATTTACGGATTACCATGTTGCTTCGCCTAAGATATTTCTGTGTTCAGAATGGTTTTCCGTAGAGGAAACAAAGCAGCTATGTTGGGACGACATCAGGAGAAAGATAACCTTCCACATCAGCAACCTGAGATGGGCGGAATCGGAATTGAAAAGTTTGTTGCAGTGATGGCACAGTTGACTCAGGCTATAAATGGTGGTGGTATCCATGCACGAGATCAGCCAGATCAACCGCAGAGGAACATGTCAGTGGTGGAACATTTCATGAGGCAACATCCCCCATCATTAGGAGGATCATCTAACCCTGTGCAAGCTGAAGGGTGTATTAAATCACTGGAGAAGATTTTTGATGTCATGGGGTGTTCAGAACATCAAAAGGTTAGTCTTGCTATTTACCGTTTTGAAGGTGAAGCTGATCAGTGGTGGTCGATGGTGAAAAATATAAGGGATAGTGATGAGATTGTGGATCTTCACTGGGACGAATTCAAAGGTATGTTTCTTGAGAAATATTTTCCTAAGGTGGTTTGTCTTAGGATGGAAAAACACTTCCTATAATTGAGGCAGGAGGATGATTAAGTGGCAGATGCTTTGAGTCGTAAAAGTAATGCTTCATTAACAATGTTGCGTTTGGAACGTGATCGTTTGGTTAATGATTTGATGAACTTTGGCATAGAAGTTGTTGGTGCAGGAAGTCCTTCTATTTTGTTTCAGGTATGAGTGAGATCTTCTCTATCAGATAGAATCAAGCAAGCACAGAAGCAAGACAGTGAGTTGCAGAAAAAGGTAGATCTGGTTCAGAAAGGTAAGTTTCATGAATTCAACATTGATAATGATTGTGTTTTGAGATTTGGGAAGAGATTGTGTGTGCCTTGTGATTCACAATTGAAGAGAGAGTTGTTATGTAAAGCTCATAGTTCTCCGTTTCAGTTCATCTGGGCAGTACTATGATGTATAGAGATCTGCGGTAGTATTACTGGTGGGATGGAATGAAAAGAGATATTGCTGATTTTACTGTGAAGTGTTTGACTTGTCAGCAGGTTAAAGCAGAGCGGCAGTTACCGAAAGAGATGCTTCAGCCTTTACCAGTTCCAGAGTGGAAATTGGAGAATATATCCATGGACTTTGTTGTGGGATTACCGAAGACATCTCAAGGTAATAATGCAATCTGGGTTATTGTTGATCGCTTGACCAAATCTGCTCATTTCCTTGCTATACGAGATACTTTCTCTCTTGATCAACTTTCCCGTTTGTATCTTAATGAGATAGTCAGGTTACATGGAGTTCCTCTCTCCATTGTATCGGATCGTGATCCCAGGTTTACTTCTATCTTTTGGAAAGGCCTTCAGAAGTCGTTGGGTACTGAATTAAATTTTAGTACAGCTTTTCATACTCAATTAGATGGGCAGTCATAACGAACAATTCAGACATTGGAGGATATTCTACGAGCTTGTTCTATGGATTATCAGGGATGTTGGGACCAACATCTTTCTTTGGTTGAATTTTCATATAATAACAGTTTTCATTCCATTATACAGATGGCACCATTTCAGGCATTATATGGGAAGCGGTGTCGAACTCCAGCTTTCTGGGATGAAGTGGGTGAAAGTAAGTTGATGGGACCAGAATTGGTAGAAGAGATGGCAGAAAAAGTTCAGCTGATTCCGAAACACATGAGAACAGCTCAGAGCAGGCAGAAGAGTTATGTGGATAACCGGAGGAAGGATCTATCTTTCAAGGTAGGTGATCATGTTTTTCTCAAGGTTTCTCATTGTAAAAGTGTGATGAGATTTGGTAAGAAAGGAAAGCTGAGTCCAAGGTTTATTGGACCATATGAAATTCTGGAAAGAGTTGGATCAGTTGCATACCAGGTGGCTTTACCTCCGAGTTTATATCAGGTACACAATGTTTTTCATGTTTCAATGTTGTGAAAGTATATGCCAGATCCATCTCATGTTTTGAGTCCAGAGGTAGTTTAGCTGGAAGAGAACCTATCTTATGAGGAACAACCGGTCCAGATTCTTGACCACAGGGAGCAAGTGTTACGGAATAAGGTGATTCATCAGGTTAAGGTTTTGTGGAAAACCCATGTGATTGAAGAGGCAATGTGGGAATCTGAAAATGCTATGAGGGATAAATACCCCCACTTATTTTGATAAGTGAATAAAATTGCGAGGACGCAATTCCCAAAAGGGGGGAAGGATGTAACATCCCAGGTAAATAAAGAATAAAGAATTTTCATATTTATTAATATTTACGAATTAAATATTAATTTTATTTTAAATGGGTTGCTATGTTTGATAGCGTACCTGATACGCAACGATGAGTTTCTTTGAAACTTACGTAGCACACTAGTAATAAAATAATATTATTTTAAATGTTAGTTAACAAGTAGCCATTGTACTCGCGGGAATGGATAGAAATAACTAAAATATTACTAGATATGTTTTTAAATGTTTATACATTTACCCAATAAAAGATAAAGGCTTAAAATACGGAAAGAGTTCAATTTTAGGCATATATACTTTAATTTTCAATAAAGGTTCACTTATCACCTTTTAATGGTGAACCGTCATTAAATATAGTTTTGATTACTCTTATACATTCTTTTTGACCAAATAAAACTCTTATTAAGAATCGGGACATCAAATTTTACTTTGTGTAATTTTTTGGTATTTTTCCGATAAAGTTCATTTTTTAATGAATAGTGTAAAATGTTGTGTTTTAATTCAAAACCTCTTTTTAATCTAATTTATTTATATGATTAGATTATCTTTTGATTTGGGTTTAAAGTGAAATTAGAAAATATTTTTACCAGTTAATCCAATGGTGGTCATTGGAATCAATTTCACTTTGAAATTGGACTTAAACTGGTGTCAATCTTTTGATACTTATTGTTTCACAAAAACACGCTATTTGTCATGAAAACGGGAATTAATTATTAAATTAATTAATTTGACTTATATGTTTTGAATTTTGTAAAATGGACTTCATTTTTGAATTCGGAATATCAAATATAGCTTAGGGTGAATTTTTGGTAATTTTCTGAAAAACTTCAATTTTTGATGAATAGTGAAACCACTAAGTGGTAATCAAGCAAACTGATTTTTCAGTTAAATTAAAGTTTACCACTAATGTGTATTTAATTTTAAAAATCCTACATACATGGTTGTCATTAAGAAGTAAAATGTGGTTCAATGAGATTAAAATAATTTTTTGGTGAATAGTAACTTTTTTTCCTTAATCGCGATTAGAGGTAATTAGTGTAGTTTAAGGTAAAAATGATATTATAAGAATGTGGAAACACATTGAAACTTGTCCTACACCTATTGGGTGAGTCATGGCCGACCAAGACAAGCCATGGGCCAACTTGGGGACCCCATGGAGCCACTTTAGTTGGAAAATGACATTAATATATTTTTATTTAATGTTAAAGTGAAAATGACACTAACATAAATTGTTTTACTAAAATAATTTTTGAGTGGGGTTATACAAGTCCAAAGTTTGATTATAAATAGTCATTGGAAAGATAAAAAGATTTCATACATCATAGTAGTTTGTTTATAATTTTTAGACCTTAAATAAATTATATTATATATGACATAATAATGATGCAGCGATGACATCATTATTTGACGATTTAAATAAAATGGAAAGATAATGAAAAATCTAAAACCTAAACATGACCAAAACCAATTGGATAAGTGGATTTAGAACCCTTATCACCTTATCCACGAATTATATCAATGTGGTACCTTTTAAAACCGAAACACATTTTCAAATAAAGTAATATTTCTTTACTTTCCAAAAGTGCCCCTCCTCTCCTCTTATAAAAGGCCCCTACCTCTACCCCATTTCACACACTTCTCAAGCCTTTGGATCGGCCAAACCCTTCCCAATTACTCTCTCCACATCCTCTCCTCATCCTAGAGGATTCCCTTTGGGCAGAATCCTTTCAAAGGAAGCCTTTAGGCTCAAATCAAAAGGGAGTTACACTTTTAAAGGTAATTCATTCTCTCTTGTTCATTTGTTTTATTTTGCTTCTCCAACCCTCTAAACTCTTTTTATTTACTTCTTTTGTAACAACACCAGTATCTTCAATATACTAGGATGTTGTTATAATATTTATTTGAGCTACACTCTCACACAACTACATCAAATGGTTAAAGAACATACGGTTTCCGTGGATGGCGAAATTCTGCCTCCCGAAACGATGATTGTTCAATACTCATTTAACACCTTCAAGGGTGTCCATTATGATGTATATATTTTTATATATGATATATAATATGTTTATGTTTTCTTTAAGCTTCTGTATTTTTCATTTTTGGCATACCTTTATGGTTTCCATTATGGGTAAACACGATATCTTCATTTAAGGAAGTGCGGACTACCGCCCCCTCAAAGTGATGTGATTCGTTAATGCCATTTGTGGGACGTGTAAAGGATGGATTTAAAGTTATTATATATGATGTTATACTGGAATTATAATATAACTCTATATCATTATTATTTCATTCAATTAAAGTATGATATAGAAATGAAAGTAGCGTTCATTCGTACGTACGGCTTACCGTCTCCATGAACGGTGCATTTCATTTCTTATCCCCAAATGTAATGTACTATTAAAATTACATGTATATAATGTATATATATAATTAATGATATATCTAAATGATGAATATAATTCTGGAATTAAAATATACACACCTCTCATTTAGTTTTAATTCCATTAATATGACAAAGAAATGAAAGTAGCGTTCATGCGTACGTACGGCTTACCGTCTCCATGAACGGTGCATTTCATTTCTTACCTATAAATGATTATGTAATATTATAAATACATGTATATACTGGATATATATGATACATATTATATCCAAATCGGTAATTTCATTCTGGATATAAATAACTTTTGACCACACGAACAACATGTAATTGTAAGAAGTCAACTTTCGACTTAAGAACCAAATATTGACAAAACAAACATTATTAACTTAAATGGTTGCATAATGTTTATAACATGGAAATAAGTGATATAAAAGGAATAATGAAGTTTAAAAAGGTTCTTAATCAAGTATAAATTAACTCAAGTTTATTATTCAGGACGTTAAATAACGATCGAGTCAAGTCAGACCCAAGGTAAGGGACTTCGTCTCAATCTCCTTTCATTGAGGAATATTTCGTTTTATACACAACTTTCTTTTATACGGTGTATAAACCCCTTTGACCTTTACTTTTATACAAAAGGAATCGTTTTCTACGAAGCGTTTTACTAAACGACAAAAAGGAATGTTTTTAACGTATGTGGTGTCAACGGCCTTTTCCACTGCCGCGAGTATTATTTGATCTTTGGCTTTCTCAACAAGCCGTAATGTTTTTAGAATAAAATAAATACCATATACTCTTTTATGTACTTTGGTATTGAAAATGGTTTTGAAAAAGGATTCTATTATGTCAATATATTTATGATATATTGTGATTGAAATGTGGAAATGTTATCATTCCTTTATATTGGTTTTATGTTTTATGATTTTATACTGGTACTTGGACATTTTAACGGGTGGTTACGTTATAAACCATATGATGGGTGGTGCCGTGAATACCAGGACGGGTGGTTACATTATAACCTCCAATGCATTGGGTATGGAAGTCGGCCGTATGGTTATTCCATTATGTATGTATGGAAATTGGCCGTATGGCTATTCCATTAAGTGATATGTGTGGAAGTCGACCGTATGGTTATTCCACTTAAGTATGTTTATGTCCCAAGTTACCTTTATATATGTTATGTGTTCTTTTTATGGGTTTTATGGTAATCCTTTGGTTACAAAAAGGTAAGTAATGATACTTTTTCAGTGAAGAGTCTTTTTTACTACTTCATGAAGGTGAAGGTATTACATTGATAGAGTATATATGGTTTATTTGATGTTTGAAAAACTAACAGTTTTCATTCTTTGTGTATCCCTTACTGAGCTTTTTATGCTCACCCCAAGTTTTTTTGAAATGTTTTTCACAGGACTTAATGTGGAATAAGGTCAAGGATGGGATCAAAGGAATATCATGCTATATAAAACATGGAACTGGACATGTTTCTTTTAAGAGTTTTTTATTTATTTATGGAAACATAGTAGAAGTGACTACCTTGTAATCTTTTGAGATGTAATAGTTATGTTCTAATTCTCTAAAACTCTAAACCTGAAAAGATCCTCAACGTGTAATCTTGTGGTAACTCAAGATTAAGTAATGTTTAAGGCTGGGGCCTTATAGTTGGTATCAAAGGTCGGTTTAGACAACTTTAGGAGTTAGAAAAGTGTTAAATTATAATATGATTGAAATGATATTGCATTTACGGATTACCATGTTGCTTCGCCTAAGATATTTCTGTGTTCAGAATGGTTTTCCGCAGAGGAAACAAAACAGCTATGTTGGGACGACATCAGGAGAAAGATAACCTTCCACATCAGCAATCTGAGATGGGCGGAATCGAAACTGAACAGTTTGTTGCAGTGATGGCACAGTTGACTCAGGCTATAAATGGTGGTGGTATCCATGCACGAGATCAGCCAGATCAACCGCAGAGGAACATGTCAGTGGTGGAACATTTCATGAGGCAACATCCCCCATCATTCAGAGGATCATCTAACCCTGTGCAAGCTGAAGGGTGGATTAAAGCACTGGAGAAGATTTTTGATGTCATGGGGTGTTCAGAACATCAAAAGGTTAGTCTTGCTATTTACCGTTTTGAAAGTGAAGCTGATCAGTGGTGGTCGATGGTGAAAAATATATGGGATAGTGATGATATTGTGGATCTTCACTGGGACGAATTCAAAGGTATGTTTCTTGAGAAATATTTTCCTAAGGTGGTTCGTCTTAGGATGGAAAAACAGTTCATATAATTGAGGCAGGATGATGATTCAGTGGCTGATGCTTTGAGTCGAAAAAGTAATGCTTCATTAACAATGTTGTGTTTGGAACGTGATCCTTTTGTTAATGATTTGATGAACTTTGGCATAGAAGTTGTTGGTGCAGGAAGTCCTTCTGTTTTGTTTCAGGTATCAGTGAGATCTTCTCTATCAGATAGAATCAAGCAAGCACAGAAGTAAGACAGTGAGTTGCAGAAAAAGGTAGAGCTGGTTCAGAAAGGTAAGTTTCATGAATTCAACATTGATAATGATTGTGTTTTGAGATTTGGGAAGAGATTGTGTGTGCCTTGTGATTCACAATTGAAGAGAGAGTTGTTATGTGAAGCTCATAGTTCTCCGTTTTCAGTTCATCCGGGCAGTACTAAGATGTATAGAGATCTGCGGGAGTATTACTGGTGGGATGGAATGAAAAGAGATATTACTGATTTTACTATGAAGTGTTTGACTTGTCAGCAGGTTAAAGCAGAGCAGCAGTTACCGAAAGGGATGCTTCAGCCTTTACCAGTTCCAGAGTGGAAATGGGAGAATATATCCATGGACTTTATTGTGGGATTACCGAAGACATCTCAAGGTAATAATGCAATCTGGGTTATTGTTGATCGCTTGAACAAATCTTCTCATTTCCTTGCTATACGAGATACTTTCTCTCTTGATCAACTTTCCCGTTTGTATCTTAAAGAGATAGTCAGGTTACATGGAGTTCCTCTCTCCATTGTATCATATCGTGATCCCAGGTTTACTTCTAACTTTTGGAAGGGCCTTCAGAAGTCGTTTGGTACTGAATTAAATTTTAGTACAGCTTTTCATCCTCAATCAGATGGGCAGTCATAACGAACAATTCAGACATTGGAGGATATGCAACGAGCTTGTTCTATGGATTATCAGGGATGTTGGGACCAACATCTTTCTTTGGTTGAATTTTCATATAATAACAGTTTTCATTCCAGTATACAGATGGCACCATTTCAGGCATTATATGGGAAGCGGTGTCGAACTCCATCTTTCTGGGATGAAGTGGGTGAAAGTAAGTTGATGGGACCAGAATTGGTAGAAGAGATGGCAGAAAAAGTTCAGCTGATTCAGAAACACATGAGAACAGCTCAGAGCAGGCAGAAGAGTTTTGCAGATAACCGGAGGAAGGATCTATCATTCAAGGTAGGTGATCATGTTTTTCTCAAGGTTTCTCATTGGAAAAGTGTGATGAGATTTGGTAAGAAAGGAAAGCTGAGTCCAAGGTTTATTGGACCATATGAAATTCTGGAGAGAGTTGGATCAGTTGCATACCGGGTGGCTTTACCTCCGAGTTTATCTCAGGTACACAATGTTTTTCATGTTTCAATGTTGTGAAAGTATATGTCAGATCCATCTCATGTTTTGTGTCCAGAGGTAGTTTAGCTGGAAGATAACCTATCTTATGAGGAACAACCGGTCCAGATTCTTGACCATAGGGAGCAAGTGTTACGGAATAAGGTGATTCATCAGGTAAAGGTTTTGTGAAAAAACCATGTGATTGAAGAGGCAACGTGGGAATCTGAAAATGCTATGAGGGATAAATACCCCCACTTATTTTGATAAGTGAATAAAATTGCGAGGACGCAATTCACAAAAGGGGGGAAGGATGTAACATCCCAGGTAAATAAAGAATAAAGAATTTTCATATTTATTAATATTTACGAGTTAAATATTAATTTTATTTTAAAGGGGTTGCTATGTTCGATAGCGTACCCGATACGCAACGATGAGTTTCTTTGAAACTTACGTAGCACACTAGTAATAAAATAATATTATTTTAAATGTCAGTTAACAAGTAGCCGTTGTACTGGCGGGAATGGATAGAAATAACTAAAATATGATTAGATATGTTTTTAAATGTTTATACATTTACCCAATAAAAGATAAAGGCTTAAAATACGGAAAGAGTTCAATTTTAGGCATATATACTTTAATTTTCACTAATGGTTCACTTATCACCTTTTAATGGTGAACCGTCATTAAATATAGTTTTGATCACTCTTATACATTCTTTTGGACCAAATAAAACTATTATTAAGAATCGGGACATCAAATTTTACTTTGTGTAATTTTTTGGTATTTTTCCGATAAAGTTCATTTTTTAATGAATAGTGTAAAATGTTGTGTTTTAATTCAAAACCTTTTTTTAATCTAATTTATTTATATTATTAGATTATATTTTTATTTGTGTTTAACGTGAAATTAGAAAATATTTTAACCAGTTAATCCAATGGTGGTCATTGGAATCAATTTCACTTTGAAATTGGACTTAAACTGGTGTCAATCTTTTGATACTTATTGTTTCACAAAAACACGCTATTTGTCATGACAACGATAATTAATTATTAAATTAATTAATTTGACTTATATGTTTTGAATTTTTTAAAATGGACTTCATTTTTGAATTCGGAATATCAAATATAGCTTAGGTTGAATTTTTGGTAATTTTCTGAAAAACATCAATTTTTGATGAATAGTGAAACCACTAAGTGGTAATCAAGCAAACTGATTTTTCAGTTAAATTAAAGTTTACCACTAATGTGTATTGAATTTTGAAAATCCGACGTACATGGTTTTCATTAAGAAGTAAAATGTGGTTCAATGAGATTAAAATAATTTTTTGGTGAATAGTAACTTTTTTTCATTAATCGCGATCAGAGGTAATTAGTGTAGTTTAAGGTAAAAATGATATTATAAGAATGTGGAAACACCATGACACTTGTCCTACACCTATTGGGTGAGTCATGGCCGACCAAGACAAGCCATGGGCCAACTTGGGGACCCCATGGAGCCACTTTAGTTGGAAAATGACATTAATATATTTTTATTTAATGTTAAAGTGAAAATGACACTAACATAAAGTTTTTTACTAAAATAATTTTTTAGTGGGGTTATACAAGGTCCAAGTTTGATTATAAGTAGTAATTGGAAAGATAAAAAGATTTCCTACATCATAGTATTTTTTTTATAATTTTTGGACATTAAATAAATTAAATTATATATGACATAATAATGATGCAGCGATGACATCATTATTTGACGATTTAAATAAAATGGAAAGATAATGAAAAATCTAAAACTTACACATGTCCAAAACCAATTGGATAAGTGTATTTCGAACCCTTATCACCTTATCCACGAATTATATCAATGTGGGACCTTTTAAAACCGAAACACATTTTCAAATAGAGTAATATTTCTTTACTTTCCAAAAGTGCCCCTCCTCTCCTCTTATAAAAGGCCCCCACCTCTACCCCATTTCACACACATCTCTAGCCTTTGGCTCGGCCAAACCCTTCCCAATTACTCTCTCCACATCCCTCTCCTCATCCTAGTGGATTCCCTTTGGGCAGAATCCTTTCAAAGGAAGCCTTTAGGCTCAAATCAAAAGGGAGTTACACTTTTAAAGGTAATTTATTCTCTCTTGTTCATTTGTTTTATTTTGCTTCTCCAACCCTCTAAACTCTTTTTATTTACTTCTTTTGTAACAACACCAGTATCTTCAATATACTAGGATGTTGTTATAATATTTATTTTAGCTACACTCTCACACAACTACATCAAATGGTTAAAGAACATACGGTTTCCGTGGATGGCGAAATTCTGCCTCCCGAAACGATGATTGTTCAATACTCATTTAACACCTTCAGGGGTGGCCATTATGATGTCACTATATTTATATATGATATATAATATGTTTATGTTTTTTTAAGCTTCTGTATTTTTCATTTTTGGCATACCTTTATGGTTTCCATTATGGGTAGACACGATATCTTTATTTAAGGAAGTGCGGACTACCGCCCCCTCAAAGTGATGTGATTCGTTAATGCCATATGTGGGACGTGTAAAGGATGGATTTAAAGTTATTATATATTATGTTATACTGGAATTATAATATAAATCTATATCATTATTATTTCTTTCCATTAAAGTATGAGATAGAAATGAAAGTAGCGTTCATGCGTACGTACGGCTTACCGTCTCCATGAACGGTGCATTTCATTTCTTATCCCCAAATGTAATGTACTATTAAAATTACATGTATATAATGTATATATATAATTAATGATATATCTAAATGATGACTATAATTCTGGAATTAAAATATACATACCTCTCATTTAGTTTTAATTCCATTAATATGACAAAGAAATGAAAGTAGCGTTCATGCGTACGTACGGCTTACCGTCTCCATGAACGGTGCATTTCATTTCTTACCTCTAAATGATTATGTAATATTATAAATACATGTATATTCTGGATATATATGATACATATTATATCCAAATCGGGAATTTTAGTCTGGATATAAAGAACTTTTGACCACACGAACAACATGTAATTGTAAGAAGTCAACTTTCGACTTAAGAACCAAATATTGACAAAACAAACATTATTAACTTAAATGGTTACATAATGTTTATAACATGGAAATAAGTGATATAAAAGGAATAATTAAGTTTAAAAAGGTTCTTAATCAAGTATAAATTAACTCAAGTTTATTATTCAGGACGTTAAAGAACGATCGAGTCAAGTCGGACCCAAGGTAAGGGACTTCGTCTCAATCTCCTTTCATTGAGGCATATTTCGTTTTATACACAACTTTCTTTTATACGGTTTATAAACCCCTTTGACCTTTACTTTTATACAAAAGGAATCTTTTTCTACGAAGCGTTTTACTAAACGACAAAAAGGAATGTTTTTTAACGTATGCGGTGACAACGACCTTTTCCACCGCCGCGAGTATTATTTGATCTTTGCCTTTCTCAACAAGCCGTAATGTTTTTAGAATAAAATAAATACCATATACTCTTTTATGTATTTTGGTATTGAATATGGTTTTGAAAAAGGATTCTATTATATCAATATATTTATGATATATTGTGATTGAAATGTGGAAATGTTATCATTCCTTTATATTGGTTTTATGTTATATGATTTTATACTGGTACTTGGACATTTTAACGGGTGGTTACGTTATAAACCATATGACGGGTGGTGCCGTGAATACCAGGACGGGTGGTTACGTTATAACCTCCAATGCATTGGGTATGGAAGTCGGCCGTATGGCTATTCCATTAAGTATGTATGGAAATTGGCCGTATGGCTATTCCATTAAGTGATATGTGTGGAAGTCGACCGTATGGTTATTCCACTTAAGTATGTTTATGTCCCAAGTTACCATTATATATGTTATGTTTTCTTTTTATGGGTTTTATGGTAATCCTTTGGTTACAAAAAGGTAAGTAATGATACTTTTTTTCAGTGAAGAGTTTTTTTTACTACTTCATGAAGGTGAAGGTATTACATTGATAGAGTATATATGGTTTATTTGATGTTTGAAAAACTAACAGTTTTCATTCTTTGTGTATCCCTTACTGAGCTTTTTATGCTCACCCCAAGTTTTTTTGAAATGTTTTTCACAGGACATAATGTGGAATAAGGTCATGGATGGGATCAAGGGAATGTCATGCTATATAAAACATGGAACTGGACATGTTTCTTTTAAGAGTTTTTTATTTATTTATGGAAACATAGTAGAAGTGACTACCGTGTAATCTTTTGAGATGTAATTGTTATGTTCTAATTCTTTTAAAATCTAAACCTGAAAAGATCCTCAACGTGTAATCTTGTGATAACTCAAGATTAAGTAAGGTTTAAGGCCGGGGCCATATATTATATATGTTGGATTTTCAACTATAAATATTCATTAGAAATCTAAAAATATTTCATACATAATGGTTTTTTATTTATAATTTTTAGACATTGAAGAAGTAAAAATATATATGACACAATAATGATGCAGTATTTTCCTTATTAATGAAAGAATCAAATAATTCGTATTATAAATGTTGAAATAAATGTAATTTCAATGTTTTGATGTCAAAAAAGAATTTAATAGGTTAATATTAAATTTCATAATTGATTAAATGAATTAGTTTCTAAGTAATAATTTTGTTAAGACTTTTTCAAAAATCAATTATTAAATATTGTCAAAATTGACATAAGAGTTTTTCAAACAAATATTATATTATTAATTTATATTCAATTCCTAAAAATCTAAGGTTCAGAAAAAGAGACTTATATCATGATATTTGTATCATTAATGGACCACTTGGGTGTCTCTTGGATGTATATGGTATGTTTATTAACTATATAATACACAAATACAAAGTGACATGGTAAATGTCAATCTAATTAACTAAGAGATTAAACTAAAAGATAAGGTTAATATAATGACCAAAACCTATCTAAAATCTATTGTTTGAGAGTTTTTAGACCTATCCCCACCTTAAACATCAAATAATACAATTTGAAGCCATTATAAACCGAATATGAATTTATTATAAAATAATATTTCAAGCTTTTCCTAAAGATCCCCTTACCCCTCTTCTAAAAGAAAACTCCCCCTTCTCATTATTTCACACCTTCAATACCTTTTGGTTCGGCCAAACCCTGCCAAAATACACTCTAAAATTTACTCATTTCATCCTAGAGGCCTTAGTTTGATCCTAAAGCAAACCTACGGAGCCTTTTTGATCAAATCATAAGGAAGAACCTGAATAAGAGGTAACGCCTTCACCACCTTCTTTAAAGTTCCATTCTTCTTCAACATCTTCTTTCCTTGTTATTTCTATTCTAAAATAATAACTCCAGTATATTATATATACTGTTATGTTATTATAATTATGGAACAAACAAATTCATCATTCTATCCATCCCTTGAATGTCATGTCACCATACGTGCGTACGTACGGCCTACCGTCTCCAGGTTGTGGTGTAATTGATAATCAATATTTTATTATTTAGATGGGTATAATAATGATGTATAATTCATTTAAATAATAAATATAACATGATAATGATTCTATCTAAATGATATACCATCCAATTATATATTATTTTAATATCAAAGGAATGATATTGTCTCTCGTGCATACGTACGGACTACTGTCTCAATGAACAAGATGAGATTCATTCCTAATCGTATCCATTCAAGAATTATTTTCATTTTATGGTTAAAAATAATGTTTAAAGACTTAATATCATTCTAGACATGAATATAATACAACTTATCTATAACAAACATGGCTTATATTAAAGAAAACGAGTAAGTTAACACCAAAAACGACGATAATACTAAGATTTTATTAACAAAGCCATGTTAAAAGAACATATATGATATCATATTAATATATATGATTATTGAATAACACAATAAAACTTATTTCACCATTATACAGGAGGTTAACCTACCATCATCAAAGATAAATTACAAGGTAAGGTGTTTTCATCTCACTCCTTATTCCATTGAGATTCGTGCAATATTTCCACTATTATCTTTTGTGTGGTGTATGTAATACACATAATTGTATTCTTTGTGTAATACACTTTAATTTATGTGTATTTACATATTCATTGTATGATACCTCTTTAATGGGGTGTATGTTTCATAAGTTACCAAATTGTTAAGGGTTTATTTCACAATCCCTTCATTATCTGAGGATGTTTATACGTGATTATCCACTGGGACCCATTTATCATCCACATCCATGTTTCTTAAAAAATTATTTCAAAACATTCTTACTATTTTACAGAATATGGGTTAAAGTCATTTATACCTTTGATTTAATTTTTATAAAAAATTTATAGAGGAATCTTTCTGTCATTTTCCAAACAAGTTCCTTTTTAACCTTTTCAACAAAATTAAGGTAAGAATGACATTAATTAACTTATATGGTGGTGCGTCTATTTTCTACCGTTATAAACTCGTTGAAGCTTCCCTTACAAGCATATAAGAATATTTTCAAAGTAAATGTTTTATTTTATAATTATGTGACTCTTAAATTATTTCAAAATAGAAATAGATATTTATCTAAAAAGGGTTTTGATTTCATCTATGTCAACATCCTTTGATAGATTTTAAGTTTATTTGAAGTTGATTTATTATGATACAAAACTTCCATATTTTATTGAAGTTTTTGTGATATTTTTGACATTTGATGTGATATTTTTCTACCATTCATGGCTTATGGTTAAAATATTGACATGTCCTATTCTAATTTTAATACGAATGTTTATGATATGTTTAAACCTTTCCCTATGAGGAATGTATTGGACTTAGTAAGTGACGGGTGGAGCCCACTATAGCTCCTCGATGCATCGGTAGGTATAATGAGACAACTAGACGTGGAATTCACTGAGGCCCTTTCCAAATTTGATTTATGGTTTTGCCGAGGCCTTAATCATTTTAGACGTCTTGGTCGAGGCCTTGACAAAATGTTTCAGAATGTCCGACATATTACATTCCCTCATTATGGAAATAATATTGATGGTTCATGTGGTTATTCGACTAGTATAATACCCATGATTATGTTTTATTATGAAATTATTTACTCATATCATATTCTTTCCATAAAATTATTCATGTTTATTATTGGTAAGGGAATGTGGTTTCAATTATTTACCTTGCTTAATATTTATGTCTTTTTTTGCTATATTACGTACCCTTACTGAGCATTATAGCTCACCCTTTTCTTATGTTTCATTTTCCCTAGATTTGAAAAAGTTAGTTATGAGTGACCTGTAGGCATAATCTAGGTTTCTTGGATGATTCTAATGAAATATATTTTTTTTATTCTTCAAGATGTAAAGTTGAAAATATGTATGAATCTTTTTTCCAATAATACTAAACTGAACGGTCTTTCGAGACATGATCCCCTTGTGATTATGCCAATGTTATGTAATAATGCACCGACTCTGGGTAACTAGGGTCGAGATGTTACAACCTTCATCATCCTTCACATTTTTAATCACATCCTTGATATGGACTTATTCATTTTCCACACTTGTAATCAAATAAAATAATCCATAAAATTCAATGTTATACAAACCACTTGCTAAATTCTCCTTTTGTCTATTTTCATTCAAAAATTTATCAATATAATTTACTCTTTGAAAAATAAATTTCTCTTCCCACTCCAATTGACTAATATGTATTGAATAAAAATAGTATAAACTTGGATAATGGATTTGAGAATGTTCATATGCATGACCTTTTCAAAACATGACAAACTCATTCAATCCATATTTATACCCTTTCGTTATTCAATTAGAATAAATCCATTAATTATTCATACACATACAATTTTATTTTGTAATATTAATATTTAATAAAATAATTACACAAAATATGTTCAACTAGGGTAACAATCCAACTATATATCTCACTCAGATGATCAAATGGAAGTAAAACAAGCCAAAACAAACCTGAACCTAAAAAATATAAGTGTGATCTAAAAGTTCAATAGGTCATGAAAACCTACCAAATTTATGAAATGAAATTCTTATTACATTCTAGAAACTTAATGTAGAAAGAAATTAGAAAAATAAACAATTTATATATTTTTCTTCCAAATTAGAAGTATCAAATAAAAGTGTGTAAAAGCTATTTTTCTAATATTTTTTTTAAATGAAATCATTCACTTGGAAACCATTTTTATTTATCCAATACCCCTTGTTAAAATCACCTTTAAAAAAATCATTAAACAATTTCATAAGCTCCCATTTTTTAAATACACATTTCAAAATTCAAAGAGGATTCTAACTAACATACACTATTCTAAACATAATTAAAACAATTCATTTCCTTAAAACATGGAACTGGTGGCCTAGAACCTCATTTTAAAATTTCACACATTCATGGAGTATCAAATACAAACCATTATATCTTTTCTCATTTGAGAACACTTTTGAAACTCATTATTAAACTAGTTTGAAAATACTTCAAAATGAAACTTTCCATTATTTATTCTTCAAAAACATATTCTAGTCCCTTTTAAAAAAATTATGAAATGAAAACCAAATAGAAATGGAAGAAAGAACACTAAACCAACAAACACCCCTATAATACACTTGGATATATTGAAAAATGACTTGAACTGGAGATAAGGAAACTAGGCGGTCACTAATAAACTTATCCACAACACTAGACGTCTCATCAAACTGGGTCTTCATATATAAATATCCCCAAATTGAATCACAAGATAAAATGGTAATAAAAGTACCAAAGGGTCTTAATAGGGTATCAGACCTTTTAGAAAAACTAATTTTTTATAACATTTAAAATGGGATTTCTATTTTCCCAACATGATTCAAATTCCACATTAGTTATCATTTATAAAAGCAATCCCAATCTACTCTTCAGACCAATTTCATCAAAACATATTTGAAACTAAAATAGAAAATCAGACTTCCCTTTAAATGGAACATTAAAAACATTCAAAGACACAATAATATTCAAAATACAATCCACATGGGAAAACACCCCATTTTGAAATATTCACCTCATTTGGAAGTCTTAAAAGCATTAAACACCCCCAAAACATTGATATAAAACACAAACAAGGCTAAAAATGTGGTTTAAAATATAGATCATGAGGGGTAACTCACAACATAAAAAAAACAACATTTTCCAACATTTTTAACACTTTAAAATCAAACAAACACTATGTTAGAAATCAAATCAACATAAGAATATTTTTCAAAACATCAGGTCATTGATTAAAACAGATTTTAAAACAAAATCAATTAAAAAATCCATTCTAGTGTTTTCCCAAATAATTTTCATCGAATATTATTCCAAAAAAAAGATGAAACCACTTTAAAAACACTATTTATCCACCACAGGCACTCATATGTTATAATGTTTACAATATTTATAGAATTATATAATTTTTAAAATTTCTAGAGTTATAAAATTATAATATAAAATTTTAAAATTTATGATATTATAAAATTATTCAATTATTCAATTTTATTCCATTTCTGAAACAATCGATCTTGATTTTATGATTGAAAGAAAAAATATAGAAGAAATTAATAATTAGAACATTACTAGAAACCATAGTCTATGGTAGTGTAATTTTTTGGAATACACGCATCATATGAACCTGATAATTTAAGAAGATGGTTCCTAAAACAGAATTTTTTATGAGGAAATCTGATGAACATGAACTTGTTACATGAAGAATATTAGGTGGTAAACAGTAAAACAAGGTCTAAAACATGATGATGATGATTAATAAATAATGAAAAAAACCATGGGTGATGTATAATGCTCAATCACTATGTTTTTTCACTCTATAGGTCAAATAAAATGTGGGGCCTCAACTCTAACCAATCCAGTGGTTGAGATGAGGCATATAATTTCCTGAATTTTTTTAAATGGAATATCTCAAAAATAATTCTCATTAAAATATCACTAAGGACACAACTAGCATGGAAAACACTAGATTCCCAACTCAATTCCTATTATTGGTCAATACATACAATTATTAAAAGCTAGACTATGTGAGAACCAATGTTTTTTCTCATTCGTGTTGTTGTCTACTAAAGGATCAAGCATATACTCAACTCAAGATTATAGCATCAAAATTAAGGAACTCAAAATGATCACTACAATGAACAACTAAAACATCATACATATAGAGAATTAAATAATAGAATCATGATGTAATATAAAGTGAGATGATATTCAAGGATAGAAAATTGTTTCCAAAATTGAATTAAAAATTAGTCTAATGCATTCAATACATTCACACACAATTCCCATAATACATGATAAAAATCCAAAAACACAATCCATGTTAGAAAATAAAAGCATTTTAATTACCTATCCTAACAAATATTGGGTACCCTAACATAAAATCCCACCCACACTAAATAATCCTTCAAATGAAATGAATAACAATATATTAATAGCATACCTTTAGTTTTGAGTGTCTTGATTCATCAAAAATGTTCAACAACAAAGGTGCACTGGTAGTGGGGTCTGACGAGGTAAAAATGGTGTTCAGTGAGGATATAGGGTGAGTGAGAGTGGGGTAGGATGAGTTAGAAATGGGGTTTCGAGAGATGGGGGTTACATAGTACTGGTTTTCAGCGAGGTAATGGAGTGAGGTGGAAATTGATTTCCACAACGTGACTGTGGGGTTTGGTGAGAGAAATGATGGTGGCACTAGTTCAACTGGATGGGAGAGGCGGAGTGGCGGGGGGTAGGGGTATTAGTGAGGTTCAGAAAGCGAGGTGGCACTGTGACAGTAAACTTCCACAAGATCTTGAAGATGTGTGAATAAGGAAATAGGTTAGGGTTTCTTTTAAAAAATAGATAAGGTTTTTTTATTTCTTCCCGAAAAATGATGATAAAGAGTAAATTTATTAGCGCTAAAATTAAAAGTGACGATAAAACACATCTTTATCAGTCCTAGAATTATAGCACCAATAAATAATAGTATTATTAGTGCTTTTCTAGTGCTGATAAAAGGGAGTCTTATCAGTTCTAAAAAGCAGTGATAAAAACCTAATATTAATAATTTATTTTAGTTACTATATATATTTATGAAATTATATATATATTAAATATTTATGAATTTTTTTATAATTATAACTATTAATATATTTATTGTAATTTTTTTTGATTTAAATAAATATATTCAGTTATATTTATCAGTATAAATAAATATATTTGTTAATATTTGTATATAAATAAAAATATATATATTAATATATAAATATATATTTTTAAAATTATAATAGATGTATTTATTGTAATATATTTTTTATTTAAATATATTTATATAATTATATGAAGGAGGATCTGATCATTGATTTGGTAACCCAAATCCTTGACTCGTAAAAACTTTATTAAAAATTAAACATAGCCATACACCCATAGCATGGATCGTAGACCTATAATGTTTTTAGAATTGAAAGAAAGCAACATAAAGTTCCATGCCCAAAAATATGAATGCCATATGACCATGATGTTAGACAGTAGCTTCCCACCATGAAGATCTTGGGCACCCAAATGTGTGATGCATCTAACTGATAGAACATTACCCGAGGATATCAGATGAATGAAGTGGAAATCACTCAAGGATGTCATCATTCCCTTCAGTTTTATCACTCTCACAATCTTTCTCATCCAATGTTCCCATTGTCATAGATGTGAGTTTTCATGTTATCTGCAGGAATTTTCACCACTGGTGTTCCATACAAATGACATCTCACGGTGCCCAAAAACATCGTATCATTGGCATCCCATACCAATGATAGTTATCTTCAACCCACACAATCTACCCAATGGACCAAAATAAATCCATAATCCATGAAAAAAATATTATAAATGGTCCAAACCATCTAAAAAACAGAAGCTGTAAAGTCAACCATGATAAAATTCATTCTCATGTCAGCCACAAAATCACACAAAATCAGGCACTAAAAGTCCACAACAGGTCGTTACAGCCTATCACCACCAGAGAAACCTACATCCCGAAGTCCTGTCATTGATGAAATCTATTCTCAGAAAAAAAAAAGATTCAAAATAGTCTGTTCATAAACCTGTCCTATCAGATCACCATCAACATCACTGTTGAGAGGTAGTCCTCACCACCATCCTCCTCTACAAGAACCGAGTTTTTGGTTCAAATATTCTTTGATCGATAACATAGTTCTAGTACCCTAGCTCTTTCATAGATAAGACCACCCCCATCTGGATCCCAACCTATGAGATCCAAAAAAAGATGCTACCATTCACTCGTGTACAAGTTGGCAACCAACCCAATGTATTCACAGTCAAAATGTGTCATCCCATCCAACCTTGGTTGTGTTGAACATGTTGGATATTAAATATGATTTCCTTTGTTTGTGCCTACCTCATTGTTGGAATGGAGGAAGGATGAAGTCTTCTTAATGATTGTTGATCTAGTGGCTTAGACGGTACCGAATCGGCTGACTTTTACATATCTTTGTTTTTTGTTTGTTTTGGTGTGTGGTTTTTAGTGCTATAAATATGTGTGTTGCGTGTTGTATTTCAATTAAAAGAGAGAGTTAATAAAATCATGTGTTCTAGATATTTATTTTATTCTTGGAATTTATCAAGACCACCTTCAGTTATCTATGTATGCTTCCACTTCTCTTGATCCTCCATCGGTGGTATCAGAGTGTTTGAAATTGAGTTGCGCTGAGAGCGATCCCATGGGATCTGCAACCAAATGGTCTCACTAGTGGAGATGATGATGAACAATGTAAATCTTTTCTAAATCGTGATGTTTGTTTCCCGCATTAATTTTATGTTTTTTTTCAAAAGTGAGTTATCTTTTGATTTTGTCATTTTTCAAAAGGTCTTATTTGATTGCTTATGTTACCTCCCCTCATCCAATTAGTCAAACCTATAATATATTTTTCCTCTTCCCCAATGTAGCAGGGAAAAAAGTTTTCCCCTTACCTTAATTAAATATTGTAATAAAAATATCTCTTTTGACTTTTTGTGTCTCTCACTACGTGTTTCATCAACCATATAAAAATCATCCACCATCCTTAAGTCTTTAGTCAAACTTGTACAAAAAAAATAATTAATCCATTTTTTCTATCTTTTACATTAGTTATCTCTTACCTTAAAATATATTTTTTAAAATTCATTAACATGTATTAAAAAAATAATTCTACAATTCCTGGTAAAATATTAGTTTGTAATTTAAAAAAAATAATAGTATGCACTTATGAAAAAATATAGCAGTTTGCACACTCCAAATAAATATGCTCTTCCAAATATCTACATCTATTATTTTTTATCAAAAATAATTTATCATCATGGAGAATGAATTTGAACTATTTGTGATCCTAAAGATTATGAAGAACAATTATGATAATTATTTCATCTAAATGTGTTTGCTCCATGGCACAAATGTTGTCATGAACATCACAGAGGATGGCTAAACTGAGAGGGAATCCAATGTAGTGGAGGTTTCTCTGCTATATTTTCAAAAAACCAATGTTATGGTGGAATGAAAGCAAGACTACAAGGAGAAATCCTCTATTTATCAATGTCATGAAGAATATAGTTTTGAAATAATTGCTTCATTGAAATTATCAAATGTGATCTAGGATACTCCTCAGAAATCATTCCAAGGAACAAACAAAGTGAAGAAAATTCGACTTTAATCTCTACGAGGTGATATCAAATCTCTATATTTGAAATCTTCCAAAACATTTTTTGACTATCATAAATGTGTAATGCTTGTGGTGAACCAAATACGAAAGAATGGAGAAGCTATTACTAACATCTGGGTATGTGAGAAAATTTTGTATCCCTTGATCCAAAATTTGATTACATAGTCATTGCCCTGGAAGAAACAAAGCACATGGGGATGATATTTATCAAAGAACTATTGGGTTCTCTATAATCCCAAGAACTTAATGTAAAACATAGGTGTGACACGAATAGAGTTGATCATTCCCTATAATGAATGTTGAATCCAAAAAACACTAAAAAGGATCAAGGGGGGGTCACCTCAAAGTACCCAAGGCATAGGATTCCTTGTAAAACAATTGTATTCTAGAAGTGGAGGATGAGGAGGACGTGGTGGTAGAATTCCAACTTGAAGATGCCATCAGTATCCAAACTATACTACATGAGAATTTGTATGAGGAAGAAGAGTAGGATTCAATAATCGCTAAATAGACATAATAAACATTCAATGTTATAATTGGAAAAAATATAGACTATGTAGCAATGAATGTTGGTACAAGTAACCCATGGAGAATGACACTGAGGAGGCACATATCGTCAAAGTAGAAGATAATTTTGATGATTCCTATGTATTGATGGCACAAACATCATCATAAAATCAAGGTATGTGGTATCTTGATATTAGAGCTAGCAATCACATGACAGGGCACACAAACTTGTTTATGAACCAATGTAATAGGGTTTGAGGGGACATTTCATTTGGAGATCTCTCAATAATATTTGTTTATGGAAGAGGAGATATTTTGATCAATAAAAAAGACCAAAATCATTCTTTCATCTCCGACGTCTAGTATGTACCCAACATGGAGATCAATATCTTGAGTGATGTGATGTTGGTGGAAAAAGTATTTAAGGTTATCCTTCAAAAATAAAAAAAATGGTGATTGTCGATGACATAAGAAGTATGGTCACAAAATTACCGATTTTGATGTACCGTATGTTTCCACTTATGATCCAACATGACATACAATGGTATTTGATGATGGTACTTGATGACCATGAATGTCTATAGAATCTCTAGTTTAGGAATTTAAAATTTAAAAGTTTATGATTATTATAATGAAAAAAGATGGTTTATGGGATTCAAATAATTCTACAATAGAAAAAAAAATATGTGAATGTTTTGTTCAATGAAAATAGCATATAAACAACCATTCAACGAAGGCTAACTAGAAAGCTACAATGCCACTAGATCCAGTTCACACCAATGTGTGTGGTCCAAAAAATCCAAAATCAGATGGAAAAAGTAGGAATTTTCTAAAATTCATCAATGATTATAGTAGGAAATCATTGATATATTTCCTCAAAATGAATTCAAATGTTTTTTCTTTCTTCAATGAATTCATGGTGCTGGGGGAAAATCCAAGAAACCATCACATACAAACTTTTTGATTTGATTGTGGTGGGGTGTACACATATAATATGTATCGAGAGTACCTCAAGCCTAATGGAATTCGACATCAGATGGCATTAGCTTACACATCCCAACAGAATGGAGTCGACTAAAGGAAGAATCACACCATTCTAAACATGGATAGATGCATGTTGAAATACAACGGAGTGCCCTGACTTTCAGGGATAAAGCATATTTGTGTGCAGTGTATCTACTCAATATATTCCCAAGAAAAAATCATGAAAAAATGACAAAACATAAATCTTGGAGTACTCAAAAACTATGTGAGAGTCATCTTAGAGTTTTTGGTTCTATTTACTATATTAGGATCCTTGTGTAAATATGAACAATGCCTTTGGAAAATGGATTAAAGTGTGTCCTTATAGGTTATGGAGACTAAGCAATGGGATATCGTTTACATAATCCTATCAAAAAAAAAATATTATTTATTAGAGATGTCATATTTCATGAAAAAGGGACATGAAAGTGGAATAATGATGAAGATTCAAGATAGGTTTAGATCACTCTATAAGGAAACGAAATAGTTGAAGATGTACCCTTGGAGGAATGATGACCTAAATAATTGCAGATGTTGTCACCACATAATCTTCCATTTGAATACATTGAACGGGGACTCTATCATATACATACTCATAACTTGGAAATCCTTACAGATATATATGATAGAACATAACCAATGTATAAGTATGTACATTTCTATTATCTCTTAGTGATTTTCAATACAGATAGCTTCTAGGAATCTAAAAAAAAGGACATGTGGAAGAATGTGAGAGTTGATGAAATTCCTTCTATCTACACCATCAAAGGCTATATGAAAAAGGAATGTTTTGACTTTGATGAAGTCATTGTACTAGTTGTACAAAAAACCAAATGTGATGAAAAATCATGGTTTTCTAGAAAAACATGGTTAAGGGGGTATGTTGGATATTAAACTGGGTTTTATTTGTCTGTTCCTACCTCACTATTTGAATGGAGGAAGGATGAACTCTTCTTAATGTGTGTTGATATAGTGGGTTGGATGACATCTACTCTACATACTTTTACTAATATAAGTTTTTTGTTTGGTTTGGTGTGTGGGTTGTAGTGAAATAAATATGTATGTTGTGTGTTTTATTTCAATTAAAAGAGTTAAGAAATAAAATCCTATGTTTCGTCTAATATCATTATATCTGTGAATTTATCAAGATCACATCCAGTGATCTACGTATGCTTTCGCTACCCTTGATCCTCCATCAGAACCCACATCTACGTATAACCACAAATCCACCACCATCTAATGGAAGGGGTCATGATCTGACCAAATCATTCTTTAATCCATCACTATGAGATGGGAGGATCCATGACCTGAGCCCATCCATCGACCATCCCCAATCACACACCAGTTTGGCACCAGCATCAACAACACCATAAACGGTTGCGTCTTAATCCACCATAGGAAATCCTCTATCGTCTACAAAGGTTGATTCATTATAAACGACCAATGAGGGACCCTCCTTACCCTCAACCTACATGACAAGGAAATTCTATCTTCCACTCATATTAAAGAACTCAAAATTCCCAAAAATCACTTCCTGAATAACTACTCTTGGAATGTGGGGCAACATAGTGCTCTCATTAATAAAAAACTACATATATTGTCTACATGAATAATAAGGGTGTCAATATGTAGAGATAAACATTAACGATGAATACATACACAATCGTAACATTTATCAACCAAAAATCATGTCCTCAAATAAACATATGCTCATATAGTGTTAATTATACGCATGCATGATATGAATATAAATAACAACAGTTTACATGAATATCATCCTTATCGTGTGTCTATATATATATATACTGACCATATTCATTGGAGACATATATTTAATTTAAATATATGTATATATATATTTATAATAATAATTATAAATAAATATATTAAATAAGTATTTATATTTAATTATAAATATGTAATTATAAATATAATGAAAATATTTTTTTAGTTAATAAAATATATTATAATTTTATAATTATTTAAATATATAATTATTTATTTATAATCTTTTAAATACTTTTTTAGAACATACTTTTATATTTAAATGATTAATATATATATATTTATATATTATATTTATATTAATTATAAACATGTGTTTTTTAATTAATGTATATAAATAAACATTATTTTTTAATATAAATATAATAATTTTACATAAATTAGGAATTTTATATTAAATTCTTTTATCAGTTCTAAAAATAGACATGATAAATCTATCCTTTATCAGTTGTTAAATAAGCATTGATGAATAGTACACCATTATCAGCAATTTTTTTTCATTGATAAAAGTGACATTTATCTGTGATATGAGCTAGTGCTAATAATGGTGAGGATTTTTTCACCACATTCTACATAGCACATATAAAATCTGGTTCTTCCCTTTACCTGGTCTGTGGTAGTGTTTGATAATATTTATTTTAAATTGTTCTTTATAATACATGTTTGTTTTGGCATGGATGCTCAACAATCAGGCTGGTCATGTCAAAATTTTATTAAAATAAAATGTGGTTTAAATATTATTTGTCTTGATGGAATTATCCCCAAGGATTAATTTTGGTTCCTATGATTCTTGTCATTAGCCTACGGTGATCGAGGATTCCCCCACAGTGGTTGACAAAGACTTTTATAAATTCTTTGTTGCATTGATAAAAGAAGACATTTTTTTGACAAACAAATGTTGATTTATTAATAATAATGATCAGAATAAACAAGATTAAACATACCAAAAGTAAAACAATCCAACAAGATTTGGTCCACTGCAAACATACAACAAGTATCCAAATTATGGGTTGCTTCATTTCCCTCCCTCTTGATGAAGGAGAATGAACAACCCGCAAAGCTATGACTGATAGACTAGATCATCTTAATGAGGATGCCAAAATATTGGAGACCATATTTAATTGTGATGATGGCATTGCTTATGGTTTGGAAATCAAATAAAATATTTATACAATTCCATCCATAATCTTTGGAGAAGGTAACACTGGAAAAGAAAATGGGGGATTCCGCAACAACGGGTTCCCATAAAGCCAACTTGACTCATGTCTAGCCGTAATGATCCTACCACAATGGTCTCAGACTATAACACGGACCCCAATAATACCATCCTTATAAATAGAAGTGTTGTAATTGATATTGAGGAACCATTTTGGAGGGGCTCCATCTAGCTTCATCTGAGCGATACCCAGACAACCCATTCTGAGCAGTTTCTCGATTCCATGCATCTATCCAGGATGTAACTTGTTCAACCCAAAATGAACATGTTTATGATGTGTGATTGAAAATGAAATCATTCCTTCAACCCCAAATATTTATATCAACCAAACATAATAAAGGAGACCTTATCATAAGGGAACATGGAAACCCCATTCATTAGCAATGATGGGATATCATGCACTGAATCTAGCAAAAGCTCTTTGATATATCCTCATGAAATCAAAAATACCTTGTCCCATATATAGTGGATGAAAACACACATAGGGGGTTATATCCCATCTGAATATATGGGTACTCAATGTCCATTAATAAATTGGTGGAAGGAGAGAAAATCCAATGTGGGAATAATTCCCATTCAAATACACATGGACAAGTAGCGGATCTTTTGGAGAGTCCATTTTCAATGATGTCTTTCAGAACCCAACCCCATCAATATTACATGAGCATAAAGAGAATGTCTATACCCTGATTTCACTTAATAGGATCCTTTCTGTAAAATAGAAAATATTTTCCTACATCAATCACATAGGGAATGATTGTAAAGATGGAATTTATCAACATTGAACTAATAACTGATATGTGTGAAATTTATCAAAAAAATTTAAATGCTAATAAAATTTGAACTTTGGCGATTTTATTTTTCATAGTGATAAAGGCTTAATCCCATAGTTGGGTAATAATTTTCAATGTGGTAATTCATTATATATGATGCATGATATTCAGTAAAGATGCCTTCTCAGATTACGATGATCATTTTTCATTCACAATGTTCAAACAACTCTATCGTACTAGTTTCAACCATTTTATAAAATTAAATAAATTTTTATATTAAATTAAATTAAATATGACCGAAATAAGAAATTTTAATCAGATTCTTTATTTAGGTCAAAATGTTATCCGATAGTGGTAAAGAAATTCTATATAACCAAAAATTGTGGCCCATAGGAGTCGGGGATACAATGTGGGATCATTGTTGGTCATCACAATTGGATCCATCTAGTTAATTAAATTTTTAATGGAGACCATAATAAATGTTTGGTTGTTGTTAGGTCCCTAAAACCCAGGGTAGCCTATTTATAGCCCAAAAATCCCCCTAGCAACTGCAATGCTGCCCCGTCGGAGCCTAACCAAGATCTGGCTCATGCCTTATGTACCCAATCTCTATCTAAATAATAGGATTCTTGTTTTCATGAATGTTATGTGTATTATTTGAATCATGGGAATTCCCATATATAAATATTGATGATGTTTATTATGGTTAATTAATTAAGTAACATTTATATGACATAAAATTGTCCATACATTGGGATTAAAATTAATAATCATGTGTATTATAAATTTTAGTATTCCCTTTTCCTTTTCAAATTTAATTTTCCTTTGTTCATTCATCCATCCGAAAATTATTCTCAATTATGAATGAAAAAATGTTAATATTTGTTTTAAATGCTCAAAATTTTAATATTGGGTATTGGGTATTGTTCCACATGGGCCTAAGTCAATTGGACTTGTCTGTGAAACCTGTATTTTGTTGTGACCCATGGATTACAACCTATGAAATATTGGATATCCTCAATAGTTGTATTCGTGTCTGTGGGTAATCCTCACCACCCTTTTGATCTGAGTCGTACTCCCAATTCGTCTTATCGGCCTACACTACTGGTGTTATATTTTCATTTTTAGTCATGGTGCCTCATAATTTTCTATATCCTTTCATAAATATATCATTGTAAAAGAGAATTCATCACCCGGTATAATGATTGGATCACTTAAGATCATTAATTTTCTCCAAGTCCTTGCTCAAGCTCTCAATTTTCCTTCAGTAAACCCATATATCACTATTTCTCTTTGATAGTGCTCAGTCCTGGCCTATTGTTGTCCTCCATCTACATCTCATTGTGTGATGTTGAAAGGTGATCATAATCGTGGAAAAAAACCAAAAAAATGTAGAACCAAACGAGGACTTTGCACTGCGAAGACGAAAATGACAGAACAATTTGAACAGAATTCATGAATCAAAATATTACAACAAAAATAGAGATTAACAAGATTATTTAACATGTTTTCGTCCCATGGGGACCTACATGCACGAAAATAACACCACCCATGCACACATGTTTTATCAAGGACAAAGAAAAGAAATTATTTATGGTGAAATGAACCACCAAGAACTGAAAGTGAACAAAAGTACAAAATTTAAAAGCATAGAAGTGAATTAAACCACAAAAATAGATATAGTTCCTGACATATCAAGGTCTGGCTATCCGAACCTCTTCAATATGGAAGCCTATTTTACTAAAAATTTAAAATATTATTATTTATAATTATAGTTATATAAATAGATATATGTGTCTAATGAATTTGATCTATATATATATCTCTATATATATCATTAGATAATCATGATATCAATGGACATGATTGTCGTTATTTATGTTCATATATTGATACATGTTGGTATAAATAATGATATTTGATCATATGTTTTTTAGGGATATAATTGAGGGTTGATAAATGTTATGATAACCAATATTATACTGACACATGAATATGTTATGTATTCATCATGAATGTTCATTTATATATCGATATCCTTATTCACAAGCTTTAGGAATCATGCACCCCATATCCTAAAAAATTTATTAGGAAAGGAAAAAAGAGATAAGAAAGTGATTAAAGGGATCACACAAACCACTACCTCATCCATAGTGAAAGGCTACATGTAAATAATAAGATCATTCATAAATTTTCTTCGGTAACTATGATTTATTTTTATTAAAGAGCACAATGTACAACATCGTAAGCATTTTTTTGTCCAAATTATGCTATCGACCACATCCTTGATAATGGCAATGTCCATAACCTCTACGGAAATATTCCTTATCCATACGTTCGAGATTTTTAAATTTCTTTTTTTCATCCAAATCAGCACAAACAAATATTTTTTTTACAACTTCTTGGAAGATGTCCTCGTCTCCCTGACTTTTCTTTCTACCGAGCCCCATTTGGGTCATCCTTTTCAAACATGTCCACATAGTGTTCCTTTCCCGTCACACTTGAATTTTCCTTCTCCAAAGAAATAGAATCATTTACCTAATTGAACACTAGAACTTTCATTATATTTTGTGTGTCTGCTAATGGTTTCACAACATGTTCTACATTTACTAGATGGATTAATGTTGAAGAAAAAAAGCATTTAACTAATGTAGATATTCTTCCACTGAAAAATAATTAGCAGAAACATCATGTTCATGCGTAATTTATTAGTCCTCGATGATCTGAACATAAAATTTTGTAGTTATAAAAGGGGTTATTTCTATTTCTTTTTCTTCGTGAGAGATGTTCTCACGCATATCCAATATTGCAGAGGAGATGTACAATTTCTAGATATCCACATAATATTTAATTTTATGTGAATCAGATATGGAGTCTACATTTCAGTCTTGCACTAACAAACTAGAAACATAGGTGACATGCATGATGTCCTTATAGGGGTTTCATGAAGTGCTCTGGCATGACGATATCTTAGAGACATCATTCACCTCTTGTCTAAGGAAAAGGCATATGCAGCTTGATCGTGCCCTCCTGTTGAGGTCCTTGGGATCCCACTGCATGAGACTTCATCCCAGACTTCATATCCCTGACATGTCCAAAGTCATCAAACTCCTTCTAGATAGAAACAAAATGACTCATTTCTTATACTGGGGGCATATTTCCATTTCTTTTCCAATCATCGCCAGTATTGCAAACAATTCCCCAGTTTGGAAAAATCATTCTTCTTCGACATTTGTTAATCTTATAACCAATGTGGAAAAAATTGGAATAGTATTTGGGAACCTTCTCATATTTAAAAGCTAAATCCAAATTTTGGTTCTCCAGGATAATATAGTCTAGCAGATAAGATGATAATTAAGATAAACTTCCACGAGCATCTGGGAAAAGTGACCATACCTTGTTATTTCAGTTTCCCTTTCCATATTGAATGGGAGACCAACTGCTGGAGAGATTTAAAATAATTTATTTGTATCTATAAGAACAATATTAATTTTTTGATCTATATCCATACATGAGTGATTGAGGTTCTAAAATTTAGAGGGTTAAAATTCATAACCCAATCGTGGATGCGAAGTAATCTCGGCTTAAGGGTGAAAAAGCCTTGACCCCAAGCATTGGATTTAAGATCCAAAGATGGGAAGATGAAGTGGTAAAAAAAATTTCCCATTCGAGATGGGAATCGCACTATTAAATCCCCCCTCCAATCCAATAGGCTCTTTCTAGTATCCTGGATTCCCAGAGGGTTCTTCCTCTTCAAAGATAGTTGAGCAATACTAGAGTGCTCACACTCTTGCAATATTTCGCAAAAAAAGACTCGGTTTGCTTTGATGAAGGTGGATTCTCCTTTAATACTATTGTTTTGGTTCGAGGCATAGAAATCATCAAAGTTACTTTCACTTTAAATTGGGTTCCTCGGCCAAACATCAATGTGGATGTTACACTTCACTCGTACAATTGAATGCTGGAGATGTCCAACAATAGATTGGGTATATGATTTATTCATGTTATACCAATGTTGTTATTATGTTCTCATAAATACTTATAAAATTACAATAAATATGTTTATTATAATTATAATTATAATTATAATTTTTTAATTATATATTAAAATATATTTAATATATTTAATAATAATTATAATTATAAGTATAAATATATATATATATTAAAATTATATTCAAAATATTTATTATAGTTTCACAAATATACATATTAGTATATTCATATATATTAATATATATATATATATTTGTTTATTATTATATTCATAAATAAATATATTTATTTAAATAGTAATAAAATTATTAAAAATAAATTTATTATATTTAAAATTTATTAATATATATTATTGTGTTTATATTTATATATATATTGGAAAATATTTAAAAATATATACATTTTTTTTATTTATATACAAATATTTATAATTATAATTATAAATAAATATAATCATTAATGTAATTGTAAAATAACAATAAAAATAATTATAATTTTATAAATACATATAATTATATAAAAATATTTATTAATATATAAAAATATTTGTAAAAATATAATATATATATATATAGAAATATTTATAAATATAGTTATTATATATATAATTATAAGCAGATAAATATATATTTATTATATATATTTTTCAAAATATATATAATAATATAAATAAATTCATAAGAAAATACATTTATCAATGCTAAAAAGCGCTAATATAACTTGTCATTATGAGCTCTAAAAAGCGTTGATAAAACAGAACTTTATCGGCGCTTTTGGGGAATCGATAATCTATACCATGCAGGTTTTATAAATTGAACCCCTATATAATCCTTCAGTCACTCACCCCTCAGGTTTTTGTAGAACGAGAATGTTTTCGGCCCCATTGCTATTGCTGCTCTACATTTATGACTAATTGTTTAAAGGTATTCCTTCAACACTCTTTTTTTAGTCACCACCCTCTATGCATCACAACATCAACATCCTCCATCCCTGTGCATGTTGCACACCATAAACCCAGGACACCTGACAAAATCGCCTAATTCTTGGCCTCCCATGCATGTATGTTCTTAACATCACAACCCACACAACTGAACTCCAAGCCCATAACATGTTCAACCCCTATATATGTCCCTCTACTTTTCATACCAACCATCCAGGCATTTTCATCTTCTTGTTGTGACCTCATTCGGCATTCGATGGTTCGCAGAGGGATTGATTTTTCATATCGGTGATCGATG
Source organism: Viscum album (assembly GCA_963277665.1). Taxonomy (NCBI): domain Eukaryota; kingdom Viridiplantae; phylum Streptophyta; class Magnoliopsida; order Santalales; family Viscaceae; genus Viscum; species Viscum album. The sequence continues at coordinate 1,718,862,093 of OY728136.1, read as the reverse complement.
GGTGATGATTTTCTTCTTGTGGTGATAGTTTAATGTATTTGACAGTAGTGTTTGAGACATTCTCTACTTTAGATCTGCTTTTTTTTCATTAAATCTGATGCTACCCTTTTTTTTCAACCGTGACCTATGGCGTGTGAGGTAACACTTGTCTTTGAGACTGACTTTTAGCATATAATTTTAAAGAATAAAAAGTTTTTAAAAAAAAGTATATTTATATATATTTTATAGGGAAAAACATTATTAATTAGTTAATGGATCCTCTATTGTATATTTCTATAAAAAAAATTATAGGAATTTCTAAAAATGCACGGTATGCAAATGTCATTTGATATATTCACAGCATTTCAATTTTATAATTTTATAGTTTTATAAATTTTTAATTTCATATGATTTTATAAGGTTTACAGTAAATCCTGTTATACAAAAATAATTTTATAATTAATTTTTACTAAATATTTATAGTATTATAGTTTATTTCATTTATAAATTTATATACTTGTATAAATTTTATTATACATAATATTATACATATACCATTTAAATATAGAAATTTATTAATTATCTATACTTTTATATTTTTATAGATTTTTAAATAAATTTATAATTATAGTTTTTTGGTTATAAAATATTAAACATTTATACTTTCGTAAAATTTACTTTTATATATTATAATTTTATATTTTATAAATTTATAAAACTATACACTTCTATAAATTATTTATATTTTTATAAAATATATATAATTTTATATAGTTTAACAAATTTATATACATTTATATATTTCTAATATTTTCCAAAATATATATATACATTTTTAAATTATGTATATTTGTTCTCATCATATTCTGTAAAATGATTTTATAAAGTTACTAGATACATTTTCCTTTTATGAAAATGTTTAAAATGTTTTATTAAAACATTATTTATGATTTGAATTCATTTTTCCACACTATATGCAAATGATATATCTCTTAAAGAGTTTTAATTCATGTCTATTCCATATAAATTATAATGTGATGCAATTGTTTTAGCAGAGAGGGTGGGGGCCTTGGTGTTCCATGGTTGTTGGAATGCAATGGTTAGTAGCTATGTTATAGAAATGTCGTGGGGTGAGTTGGTTTTGTTTTTAGTCTGTTATAGTTATTTCTATTTTGGTGACGTTAGAGGGATGTCAGTGGTATTTGTGTTGTATACTGGTTCAACGATGGTGGGGTTTTTCATGGTATTTTGATCTCTTATTTTGTTTCATCTATCCTAATGTTTTTTCATGCACATAAAAAAGAATGATTCAATAATATTATTGTTTTCATCATTTATTTATTTTGGATGTTTACATAATTCCTTATGTGTATTGATAGGTTTAAATATCAAAGGTGAATTTGATCATTCATTTATTGGGTGGTTTGTTTTAAGAACCAATGTTCAAAATGGTTTTCCGAAGGTTTGGACCCCACAAAAGGGTGTCTCCTCAACTGTCTTTGTGGGTGTTGGGATGTGTATTAGTTCATGAAGAGTGCTAAGGTGTCATTTTTACGATGATTAACATAATCGATTAGACCGTACAGTCATAGATACAAAATGATAGTAATGTATTCTGGTCAACACATGATGAATGGACAAAAATTTCATAGAATGTGATAGTAGAAGAATGAAAATAAATGGTATTTTTTATAATATAAATCTAGTCTATGTTTTCTAAGGGACTTCAATTGTTTTATTTACAGAAAAATAATCTTATTCCAATTATTTTGAGGGAATAAATAGGGAATAGTCAAAGAGTATTATTGTAATAAAGGGGAATGTGGATTAGTCTTGAATAATTGAAAGGTGAAAAAATAAATAACTATAATATATGATCTAAATTTAGTCTAAATTATTTCCCATGGGGTAATATTTAAAACACGAGATAATAATTTATTGATATCAATTTAATATGGGTTCCATCAATATTTGATTCTGAAATAGTATTTTTTTGGAGAGGTGTACCCATATAGTTGGATTTAGATTGTTATGTCAAAATGATGTCAACATATCCATTAAAAATTATGTCAACATATCTATTCAAAATTTCTCATTAAATTTTGACCTAACCATTTTATGAGTCATTTATATTTCTGACTGCTAAAAATTTCACATCCCTCATTCTTTTGCTTCCCCTTTTAATAGGAAACCATATTCATGATTATTTTTAGATTGAATACTTATTTGAAGACATCTTTGGGATAAATTATTTTTTATTACACATGATTCATTCTTTAATAATGCATATGTACTTCTATATAGTTTTATAAATTATTATAAATTTATAAATTATTTATATTTATTTAAAATATATATAATTTTATAAATTATATATAATTTTATACTTCTATATGCTTCTATAATTTTAGATAACAATATAAATATATATACATTTTTAATTTATACTTTTATACCTACCATTTTTTTCAATTTATTAATCTATTAATACTTTTTTTCATTTTTAAATTTAATGTTATTGTTGAAAATAATTTATAAAATATAATAATTTCTTTTTGGATTTTTGAACCCATTATTGTATTCAATATTCGTATTTTCTATCCTAAAAATTGTTTTCAAATGATATTGATTTTTTTTATTTCCATTAATAAATTAATTATAAATATTTCAAGGGTTTTTAATAATATAAATATTATTTTATAACTCATTTATACTTCATCTGTGAGGTATTGGAATTATCCACATGTCTAGCTGATACACAATGTGTCGAATATGACTCAAAGTGTCTGTCATCACATTAAAATTACATTTTAATTCAAAAAGTATCACTTACTAAAAAATAAAAAAAAATTCTCATATTGTCTTGATAATTCTAGAAAATGTTTCATAATTCATTTTTGACTGGTATGACTCCAAGTGTGTCTTTTTATTTAATGTTGACATTAATTTTTGTAAAAAATGTAGGTGACATACTCCAAACCAATTAAATGAATTTGTATTATTTTGATACACTAGTAAAATGATCTATAATTCATTTTTTATTTATAGTTTTTAGCTACACCTCAATTTAATACACGATATTCCTGATATGACTCAATGTGTGTGTTTCTAGTTTTAAAGCAACATTTTAGTTTAAAACTTTTCACTCACTAAAAACTGATCAAACACATTCATATTGTCTTGATTATTTAATACAATGATTTATAAATCATTTTTTATTTTTAGGAACCATTGTCACATTTAACTGATATATGATGCATCTAGTGTGACTCAAACTGCATGTTTCCAGTTTTAAATGACATTCTAGTAAAAAAGAAATGTGGCATACTAAAAACTGAGAAATTACATTAATATTGTTTTTATACTTTAGAAAAAATATCCATAAGTCATTTAGGATGTGTATAAATCATTCTCACCTCAATCTAATTAAAAATGTAACCAGTATGACTCTATGTGTGTCTTTCAATTTAAAGTTGACATTTATTTTAGTAAAAAGGAAACTAACATACAAAAAATATGAAAGCACATTCATATTGATTTTATAATTTAGAAAAATGATCCATAAGTCATTTGTGACATGTAATAATAAACCAGACATTAATATGATACACGATGTGTCTGGTATGACTCAAAGAGTATGTGATCAGTTTAAAATTGAAATTTTAGTTTAAAAAGTGTCTCTCACTGAAAACTAAAAAAACACAATTTGTAATAATAATTTAGGAAAAAAATTAATTTTTCATTTGTGATGTGTATGAATTGGTCTCACATCAAACGTGCACGTGATTTGACTAGTATGTCTAAATGTGCGGATTTCCAATTTCAAATTAGATTTCAATGAAAAACATAATGGACATACTAAAAAATAAAAAACACATTTGTATTGTTTTGATTATTTATAGATAAAAATTCATGGGTAATTTTTTATGTATAAGAATTAATCTCACTTCCATATGATGAATAATGTGACTGGTATGAGTCAAAGTATTCGTTATCCGTTTAATATTAAAATTTTAGTTCAAAAAGTGTCACTCACTAAAAACCAGGAAAACACACTCTAATTGTCACGGTAATTTAGTAAAACAATTCATAAGTATTTTTTGACTTATAGGAAAAAGTCTCATGTAAAACCGATATAGGATGTGATAGTTATGTGTCAAAGTGTGTGTATCCAATTTTAAATGACATTTAAAATAAATACAAGTACAATGGTCAAAAATGATCAAATTCATTAATTTTTTTGATACTTTTGGAAAATGATTAATATGTCATATTTTACATGTTTAAATTAAAAACACTTCATTATAATGAATGGTGTGACCATTATAATTCCATGTATTTCTATTTAATTAAAATTGTCATTAATTTTTCAAAAAAGAACAAGTTACATACTGAAAATATATAAAACATAGTCCGATTGTTTTGATAATTCAGTAAAATTATTCACAAATAGTTTCTAATGTGTAGGAATGACCCACACCGCAATATGATGCATGGTGTGGTGGGTATAACTTGAAGTGTGTCTTTTTAATTAAAATTAACATTAATTTTATTAAACATATAGAGGGATATACTAAAACCCCAGAAAATGCATTCTTATGGTTTTTAAACTTTATAAAAACGATCCATATGTTATTTGTGATGTGTAGGAATAAACTTCACCTTGATCTGATGCATGGTGTGGCTCAAATTATTTCAGATCTGACAATATATTTAAAGTAGACATACATTTTGGTAAAAAAATAAGTAACCTATTGTAAATAGTTAAAACTCATTCATATTGGTTTGTTACATTAATAAAACGATTCCTATGTTATTTATAACATGTAAGAATCAAACACTCCACAATATGACAAAGAGTGTGACCGATATAACAGAAATTGCGTCCTTGTATAAAATTGTAATCAATATTAGTAAAAATAAAAAGTTACATATTTAAAACTAAGAAAACACCTTAGGATTATTTGTATACATTAGGAAAATGATCCATAAGTAATTTTTGAAATCTAATAATCATCCAGACCTCAATTTGATTCATGGTGTGACCAGTATGACTCCAAGTGTGTCTTTTTATTTAAAATTGACATTAATTTTATAAAAGAAACCAGTGGCATACTGAATAATGAGAAAACACATTTATATTTTTTTTGATAGTTTAGGAAAATGACCTATGAGTCTTTTTTTATGTGTAGAAATCAACCACACTTCAATATGATGCACAGTGTGACTAGTATAACTCAAATGTGTGTTTTTTGTTAAAATTGACATTAATTTCAGTTAAAATAACAAGTGACATAATGAAAACTGAGCAAATGAAATATTATTTTTTATATACTTTAGGAAAATGATCGAAAAGTAATTTTTTTATTTGTATGAATCAACCTCACCTCAATACCATGCACTGTGTGATCTTTAAAACTAATACTGTTTCTTTTTATTTTGAATTTATATTTTTTAAAATTATTATTGAATATTAATTTATAATTTATTTATTTATCATGTCAATAACATAAAATTAATTTTCAAATATTGTTGGATTCATTTTGTTAGAATTAGGTGATTTTTTTGACAACTATTACCATGAGTGGACTTTTTTGAGAGGGGGTCACGGGAACCTAAAGATTAAGCATTAATGTTTTTAAATGTTTGTTGATAATTATAAATGTAATTATACAAAAAAAAATTTTGAGATATATATAGTATTGTTTTTTTCATTCATGAGGTAAAATTTATTTCAATTAAACTATATATTTTTCATATATATGTTTAAGGACTTTGATGGGTGCACTATTATACACACAACACACTATAGTAGGATATGTCGTTGTTTGTGATATTTCTAGAACGGATAAAGGGGACCCCACCATTAATATTATCAAGGACAACAACAATTTTTAGTGTGGTTATAGTCTATTTTGTACATTATTAAAGGTCATATTAATATTAGTGCCTCTTCATGTTGGAAACCAATTGAACAATATACATGGATCTATTTCTTATTTATCCTCTCCATGCTAGTGGAATTTCTTCTATAGATGGGTGCACTTCCTCTACCATGGAAGAATGTCATATCCACCACACGAACGACAACTAGTTTGAGTTGAGGGAGAGAAATAGGTAGGGAAAGGTCTTCAATGAAGAAGGTGAAGAGAAAGAATTTTTTTGAAGAAAAATAAGAGTGGGGTTAGGATGGAGTGACAGATCCAAAAGTGATACACTGGTTCATCTATGCAGTACATGGGGGGATAAATTCCCCCTAACACCACATGCATGTCGAAGCAGCACAACCATCTAGGGAGCACAGAACACACCACTGAAATAAAAACCTCAATGCATCATATAAATAATAGGGAAAGTGAAAAATGCAGATGCAATAGACAGAAAAACAGATCGATGGCCAGGAAGTAAAACATTGAGGATCACTGAGTCAAAACCACACACGTAGAGTAGGGTCGACTGAAGGAAAATCCTAAAGTACATGATCTCATACATATTAATTTCCTAGGGATGCAACAAAATGATAATAATAATAATGATCTCCAAATTAAACATTATTTTTCAGGGTTCTAATTATGTGGTTAATCAATAAAAATGGTATAATAAAGATGGCATGATTACAGTATGAAAACATGATCAAATGAAATACTAAATTCATAGATCTCCAAAATTTTCAACTGAATGTGGTGGTGTTATTCCACTGATGGTTATGGAATCAAAATTAAATTCAATCTATTAAAAAAATATGAATTTAGAAAACCCCGCGACTTTAGTCACACAATCTTATGTGTTGATGTTGGTGTTTATCTTCTTAACAAACATGGTTACTGATTCCACAATATCTCTAATAAAATGTTACTTAATATCTATGTTCAATGATTTACAATGGAATACTAAATTTTTGGATAGGTGAATGACATATTGGGTTTCAGAATATAGTTTGATAGAAAAATTATAAAGTCCATGTTTATAAGTGACACCATTGATACAAAAAGTTTATTTAAATGCCTCGGTTATGGAAATAGACTCATATTATATGGTTGAAAGAGAAACCCTAGGCTTTATGTAGCATTTCTTTGAAATAGGACCACCACATTTAGTAAATACATAACTAGTTAAAGGCTTATGAGTGTCAATGTTTCTATCATATTCAGCATCAACGTAACCAGAAATTGTTTAAAAAATATCCATGTTTCTACCATATAATAAGGAAATATTATAGATATATGATAGGTATCTTATAAGAAATAAAAGAACATTCCAATGTGGCTTCCCATGTATGGACATAAATCTTCTTAAAGTGCAGATTTCATATGCAATATCTGGGTGGATGAAAATCAATAAAAACATAAAATTGCCTGAAATATTAGCAAAAGGTATTTGAGAAATAATTTGGACATCATTAAAATATATGGGTCCATATGTTAAAGGAAATTTATAATACTTTCCAAGAGGTATAATAATTTTGTTTAGTGATTCAAAAATTTATCTCTTGGGTATTTTTACAACAAAAAATGCTGAGACAAATAATACACATTGTTTGGTCTATCCCTAATTATCTCAACACCTAATATATTCCGGCACACACCTAATGATTTCATTTCAAACAGATCTTTGAATTTTGATTTAGTAGTTGAAATGAGATTTATATTTTTTTCAAATGATAAGCATGTCACCAATATAAATCCTAAAAAAAATGGTTTTTATTAATTTAAAATAGGTGCATACATCATATTAATTATTAATGAACTAGTTAGCTAACATAAATGAATAAAATTTCATATACCACTACCCAGTGTCTTATTTAATTCCATACAATGATTTATTTAAAAGGATTACTTGATTCAATTTCAATTCATTAGGAAAACCATCAGGAGGGTTCATATAAATTTTCTCATTCAATCATCGTGTAAAAAATAGTTTTAACATATAAATGATAAATATGAAGTTAATTTTAGGCAGAAAAAACTACTACTAGCCAAATGGAGGAATTATTAACAACTATGGAAAATATCTCAGATTAATAAATTACCTCTCTTTTAAGGAAACCCATATCAATTATCCTTTATTTATGCTTGATTTTATTTCCCTCAGTTTTATCTTTTTTTCTTTTAAAGATTCACATAGAAGAAATTAAATTATAATTAGTTTGTTTTCTCAAAATAGTCAAAGTGTTATTCATTTTCAAAGAGTGCATTTATTCTTTCAAGGAAGAGACCCACTACTTTGAGTCTTTTTCTTTAACTATTTCCATTAAGTTTTAAGATCATCAACTAACAGATATTGGACTACATGGAAGTAATAAGATGCCATATCATATTGAATAAATCAATAAAAAGGTATTATAACCATCCTTTCTCTGTTTTAGGTGAGTTGGTAGTCTCTATTAGGGGTATCAGGTTCAAATTCAGAGTCTGAATCCAAATTAGAAAGTGATTCATATGCTACAACACATTTTTTATCAGGTGGATAGGGATAGGCATGATCCTTAAATTGGGCTTGAAGCATAGTTTCATCAGCCTAATCAAGGGTATGATAATTGATTCTCGATTTGATAGTCTTTGTTTTAGGAGAAGAAGACTCATGAATAAAAAATCACTAATTATAGTGATCTTTGGTAAGATGGTTTATTTTCCCACAGCCTGTAACCCATAACAATGTCAGGATACCCAAAAAATATGCATTTCAGATCTCTTGGTTCTAACTTATCAGTCAAAATATGATAATAATTTGTGAAAAAAATGACACATAAATAGGTATAGGAAAGGGAATTACCATCCAACAAGTAATCATGTGTTTTAAATTAATTAACACAATAGTGAAACCAATTAATTAGGTAAATTGTAGTACTAATAGCCTCTGTCCAAAAGGATATGGGGAGGATTGAGCATACAAGGATGCCCTAGAATCTTTCTAGGATGGACTTATTCAAAATTTATTCTAAAACATTTTGTTAGTGGGTCCTTAACTATTCTATGTCTTTTAAAACCATCATATTCATAAAAACTAAATGAACATAGTGGATATGTATTCAAGCCCATTTTCAATTCTTATAGTTATAAAATTCTACAAAATTTGGTTTTCAATTAAAATTTATTAGGATTTAAATATTTTGATTACATCAGATTTTTTTAAGTATGTAAATCCATCCTTTCCTAGAGAATTCATCTATGAATATTACATAGTATGAACTTCCACCATGGGAGGATGTCCTATATGGACCCCATAGATAAAAATGATCATATTCTAATGTTCTAGTGTCTTGGAAACTATACCTTCAAAAACTAACCATCTTGGCATTTACCATCACACAGTCTTTATAAAATGGAAAATTTCTTGGTGTGATGTCACTCTACAACCTTTTCTTATTCAGTTCCACAAGGACTTTAGACCTAACATGCCCTAATATTCTATGAAAAAGCATAATATTATTAGTATTGGTTGAAAAGACTGTACCCAACTATCATTAATGGGTCTCTTTAATCAATACATACAATCCATTGATTTAATATCCCATGAGAATGGTTTTAGAGCCGTTGTATATTTTAAGACAATGTATTTTTGACATAAAGGTATTACCCTTTTGGTTTAGAATCACTACGGAAACATGGTTTATTTGAAGTTTGGGAACCCAGGTAACATCTATTAATGTAATGATTTAATTTACATCACATTCTATCAAAGTAGAATATACACCCTCAACTATACACCTCTTATTATTAACTGAGAGTATATGACAACCTTTCTTTTATTACAAACATAAAGATGATTTATTACATAAACTATTCACTTCATACAACATGGATGATCGAGTGGTATAGTGTATTTGGGGATTAGGATCATTACATAACAACTTAAAACATGAAATACAACATCTTTATTGAAAACATCCTTTACATGACCACTACATTCCCTTGTACTTAGCATTGCATGGGATAACCTGAGGACATGCATAAGAAAAAGGGTGAGCTATAAATCCCAGTAAGGGAATAAAAATGGAAAAAATGAAAAGTAAAATACATGTTGGACAATAGGCATATGAATAGATCACAAGAGAAACATGAACATAAAGGCATGATAATCATAACATGGAAATGTTGCAAAAACACTGAACAAGGAATTAGCATGAACCAAGGCTCATTGCACACGCAGTATGAGTAAATCCTCATTGCACATGAAGCCCAAGTAATCCCTCATTGCACTTGAATTATCATGGGTCAACACTCATTTCACATGACGTATCATGATACTATTCATTACCCAATGCATTAGAGCGCTATAAGGGCACACCCTTCTTAAACATTTCATTTCATGCATAAGTGTGCCGCATGGATCATAAAATATGGATTCATAAAACATAATGATTTATTACATGACAAAGGAATGTGGAATGAAACTTTATAATCAATAAGTAAATGTTCATGAAGGTGAATACCCTTGATGGAGAAATTTCCATGGTATTCGCTACACAATGGCATTGGATTAGAAAATCGGTGCAATTTCAGCTGTGTAGCGGCGTGATATAAGAAATCATAAAAAGAGTGGATGAGAGAGAAAGGGGTGTCTCATAATATCTACAATAAATGTAAAGTTAGGGGGTCATATAGACACATGCCCCAACAATTTTAATGGAATTTAGATTCATGATACAAAAGTATTTCTTGAATGTAAATGATGAGAGAGAAGTTCCTTTCGGAATTTCAGCATAGTAACAGGTGTACATTGGAGGCATTTAATGAGAGAAAAAGGGGTCTACCATAATTCAATCAATAAGAGGGTAGTATGGGGGAGGTTCTAAACCATACCCCATCATTTATAATTGAATTAAAAGGGCATAACAATGTTAAGAAAATTGGACAAAAAGGTGAAAGGAAGAAAAACCCTTATGTGGAACTGTGCTACCAAAGGCTTGAGAGACGCTTGAGAGAGGCTTATTGGGAGCTTGGGGCACCTAGGGAGGATTATAGAGAGAGTAGGGTAGAGGTTGGACGAACTCTAAAGTCTTTTAGTGAGGAAGAAGTGGAAGCTTGGTGGGTTTATATATGAAAGGTGAGTGATTTCTTTATTATTTAGGTTTGGGACCCCTTACATTAAAATAATCCAATACACAAATCAACTCATTGTTTTTGCCCATGGTTTTTGGAAAAGGTGAGAGGAAGAAAATATTTTATAAGGCCAAAGTCCTAACTTCTTAAAATAATGGGGTTGCTTATGTGGAGGTGAGTCACACTCCCATGGAAAATAATTTAAAAAGGTAAGATGTTTAATAAGTTTTGAGGGGTCCATTAATGCTTTGTAAAATAAGTCAAAAAAACCAAAATCAAATTATTTTAATGTTAAAACATATATTGGCCGAACATAAATCTTATAGTATTTTGTTAGATCACTATTGGTCATTATGATGTCATAAAACGCATTATATATTTAAATGGTATTTAATTTTTACCCAAAAATTTGACTATCTCAGAGAATTATGAAAAATTCACCGTTGGATAATTTAGACACCTTGATTCTAGAAATAAAATTTATTTTATCTAAATAATTTTCAAAATATGTTAATTTTCACTTTTAAAATAAAAACCGACATTTATCAAAAATTCACGGGTTTTGACAAAAATGGATTTCAAACCTTAATAAAAATTAAAATTACACTCATAAAATTATAAGATCATTTATATTTAATAAAAATTAAAATAATAATAGTAATACAATTTTATTATAATATTATTTAATTCAAAAATCCCTTAATTTAATATAATATAATTCTTAATTAAATTATAACTAAAAACACTATTTTTACATTAAAAAATATTTACAATGTATCAACAATGAAAATAAAGTATATTCATTATTATATACAAAAATAATGTACATGAACATAGTACTAGAGATTTGTAACATAACCCCTTCAAATATCCGCATAAGTCCTAAGGGTAAGGTGTGCGATGGTGACAGACTCTTGGGGTGGCTTAGATAACACCGCTCAAGTGGTAATCTCTATCAACTTCCACTTTTCATGTAGACGGTCCCGTTCGAGTTTGACATAATGAAGATCAGCTTGGTCTTGGTCAGGAACGAAGCCCAAAGACGCAACCTCTTTTCCAAGCTCCGACAAATGGGCTTCGTATAGATAAATTCTACTAGATGAGTACATCGCTTCCTTTGTTTGAGTAAATTGGGTTTGTTAATGCCCTATATTTATACTAATCATGTGCTCACTCTTCATCGGATATAAAAGCAATGGTCACAATTCCAAAGATAAAACCAAAGAAGGTGAAATTTTATATAAAAATTTTACATAATGATACATTTAATTAGATCAAGTGGGATTTCCATTAATAAACATTGGTTCATTACAATATTCCCCCCTTAAGAAATTTTTCCCTCGAAATTTACTTTTCCCACACTAAAAAAGATGTGGGTAACTCAGCTTCATCATTTCCTCTGATTCCCAAGTCACTTCTTCAAACTTTTGGTTTCACCATAAAACCTTGACAAGGGGAATTGTCTTATTTTGTAGAACATTTTCTCTACGATCTAAGATCTTCACTTGTTGGTCCTCATAAGAAAGATCATACTCTAACTGTACCACCTCAGAAAATAGTACATGCGAAGGGTCTTGTATGTACTTCCTTAAGAGGGATACATGAAAGACATCGTGTACTTTGGCCATGGTAGGTGGAAGTGGTAGTCGATATGCCACAGCCCCGACACGATCAAAAATCTAAAAGGGGCCAATGTACCTTGGACTTAACTTCCCTTTATTTCCAATACTCATGACCTTATTCCACGGAGATATGCATAGAAAAACCATGTCTCCAACTATAAACTCAAGGTCTCGTCGATGATTATCTGCATACCTCTTCTGCCAACTCTAGGATGCCTTGATATGCTGCTTAAAGGTTTTCACCTTCTCCACCATTTCCTAGACCATTTCTGGTCCAAACATCTTATGTTCACCGACCTCATCCCAACATGTCAGTGTTCTTCACCTTTTCCCATACATGGATTCATATGGTTCCATTTGGATGCTCGAGTGGAAACTATTATTATAAGAGAACTCATCCAAAAAAAGATGTTGATGCCATCCTCCTTTAATGTCCATTGAGCACACTCTCAACATGTCCTCAAGTGTTTGGATAGTCCGCTCGGATTGGCTATTAGTTTGAGGATGATAGGCCGTACTGAAGTTTAGTTCAGCATTTACAGCATTCTGAAGACTCTTCCAAAACATAGAGGTGAATCTTGGATCTCGGTCAGACACAATAGATAGTGGTACTCCATGCAACCTTACCACTTCCCTAATATATATCCGTGCTAGTTGATCCAATGAGAAATCCACCCGAATAGCAGAGAAGTTTGCAGTCTTTGTAAGACGATCCCCAACAACCTAGATTTCATTGTTGCCTTTGGATGTCCTTGGAAGTTCGGTGAAAAATTCCATGGTGATGTTCTCCCATTTCAATTCTGGTATGGGCAATGGTTGCATCATCCCCTTAGACTTCTACCTCTCTGCCATCACTTTCTGGCACACTAGGCACTTTGATGTGTATTCAGCTATCCCCTTCTTCATATTATCCCACCAAAAGTTTTCTCAGAGATCTCGATACATCTTTGTGCTCCCTGGGTGAATAGAGAAATTTGAACTGTGTGAATCATCCAAAGATTCCTCCTTCATCTCTGGTCCTTATGGAACACATAGTCTTTTTCCCAAATTGCAGAATTCCTTCTTCATTAACACTAAAATCCGAGGATTTCCCTTTTTCAATAGCTTCCACTTTTTCTTGAATTCCCACATCATCCTTTTGAGAATCCATTATCTTTTCCAAAATAGACGGTTGATTAATCATTTGTAAAAGGATTGATGATGTTCACTTCTTTATGATTCCATGTCCATCTTCATCATGTATATGAAGATTGGATCCTTCTCAATTCTCATCATTGATAGAATATCTGGGTCCTTTCCACTTAGGGAATCTGCCACCATGTTCGCTTTCCTTGGGTGGTAATGTATTGAATAGTCATAATCCATGATGAGCTCTATCCATCTTCTCTGGTGCATATTAAGATCTTTCTGTGTGAATATATATTTCAGTCTCTTGTGGTCAGTATATATCTCACATTTCATGCCATAGAGATAATGTCGCCAGATTTTCAAGGCAAAGATCACAGCCGCCAACTCTAGATCATGAGTTGGATAGTTTCGCTCATGGATTTTCAACTGCCTTGAGGCATAGGATATCACTTTATCATTCTGCCTTAGCACACTACCTAAGCCCTTCTTCGAAGAATCATTGAATACCACAAAAAGTTCCCCACTTGTGGGTAATGTGAGCACGGGCGCAGTGATAAGCCTCCTTTTCAACTCCTTGAAGCTTTCTTCGCATTCATCACTCCAAGAAAATTTTAATCCATTTCGAGTTAGCTTGGTAAGTGGGTTGGACAATCGTGTGAAATTTCTCACAAATCATCGATAATATCATGTTAACCGCAAGAATCTACAGATATTTGTTACCAATGTTGGCCACAACAATCTCTCAATTGCCTCTGTTTTGGAGGGATCCACAGATATCCCATTTCTTGTGATGATATGGCCCAAGAATGAGACTTCATTCAAACAGAACTCGCACTTGTTGTACTTTGCATTGAGATTATCCTTGTGCAATGTCTCCAGTACAGTTCTAAAATTCTACTCATGATCCCCCTTGGCATCTAAGTATATTATAATATCATCTATAAATACTATGACAAATTTGTAAAGGTAATCTCTAAAGACTCTATTCATGAATTCCATAAATATTACTAGATCATTGGTGTGTCCGAAAGGCACTACTATGAATTCATAGTGCCCGTATCTTGTACAAAAAGCAGTCTTGGGGACATCTTCCTTCTTCACCCTTACATGATAGTATCCCGACCGCAAATATACCTTGGAGAAGTATTGTGATCAACACATCTGATCGAACAAAGTCATAGATCTGTGGTACAGGATACTTGTTCTTTATCATGATTTTTTTAAGTTAATGATAATCGATGCAAAGCCGCGTTGACCCATCCTTCTTCTTGATGAAGAGGACTGTTTCACCCCATGGTGAAGCACTTGGGAGTGTAATCCCATTATCCAGATTCTCTGGTAGTTGTTTCTTCATCTTATAAAGCTCCATGACAGCCATTCTATATGGAGTCTTGGATATTTGTAGCGCCCCTGGTATAAGTTCAATTGAGAATTCAACCTCTCTTTTAGGAGGAAGACCAGGCAGTTCCTCGGGAAGCACTTCATCAAATTCCCTCACAATAGGCATTTCTTCAGGGATGGTTTCTTCCTTGGGCTCAATAATTTGATCCAGATACGCATGCTCATAGGGTAGTTAAATCCATGCATGAGATGATGGAGGTAAAGGAGATTCATCTTCCTCCTTATAGTTGTAATGAATCGGGGGTTGATTCTCCATTTGGAGTGTGATTTCCATCTCCCGACAATTTATGTTGGATCTATATAAGGAAAGACAATTCATGCCATGAATTTCATCAAATTCCATTAAAGGGATTATGAAGAGGTTCTCCGAGAAATTAAATCCACAGATTATGATAGGGGAGGATTTATATTCATGGGATGCAATGATTTCCCCATTTTCCGTACTCACTGATATCTTCACATCCATGATTTGTGGTAGTTTTGGGATTGTTCTACTAATCTTTGGAGATATAAAAGAATTCGTAGAACCTGAATCAAAAATTACGTTTTCTATTTTTGAATGAATAACAAGCGTACCTGTCACCACTCCGTTGTCGGGGTTCACTTCGCAAGAAGTGATGGAAAAAAGCGCTTCCTTGCAGCCTTGTAGGTTTTTGTTTGCCTCCAAAAGCCTTTAGATTAGGGCACTGATTTTCAAGATGCCCTGGTTCTTTACAGTTGTAGGAATGAACAACGCATTGGGGTTCGAAAGAAGCATTCCTCTCCTCTGTCACAGCCGCGGTTCTTTCTTACCGACAGTTAACAACTAGGTTCCCTCCTCTTCCACACATAAAGAATTTCCTCGTCCCCTTGAGGCAATTTATAGGGTGCGTCTTTCCGCACTTTTAGCAAGTGGGGTGTTGGATCTTCTTAGCATAGTTGGATTTATCCAACGGACCACCAGCATTGAATTTCACCATACGGTTCTTGTCCCCATGATACCCCTAGGATTCCCCAATCTTAATTTCGACCTTGAGGGCACATCGGACAATTTTCTCATAGATGTCGAAGTCATAGATCACTAATGCTTTCGGTAGGCTAGGGTTCAGCCCACAAAAGAGGTGTTCAACATTGCATTCATAGGTAATGACAAATCCGAATGCGTATCGTGAAATCCTTGTTATTTTTTCCTCGTACGCCATAATAGATTCTTTGTATTTTTTCTTGAGGTAAAGGAAGTCCCTTTCCATCTTAAGCCGGAGGGTGCGCAGAAAATATTTAACGAAAAACATCTTCTGGAAATCCTTCCATTCCAACACCTCAATCTCCTCCTCAAGCTTTGTATTTTTGATCAATGTCCATCATTTATCATCTTCACCCTCCATACGATAAGCCGCTAGGAGAACCTTCTCTTATTCATAACATTGAAGGATGGAAAAGATCATTTCAATGGATTTTATCCATTGTTCAATGATTGTGGGATCAGATGATTCACTAAAAGTATGACGCCTTTGTCTCATGAATCTCTCGATAGTGACTTGTTACTTCTTAGGGGGGTTTGGACGTTCCTCTTGACCCGTGTTTCTATTCAAATATTGAGTTAGATGAGAGAGAAGCGTGACAAAGTTTGTGATTCCCGTTCCATTGGATTGGGAATCTCATTAGTACAGTCATCGCACTGATTTTCACATCGGTTGTTAGCCTGATTCCTCCTATTACCGGCCATTGGCTGGAAGAAATGGAAATTTATGGGGTAACAAATAAAGGGTAATCCAAAGAAAAAAGTTGTCAACTTATATATAAGCTTTTATTTCCTTAACTCATGAGTCAATAGGCTTTAATCTCGGATTTTCATGTTCTACTTTCTAACATATATTCTTAGGGGCATTTATTTATATTCCCTTAATAAGGGTTCATACTATTCTTGTGAATTTATCAAAATATATCCCCCAGGAGTGTCGTAAACAAGAGTGCATCCATGCCCGTTTTCGTGCACCAGTTCCCGTTCGAGTCTAGCTCAAAGTGGGGTTTTCAGGTTTTACCCCTAGGATACATATTTTCCAGAGCCGCATCTACCTGATCGTATCCAGACATGGACGTATTTGTCTGATAAACCACTTATGCAGTACATACCAAAACATAGTGATGTTTTTATTATACTTAGTCTTGTCTCTAAGGCTTTACTAGGGTTTTCTAATCCTAGTCCCAAAAATAACTAAACCTATCCTCTGATACCAACTATGACAACAATGATTTTATTAAAAACATAAACATGATTTATTACATAAACTATTCACTTGATACAACATGTATGATCGAGAGTTCTAGTGTCTTTGGGGCTTATTATTATTGCATAACAATTTAAAACATTATATACAACATCTTTATTGAAAACATCCTTTACATTACCACTACATTCCCTCGTACTTAGCATTGTATGGGCTAACCTGAGGACATGCATAAGAAAAGGGGTGAGCTATAAATCCCAGTAAGGGAATAAACATGGAATACATGAGGAGAAAAATACATGTTATACAAGTGGAATATCAATAGAGAACAGGAGAAACATTAACATAAAGGCATGATAAAGCATGATAATCAAAACATGGAGATGTGACAACAACACTTTACATGGAATTAGCATGAGCCAAGGCTCATTGCACATGGAGCATTAGTAAATCCTCATTGCACATGAAGCATGAGTAAACACTCATTGCACTTTAATTAGCATGAGTCAACAATCATTGCACATGATGTATCATGATACTATACTATACCCAATGCATTGGAGTGCTATAAGGGCACACCCTTCTTAAACATTTCATTTCATGCATAAGTGTGCCACATGGATCAAAAAACATGTATTCCAAAAACATAATCATTTATTCTACGACAAAGGAATGTGTAATGAATCTTTATAATCAATAATTAAATGTTCATGAAGGTGAATACCCTAGGTAGAGAAATGGGCATGGTCTTCACTAAACAATGGCATTGGCTTAGAAAATCGGTGCAATTTCGGCAGTGTAACGTCGTGATATAAAAATTCATAAAAATCGTTGATGAGAGAGAAAGGGGTGTCTCATAATATCTACATGAAATGGAAAGTAACGGGAAAAGGGGGTCATATAGATACACGTCCCAAAAATTGTAATGTAATTTAGATTCATGATACAAAAGTATTTTTTGAATGTAAATAAGGAGAGAGAAGTTCCTTTCAGAATTTCGGCATAGTAACGGGTGCACATGGGAGTCATTTAATGAGAGAGAAAGGGGTATCCCATCATTAAAACAATAAGAGGGAAGTATGGGGGAGGTGAGAAACCATACCATAGTATTTATAATTGAAATTAAAAGGGCATAACAATATTAATAATATTGGACAAAAAGGTGAAAGGAAGAAAAACACTTACGTGGAAGTGTGCTTCAAAAGTCTTGATAGAGGCTTGAGAGAGGCTTCCTGGAATCTTGGGGCACCTTTGGAGGATTCTAGATATATTAGGGCAGAGTTTGGACGAACTCCAATGGTTTTGAGTGAGGAGAAAGTGGGATCTTGGGTGGGTTTATATAGGAAAGGTGAGTGAATTATTTATTATTTAGGTTTGGGACCCATTACATTAAACAAATCCAAACCACAAATCTGATCATTGTTTTTGCCCTTGGTTTTTGGAAAAGGGGAGAGGAAAACAATATTTTATAATGCCAGAGTCCTAACTTCTTAAAATAATTGGGTTGCTTATGTGGAGGTGAGTCACACTCCCATGGAAAATAATTTAAAAAGACAAGATGTTTAATAAGTCTTGAGGGGTCAATTATTTCTCGGTAAAATAAGTAAAACAAACAAAAAATCACTTTATATTAATGGTAAAACATATATTGGCCAAAAATTAAGATTATATTATTTTATTACATCACTACTGGGTCATTATGAGGTCATAAAACACATTATATATTTAAACGGTTTTTAATTTTTACCCAAAAATTTGACTATCTCAAAAAATAATGATAAATTCACTGTTGGATAATTTCGACGTCCTGATTTTAGAAATAACATTTATTTTATCTAAAAAAATTTCTATATATGTTAATTTTCACTTCTAAAATAAAAACCGACATTTATCAAAAATTCACAGGTTTTGACAAAAATGGCATTCAAACCTTAATAAAAATTTCAATTGCATTCATAGAATTATATGATAATTTATATTTAATAAAATTTAATTTAATAATATTATTAATATTTTATTAAAATATTATTTAATTCAAAAATACCTTAATTTAATAAAATTTAATTCATAATTAAATAATGACTAAAAACACTATTTGTACTTTAAAAACTATTTACATTGTATCAATAATGATAAGAAAGTATATTAAATATTATATACAAAAATAATTTACATGAACATAGTACTAGTGATTTGTTACATAACCCCTTAAAACAGTCTCATAAGACCTAAGGGTAAGGTGTGCGATGGTGACATACTCTTGGGGTGGCTCAGATAACATCGCTCGAGTGGTAATCTCTATCAACTTCCACTTTTCCCGTGGATGGCCCCGTTCGAGCGTGACATGATGAAGCTCAGCTTGGGCTTGGTCAAGAGAAAATCCTAAAGACGCCACATCTTTTCTGATCTTTGACAAATAGTCTTTGTATGGAGCAATTCTACTGGATGAGTCCATCGCTTCCTTTGTCAGAGTAAATTGAGTTTGTTAAAGCCTTATATTTATACTAATTATGTGATCACTGTTCAACTACTATAGAAGCAACGGTCACAATTAGTAACATAAAAACATAGAAGTTAACATTTAATATAAACATTTTACATAAAGTGACATTTAATTAGATCAAGAGGGATTTCCATTAATGAAATTCCGGGTCATTACAGAGTACAGCTATTTCATCAAAAAATTCTTGAAAAGATTGTCTAAAAGGACACATATGAAATTTGATGCCTGATTTAAGTACCCACTCATGAATGAGTGCATGGGTAGACACATTAATTAACTAAAAAGTTTCATAACCGAAGTCTACAATAAGTGTTTTATTATTGGGTTATTTAGACTATATCTTATCCATGATTATTCTACATTCGGGTTCAATGTGTCCAGGTTTTCTATAATGATAATCAGTGACATTTATATTACAATAATTAAACCTAGGATTGGGTTTTTTATTTATTTTTCGGTTATCATTTTTGAATTATTTCTTATTAGTTTTAGTTTGAGGCATACTTCAAGTGAATAAGATCTTTTCCCCAACTTTTATTCTAGTTTTATAATGTAATTCCATAGAAAGAAGTGTTGATATAACCTCATCTAGGTTTATAGATTATTGACTATACATCATGGTCTCAACATGTGGGTTTTAGGCATTAAAAAAATATTTTATGAGGATAATTTCATTATCATCATCATAAAAAACATTAATGTTGGATAAATATAACATGACTTTATTGAACTCATCTAAATGGGATTATATAGAACTACCATGTTTCATACTGAATGTAATCATGCAACATGTTTTATAAATCCTACCAAATAATGAATCTATCATGTAATGTTTCCTGCATATAAACCAAATTATAGTAGTAGTAGACTCATAATCTACATCTCTAAGGACATTATCACCAAAGGAATTTAAAAGGGATCTATGTGATTTGTCTAAAACATTAGGGGAAAATCTATGTATTCAATAGTGGGTTGTCAAGTTTCATTTATTGTAATAATAGGTTTTTTGGCCTAGATAGGGCATCAATTTGGCCATGTGGTACAATAATAGATCTCATCATAATTCACCACAATTAAATTTCACTTTAACCATCAAATTTTTAAATTTAATATCTCATTGTTGACATGTTTATCCCCAGAGAAGATATCATGTTCATGTAGTAAATTTTAAGAGTATTCCCCTAACAACCGACCAATATCATAGGTAAACTATTTTTATCCCAAGAGATACAATGTGATGAGAAAATTATATGAGACAGTGGATTTAGATAAATAAAATAAAGAAATATAGTGGAAATTTAAGATTGATATCATGGTGTGGATACTCATACATAATGACACGGTGATTTCTTATGAATATTGATATATGAATCCTCATGTGATGAATTATCCTAAGCATGGACTAGGGAATGATTTGTTTATTTTTTCTGTGATGATTTAGAGGAAATAACATTATGGAAAATATTTGATACATAACTATAACATCAAAATTTGATGTATATTTTCACGTAAAAGGAATTGAAAATGAGATAGAGGAGATATTTAGAACTACATAATGACTATGATAATTCAATTCATTATCACCTTATAATAAAAAATAATTTTGATGATACATTAAGTAGTAATGACCATGTTTTTTTGAAAATGGTGAGGATTCAATTAGATCAATTGATCAAGGACCTAGTATGTCTAGGGATGAGAATCATAACGGAATTAAAATCATCAAGATGGTGTTCTAAAATTTCATATATAGATATGTGTTCTATATATTCCAGAAATCAAGGAGATGATGGATGAATCACATATTTCTATATTTTCTATATATCCTGGATGAACTAAAATGCATAGGCACCTTCATGGTCATTATTGGTGGGATAACATGAAAAGGGAGATTGTCGACTACACTATAAGGTGCATGGTGTGTCAAAAAGTGATGGAAGAGAGAAAACATCCTAAAGTGATTTTACAAGCACTACTCATACCAGCATAGAAGTGGGAAAATGACACTATGGACATTATCGTTGGAATCCTAAGAACATCCAAAGGAAACAATGTCATGTGGGTTATGGTGGACCATTTTACCAAGACTACCCATTTATTCTCTATCTGAAAATACTTATCTCTTGATCGATATTCCATATTTTATGTAAATGAAGTTGTGAGGTTGTATAGAGTTCCACATTTTAGATCTTATGATCATGATTCAAGGTTCACATCAAAATTCTAGAGAAGTATTCAACATGCTATAAATACCCAATTGAATTTCATAATGGCATATCTCCCCCAAACAGATCTCAAATCTAAAAGGAAAATTAAAACACTCATTAACATGTTGAGAAATTCTCAATGAAATTTAAAGGTTTAGGGAACAACATATCTCATTTTTTGAGTTCTCGTACAATAATAAATTAAACTCAAGTTTTCATAATGCACTCTATGAAGATCAATGTGGGAAGCGATGTAGAACCCCAACTTTGTGGGATGAATTTAGTGAGAGAAAGATTCTTGGGCTAGATTATGTGCAATAGATGATGGAAAATGATCATTCCATTAATAAACACATAAAGGATTCTCAAAGTCTTCAGAAGATCTATGTAGTCAACCATCAATGGGACTTTGAGTTTGACATTGATGACAATGTATTCCTTCAAATTTAACCTTTAAAGAGATTCATGCCGCTTGGGAAGAAAGGAAATTTTATTAGTATTTATATTAGCCATTATGAAATACTTTATTGAACATAAGCAGTGGAATATCATCTAGAACTTCCACAAAATATAGCTCAAGTTCATTACATATTCCACGTATCTATCTTGGGGAAGAATATACCTGACCCTTCACATGTAATGAATCCTTAGGTGGTGCGATTGGAACTTGAAGTCTCTTATGTGGAGAAGCTGGTGGATATATTTCACTGTTGAGACATGGTTCAACACAAAAAGACTACCCACCTTGTTAAAGTGTTGTGGAGGTACCATATATATGAAATATTGATGTGGTAACCAGTGGAAATAATAAGGCAGATGTACCCACACCTCCTACAAACTGAGATAACAAGTTGGAGTTTTAGGGATGAAATTTATCAATGGTGGAAGAATGTAATGAACCTATCTTTTTGAATAATAATTGTTTCCTGAGAAAATGTGTGTAATATTTTTTTACACATAAGAAAAACATATCACTTTAAAAATGACGTGAATACAAATGGAAATGTGACCACCTAATTTTCATAGTTATATTTATTTTTTCCAATTATCATCATTTGTTAATATGACAATTGGGATCTATAATATTGATAATAAACTTAATGTTATCGTTACTGTTTTTTGGTAAAACATTGACCAAGAAAAATTGATACAGAAAGAAGAAATGATGGCCTCAACCAGTAGAGTTGTTTCATTTGAAGGAAATTTTTCAAAACATTTGATCGTGTTAGTGTCACGAGGATTTTCTCCTGACCAAGCCCAATATAATCTTCAAAAAGTAATTCATGAATGATATATCCTACAGGAGAAGTTCAAGTTAGTGAAAATTACTATCCAGGAAATGTTAGTTGAGCCTCCCCATTAATTTATCACCATTTCACACCTTACACTTAGGTTGTATGTGGGTGTTATAAGGGGTTATGTGTTAATGACCTAGTTACATAAAGTTTAATTAAATTGTATAAATAAAATATTCATTCCATCAATTGTGTTTTATGGATTATTTTTCATTATAAATTTTTGAAGGAATTTGATAAATAGATTTTATTCAGAGGGAAATTATACATTTCAAAAAATATAATTATTATAAAAAACTATTGTATTATTAATAATATTTTTTTAATGACATGGTATTATTATCACACTATTATATAAATGTAAATTATAAAAGCATTTTATTTTTTTCTAAGTATCAGAGAGTCCACTATGAATTTTCAATCTGATATTATTTTTAATAAATAAGGATTTATATATTTAAATATTAAAATTATCATATTTAGATATTTATTATGATAAATTAAATATCATTTTTGAAATCATCACATCAAAATTTGGTTATCGTGAATAAATGATAATTTTCAAAAATTGTTTTTTTATGAATAATAGAAATAGTGTTTGAGTTTTTAGTATTTTTAATGACATCATAATTATGTCATAATGATGAAATAACTAATTAAACACAATACACAACATAAAATATGTTATTTTATTAATATCAAATATTTCTATCAATTTAAAAATATATAATTTATATTCCAATTTCTTAAAAAAAATTAACTTTAAAAATGTTATTTTGTGAAGACCCGAATCTTATCTACCGAAATAAGTAATGTAAAAATATGGTTGACTATTATGTATAAAAATAACATAAAATATGTCCCATGTTTATAATACCAATAGAAAATTCCATGGTCAAACCTATGGTTTTTTATTTACCACTACCTAAGAGTCTTATGCCTTTATTTAAAAATTAACAATGTAATCTCCCACTTTTTCTATAAATACCCACCCATTTCCCTATTTCCATTCACTAAAAATTGATGTTATATCAATTTATGGTAGTTTTAACTCTCTTGGTGTCCTCCCAAGGTTCCCTCAATCCCCAAGGTCCAAATCCTTAACTTTTAGGTACTAATCTTCAAGGTAAGGGAATTCTCTACTTCTCTTTTCCATCCGAGTTTCATCTTCATCTTGTGTGTCTATCAAATTTTAATAATAAGTTATTATTACCAATTTATATTATCCCTTCACTATATTAATATTTTTTATGAATTGGATACCCATGTCGCGTCTCTTGTTAACCTTTTATAAAACCACGTTTTATACTAGTTAGGCTGTCGATTTTACTTCTCAAAATCACTCCATTATTCTTACGAAATTCCCTTTTATTTTATTTATTTGAATAAAAAAACCACTTTATTTTACAAGGGTACTCACCAAGATGAAAAAAAATTACTTTAATCTCTAATTTACATAAATAAAAACCTCATTCCCTTTTTGTGGGTTATAAAAAACATAATGATCTTATATATAAGAACATTTTAAAATTCCATAATTTTTATATGAAATTCATTTATTTTATTCTCCGTGAGATATTTATGAAGTTTTTTATTATGATATATGTGGTTTCGATTAATTTATAAATATTAAGGGTTCACCATGATAGAAAAATAATTCATTGAGTAAATAAATTAATCTCCAAAGATGACATGTTTTAAGATACTATGGTGAATAACCTTCGTAATTTTTATGACACCTCAATGACAAACACTAGTGATATTTTTATGAATGTCTCATTTAACTATTGCATCAACATTTCCATGTTATAATTCAATTTTCATTTATTATTATATTCTCCATTTTCATTTTCATATTCCATTATTATATTCTTTATGTTATTATTGATATTTCACCAGATCACTTGTAATCTATTTTTCATGCTCTCCCTTAATGGGCCTTATTCTCACTATTTCCTTTGATATGTTTTCCCAGGTTATGAGGTGTGGTAAATGTACATAGGGTGATACTATGAAGAACCCTATTAAGTGAATTAGATGAATGTTTTATGTTTTAATGATTTATGTACATTATTTCAAATAAATTAAACTTTGAAAGATTCATTATTGGTACCATGTAAATAAAAACATATATAATAAAAAGGTAGGATTCCGTAATAATAACATATAATTAAAAATAATTTTGAATGGTTTTCATGTAATGGTTAATAAATATAAAGGGAAGAATAAACATGGATTTATTTCAATATGAAATCAAGATAATGAAATCCATAGTTCACACATTACCAGACTTGTGGTGGAGACGACATCCTTCCAAGGATGAAGAAGTGAAACCCTCTTTAGAGACTATATCATCAAGATGAATTGAAAGAAAGCATTCAAATTGAGATGTGTTGCAGCCACTTTCACCATATTCTAGATATCAGAACCACCATATTTCATTAAAACTCATACACTATAAGTTTTATTTTTTAATTTTAGTTTTAATTTGTAGCTGTAAATCTTGTATTTTCTTGTCCCTGGTTTCTTCACTTTTTGGTTATTGAATTTTACTATTTGTTTTATTTTGAGAAATAATAAAATTTGTGTGTGTCTTGTGGTGTTCATTCAATTAATTTAGGTCCCCATGAGACCTAATCATGTAAAATCTTATGTTCTTATTCTACCTTTTATTTAAATGTATTCTTCATAGTTTGGTTATGAAATTTCAACCTTTATCAGCAATGATTCAGTGTAGACCTTATTGGGGTTTTGCATTCTCTTTGTATTGGGGTCTTCCTCTTCCCTCACAATGTTGTGTTAGAGCCTATGTGGTTTTTATTTTTCTGTTGATTTCTGATTCATTCTTCTTCTTTATAGTTCTAGTTTCTATTTAATTTCGACATTCAAATACCTTTCTAATTCGCAATTTTCTTACATATTATATTTGATAAAATCAATTATTAAATCTCATATTTATTAGTATTTCATATCCATTGGGATAATAAATATTTATCCAAAATATCATTTTGTTGTTTGGGTAATACGTTTAACATTTTCCATAATAACTCGAAGTCTAATCTATAGATAAACATGTCGACAATGAGGTATGAAATCATGAAATTTGGGGGTGATAATGACATTAACCTATGGAGAATTAATTCGACAACATTCCTTGTACATAATGGCTTAATTTATTCCCTATGTGGGCTTAAGAACCCTATTATTTAAAAAATTGAAACTAAGAACCCCCATACTAAAAACAAATATGATCCATCTAATCTATTAGTTAATGTTCATTGATCTTTAATAATTTCATTAGGTGACAAGGTTTAAAGAGAAGTTGATTATGAGTCTATTGCTTCTGGTATTTGTTTTAATCAAGAGATGAAGTATGGTTGAGACTCATTGACTCTTGAATAGGTCAATTGAGCCCCTCTTTCTAATGAACCTAACTCTAAACCAATAATTAAATTTGAGGAAGATATATTATTCCCTAATGGTAGATCTCAATCAAAGGGTAAAAAGAAAAAATTCAATAATGATACAAGAAAGAAAAATAACCACCCTAAAACATTATCTTGTTCTAAGGAAATAGAATTCACCTTTTTTCATTGTGGAAAACCTGGGAAAATTACACCAGAATATAGAAAACTCAAACATTAGTTTGAATCTAAACAGCCCATCGACTAGTCCCTCTACATTGACTCTGGATATGACACTACTAAAGTTCTTAATGTGTCTAGATATTAACACAAGGAAAAGTGGGTCTTAGACTTAGGATCCTCTTTTTATAAGTTTCCCTTTAGAGGGTCAATCCACGATTTGTTTGAAAGGGTAGAAGGATATGTCCTCTAAGGTGATAATAATATTTTTATGGTTAAAGGAATATGTTCTATTTTTGATAGGCCTAGATTACTATTATGGTGTCCCTTTACTTGATGTAAGGTGGTTCCAAACCTACATAGAAACATGATTCTCTTAGGTATCATAGACCAAAAGTGGTTTTCTTTTAGATTAAGTAAAAGTTTTCTTAATATTTATGAAGTCTATAGAACCATAATTAAAGGTTATTGAATCAATGTGTTTTATTTCATGGATGGAAATAACCATTAAAGGCAGTTGGGTAGTTTCTATTCTACCAGCACTGATTACACTATGCTTTGACATAGAATATTGGGTCATCTTAGCTCCAAATGCCTTGAAGTACACAAGAAGCAGGGGATGTTGAGTGACATCAAACCCTTTAATATTATATTCTTTGAATATTGAATAATAGGCAAGGCTAATGAGGTTGCCTTTAGAAGGTTTATATTTAATGTAATCATCTCCTTATAATATATCAATTCGGATATTTGGGGACAATCTAGGACTACCTTTAAAGGTGGAGGAAACTACATTGTCACTTTTATTGGTGAATTATCATAAAAAGTCTAGATTTTTATTCTTAATAATAAATCATCTATTTTCCAACCATTAAAAAAATAGAATAATTTGGTTGAAACCCAAATTGGGAATAAAATCAAAACCATGAGAACTGATAATGGGCATGAATACATGTCCAGCAAATTCATTCATTATTTGAATCCATAGTCATTAAAAGGAATAGTACTATTAGGGAATCTCCACAATAAAATGGCCTAATAGAAAGGATAAATAGAACTATCCTACAATGTTTCTAGAGCACAGTTTCATGCTCTAGCCTCCCCAATTATTTTTTGTAACAGCTCATCACCATTTATATTTACCTAATAAATAGGATTCCTTCCTTATCCATTTAGTACCAAACACCTAATGAAATTTTGAATGATAAGCCCTCTTCTTATACCTACATAACAATGCTTTGTTGTATAGCTTATGATCATATTAAAAATGATAAAATGGAACAATGATATCCCAAATTCTTTGTAATGGTTATACCGAGTGTATTAAGGGGATAACCTATGGGTGGATAATCCTCGGTACCAAAACTGCATAATAAAGAAGGGATGTTGTTTTTCTGGAGTCTTCCCCTCCTAAAACTATTTCACCCTCATCTAGAAGCATGGAAGTAGCCTTAATACTAGCTGGTAATGTTGAGCCTCTAACTCATTTTGAGGCTTCATTTCATCCTACTCCACCTACACCATTTCCTACTATTTGGGCTGATTTTGAGTCTTCTTTTAGATAAAATTCTGAATTTGAAGATCCACTAACTAATAGGGATTACCAGTTAACCCTAAATAGAGAATGGAGAGTCACAAGACCTACTTCTTTGTTTAGATAGTATGATATGGCTTTATATGATTTCCATGTGACTGATGATATAATAGATGATAAACCTCAAAACTATAGGAAATACTTAAATGAAAAATACTCAAAGGAGTGGGTCTTCTCCATAGATTAGGAAATGCACTCTCTAACAAAAAAACACTTGTTCTATTGTTAACTAACCACCCAATGCAAAATTTATTGGTTCAAAGTGGATTTATAATATGAGAGAAGATAAATCCATGGGATGCAAGATTAAATACAAATAAATATTAGTTTATGAGTGTTCAATTAAATTTGAAGGTATTGATTACTCTAAAATCTTTTCACCTATTGGTAATAATTATTACATTAGTCATTAACATGAATTTTTTCCAATAATGATCTGTACATTAAACAATTGGATGTTAAAACTCCCTTCTTACATGGTTATTTAAAAGATAAACTCTCTAGGATAAACCCTCTATGGTTATTCTATACAATTTAAATTGAATCAAGTCTACATGATGAATAAATAATTTAATGGATTGAAACAATCCTCTAGAAATTATAATATGGATTGATTCATTTATTTTACATAACCAATTTTCAAGGATCCAATATAATACATGTGTCTATTTTAAATCAACTAAAAACAATATGCTTTATATTATTCTTTATATTGAAGATATTCTTATCATTTTTAGAAATATGATTTTAATAATTTATGTAAAGTAAAAATTAAAAGGTACTTTTTAAATGAATTTCTTATGTCAATCAAATAAAATCTTATGTGTTAATATCATTGGAGTTAGATCACAAAAATTTCATTATATATCTCAACATGTTTATATTTTAAGTATTATCTAGATAATACTCTTTGAATCTCTGAAAACTATTAATATACCTCTTGTAAAACACTTTAAACTTTCATTATCACAAGAACCTACTGATGAAGATGATATTCAATTTATGTCTAAAATCCCTTATGACAATATTGTTGGTATAATTTTGTATTCTATGATTTGCATAAGACATGAAATTATCTATTCAATCTTCACTTTTATCATATTTGTTCTTATATATGGGAATCCACATTATCATTCCTTTAAGAGGATTTTATGATTCCTCCATTTTAGTTCGGATATTTCATAATGTTATGGAAGAAACATGGATTGTACGAAAATTATTTGTTTTTATGTTGATGCTGACTATGTTTGAAATATCGGAACTCATAAGTCTTTAATTGGACATGTGTTTGCTACATTCAATTGTTCCATTTCCTTGGAAATGCAACATGAAATATATGGTTTCCCTTTTAACCATAGAATATGAGTATATTTCCTTGACCAAGGTAGTTAAATATGCCCTTTAGATTGAAGGTATGACTTCTGAACACAATATATTTAATTCAAAAATCGGTACTTATTATGGTATCCATTATACACTTCATCAATCCAATAACATAGTATTCCATGGTAAATACAAACATATTTATATTAGAATACATGTTATTGGAGATATTATATAATCATAAACTATGTGTGTCATTAAGATACACTCAAAAATAAACCCGGAAGATAGATTGACTAATGTTTTGGTGTTGTCTAAATTTTAATTATTCATAGATAGGTTAAGCATGGTTCAAATTCTATAACCATTGGTTCATGAACATAATCAATTTCAATTGAAAATTGTTGATATATCTAAATTATGGCATTATTTTTTCTACATATTAGATTTTCATTGTTTTATTCTTACCATCTAAATTTATTCTCAATTATGCATGAAAAATAGTTATGATATAATGTAAATGGTCAAATTATTAATATTGGTTGTGGGGTTATTTTCTACATGGAGCATTATGTAATGGTCTGGTCCATGTATATTTTCATGTGTTGTGGCCCCAAATTATAGCCTATGACACTATGGTTATCCTCTATGGTTGTATTCCTAGCCATTCATAATTTTTACCAGCCTTTTGTTATGAGTCGTCCACTTTTGTGGCATATCAGATTACGACACATGCATTTTTATTCAATTGTTTTCATGGTGGATCATTATTTGATGTAGAATATTGAAGTTCTACATGGGTGAGGCAGAATTGATCACCCTTGTTCATGTTGGACCACATGAGATCATTCAGTTTCTCCTACTGGAGTCTATGTCTCTTTGTTTTACATCATCAACACACAAGATTGCCAGTTTTCCTTGATAGTGCTTTCTCTTAAACTATTTCTCCCCCCCCCCCGATTACATATCATTATCGGCCCTATGGTGTAGACGAATTTCTGCCAAGGATGATTTTATGAACCTGACCATTTCTAGAGGTGACTCAAGCATGCTTATAATAACTTGATTTCCTAGATATGAGTGCCATTTTTGGACTATAAATTGGGGTGCGTTTTCGTAAAAATTCATAATTTTTGATGGAATATGGTAATTGTAGTGTTTTCTTACAGTTTTTGAAAACTGTGTTCCCTATCCCAGAAAACCGTGTGAATTCTAGCAATAGGGATTCACATTACTGGTGCATGATCTTTCAAAAACGACACTATATTAGTGAAAACCATGCACAACCCATTGAAGAGGCACAAAATAAGGATCTCAATTTGGAAAACATTGGGCCTCTTCCCAGTAAACCATGCAAAAAAATTAATTAACCATGAAATTACATTTTAAAATACCCAAACCCCCATATTAACCCTAATTTACTCCCACTCATCCTATAATGATTCCTATGAATTTTTTTGGATACTAGATGAATTACAAGGGATTATAACATTGGTAAATGTGATTATAATCTTGAATCATTGATTTGAACCTATCATGGTAAGTGAATGTCATCCCATTTGTTTATTTTTCCCTTTCTATCTCTTATCCCATTCTTGAAATGATGTTTTCCTTTATTTTTGATGGATATAGATTTCTGTTTTATTATATCTAATTTATTTGAATCTTGGATCTAGGGATCATATCTATATAATTATCATTGTCTTGATTTCAGATTTTCGGCTACTAATTGGGTATATTCATTTTTGATCATTCATCATCAATCATAAGTTAGGTGGTCTATTATTCAAATCCAAAAGTCTTTATTTCAATTAATTTTATGTAATAGTAGAATTGATTTTGCATGATTAACAATTTTGTTTCTAAAAATGAATTAATTAATGTGGCATATTAATTAATTAAGGGATTAAAAAATTAGGGATATTGAGATTGTAGAATTGAAATAATTAATTATTGAATTAATTTTGGGGATATGGGGATTATGAATTATTATTTAATTATTTATTGAAATAATTAAAGGATTATGTTTTAGTGATGTAATTGATTGATTTGATTAATTAATTAGTGAATTAATTAATTGAATTGATGTTGTTAATTAATTGGTGAATTAATTGATGGAATTGAAGTGATTAATTACCTATTGAATTAATTAATGGGATGGATGTGATTAATTATTATGGAATTAATTAATTGAATGGTTTGAATATAATTATTTCAAATTGGATTAATTAATTACATAGTCGTTGTGGTAATTGTGAAAACAAATGATGACTTCTCACAATGGAATTCATATGTGACGTGAAATTATGAATTGTAACATTGGAATTCTTATGTGGATTGAAATTATGAAGGGTAACAATAGAATTGAAATGCGACTAGAAATTATGAATGGTAAAAAGGGCACACATATGTGACTAGAAATGATGAATGTTAAAAATGGCATACATATATGACTTGAAATGTTGAATGTTGGCAATTGCATTCACATGTGGCATGAAATGATGAATGGTAATAATGAAATTCATATGTGACTGAATTGATGAATGGTAACAATGGAATTCATAAGTTACATGAAATGATGAATGGTAACAATGGCATTCATATGTGACTTGAAATGATGAATGGTTATAATGACATTCAAATGTGACTTGAAAAGTTTAATGGTAATATTTTTATTCATATATGAATTGAAAGCATGAATTGTAAAAATTACATTCGTATGGGAATTGAGATTATGAATGGTAACAATGGAATTCAGGTATAAATTGCGTTCAAGTTTCCTTATAAACCTTGGTCTAAAGTGGTTTAATAAAGAGTAATTGAATAAATGTAATGTATTTACTTTACTGCTTTCATTTTATTCTCTATATAATTACATACACTATTATTGACTAGATTTTGTTTTAGATCCTATTAGTGGTGGCCTACTGTGTAATACTCAATCCCTAGATAGGCATCCTGATTATTACCTAGATATATTTCATTTTTGTAGGACAGGTTAAGGGAAAGGGTCGTAAGTTAGTGGGGTGATTAGTATGGAGCATGGTTGAGGGATCAAGACTTGGTGTTAGGACTCGCTTGGAGGAGTTGGTAGTCTCTATATTTATATTGGGTTTTTTCAAATTTATAATTGAAATATATTTCAATGACATATCTATTATTTTTTGGATATTGTATTTTTATTTTTGGTCTTCATGTGATATTGGTATTGTTCCTGTTATTGGTTATATATGTTGGTTGTTGTTTATTTATTTTTTGCTATTATTATACTTAAAAAAACAGGGTATAGTCTCCCAATGATCTATATTAGACCCTCACTACTACTTTGTAGGATTTTCCATAACTGGAGGTGCGCTTGAGGTTATGTAGTGAACCGGCTCGGGGTACTAGTATGTAGAACTAGAGTCGGTAGTTTAAGAAGTGGTATCAAAGGGGTTACTTTTATTTTTCCATTGTCTTACTATTTGGGAAGGGTAGATAGAAGAATAAGATGATTAATCCTTTATTTAATAGCTAGTGAATGGGTGTAGCTCTCCCATGTATGAGGGTAAGAGCCCAGAACCTAGGGTGGGATTACGTTGATTAATGTGCGCGGTTATAGTTTATTTTATTTCACATCAAGTGATGCACTTGTTGTGGAATGTGATTATTGTTTTTGATTGTTTTTGTGATTTGAATCATGGCCTTGAATGAAATGAGAGTTGAGTATGCATTATTGATTCTATGCACATAGGATTATTTTTATGACATCCATCATTTTAGGCATGCACTGGAAGATGGGTTTTGGGTAAATGCTAAAATTTAAATGTTTTCCTTGCTTGTTTGATTGAACATAAAAAATGGTTCCTAATATGAATTGAAATTGTAAATGATTCAGGTTGATACAAATTAAAATAGAAACTAGCTGTCTAATATGAAACATGATTAATGGGATAACATTACCCTATTCTAACCATGACATAGATATAGGATGGCTACATGTAGTGATAGAACATTAGTTTTGACCGTGTGAATGGAAAAAGGGAGATGACATTATATGGATTATGTGAATACCTTTTTTTAACTATGTTAAATTGGTGAGATATTTCATGAGACATGTTTTTCGAATTACATAGATATTCCTCCATAAGAATTCTCATTGAGAGGATGACAAGAGTATTTGGCTGGAGATTCTCTTCAAGTAGTGGAACCAAATGAACTTATATTTTTTGGTGAGGAAGTTGGAGAAAAGTTTATATAAAATGTACCTTTTTTCATATTTTTTATGGAGAGATACCCAGGGAGGGTTTTGAATATCAGGTCAGATTTGCTAAGCGTGTTTTTGGTACATCGTCATCTGACTTCAAGCAAAGAGGGTGGAACTAAGGGAGGTGAGTTCGGGATTGAGTCTATTCAGGCCATACCTAACTATTTGCAGACTCCAATTAATAAGAGAGTCAAATTGGAAGCTTATATGATATGAAGATCTGTGAAGTGTTGTTGGGATATTCATTCCCAGGTTGGACAAGATGATGGAATGTTATGGATGTACATTTTTTCAGACGTTACTAGATAAATTTTATCCAAAGATATTGAGGTAGGAGAGAGAAGCAGAGTTCCTATAGTGGACTCATAGGAGTATTTCTGTGATGGAATATGTTTGATGATTTATGGAACTATAGTTATTTTTTCTAGAATTG
The DNA here is from genome assembly GCA_963277665.1 of Viscum album. NCBI lineage: Eukaryota > Viridiplantae > Streptophyta > Magnoliopsida > Santalales > Viscaceae > Viscum > Viscum album. The sequence continues at coordinate 1,718,827,529 of OY728136.1, read as the reverse complement.
GTAGAAGATGAGGGAGCTACAATGAGACATTTCTATGATGGTCATAAATGTGTAATTAAGTCCTAGGTCAATATCTTTTGGATTATGATGTTTTCTATAGTGGTGGATTATGCTATCATACGTGAGGGGAACTTGGGGTAGTATTATAGTGAAGGATATATAGTTACTTCTATATGATAAGGAGGTATATCTTTTGAGAGAAGGGAGAACCATTACGATAATTTCAGCTCAGGTACTGCAGAGAAGTGTGGCCAGATAAGGGGTTAAGTTATGTGGGACCTTGATAGAGCGATCTTTCTCCAGTGGGTTAGGTTGGACCACTACCACATGAAATTTCCTGACCACTTGTGGAGTACTGATCTTGTTGAAATGTGGGACATCAATATAAGTTCTTCGAAAACTCTCTACAGATGGGTAGTGATAGAGGATATAGACAGAACAAGGGTGTAGGAAGGGGATACTCTGTTCCATATCAGTCTAGTAGCTGGAGTTATATTGGACATGAAGGTAGAGGCAGTGGAAGAGGTGCTTTGGGAAAAAGGACTTGTATCAAGAGAGTGGTGATGCTCTGGGGACTCAGATTTCATTATTGGGATGAGGGGTAAGGAAAACTACATGAAGTTCATCCTACACTTGGGGAGTGTTGTTTTCTATAGGATCTTTACATTCTCGATATGTTGGGAATCACCCTAATTATGGGAAAGGATTGGTTAGTGGAATATTGGGCCCACATTGATTATTACTGGAGTAGAGAGTATTTCACATCACATGAGGTTGAATGTATGTACATCTTGTAGAGTGGGATATCACGTTGGGCCATGCAGGACCAGTTTATCAATAAATGAGGGATCTAACTGTCTAGATTTCTAATATTTTATTGGATTATGGTGCATAACGTGGGATTTTTTCCACCTTTAGTGAACTGGTAGTACGATGTGTTTCTTGGATAATTCTCATGGATGCAAGATGAGAGATATGTGAAATTTACAATTGAGGCCATGATGAGGGATGAGATAGATTCTATTCCCCCATGAAAAATAGAACCAATAGGGGTTCAAGAGATTAAGACACAACTATAAGAGTTATATGAGAAGGGGTTTATCCAACTGAGTATGTGGACTTGGGGTTAAGCTATTTTGTTTTCTTATAAGGTGGAAGTGATTCTATTCTTATTCATTGATTACCAGAAAGTGAACCATATGACTCTGATGAATAGGTATCATCTTCTGCATATCCATGATCTATTAGACTGGTTGATGGGAGACTGTGTTTTCTCAAAGATTGATATGAGACCAGCATATCATCATTTGAGATTTTGACCATATGATATAACAAGGTTTTCATTCAAAATAATGTATGACCATTATGAGATCGTTATAATTTCATTTGGGTGGAAAAACAAACCAGTAGTGTTTCGGGCCTTGATGAACCAAATCTTCAATGCACACATGGATCAGTTTGTGGTTGTGTTTCTGGATGACATCTTGTTGTACTCCATTACTTGTGATGATTATTCCCAACATCTTGACATCATTCTAAGTACACTGATATAGAATTGACTATATGCCACGCTATCTAATTCGCAGTCTTATAATGACCAAGAACACCTCTTGGGTCACATCATCTCGGACGAAGGTATGTTGGTGGACCTAGAAAGGTTATGGAATGTTGTATCTTTTAAGATTAAAAATAATGTTTTTGATATCCAAATCATTCTATGGTTAGCTAGATTTTTTCATAGGGTCATACAGGTCTTTTCTCTATTAATAGAGATTCGTTCATGATTGAACAAAAAGGTGATAATGTTTGGCAGGTTGGATGCAATTTTGAATTCCCTCCAGGAGTTAAATACGTGCTTTACATTTTTACCAATATTGATAATACTTAATCCAAGTGATGAGTAAATAGTTTAATATTATTCTTTTGGAATAGTGATTGGAGTAGTGTTGATGTAGTGGTTTATGTTATGGAATATGGGTCTCAATATTTGTGGAAACATGATTGAAACTACCATATGCATGACCTATAATTAGTTGTAGTGGTTTATGATTTGAAGTGTTGGTGACAATATCTATTGGGGAAATCTTTTATGGTGTATTCTAATCATATGATCCTAATGTATAACTTTTCACACTGTGATTTGAATCTTTGGCAGTGGATGTGGGTTGAGTATATGTAGTATTTCGATTTTGAGCTAGCATATACACCTGGGAAAGGAAACAGTGAAGCCAACACCTAGAATAGGAAGACTTAGACTCAAGAATCATAGGTTTATAGTAATTAGTTGAAAATTATGAATTTACTAGTTGATATATAGGTTGTGGTTTGAGGGATTCGGGAGCAGATGAATCATGTGACAGTTTCAGTGGTGTTTTTACTTTGATTCAAATCAGAGAGAAGCTTTATGAGGTTCTAGAATGTTTGACCTTGAGGGAAAGACATAAAAGTGGTGAGACACCATCAGATTAGTACATAGATGTGGATGAGATTATATATGTCACGAATCAAGTTTTTGTGTCTATGAGTTTATGGGAGGAGTTGATGCGTGAATTTCACGCTTCGAAGTGGGCGGTGCATCTTAGTTTGAAAAAAATTACCATGACTTGTGGTGATACTTTTGGTGGCTGGAAAATAAATAAAAGATATCACAGCTTATGACACGATGCAACACTAATCAATATGGGAAGGCTCAGCATCAATGACCGTGATGTTTGCTACAGACATTTCCCATTCCAAAATTGATGTGGGATGAAATTACTATGGATTTTGTGGTGGGTCTACTGAGGATACCTTGGATGAATGTTTTTATTTGGGTGGTTGTAGACCGTTTGAAAAGGGTATCATGTTTCATTCTTATAAAGAATAATTTCATAGTGAATTATTAGGAAGAATTATATGCTTTAGAGATAGTCCATCTTCACTGGGTGCCACAGACTATAGATTTAGACTACAACCCACACTTTACTTCATACTTCTTGCAGGGCTTATAGAATCTGCTTGTCACACAAGTTAATCTGAGTACAAATTTCAAACAAAATATAGATGAGTAATCCAAGTATACTATATATGTGCTTGAGGAGATTCTTCAGTTATGTGACCTAAACATTGGTTGGTCTTGGTAGGAGCTCTTAGATTTTGTGGAGTTTTCCTATAACAATAGTTATCAGGTGACAATTAAAATGGAACCTTATGAGGTACACTATGGTAGGCCATGTAGATCACATATATGAAGGATGGAGGAAAGTGATTCAATGTTTTTGGGACTGAGTCTCATGTAAGAGATGTCATAGCATTTTCAATTGATCCAAAAACATATGGATACAACTCAAAGTAGACATAAGTTGTAAGATTATAGACATCAATGACCCCTACAGTTCATATAGGGTGATATAGTATTCCTTCAGGGGTCACATAGATTGGGTCACTATCGTATACAGAGGTAGGGAAAGCAAGCACCGAGGTTCATCAAAACTTTTGAGGATGTAGAGATAATCAGGTTGGAGGCATACATATTGGATCTTCCACAGATATATAGTGATATTCAAGGCATTTTCAATGTGCCACAACTTCAAATGTGTCCCCACAACCCTTCTCATGTGAACGATATAAATGTATTTACGCTTGTGATATATTGTTCCATTTATAGGAATATAATATGTGGTTTATATAATAGTGAGAAATTGTTGCAGGGAAATATAATGTTGATAGTTCGTGTATTGTGGCAACATGGGCATGTACATGTGGAAACATCGGAGTGAGAGGCAGATATGTGGGCAACGTGACTTTATCTTTTTTACTCAGAATCATAGAGATTCTTAACAGTACATCTTAAAGATGATTTTCTATATGGTGGGAAGATTATAAGAGCTTGAACCTCTTTTAGAGATGTCTCTAAAATATTTACATGTACTCATTTTCCTAGTTTTGAGTAATTTCTGTTTGGGTTGTACCTTGGGGTGAATTTGAGCGAACATTTTGACATTTGGAAGGAAGAGAGAAAATAAATGGTTGGAACATACATTAAACAAACTATGTGAACACATTAATTGAGGATTCACATGGCTGGTGCATGGTTTGGAAAAATGTGCACCCTATTAGTGTAAATCATCCCCCCCCCCAAGAGCCACATGATTCTGGTGAACAGTTGGGAAAATTGTGCACCTTTTCCGAGCAAACCATGTATGAGTTTTTTATTTAACTAGAAATTAGATTTTAAAATACCCAAACCCCTATATTAACACAAAATAAACCCCCACCCATACCTTAATTATTTCTCTCAATTTTAGAGGTTCCCAAATGAATTCATTTGGTTTGCAACCTCTGTTCTTTATAATTTGAAGCCCAAGTAAATGATTTTCACCTTTCCTAACATGTGAAGCTCATCCTATTCGGTTTCCCGTCTCGTTCACATAATTATACCAACCATTAAACGAAATTTCCCTCTATTCGTGATGGATCTAGATCTAGGTTTTATTTGATCTAATCTGTTGAATTTTTTGATATTGGGATAGTATCTAGATCGTTTTCTTCATCGTGAAGTTTATTGTTCTACTACAAATTGGGTATATCCATTTGCAACTATTCATCCTCAAACTTGTGTTATGTGGTCTATTATTAAAATCCCATTTTATTGAATTCAATTACATGTATTTAATTTTATAATTTATTTTAGATGATTAGAAATTGTTTTTCAAAAAATTAATTAATTAATGTGGTGGATTAGTTAAATAATGGAATGTGGATTTTTGGATATTTAGATTTTAGAATTGAAATAATTAACTTTTTAAGTAAATATGTGTATATTGGTATTTTGAAAAATGATTTATTTAATAATTGAATTAATTAAGGGATAATGTTTCAGTTATGTATTTGATTAATTTGTTTAATTAATTGGTGAATAAATTAATGGAATTTATGTGATTAATTAATTGGTGAATTAACTATTGGGATTGAGGTGATTAATTTATTTTTGAATTAATTAGTGAGATTAAATTTTTTAATTAATTGCAGAACTGATTAATGTTCTTGTGTGAATATGATTTTGTTAAATTGGATTAATTAATTGAAGAATTATTTAATTGGTTTTTATGGTAATTGTGTATAGAAATGATGAATAGTAACAATGGATTTCACATGTGACTTGAAATGATATATGGTAAAAATGGAACTCATATGTGACTTAAAATGATTCTTTTTAACAATGACATTCATATGTAACTTGAAATTATGAATGGTAATAAATGGAATTCATATGTGACATGAAATTAAGAATAGTAAAAATGGCATTTATATGTGGCTTGAAATGATGAATGGTAATCATGATATTGATATGTGACTTTAAATAATGAATTGTAAAAATGAATTTTGTATGTTACATTAATGGATAAATGGAAAAAATGGAATTCATATATTAATTGAAATCATTAATGTTAACAAAGTAATAAATATGTGAATTGGGATGATGAATGTTAAAAATGACATTCATATATCAATTAAGTTCTTGTTTTCTTTGGAACCTCAGTGTTATGTGGTTAAATAAAGAGTAAATGAATAAATGTAAAATGTTTACTTTATTTCTTGTATTTTATTCTCTATACAACTACATACACAATTATTGATTTGATATTTTTTTGTATGTCATTGTCGGTGGCCTACTGAGTTTTACTCCCACCCTACTCAGGCAACCTAATCAGTACCTAAATGGATTTCATGGTTGTAGGAAAGGTTAAGGGTAAGGGTCCTATGTTATAGAATTGATTGGGATAGAGCATGGATTTGAGAACCAGACTTGGTGTCATGACCCTCTTGGAGGAGTTGTTAGTGTTTTTATTTATTATTGTTTTTTCATATTTACACTTTACAGATATTGGTGTGACATGCCAACTATTTGTTTTTTATTATTGTATTTCAAATTTTGGTCATCATGTGATATTGGTATAGTTCTTGTCATTGGTTATATCAGTTGGTTTTTTTATATCTTTTCTTCTATTGTTCTACTTTGATAAAGATGGTATAGTACCATAATGATCAGTATTTGATCCTTGGTGCTAGTAGGTATCCTCTACCATATTAGGGGGCAAGATTGAGGTCACATAGTGAACCAACTCAGGGCACCGATGATTAGGACCCATGTAATGACATTATAAAGAAGAAGTGAGACAATCTTTTGTGAATTCTTCCAAAAGATCATATGGACGAAGAACCATTATATTGAGATTTTTTAAACCCACTAACACTAGCATCAAGATTTCAAGACCATTATAGTTCATTCAAACTCTAACACTGTAAGTGTTAGTTTTTTAGATTCTTTTTAATTCAAAGCTTTAAATATTGTATTTTCTTATTCCTATTTTCTTCCCCTGATTAATTTTATATTTTAGAATTTGTTTTATTTTGAAAATTTATAAAATTCATGTGTACTGGGTGGTGTTATTTCCATGTACATTGGTCCCCACGAGACTGAAGAATGTTATATATTATATTCTTGTTATTCCTTATATTTTCCTATATTCTGCTTAGTTTGGTTCTGCATTGTCAATCTCTACTAGAAAAGATTCATGGAGAACCTTATTTGGGTCTATATTTCTCCTTGTATCTGGTCTACCCCTCCCCTCACACTTATTATTGGACATGTTCTTGATTTTAGTGTTCAACAAAGAATATCTCAAACCATTTTGGTATTTTTTAAATTTTTTTAAAAATGACGTTACAAGTCAATAGTCAAAAACCCCAAAAATATGAAACCAGAAACTACATATTTTCTACACACACATGAGCCTTATACGATGTATTTTTATTTATATATAGGTTGGGATAGTTAGTATATATAATAGTTTTTTCCCTTGATAATTCACATCAAAAATTATAGATCCTCTAATTGGTAAACTAAAAATAATTAACTATTTTTATAAATAAAAAACTCATACATTACTTTTTTAGAATATAATGTATTACATTAGATTTATGAACAACATTAATTTTCCGGGAGCCATTATGATAGATAAAGGATCTACTATGGGAGGTAGTAAATCATGACCCACCACAAACAAATTACAATAGAATATGAAGCAAAGAAATTGCATCAAAATAAATAGATATTGAAACAAAATAGTATCACAAACTGATTGGCACAGTAGCATGAAAAATAAAAAACAATAATAATGAAATGCCTAGAGATAAAGAACATAATATATTTATATGGTTTGAGCCACTTTGGTCTTACTCTATTGAAAAAACACCACCCAATCCCATTAATTAAGAATATGAACAATGAAATCATACAAATTGGGATACAAGAAATGGAAAAATAAAACATGAAGAATAGAAAAAAAACCATATAATGGTGTAATTAAACCCCACACAAGATAGAATAAAATAAACACAAACAAAAAAATCAGATAACAAAATCCTCAAGAAGAATAATTCAAGGTCAAAATCAAATTTTTAGGGTTAAACCCCAACTTTTGAAGTTCTTACAGACCATTTCAACTGATTTCCTCCTTATTATAACTCATGAATCTATGGTCCCTCTACTAGATAAATCTATCTAGTGTTAGTCACAAGCGCTATGCTAAAGGGGACTCGAATGAGCTGTTATCACTCTAGATGCTCTCCTTGAGTTCTCCCTTTTTGAACATCTATGAAATAGATATTTTATAGTTGTTTTCAACACTACTAAGGATCCTAGGGTCCCATAATTATTCCCGTAGATATGGATAAAATTTTAGTCCATGTGTTTGTTAAAAATGAAGAGAGTTTGATGGAAATTTTATCCAAAAGACTTCGAATGGATTCACAGAAATTTGTGAAGTTATTCATAAAGTATCTATGGGATTTTAGTGTAAGTGAGAGATTGGTAAATATTCACTAATATATATATAGTATCAAATATTATATGTCAAGAGTATATTTCATTACATGCATTCGATGTGTATTTTATAATGCATGTATTAAATACATGTGATAGTATATATATATAATAAATATTTCTCCCATATGGTTTAATTATCCATTATAATACATTATGATCATATTAATTGGCTTGATCCCTCATTAAATATGGTTCAATTAATCAAGGAAAAAATTGAATACAGATATATTAATATGGCTGAATATTTTCATTTAAGTAAACACTTCATGGATCGCTATAAAAGGGATGTGATCCCTCATTTTGAAAAAAATAATTTATGAGAAAGTATCTAATTTTATCTCTTCCTCCCAAACTCATGTTTATTGTTTAAGATGAGGATGTTAACAACCATTCATCATTATGGTATCCTCACGATACGATAACAGATTCATTGTTTGGTGTACCCCCTAGAAGAAATGTGCTTTTGTTTACTACTTCGCAATATTCATCAAGAATTCCCATTCACCATGGAAGAAGAATAATCATTCTTTTAGAAATTTCTAGGTACGTTGATTATATAGATTATTTTGGCATTTATTCTTGAAGATAGATCTTTCTATATTTGTGTTATCTTCTACAGCACATGGTTGTGTGATGGTCATAGATAACTCATAAGTGGTATCAAATAAAAAGGCTTATTTGGTGAATCATAATTACTATTGATTTATGAAAAATATATTTTAAGAGTAAAATAATTATTTTAAATCCAATAAAAAAATATGAAAAGTTCATATGTATTACTCTTGTTTGTGAAAATAAATAATGAATTTTTTATTTTGGATAATTGAATTTTTAATTAAATCATATTATTTATAAATATTTTATAATTAAAAATATAAATTAAATGGTATTAAAAAATATTTATATAAATTTTTTAAAAAAATTATAAAATAATTATCTAAAAAATGTTTATGGTTAATTGATAAATATAATTTTATACCTTTTGACAATTTAAATGGATTTATTTATGTTATAGAAATAAATTATTTATTTATAAATCATAAAAGAGGATTAATAAAGTGTTTGTAAATTACAATATATATGATATCTAGATATATAATAATGTTTATATAATGGATTTTCAATTATAAAATGTTTACAATTAATGAAATATCATATAAATCCCATTTAATATAAAATGTGAATGGGTTTCTCTTGGTAATAATAAAAAATATTTATACCCATGTTAATTGATAAAATTTTTATAATTATCATTTTTTATCAATAGTTCATAAATTCCTCATATTTTGTAAAATAAATATATTGTTAATTATTAAATTTCCTTAATATTTATGTCTAGCTCATAATTAATTAATTTGGAATTGTTCGAATTAATGTGTATTAATTTAGATATTATTTATTCCACCTCAAAAGGTGTATTCATAACTAATACGATCAATGTTTAAATAATAATTAATTATATTATATTTCGATTATGAAAAAGGATTACATAATACAAATTGAATTATATATAGTTAATTATTCATATAATAGTGTATATTTAATATTGGAATTCCATATTATGATAAATACGAAATAATTCATATTAGAAATAATATAAACAATTTATAATCAAAATTATACAATGTAAATAATGTTAAAGGTGAGATTATAAAAGGGTTTATAATTAGATTTTATTTATGGAATTATTCTTAAATGATTATATCATGTTTAAAATTTTGATTTTTCACTTATTTAATAATTATTTTCTATTTTATTTGTAGTTATCAATTTTTTATATTATGAATAACTGAATCCCAAAATTTATATGATAAATTCCTGCTAGGATTGAGCCTTGAATATCATGATTGTTCTGATATCTTAAAATTTTGTTCACATATACCTTGACGTCTGTTTTTAATTTTAGTTATGAGCATGAGAAGAGTTGTTGGGAATAGTTTATGCATACTAGGTTTTAGATTTTTCATGAATTGAATACTCTCTTGATTAATGGGTCCTTGGGTAGAGGGAATTTGGGTCAGAACACCTACATTCCAAGAGGATTTCCTTGGCTAGGAATGTTAATGGGGATGGCTACTTTTCTATCTGATCTTACTTATGTGGAGTTTCCAAATCTCATAAAACATTATGAACTAACATGATCTGTTCATGTACCTTACGCATATGATGCAATTGAATATATATGAATATACATGAATTCTGCTTTTAGGTGATTAATACATACTTATGTGTTGTGTAAAGAGTTTCCCATTAATGTGGGGTGAACACAATAAATTTTTTATTGGAATAATATTCAAAAATGAAATCATTAGAGTCATTCATATACATAAAAGGAAGAATACATTAGAAAATAATATTTATATAGGATGTAATAGTTATGATTTTAATATTTATATGTTGTATATTAAATTTGTGAGACCTAAAAAAGAAATCCCCACAAATATTAAGTGTGATATTCCTTCCAAATAGACACTTTTAAAGGCATCGACCCTCTAACCGGGTCGGTTGTGCTAATGTTGTGTTCCTTTGGTTTATCTTGTGTGAGGAGAAAAATTAATGAGTGACACTGAATTATTCAGTGGGTGGATCATGTTAAAGCTAGATTCCCCTAAATAAAAATTTTTTAGCTTGTTTTTTTGTTACACTAGCCTAGAGACACAAATCGTATTAGGTTACTAGAGGAATAGAACTGAGTGAATCCATATGATGGATTTAGAGAAAGGGTTATCCACACAATTATCCAAGAGTTTGAACTATTTTTATTGGGATGATACCCTACATAAATATCCATTTATTTGGAGATATAATAAAGAGACACAGATATTAGGAAAATATGGATCTGGGATCAATAAACTGATATAATGTTGTGGGTCATCAATGTTAGCAAGAGAACATTCATTAAAATTCCTTAATAATTAATATAAAACCTGATTTACATCTAATTAATAGTTTATTTGGTAAATAAATTCAACATAATCCTGAATTATAACATTATATTAATCCTTAACCTATTGATATTAAATAATAAAATCCTAAGACTAGTAGATTAAGAAAAGTTCATGAGCAAGAGTGATATTATTATGTTAGAACAGTTCATTCCTGAGTAAAAATTTGTTGAAGTTATTCAATAAGTGAATTTATTTAATTATGAAAGCATGGGATGATTAATTTAAGGTTTCCAAGTCATTTAATTCATCATTTTCCTAATGAATTATACTATCATATACTCTATATGATTTCTTATGTCCATTATATTCAATAAGAATGAATGTTATTTAAACGACATAAGAATTAATATAAGTCATGTTCTGGTTATAGAATTTATCCTATTGTTATATATATACATATATATATTCTCTAATGATGGATGAAATTAATACAATTTTACATAATACTATAAAATTAATTAGAATATATCAACTAGCTAATAGATATTCTAATTCTGGTGATGTGAAGATAGTGTTAGAGTGTAAAATTTCAAACATTAATAATTTTTTTTTGAAAATGATCGACAATGTTACTTTAAAAGGCCAATCTGGGTAATTAAAAAATTTGGGTGTCAAGGACTAGTAATAATTCAGTATGATTGGATTATCCCATAAAATATTTAAGGGGTTTGGGAACTCCATGAAATCTTTGTGTCAGGTATAAGGGTTATAAAAATCAATTTGTTCATTTTGAAGGGTAGTTTATATCGAATGTATATTTTACAAATTTTTTTAAATTTAAATGAGTTAATAATAAAAATTAAGAATTTAAATAGCTTTATGTTTTATTCAATAGCTTAATAAATAGTAACTAGATCTAGAATTTGAATTTAATGGATTTTATCAAGCTCAAACGAATGTTTCTAAAAGATGTTTTTCCTTGTATCATTTCTCTAACATAATCAGAGAAGATGTATGATTAGAAATAGTTGTTATGAAAATGTTTGAGGTGATTAATTTAATTAAAATGATTTATGATTCATAAATTTCTATAACATGTTTGGATAACATGATTTGGATATAAATATTTATCCAGGATAAATGTTTTTATTCCATTCATTTGTTAAAATATTTGGGAATGTGTTCCCACACCACATCAGTGATATACTTGACTTAAATATTCTCTTGAAATGAAAAGGTTACCAACCCATATTAGACCATATATATAGGTGTGATATGGAAATAAAAATTTATTTTTTTATTATTCCTAATAAAAGAGAATAAATGTTATTTCCTAAAAGAAAAAGTATTTTGTTTTATCTTAAAAAGATACTCAAAAATTAAAATACTGTTTAAGAGGCTAGTGTCGGTATGTTTGAACTTAGAGAAGATAAAAGTAAAAAAATTAATTATTTTACCACATTTAGTTAAGTTATTATTTTCTTCATATTCTAAAGAGTTATGATATGTGAAAATAATGAAAATTTTAATTTTTTACATTTAGTTACTATGAGAGAGTGAATATTATTGTCAACTAAACAATTATACATGTATAATATTATAGTGATTCTTCACTGAATATCCTAAAATTTTTATGATATATTGTGATAAATAAATATAAATATTTATATTTATATATTATAAGAAATTTGTTTTCACTTGATATCCTAAAGAAGTATGAGGATATGATAGTAATTAAAAATGTATGTAATTACAATAATTACTATGAGATATAGAAATTAATTTAATATCGTAAAATACATATGGATATAATGGTAAATAAAAATTTTAATTGATACAATTAGTTACCATATGAATTGAAAATCATTATTTCATAAAGAATTGTACCTGATAATAATCAAAGTGTAAAACTGTATTTCGTAAAAGTGTTTTTGGTATAATGGTAATGAAAAATGTAAACAGTTACAATAATAACCATAACAATGTTGACACCACGTTATCCTAATAGTGTGTAAGATGTTCTTGAAAAATGATAATGTAAATAGTTACGTAATTTATAAAGGATTTAAAAAAGGGGGTTTGGTAGACAATTTTCCTATGATGATGATGATGTTCTTATAAATAGTTGTAAGAAAAAAATATAATACAATACTATATCATTTGATGTTATAAATTTTAAAAGATTTAACATATGTTCAAAGAGTTGACCATAAAGAATATGATTCATATGTATCACCATTATTCAAACTATATTTCTTTATAAGTGTTACTCACTAAAAGGATCGTGGGAGTGTTTCATCTGATGGGCATATAAGAATGTGACCTGAATTAAAATTGGATGTAATGTTTAAATACATTATTACAGCAAACAAATGAGGGCCATGGTATACTTATACATGTTCAACACTTAATATATTGGTTGTAATGGTTCTAATTATATCATTTCATTATAATAATTAAATCTCTATTCACCACTCATTCATGTATTTGGTAATTTATTTTACATGAATGATCGATTGATATATATCCCCTCAAAGTAAATGAATTGAGTTATCCCTTACTATTTATCATAATGGATTTTAATGTGTTATGATAATATGTAATGGTTTTCATGAATATATTCTTATATTCATTATAAATGGGTGTGTATGAGATATTTATGAATATATTCTTTAGGTATTAAGTTGAGTCTTGTTACATAGATTGATCCACGAAAGTATATCTCATGGAATGCAATATAATCATATATATTCTTAGGGATATATACTTATTATTTTTCCATCTTATTTGTGGTTGGTGAAATACCTATCATGAGAAAATTCATACTTTGATACACTACTTCCACTTCACAATGTCATATGATATTCATACAAAACCCATCAGGATAATACCCTATGATTCTTGATGAAATATTTCCCTATCAAGGTGAGGATATTCCTTTGAGTTTCTAGATCTCTTACTTCCACGGTAGGGTGTGGATACACCACATTGTTTTTTAAAGTTTTTATTCCATTATAGTTTATGATATTCCTTTACGTGTTCTAATGAATTTCTTCCCTGACTGGGTGAAGATTCTCCCCTGAGTTTCCTAATTACTTGATTCCCTGACAGGGTGCAGATAATCCCATGAGTTTTCATATTACATTTTCCCTGGTAGGGTGTGGATTCAACCCTATGTTTCCAAATTATTGGTTTTATGGGGAGGTGTAATTCTACCCCTAGGTTCCATATGATGGTATATATAAAGAGACACACTAACACTCAACGAACCAATTATAGTCGATCTGAGGTATCATGTTAGAATTGGAGGATCAATGATGTTTATTTATTTTTTCTTTTTAACAATATTTATTATTTTTCTGACAAAATAACATGTTTACAACATGATTTTTTTTGTTATTCTTGTGAACATATTTTTGGTTCACAACAGTGTAATAATCACACCATTCTTATACATCTATAAATCACTGGTACAAAAGAAGTATTTGTTGATTATAAGACCACTTTGGGAAAAAGCATGAGATTTGATTGTTTTGTAGAATTGGTTGTATGGAGTCTGGAGATGGATGTGTTATGGGTTGTGTATTTAGTAAATCATCATGTATTAATTATTTTATTTATTTATTTTATGTGATCAACATGGTGGGTAATAAGTCTATTTGTGACGGAATTACAGGGATTCAATATGACTATATGCTTCCATATTCATTTATTATCTATTACTCTAGTATATTAATTCAATATACTCTAATTTCTTATATAAATTCCATTGTTTTTTTTTGTTTTTGTGAACTCTAACATAAGGGTGTAGTCTCCCCATGGCGAAACACTGGACCTCAGCTAATAGTCAGAAGCCTCTGTCATACAGGGATGCATACTTGAGGGAAATTAGTGACCAATAATATTGTTGTATAGTGAACCATGTTGACGATTTTACAACCATGACTGATTGGAGTGTAAATATTTACCAGAGTAAGTAAATTTATTTAGGAATGAGTGAAATTATTATAGTGTCATAATTTTTCTGTGCATTATGAAGAAGTGGTTTTTTATCAATATTTTTATTTTTTAAAATTCATTTAAATATTAAAGAGGTTATTTATATATATACATGTATATATATATATATATATTCATTATTGATTTTAATATAATTGACTATCATTACTGATGACATTTGTTTTAGTTCTATACAATTACAATCAAGTTAGATGACCTAAAATATTGAACGCACCAGAGAATTAATGGAAAGGTGTTGGCTGGAAATGAGCAAACCAATCATGTTGGTTTCATTTTAAATACCCTACTGGTAGTTTTCTCAACTCCACCCACCACATCAAGAAACTCGAGTTCCTTTTTCTATAGATATATATTTTTTCATAGAAATTATCATTGACAATGATAATTACAATCAATAATAGATATGTGTATACAAAAATGAACTCCAGTAACATGGTATGGTGACTGAAGTTTCCAAAAACATCCAAATTGTTATTTATAATTTTATAATAGCATTATTGGGTTTGATAATCTCTTTAAAATGTATATATGATGTATATCGATTAAAAAATTTCTAATTATTGATGTAATATTGATATTTAATTTTTAATATTATGTTTTTATACCAAATTTTTATATTATAGTTATTCAATCCAAGTAGAACGTGAAATTCTACATTATATTCTAATCCATATCTGAATTCATGAAATGATATTAATCTAATTTTTTATTCTAAATCCATTCATTAAATGTTCATATTTTAAATTAAAAATTAAAACATTAGTTCAAAAAATATGTCACATAGTCAAAAATGAACAAACATGCACAAATTGTCATGATAATTTTACTACATAATACATGAATCATTTGTAACCATTAATAATTAACCTCGTATAAATCTGACATAAATTGTAGCTGATAATAATAAAAGTGTTTGTTTTTATTTTAAAATTGAAATTTTCATTCACAACATGTGTCACATATTCTAATCATAGAAAACATGCTCATACCATCTTGATTCTTTGTAAAAATTATTAATTATTCATTTTTAGATTTTAGGAATTAATTGCACAATAGTTTGACACAAAATATTGTTGATATAACAAAAAGTGAAAATTTTCAAATTAAAAATAACATTTTAACTCAAAACATGTGTCATATAGTAAAAACCAATCATATATTCTTGGATTTTGATGATAATTTAGCAAAATTATCCATGATTCATTTTTTATTTTTAGGAATTGACCACTGATTAATTTAACACCCAGTATATGTAGTATAATTGAAGGTTAGTGTATCCAATTTTAAGGTCACAATATAGTTAAAAAACTATATCACATATTTAAAACCAAAAAATTACACACAAAATTTCCAGTCAATTTGTTAAAATGGTGAATGATTAATTTTTTACCTCTTCTAATTTACCACACATCACTCTAGGATGCAGTGTTCCTTATATGATTGAATGTGTATGTTTTCAATTTATAAGTTACTATTTAGTAAAAAACACCCATCACATAGTAAAAATTAAGAAAATATTCTCCGATTAAAATAAATCAAGATGAAAATTACCCATGTATCATTTTTGAAATATAGGAATTAACTGCATGTCAATTTGATCATTTTGTGGACGGTGTGACTGAAGGTGGTTGTTCTAAATTTAAAAGAGGCATTTTTGGTTCAAAATATTCATTACATTTTCAAAACTACTTCAACCATATATGATATTCATGATTATTTATGAAAATTTTTAATAATTCACTTGTGACTTTTATGCATCAACCTCACAATAACTCGACACGTGGTATGGTTGATATAATAGAAATTATGTTTTTTCAATTTAAAAGTGACATTAATGTTCAAAACATGGATCACATAGTAAAAAATGTTTAAACATTCATTTAATAACATTATACTTTATCAAAACATTACCTTATTATTTTTGACTGGTATAAACTATCCTCACAATAGTAGGACATGAATTGTAGTCATTATGACTAAAAGTGTGCATTTCTTATTTTAAATTTATATATATATTTATCGAGAACATTCATCACATATTCAAAACTGTGAAAACATTCTCATATTCTCATTATATGTTAGGAAAATTTTCTATTATTAATTTAGAACATTTTGGATTTAACCACATATAATTCCAACACATGGGTCGGTTGGTCTGAATGAAATTACATTTTTTATATATTAAAGTGATGTTTTAGTTGAAAATAGGATTTACATTGTCAAAACTGATAAAACATTCTTATATTTTCATGAAATTGGTGTAAAACTATCAATGATTGATTTTTGTCTAGTATAAATTAACATCTAATTAGTCCAAAAATTAGTGTGAACAATATGAAAAAAAATAACTTTTTCAATTTAAAATTGACATTTTAGTTAAAACCATGTGTCGCATGGTAACAAATTATCAAAACTACATAGATTATCATTATCCTAACAAAAATGATTCATGATTTTTTTATCTAAATAATAAACTATATGACAATATGACCCATAGTGTGTCAAGTATTACTCAATGAGTGTGTCTTCATTTTGAAAGGGATATTTTATTACAAAACATGTGGTACATAGTCACAAATACTGAATCACACAAATATAGTCATCATACAATTGGAAATTGATCAATGATTCATTTATGTCCAGTAGGAATTAATTGATATGATTCTAAAAAATTATTAACATTTAATCACTGTAGAATAAATGATAACAAACCCTAAAACATGAGAACAACATGCCTTTGAAACTAAAATCAAATAAATTATTAATGATGAATGCATAACATAAATCAATTATAATTATAACTATTTGGTTTTTATATATGAATTATGATGATCACTAAAGAAAATAAAAAAGGATATTCCCTCTGTGATGTATCCATGTGTATGTACTGAATCTAGTAAATTGTTTATATAGGTCCTTCCAAACATCCAAAATTTTCTAGTATCTTTTGATTCTATGTTGGATGGAAGAAGAGAGACTCTAATGGGAGAGATTATCAACTATAGACTTGATTTAATATCATTTAATAACTATACATATTGTCATTAATCCTTTATTTGGGTTTTAAGGAAGCTCCTTAAGACCATGCATTTAATCATGTGTTTCTCAAATGCATCAATAATGGCCTAAGGATTCATCACATGTAACCCTCAAACACACACTCTCCCATACATTTTTAATAATGAAACAACTAATAAATAATTGCATACATGTAAGATATTTTAGTGTTAACTCTTTAACACTCCACTTCCTTAGATGAATCATAACTATGTGAAATGAGTCATAACTTATGATTCATGGAATTGTCTTTCACCCATGTTGTATAATACGAATGTCCAAGGAAGCTCATATGATTTTTATGTATCATAAAATATTATATAACTTAAAGTCATAAATTTAAGACTCTTTCCATATATATGTTTTACTCTAGGAAATACTATATCGTCCTATATGATACCACATGGCTTGCTGGCATATTCCATTCAATCTCTCACTTTCTCTAAATTCTAAATGGATTTTTTTCCACTTCACCATATATCATATCATATTTTAAAACATGTGAAACCATATCCAAAACCCATTTTATATATCATCAAAATAATTTTTAATGATATTATCAAATTCACCATGTATCACATTGTATGAAATACCTTTTTAATAACAATTTATAAGTCTCTTTGGATAAACTCTAAAACATTTTTTGAATATATCTGCATGTTTTGTAAACTTCATTCCCAATTTCATCAAAAAAATGGTGTGACCACATGGAACTTTATATCATTGAACAAAATATAGTACATAAAATACAATATTGAAATAAAATTTTTTCCTATTGAATATAATCAATGATACTCAACAAAAAATGGGATCAAATGTGATCTACATCAAATAAATATATCTCTAAACATTTTCCCAATAATAACATCAAATATAGAACATGAAGTTTATATGATCACCTTGGCTAATAATTCAAGTAACCATGGAACACAAGGTATGTGAATCTCGTATAACTTCCATATACATTCTCGATTATCAATGTCTAGATTGACCAGCCAGATGAATACATCACAAGCCATTCATCTAACAGATGAACGCATCATAAATCACACATCAATGTCGATAATCCCTTCACATATACCTTATAAGTGTGGATATAAATTTAATACTTCTATCTCAACTCTATGCCTAAATATAATATATGTTATATGGGAGAAAAAATATTATTTTGGTTGAGCTCTAGTCAATGAAATGATCAACAACATACCCAACCAAACCCTGATTTTATAATCCACAAGGAATTTAAATGAAATGTATTTAAGAATAAATATTATCAAGATAGTTATATTTCCATAATTAGGTAATGTCGATTATAAATATGGACCATGCAACCCTATAATACAAAATACATATTGTATAACAATAAATGAAGTATACTTTATGGGAAATCTAGCAGAAAAAACCTGTGTTCTGTCTCATGAGCTTATTCTGTATTCTGATAGAAGAATTATACTCATGTTTCCCATAATATTTCCTAAAAAATCACAATATTACATGATGAATATCAATTAGGTATAACTCAAAATTTTACTTTGAGAGGTCACTTATCATTATAATCCATGAAATTTATTTCAATATACACGTATACAACAAACAAGAATGAGTGATAAAGTGAATAATACTGTTTCTATTACATGATAGCTTTTATATTATTAAAATATATAATATTTTTTAATTGAACCATTAAAAATAATATATATTAAATATCACATACAAAATACCACAATATGTGCCTTATGTTTGGTTTTCATTCAATATTTTTTTAACCTCATCACATATATAGGAAATTTATGTCACAAAAATACGTGACCACCTGATAAAACTCTCCCACTAAATGTTTTATTGACTAAAATAAATGAAGTGAGCTAGTTTTAATATTTTTTGAGATTTCGAAATCCCTCGAGTTATACTGCCACTTAAATCCAATAAAAAAAGATTTATTTTTGTCCCACGAGAATTAACTACACAATAATCAGACACAGAGTGAAGTCATAATTATTAAAGGTGTTTATTTTCAATTTAAGAGTAACATTACAGTTTAAAACATGTGTCATAATGTCAAAACAAATCAAATGAGATTGAAATTTCATTATACATAAGGAAAAAAATTGATTATTCATTTATGAATTATTCACATTACATGCACATAAATTTGATACATGGTGTCTTTGATATGATTTAATTTAATTGCTATAAAATTAAAATATCATTTTAGTTTAAAATGTGTCTCTCATAGTCAAAACCAAGAGAGAATGGTAAAATTTTTGTCATGCATTAGAGAAATATCTTTGATATGATTGTTACTTGTTGGGATTATATATATATATGTAAATATGATAAAATGTGTTCCTAGTATGATTGAAAATGCGTACATTCAATTTAAAATTAATTTTTTAGTTCGGAACATACATCAAATAGTCAAAAATAAAAAAAATACACATCAGATTTTCTTCATATTGTATCATAACAATCCATGATTCACTTGTGATATATAAGAATTTACTATGCATCATCCTGGTTGAAATTTATAATGGAAAGTATAACATTTCAATTATTAATTGTATTATTTCATTATGTGACATTACTAAAATAAGAATTGTTTTTATAAAAGATCCATGCTTCTTCTGTACGATGTTGGGATGATCATTATAGGAGGACACATATTATTGTTTTTTTCACTTTTTTTAATTGTATTTTTTTGTAGGTGAATTTTGTATCAATATGATATTACTATAGTGAAAATATATAATTTATATATATATGTATTTAAACGGTGCCTAGAAAATATATTATATTTCACTACTACATATCGATCTTTTAAAACTGCTAGGAATATATTTTATTAAGGATAAAATTGTGTTGATGTGTCAAGCAATAATAAATGGGAATTGCTTTTATGGGAACTCAAAAAACACTAATAAAGGGTGCATTTATTAGTGTTCATTTCTTTCACTCATAAAGGATCTAAAAATATTTTAAATTACATATCATTCATTAATGAATAATTATGTCCAATCAATGCCCCTATAAGAACTCAGCTAGCGGGAACCCACCTAAATTCCAGACAACACACCATGAAATTCAGAATTATTTCTACACAATTGAGACTCAAACCCTTGAAAATTCCCTTTTCCTTCAATTTATGTCAAATTGCTAGTAAAACTTTCTAAATTAATTTTATGTGTAATAAAATGACACACAAATACCAACACAAGAACTCACACAAGAACACATGGTACGACTCAATGGTAGTAGCACTGTTGGGGTGTCCGAGTGGTCTCGAGATTCAGTCTATCCAGATTCCTCCATGTGGGTGTTGTGTGTTTTCTTTTTAGATTTGTGATTTCCCTTGACTGTCTATTTATAATAAATACACACAGATATATATATATATATATATAATTGTGAGTGTTAGTGTTAATAAATATTTTTTAATTGTATATTTATATTTATTATGATATTTTAATATTAGTATACTTAAATATATAGCTATATAATGATGTATATATATATGCATGTGTGTTTAAGTAAGTATGTATTCCGGTGTGTGTGTGTCTGTGTGTGTGTGTGTGGGTGTCTGTATTCATGCATGTGTGTGTGTGTGTGTGCTTGTATGTGTGTGTGTGTGTGTGTTTGTCTGTATATATATATCCATTCATGTATGTATGGATTTATGTATGTATGCATGCTTAGATGCATGTATTCTTGTATGTATGATCCTATGTATACATGCATGCATTCATGTATGTATGTATATTTTAAAATATATTTATTTCCAAATGTGATAGTATATATAAAGAAATATATGGTTTTCTGTTTTTCTTTATTTATATTTGTGTGCATTTATATTTTAATATTTATATCTTTATACATGTGAGTGTGTGTGTTTGTATGTCTATATATATATACACACACACACACATATAATTATAAATATATATAAACTCACACACATAACAATAAATATAAATGTATGTTGTAAATGTATAGGTATATTATAAAATATACAAATATATAAATTAAAATATGAATATATATATATATATATTATTAATTATATAATTTTAATCGAAATAATATGAAATCTATAGGAGGTACAATACCTAGACACACACACACATAGATATTATGACTGAAAGGATAGGTCATAGCCCCCCTAAAATGACTCATCTCAAAGAATAAATGACTACATATATATAATGTATTTATGTAAATATATATATTTATTCGTTTTGATTTTCGATTTTCATATGATCACTAAAAAAATCTATTTTCTAAACATATTTGAAATTATCATATTCAGATAATTTTTTAAAATAAAAACATGTACTTCATGGTGATTATCCACTGGGCTATTGAGCTCACAACCTATTGACACCACTCATTTTCTATAGACTGAGTGGATATTTGTAGGTTTTGGAAATTATTTTCCATTTCTTTGATCTACTTTTATGATTAATTTTATTTTAAAATATTGTTTATACTACTGGTTTATATTGGCATGGATGCTCTATTAACAGGTTGGTCATGTCAGAATTTCAATAACTCCACTACTGTTTAAATATTATTTTTTAGGTGAAATCATCCCAAATGATTAATTTTGTTGCATATGAGGCTTTTCATCCGCCTGGGGGAATTGAAGAAAACCATTAAATAGTTGATAATTACTTTTACCAATTATTTATTGCATTGATTAAAGATTACATTTAAACATAACGATGAAAATGTGAATTTTATCGTAGTTTTTGTAAATTCTAATTATAATTATACTTTGTTAAAAAAAATGTGATAAAGGATTAAAAATTTATTATTTTTAAATTAATTGTGAACAAAATAAGTAATTATATCATATTAGTCCCAAAAATTATACAAAAATAATTTGGCTCACATGAGACGAGGACCCCAAGTGGAAGCTGCGCTGGTTGTGACAACAGGGTCCATCGTATAAATAAAATTTGAATCGAAGACCATCACAAATGGTTTGTATCTGTTTTGTCCCTAGAAGCTGGGGTAGGATATTTATACACTATAGTCTGTCATATATTGGATGGAAAACTAGTATTGATGTGCGAGATGGGGATGTTGTCGGTCTGCTTCCTTAATCTCTGTTCCTCTGTATTCTTCTTAAAAAGTTCATAGGACTCGAAATACCCTGAAATTTAATGTGGAATGTATGTGAATCCCATCGTTATACTGTGCACAAAAAATGTGTGATGCTGCACTTGTAGCTGGTACGGAACATCCTACTATCATTGTTGTGTATACTACTTCCAGATCCAATGAAACTGCTACAACAACGTGGAGACATAAGATGCCACCCTCAACACCCCCTCCACCCCATGACACAAGAGAATTTTTTACAATGATATTCCAAATCCTAGAGACATACAGGGAATTCATCATCTACAAGAAGGTGTTGATTCACCATAAATTCATGGTTCGGAAGGACACCTACACAAAACATCCAAAAAAAAGACTTAACCTTGGGAAAAGGAACAAGAGACTAAACATCCTTACCTCAATCACTTGCGTGGTTATGGGTATATTGACCAACAAATAATTTGAAACCTGATCAAATAGATAACACTCATGAGGTTTCCCATCTCCAAAAAATCTGATTGTGACACATATCTGGGGTAAGAGGAATGACAATGATAAAATATGATCCCCTCTCATTAAATACCATGTTGATCTTATCAAGATCCCACACCTCTAAAGAGTCGTCAAACTGTTCATAGACCCTAACATCTTCAAATCTAAAGAAAATGAGGGAGAAAACAATCATGTTGCTAATGATGGCCAACCACAGATCATTCCACACATTGACATCATTCCCATTTTCAATTCTTCACACATATCCTTTCTCAAGAGGAGATTCAGCACCCCGGATACTCCTCCACATAAAACATAGATTCTTCCCTAGCCGGGCATGAAAAAAATCATAATTACTGAAATATTTTGAGCATATAGACATTGAGAAGGGCACATTAGGTCAGAAGATAAGTATTCATCATTATTTCTCCATAATAGTCTAATTAAACAAAATATGATTTCTAAAACAGAGACCCTCATGAAACATATGTTTATCCCATGAAACCTAGTGGGTATTATGATTACCATCATAATATCCCCACCAAAAATAATCTGAGAGAGGGTGAATCTGATCAAAAAGAGATTCATAGAATTTGGACAAAGACATATCATAATAAGTAATCACTTACGAAGCAGCTTTAACAAGGACCTCCTTCCCATCCTTAAAAATTTTCTTATTAGATCATAATAAAATCATATTATCCGTCCTTTCCCCAATTGACACAAACACTTGTTTCATCAATTTTTAGACAATAGTGTGGAGTCCCATGTTTTTATAGTGTTTTTAAACCATAGTAAACTCACACACCAAATTCAACAGACCCCACCTCAATATAAGCACACCATTACTAAAGGACATTTAAAACTTCATCGGATTAATATGTTCCCCAAATTCCATTTCATACAGATTATTTATTTTCAAAACTAAGATGCATTGATGTAGAGTTTCATGTGCTAACAGGTGGATATTATCTGCAAAAAAGAGAATATAAATAGGTGGCCACCCGACCCTATTTTAATTATTCATCATATCTAATTTCACTACCAAATATCCATTATTTTTTAGATGAACACGTCTTCATGGAATGGAAAATTTCATAATCAATGGTTTCATTATCTGTGATGGATCTCATTGGTACAAAGGAACAATGATTTTTAGTAAAAAGATGGTGGGGAAAGCCCCAAAACTAGCCACTGTGTTCATTGAAAAAAATTTGTAGATATACTTGCAGAGACTAATGGGAAGAAACTCCAAAATTTTATGGGAGTTTGGGTCTTTGGGATGAGATTAATATAATCATAATTCATATAATAGAAATACGACCTTCTCTCCCACAATTTCTTACACGGGAAAATCACATCACGCCTAATAACATGCCAGAAGAATTTGAATCAAATTGAATAGAACCCATAAGGACTAGGGGATTTCATTGAATGGATATTGTGAAGAACCCCCAATACATCATCATCGGAAATATCCCTCTCTATCTATTAGTTCATATCATCCATAACCATATTTGGGATACAAGTTGGTAAACATTAGGGGATATCAATGATATTTAACTTATAGATATTTTTGTAAAAATTAAGAGTAATTTAGTGTATTTAATTAGCATAATGAGAAACCCTTCCTATTGGAACCTCCTTCTAGGAAATATGGTTTTCTTCTTCCACACAAATGATCTTTGATGAAAAAAATGGTATTCTATTCACGATTACTTAAATGGGATTCTCTATCCCAAAAACCCAAATAATTCTCCTTCTCCCTCAAGGCAGAATTCAAACCCTTCTTAGCTGATGAGATATCTGTAAGGATAGGATTGGTACAAGGAATATAGGGGAGTTCCTTCCAAAATTTCTCTCCACCCTTGATACATATTTCAATATTCCAAAACCAAAGGATGATAAAATCATTACGATCATGTTCCGCACTGTGGATTTTAGAGTAAAACCACTGGTCCAACCCCTCCCATGTCCAGCAAGCTACCTTCTCATAGTTATCTTCATGGATCCTCATACTTTCCAAATGAAGGGAATGTGCATGCCTCTTCATTTCCCTTTTATAACCCATTGTCAAGATGATTGGGTAATGGTCGGATGAAAGCGAGGTTAAATGAAAAATCAAGGGGGCTTAAAAAAGATATTTCTAATCATCTAAGCCCACATATTTTTCCAACCATTCAGAAATACATCCCTCCAATGTTCCCCCACATTTTTAGGTAAATGGATTACCTAAAAATATAAGGTCATGAAGTAAGTTCAAAAAAAGGGAATTATGAAAATCCTCTATCAGTGTACCAATATTCTTGAAGCCACCTTATTTTTCATGACTCATTAGGGCCTCATTGAAGTCTACCACATCCAAAAAAGGACCGGGAAGGGAGTTCCACCAATAGCTCAAAAGAATCCACGATTTTGATTTATCTTGACATACAAGCCAGCCATAGAAACCAATGAAAGGCAAAGGCATGGATCTTGGGTTAGAGACTATTGCAGTACTATCATTGAATGAAAAATTACTAATATTAACATCAACATCTTCTTTCAAGTGGAGGGAAATGCCTCTTGAGTATCTAAGTATTACTATAATAAATACGTGCATAAAATTTATATTTGTTCACTAAATCATGCATCCTTGTTTTCTAACATGGTTTCATATATACTAACTATATTAGGGAAATATTTAGAACTCCAAAAATGGAGCACACAAATCATTTGGGGGTTGTAAAGCCCCAAATAATTCAAGCATAAGATTTTCATTACCCTGGTGGGGCTGGATCCCACTAACTTTATCCTCTGAAATTTTATGGAATGATCCATCACCCTCCGGTTTCCCCCTCATTGGAGGACTCATAGTAAGTTGTCTTGTTTCCAATTTCCATTTGTGTTTTCCAAATGTTACAGTAAAAAGATCAATACCACAAACCCTTATCTATAATTCTCCATGTCTGATGCTTTTACACATCTAAAGATGTTATAGTATTAATGTGTTATCCAACCTTAGAAGAGATCACAAGAGGATCATAGTCTAAGTGGGTAGATAGATCTACAGGTATCATACAAAATTGTTTCTAATCAGAGACTATATCAGGAAGTTTAAGACAGGTTTTCATCGGTCTAAGAGGTGGTTTAAGGTTAACCTATGATGTTCACCCTACGTCTGCATATGAAAGGATCCTATCCAAGAAAAAAAACCCCCAAAATAGTAGATTTTTTTTCAGATTCACCAAGGGCCTACTGTAATGCCATTTTTTGGGGATATTTTGGATTCACTGCCACATAAACCCCTAAATGAAAACACAACACCCCTAGATTAAAAATTTTATTCTGAATAGATGTATTAAGGGAACCATTGGAATTAGATTTCTTCACGATATCCTTATGTTTTTATACTTTTGTAACATAGGTAATCCAATGGTTTTTGTAGCCAAGGGCCAAATTGAAGGACCACATTCCCACAACTATACATTCAATTAGTAGAATACTCTCTTTCACACTGGCAAATATTGCTACAAAAGAATAATAAAATGGGAATCTTGTCAAATTAAAATGGATGACAGATCTGTCAATCATCCATAAACAAAAAATTTCTTCTCATTATGGAAAATTTGATATCAACAATGACCTCAATCCATTCAAAAGGCCCCCTTTGAATTGGATCTGATCTATCCTATTCAAAAACTTCCCCAATTTGATTTCACACATCTTCAATAATTTTTTCAGATCTCCCCTGAAAGAGATTCCTGATAGAATAATCCAAAAATGGTGATTTTGATAAATACATGTTTGACAAATCTCCGACTTCTTCGTGGTCATCCAAGAGTATCTTACGGTTGTTGAAAGACCATGGTCTTATGAGTAGAATCTTTCTTTTGACATCTTCATTGAATAATTAAAAAACATGGAGTCTAAAACAGATCTCTCAAATGAAAAACCCCTCCTTCAAACTCAATATAGACTAAAACATTTACTTTCATGGAAGGATTATTGAAAGGGCAATCTAGAATAAATTTTTCTACCAAGAGGAGAGAAAACTGTTGTTTCAGAATGAAGTATTTATTACTCAATTCCACAATTGGTGATTCTTCCTTCTTGGTCAGCACTAGGCAACACCAATGATTAATCATATCATTTTCTAGTTAATTGATTTCTTATAGAAGGATTTGTTATCATCAAAGATACAAACCACAAACCATCATTAGAAGAACAGAAAAACTGAAAGAGATGGATATGGGATGCCACAAGACAGTTGAAGAAACTTTTTCATATGCAAGAGACCCAATATGACTCCAAAACCTTGTAGACATCATGGGACTATAATTAATATCAAACAAGCTGGAATAAAACAAAGATCAAACAACACATAATAATACCAAATTAGATTTTAATAGAAATAGAAAAAACCATTATTAGCCCTAAAAAATCAATGATGATCTATGAACTATAAAAAGGGAACCCCTTTTATCAGTTCTAGAAGAAGCAATAATAAAGGCTTATAACTCCACGTTATATTTATATCAGGTATATTATAATATTTTATTTTGGTTTATTTTTTCATTTGGTCAATTTTTTCACTGTTGAAATTGTAAGATACCAATAATGGTTATGTTAGATATTAGCAGCTATTTTCAACATACACATGTAGTTTGTTCTTCCTTTCATGATATTAGATGATGTTTAATAGGATTACATGATGTTTATTGGTTGTTGGAAACATCTCTTGTACTATATTACAATGTGTGAGAATGTTACATATCATGTATGGTGAAAATTTGAGTTTGAATTAAAAAGATGGCATGTTTTTTAGTGAAACTTCTAATAAAAAGTTTCCATAGTGTATAAAGTATTATATGCCGTGTAATACCCTGATATTCAGTTTTTTGTGTGTTCTAAGGTTGTTTGAGGATTCAACCTCTTTTCAACCTTTTCCTCTTGACAATAGATCATGCCTTAGGCATTTTTGGGGGACTTTCTTCCATTCAAATTTACTCATTCAGCGATTGATTAACATTAGGGACAAATTTATCTTATCTATGTAAGAGTTTCTCTTAGTTTCTCTTTACTTTTTTTGCATATATGTTATGGACATAGATTTGTGATTGGTTAAGGATATTTTATCAATCCCTTTCAGATTCATAGTGTTCCTTGCTTTGTAAAGGTTGTTTACTTGAGTTCCAATCCCTATTTTCAAACGTGGTTAGGTTTTCTATGTCCTTAAGAATTTTGGATCTATTTATTTGTTCAAATTTAATGAATTTCCTTTTTTCTTATATATTCCATTAGATTTTAAATGGAATTACATGTGCTGAAATTGAAAAGGGTCATGGGTTTTCATTGGAAATTGTTTTTTTATAAGAAAATTTCCATGATTTGAATTAGAAAATGGATTTTCAAACCCTGAAGAAGACTGTCTTAGATTTAAAATGTTTTTAATAATAATGTTATAATGGTTATTAAAATAGAAAACAAAAACATTACGTAGTAGGAGCCATTGGTATTTCGAGAATGAGAGATAATTAGCTTTACTATGTGTGACATTAATAGGAGGTAACCTTGTGTATATCAATGGTCTATGTCAACCCTAGAGGTTAGTTAGATCTAACCTTATTCATTGTTTGGATTCTAAGTTTCTAGTACGTATTTTCCCATATTATAAAGCTCAGCTAATAGGTGTACCATTTTTTCTGGCTGTTTATTACATGATAGATTATTTCACAGATGTTAGATCACATATTTATTTATATTTTGTATCCTTACCTAATTTGTTTCTAAATTTGGAAAACATGATAAACAAATTTTGAAACTCAAGGATTGTTTGAAAAAGGATTTCAAAATTGACTATTTAGATAAATTAATGTAAATTTGTTTTTTATTAAATCTTGGACTTGTGTATTCTTGTTATTATAATTTTTTAGATTATTTTGTGGTATCCTACTTGCCTCTATTTCTCAAACACTAATTTTGGGATTTGGTTGTTGTAGACCTGTTTTCTAGGATACAAGTAAGGGATAGATCATTTTGTAACATGAATGATTCTCTTTATGTCGCTTTTTATGTTCGGTGATAGTTTTGAGGTGACATTTCGTCAAATGGGGAAGTGTTTTCCTAGTTTTGTTGTAGCTTGAATGTCCTGAAGGCATTCATTTTTATAGATTTTTTATAACCTCCCTTTAATGGGATAAGGGGGAACCCTTAAATGGCCCATAGGCTCAGATATGACATGGCTCATAGGCTTAGGAGATTACATGACCCATTGGTCTATGGGAATTCAACTAGAATATCTACAAATAACTACCCCTCCACAACATCTGCATCATGATAGTAGCTCTCCACCATCACATGGTTCTCTGGCTAGGAATATCGTGTAAGAACATGCTAGCCCTGATGACAAAACTTTGAGTTGGCTATCACACACATCAGAGGCCATAGCCTAAGATACCTGTACGAATACACCATCATATACTTCAATGCAATATTGCCGAGATATATAAACTGAAATGAAATTCATGAATACATCTACCCCAAACTAGAGTACAACAGATGTACACAAAGGAAATAATAAACTCCCAAGAAAAGAAAATTGAATAAGCATCCAACCTTCTCAAATGGTGGGGATCACTGCCAAACACTACAATGACCAAACAATTTAAATAAAATTTATTGGAAGAAAATCTTTGTTATATTATTTTTTACTCAACATATATATATCTATTTAATTGTGAAGTGAGTGTTATTTGAAATGTTACCAGCAGGTTTTTCTCATTATATAATGGTTGGTAAATTATGACCATTGGTAAATATGATTATTGAAAACTATTGTCTTAATAATGATTTTAACGTCACAATTATCGTCTATAAGTAGAAATGAAAAAGGAAAATTATAGCAGATTAAAGAGTAGATTGCATCATCCTATAGAGTCATTCAGTATAAAGCACATTTTTAAATCTTAGGAAGGAGGTACCATCACTTGGCATCACTCTTTTCCAATCCCAAGATGAGCTTCAGCATGTTAGACATGAACAATATCCAATATGGGAAAAGTTCATGTTGGTGTAAATTACCACTCAGGATATGTTATCCATGATGCCCTAAGAGTCTATCTCAATCGCAGACCTATCCCTTATGGTTCATGAATGTGTTTTAAGGGGTTATGGGTCAAGGATTTAGTCACTTAATGTTTAATGCCTTCGTTTAAATAATGTTTTTACACAATAACTTCCATTTTAAGAATATTTTTACCTAAAAATTGAGATGGAATTTGATATATTGATTTCTTGTGTAAAAATTTCACTTTTCAGTTAGATATAAATTATTATATTAAACAAATGTTTTATTAATAAAGTCTATTATAAATAAATAATATTATAAAAACAATTATTTATGTTACAAATGATAAAATAATTTTTTTTCAAGTGCCTGAAATTCTACTATACAATTTACTATACAATTTCTCTCTACTATTATTTTTAATAAACAAGTATTCTTGTTGTTAAAAATTAAAAAAATTCATATTTAGATATTTATTACAATATAAGAAGTTTCATTTTATAAATAATTACATTGATATTAGTTTAGGATTAATTTTTGATAATTATATAAAATACATTAGTTTTCATGAATATTAAAAACATAGTTTGAGTTTTTTAGTATGTTTAATGAAATCATAACTATGTCATAATGATGTAATTATTGATATAAAATTCTGTTAGGCTCTATTGGATTAGTGTAACACAATATGGGTCTCTAGTGGATAATACCATGAGAAAATACTCTAGTCAAACCTGTGGTTTTTCAAATACCACTACTGAGGTGTCCAAGAAAATTAATAAAAAAAACTCCCTCATGTTGGCTATAAAAAACCCACACATTTCTTTCATTACCTTCATTAAAACTTAATTATCCATTAATATATGATATTTTTAACTCTAAATGAGTCCTACCAGGGCGTCTTCATTCCCCCAATGTCTCGATCATTGAGTTTTAGGAGTTATACTTCAAGGCAATGGAAATCTCAACTTTCCTTTTCCATTCAAGTTATCTTTTTATGTGGTATGTCTTTCAAATATTCATAAAATGTGGTTTGGTCCATTTTATTTTGTACATATACTATATTAAGAGTCTTGTATGAATGGTAAACCATTTTACCCTCCCTTTTTAATGTTTTCTAAAACTAGATTTCATACCAATTATGCAAGCAAATATTCTTACCATAATTTCTCTCTTTTTTTTAAATAAATTATTTTCTATTCATTATGTGAATTCCCAAACCTATTTATTATTAATGGAATTTCAGAAAGATATAAAAATTATTTATTATATTCTATAATTTAAAAACAGAAAACCCTCATTCCATTTCATCGAGTGATAAATGACATAATGATCATGTTTTTAAGAAAATTTAAAAATTCCATGATTTTGTAACAAAACCCATTTCTTTTATTCGACATGGGTTATTTATGAGATGTTTTATTATTATCAATTTGGGTAACATTAACTAATATATATATATATATACACTGTTTACTCTAATAGAACTCCAATTCATTAGATAAATAATTAAATCTCCAGAGAATACATGATTTATGATACTTTGGGGAATAACCATTGTAATTTTTATGACACCTCGATGAAAAACCATGGTGGTTTTCTTATGAATTTTTGAAATAAATGATTTATTAATATTTCCTTGTAATTATTCAAGATATCTTATTTAGGTTATGCTTCCTTTAGTTATTTTTCATTTCATAATAATATTCCACATGTTCATATCAATATTTCTTAAGATCACATGTAAACTATTTCACTTGTTTTCCATTACTAGGACTTATGACCACCATTTCCTTTGATGTATGTCCACAATTTATGAGATTAA
This sequence comes from Viscum album, assembly GCA_963277665.1. Classification (NCBI taxonomy): domain Eukaryota; kingdom Viridiplantae; phylum Streptophyta; class Magnoliopsida; order Santalales; family Viscaceae; genus Viscum; species Viscum album. Next base: position 1,718,795,229 of record OY728136.1, on the reverse strand, counting down.
ATAAATTTAAATAGGATAAAAATTAATGAATATTTTAAAATTTAATAGAATTATGTTTTATGTTTTCATGTATTATATACCTTATTTCCAATAAGATAAACTTTAAAAGATCCCTTATTTTTACAATGAAATGAAAATTTATGTGATAAAAAGATAGGATGCCATATTTGGTATCAAAGGATGGTTTAGTTATTTATAAAAATTAAGATTTAAAAAAATTATGATAAAACATATAGAAACGTTTAAATATAGGAAAACAACCTAGTATTTTGGTGAAATATTAAGTAAGTGGTTTCCAAGAAAATAAATCGGTGCTTTTATATGAACAAGTGGATGTGAATCTAGAACATAAGTAACTAGGGGTAACAACTCCAACAAGGTGTGTCTGGCCTGACATGGAATAACCTAGTGAATGAAAATATACCTTACTACATTCCTATTTTTACGCTCCTATAGGATATTTTTAGTTATTCTCAAAAAATTTATGAACTACTATGAAGGATTTATAGAAAATGTAATTATTATTAATGGTTAACACATTAAGCAAGATGATTCATGATATAACATTCCATTAGAGTTATAATATTATTAAATTAATCACATATCTCACTATGGTTTTCTGCATTTAGAAAATGTGGTGAAATAGGAGAAACCACATTAATGGTGAGTGCAATTTATCGGGCACTGATGACCTTCTGATGAAAGAAAAAATTAAAAACATCATGAGAATGATGAATAAGCTGACCCCAGTTATGATAAATAACTTTAATCAACCTGAGATACTAGATTCACTATGAATTGAAAAAAAATAGTTCCTTATGCGTCAATGAACACCAAAATTTAGTGGATTTATCGACCCATTGATTGCAAAGAAGTGGATATGCTCTATCAAAATGAATTTTTCTGTACTCTGTTGTTCAAAAAAAGATAAATTCACTATGGATATTTACTATTTCTAAGGGAGAATATTTTAAATGGTGGGAAATGATAAATAATACAAATCGTAAAGGGTAGATTGAATCTAAGGAGTGACACGAGTTCAAGGTAACATTTATCAAAAAATATTTTACCCATTTGATGAGAATGAAAATGGAGAAGGAAATTCGTAGAACTCAAGTAGGAGGAGGATGAATCTATGAGAATCTATGAGATGGAATTAACCTGACTATATCACTACACCTATATTTTTTTTATGGATCATAATAGAATGTTTAATAGAATATTTTGTGTTCTATGACCCCATCTATAAAAGAATCTTTTCCATAAAGACATTGATAGCTATGAGGATATAAAAAATTTTCTATGAAGGTCAAACTAGAGTACATTGAGAGGATGTGGTCTCAAAAATCAAGTTAAAAGAAGATATATTTGTAGAAAATATTATAGAGGAGCTCTGAATTGGTAAGGAGAGGAATTAAATTAAAACCTTCCACATGCAATATGTGCGGGAAGATAATATCTCTGATCAAGATTCCACTAAATGGGACCCCTAACGTGGATGGCCACATTGAATCATGCACAAATCCCTAAATTACAAAGGATTTTGATAGGAAGAAAGTGTCAACTGGTGATAGTGGGAATACTATGACCTCATTAGTAGAGTGTAACACAGCAAAAACAAAAGAAAAAAATTACAGAAGCAGTAATACCATACAATAGAATTAAACAGCATAAGATTGATAAGATAAATAATTGGGTGTAAAATCCTAAAAAAGATGATTTTTCATGTTACATGTTCAAGTAAAATAGCCAAAATAGGATACACCTCATTAATACATGTTACAATTACCAAAATTTAAAAATGATATAATAAACTACGAAGCATCGCAAGCCTCCCTTGGTCTCATGCATCCTAATCCTAAGATGCATATCATGTACCTGTAGAAGTGAACTAACCCATAATGACACCTCAAAGCATATAATTTTTATGTGTCTAAAAACATGACCCAAATAGAGTTTGAGACTAAATCCTCGTAAGCAACTATCCATTGTCTACTCACATATATTAATGAATATATATATAACAATAAGTATATAATAAATAAAGAAGTAAGCAAGAAAGTACTCAAAAGTAAACTGTTCTACAAGCAATGGTTTCCATTTATATTCATTTCTTGTTCATTAACAATTAAATTAAAATGAATTATATAAGTCTCGAGATCTTTCATATGCCAGATATCCCACATATAAAACTATGCACAACCGATGTCTCAGAAGACTATCAAAAAAACAAAAAAGTGAAGACTGAATCCACATTTGTATTTTTTTCTTCATAAAAGAGTCATAATACATTCCATTTAAATATTTAATTTATAACATGAGCTCATCCACTGAATTCATGGTTTTCTCAAGGCTTAAACATAATAACCTCTTTGAGTCTATTCATGCAATTCTAATTTGAATCAATTGTTCACCCAAGGTATAAGTAAATGTCAACTCATGACATATACACAATGAAATTAGATCACATCCATGTAATCCCTCAATGTATCCATGATTTTATTGGTAGTTATGTATAACCTCCCTAGTCCCATCCACAATATCCATGGTTCACTCATGGCATAAATATAATACCCTTCTCCAGTCCGTCCATGGAATTATAATATGAATCATTGGTACACCAAGGGTATAAGGTGGATTAGTAATATATTATCATCCATGATTTTTTAACCTAATACCATGGTTCTCCAATTCCAATTTACCCCTTTAATCATTTAATATTTAATTAAACATTTCATTCAGCATGAAAAGGCGAAAACCAAAAATCGTCAAATGTAACTCACCACCAAAGGGTGTCTCAAGAAAGGACTAACCTCATAAGTCTTGGCCTTCTAGTTACTCACATTGTCACATTTCACATAAGAATCATATCATGTAAATTAAACTATTACATGGATTTTGCATAAATTTACTCACTTCGGAAGCATTATAGTTGGATAAAAACATTCCAAAAACTCTTAAACAAGCATAGGAATACAATGGTCAATAGGAAATACAACCATCTTTTACCCAAACCAATTCAATTAAAATTTAAAAATGTTTCAATTCATTAATAATCTCATGTCATTTTTAACAACCTAGAATGGGAAATAAGGGCATGCCGTAATGGAATCCTAGTCCAAACGGCCATACATGTTCATCTAAGGAAACTCAACAATGGGATGGCCCTTAATCAAGGTATAAAACCTAAAATATTCATTAAAAGTATTATTGAATTACCTAGAAATCATTAAGAAACCGTAAGGGTGAATTATTAATTAAGTAAACACCACTAAATTTAGTGTGCAACACTCCATCATATATAAATAACTTGACAATTAGAGAAAGGAATGAGACCACCAAACTCATACTCATATGAATCTCCTCATCCCTTGTTGGTCTCTAATTTTCCTATATTGGAGTAGATCAAAAAAACTAGAATAAACACTCCAACCTCAAAAATTAGGTTGAGAGAAAGAGAGATGAAGAATAGATCAAGAGGAAACAAGAACTCAATAAAGGGGTTCCAACAAAACTAATGACATTTAAAATGGGATCCAAATGAAGAATCAGGTGGAAAATATATATTGGATCAACATGGGATCTAGTATTCTTGAAACATGGGAGAGGTTCCTATCCATCTAAAGAATAAGTGGCTACTAAAGGACTAATTGGGGGATATTGTTTATGAACTAGGGTACATGATCCTATCCATATAAAGAGGAATAGGCTACTACCCATTTGGTGAAAAAAAATACATGGCATGTACTACAAAATACATGATGTCTATATGTCTAGTTCTTCATATTCTACTGACATGCCTTACACATCATGAACTAGTCTTGGATAAGCCATTACACATTGGGTACTAGGATTTACACATTATGTAACCCCTAATCACGTCATGTAATAGGAATACAGCTTTCCCTTTACCTCTTTTTCCTTCTATTTCTCACATACAACCCTAAATGAAATGATTCATACCTCAAAGTAAGAATTGGGATCTTGAAAACATCCCACTTAATGTAATTTGTCCTTGAATTTTCCTTCAAATGGTGGTGAAGATACATATAAGAACCACTCTGGACACTACGATCATACAACGGCTACCCTCTCCCATGTCTTTTCTTATACTCAGTCATGCTGTCATAGCACCCGTAATAAAGGATCAAACTGACCATGGAAGAAAATCACACTATGATCCAAAATTCATATTGGATGATCCCTAAAGGGTGCATCTACTGGTATCTCAACCTCCTCAGGATGAAAATTTTGAGATGGGTCTAAAAATTAATGTTTTAGTTGAGAAATGTAGAATATGTCGTGCATAGACCAGTGCCTCTGAGGTAATTGAAACCGACAGCCAATATGCCCGACACTCTCTAGAAATTCGAACAGCCTTACATATCTCATTGAATGATTAACCTGTCTCCTGATCCCTTTGTGTCTATATGTCAGTGCAGCACATTGGAAAAACTGATCCCCAACATCGAACACCAATGGTCATCTGTAGAGACCAGCATATGATTTATAATGAGACATTGCACTATCCATCTGCTTCCAAGTAAACTATACCTTCTCAGTGGTATCCAAGACAAGACGAAGTCCCGATAGTTTTCTCTCCTGCCTCCATCTGACACAAGGGTGACCAAAATGTCCTACCATACAAATCCCCATATGATGCCATCTTTATTGTAGAAAAAAATCTATTGTTATTGTAAAACTCAACATTGGGTATTTATCTCTCCCCTAAACCTCTAAAATAAAGGATTTATATCTGTATCATGTCCTCTAGTACTTGAGTTTTTCACTCTAGCTGACCATTCTTATTGGTGTAGTAAGATGTTATCTGATGAACCAATGTGCCCATCGTCCACTATAGCCCTTTCCAGAAACAAGATGTAAACTATGAATCCATATCTAAAATGATAGAATTGGGGACCACATGTAGTCGTACAATCTTTTGGATGTACAACCTCCCAATCTCATAAACACTTAAGGTTACCTTGATTAATATGAAAATCGAATCCTTTTTTAGCCTCTCAAAAATAACCCATAAAACATCACTACCTCTAGGAGACCACGATAAACCCATCACAAAAATTATTGTGACATAAATCCATTTCTACTCAAGAATGGGCTGCTATTGTAAAAGTCTGCCTGATTTCTGGTGTTCCACATTCACCAGAAGATAGGTGGGTCACGTCGTGACAAAATCAACTATATCTCTTTTCATTCATTAAAACCAATACTGGCGATGTAAATCCTGATACATCTTGGTGACATCAAGATGCACTACCCATACCGAGGGATAAAAAACTTGGATAATCTCCTTCTTTATGTTGGAAAAAACCCATATGTGACCATGTAAACATTGCATCTCATCCTCTCATATGTTCTGATAAGAAGGATGGCCCTCACCTACCACACTCTTCCATAGAACTCCTCCATTGGAATCTGATTTCTACCTCACTACTAGCCTACGAGATTGCATGTATCAGAGTCCTCCTGCTTAGTGAATCATCCAATTCATTTCCTTTACAAGGCATGTAGTCAATCACAGTGATAAAAGACTAAAGGTATTCCACCCAACTTCACTTCATCATTTTTAGATCATGCTATTTAAATAAGTACTTGGGGATTTTTTATTCCGTGTACACCGAAAAACACTCTCACAGTATGTAATGCCTCAAACAACGTAAATAATTAACAACTACTACTATCTAGAGATCGTGGGTTAGGTAATTCCCCTCATGTGTCATCAACATCCGTGACCCATATACAATGAATCCATCCCCTTCTATAAGAACTATGCATATCCTGATACATGATGTGTCACAATACACAGTGTAACTCATGACCAGCTTTGGAAAATTCATTATTGGTGTTGAAGCTAATATCCCTTTCAAATACTGAAAGTTAATCTCATAAGAATCTTTCAATACATACATCACAACCTTTATTGGCAAGCCCATCAACGGCGCTGCTAAATGTTAAAAGTTATGTATGAAGAACATGTATTAACTGACCATCCATATAAAACATTTTACCTAAAATATGATCTTGGGATTCTCCCAATAAACTAATGATCTCACATTCTTTGGGTCCACATATACTCTTGTCTCTTAGATGATGCGACCTATGAAGTGAATATGACCCATCCAGAAGTGGTATTTTGTGAGATAAATAGATAACTTATGGTCTCTCATGTACTCAAAATGGTCTCAAGATTTGGGTAATGGTTGTGTAAATTATGATAATACACCAAGATATAATCCATCAATACCACAGAAAACTATTCAAGATAAGGATGGAATACTTAGTTCATTAGTTCCACAAAAACTATTGGCACGTTTGTGTGGTCAAATGGAATAACCAAACACTCATATCGACCATACCTTCTCCTAAAGGATGAGTGAGGTATGTTTAATGATCTAACATGAATCTGATGATCGTGGGATCTCAAATCTAGTTTTCAGAATACCTGAGTTATTCAAAGATGGTCAAAGATATCATCTATCCTTGACATAGGATACCGATTATAAATTCTCATCTAGTTTATTTACTGATAATACATGCAAATCCTAAGGGTACCATATGCCTTTTTTTCTAAAAGGAGCAATGAACCCCTTAGAGAAGTACTAGGTCTAATAAACCCCTTCACCTCTAAATCCTATATTTTCCTCTTGAGATCACATAACTCCATCAGAGCCATCCTATAAGGGGGAATGGATACTGGTGCTGCTCCTACCACTAGCTCGACTGAGAACTCTAACTCAATCACCAGAGGTAATCATAAAAAGTCATATGGGAATACTTACCTAAAACAATCGAGTACTAGAGGGAAATCCATCTTACATGTTCCCTAGTTATCCAGATACAAACCCGTAATATGGGTTATCATCCTACCCAACCCATGAATCTCGGGTCCATCTCGGCTCACCAAGACATCCCATTCACCTTCGTGAATAACTCCCCCCTCTAGTAGCATGAAACTCACATTGAGGTGATAGTAATCATTAAATTCTTGGAAGGGAACCAACCAATTCGTTCTGAGGATGACATCAAAGCATGCCATCTTTAAGAAATAATGGTCTCATATGAAGTGAAACTTGCCGGACCTAATGGGGAACTCCTCACACTGATGCACACCTGAGGTTCTAATCCATAATAGAGTGTATAGAATCATAGCATCATCCTAAGTAAAAACAAAAATCCCAAGATTCTCTTATGTGGGATTAAATATGAAACAATGTGAAGCCCCTATATATAAAAGCACATAAGCTAAAAGAGAGGTGACTAGAATATTTCCTATGACAGTAGAAGGTCTAGGATCCTTCTCCTGCTGGGTCTCATGCAGTACATATGTTTGACATGTATCATAGACCTCTGAAACTGCATGGATTCCCTGATCATGTCCACCCTATTATCGTTGATAACTAGGGGTTTGGATACCCTAGCCATGACCACCATTTCATCCTGAATGGCCTGACATACATCGAATCCCTATTTGATGAGAAGCTGCTAACCCTACTCCAGAAATTGGAGTCGGTGTAGACACTCTCTCACCAGATGTTGGTGGGAAATTCTTCAAAAAAAATTGTAGATGGCCCATATTTCAATTGGACCTGCACTCAACTGAGTCCAGTTGACACTGTGGTCTTGTATGCCAAATCCTTTCACACTGGAAGCACCTCACTTTTATACATGATGATGTGTTATGACTGCTAGTATCACTACGAGAAAACCCCTGATGACCCTTCATACTACTGGTCAAAATATTTTGAGATATCAGTGTCGAACTGCCCTAGATTGCAACTACAGATTCCCTCATGTTACACTCGGTAATCAACAATATATTAACTATAGAAGATACAATAGTCAACATGAAGAAATTTACGATTGATCTGATGTCATACCTAAGACCATCCTCAAACCTCCTATCCTTCAATACATTTTCACCCATTAGAATATGTATGAAATACTGAAAATCAATAAAATGGGTAGAATAATCCATAACTGATAGTGTTCCCAACTTCAGATGCATAAACATCAAGGATCTATCTGCCCTTAGTGTCTAAGGGAAATAATAATCATATTTGACTATATGAAAATAGCCACATTCCAAAACCTGATGACACTCCTCTTGAGTGATAACATCCCACCATCTTATTGTAGAATCACACAACATATACGTCAAAATCTTTACCCTCCTCTTAGGAGGAGTTTCTAAATGCTCAAAGATTGAAATCATAGACTCCAATCATGAATCTGAAGCCATTGGTTTGCCATCCCAAAAAAAATTGGGTGGATACAGCTATTGGAAAACTCGTGTCAACTCTACCATAGACATGGAAGGGTGTTTCACTCCCTAAATTATTTCCTTGAACCTCATAATGCCTTCACTGAACAATGCATCAGCACCTGTGTCTGATATAATAGTGGGTTCCATAACTACCTTGACTTGATGATCCACTAGTATCCCAAAGCCTACCACATCCAGGGTATGATCATATCCACCGTCATGGTGTACAGCTTAAGGCCTTCACGGTTGAATGAATCCACAAATTCTAGAAAACACCTTAGTTCAAGTTTATTACAATGGTTTGTAGTTCTATAGTGAAAAAAAACCAGGATAAGGCCTTAAAAAGATACTAGATTAAGAGTACACGACATGTAGAGACAATACATGATATGTACCCTCAAGCTCCAATGTGGGAATGTACTTACACTGGCCTATGTGTGTAAACATCTCTGGTACACAATGTGTAGACACTATACATGGTGTGTACCCTCATGCTCCCACATGCCTATGTACTTTCTCTAACCTGGGTGTGTAAACAGACCAAGTACAAGACATCTACCATGTGTCCTTCAAATTACTTGGCCATTTACCTGGTCAAGTCCTCTACCAAAACAAATTCAATCTACTTTATTTTCACATTCACTTAAGTATTAAAAAATGAGTTCACACATGTATCTTGAATTATATGTTGAATTCTAATCTATGGGGGGCCATACTCCCCACAAATCAAATCTTGGCATCCACCTATATCACATCCGAACAATGTTTAATAAAAGTATGAAACATGATCCACTAATTCCCAATCCAAGAGGACCCATACACCTCTGTGAATAGATATTGGAATCTATCCATGTTGAACCATAACCGGTACCAGTACACCTACCAAAAATCATGAATATGGATCATGGAATATATCAAAACAACATGAAATCAGTAATGCTTCTAAATGACACATAAAGAATGTATGGAATGTGATTTCTATCAAGTTTCTATACGATGCAAGAGATAGAATACACTCATCCCATCGGGTAGCAAAAAAAATTTTCCCACGATGATATCAATCATAATATCTTAATAAAATTTAATTACCTGATAGTGAGATCTAATCAATTGTAATTATCAAAAATCCAAACGATCGCAAATGAATTTTAAGTAATTTGGATTTTCCCTATATGCGGGGTATCTACTCCTAGGGATAACTTATTACAAAATCCCAATTCATTTCTACCGCATCCCATCATCACCAAAAATTAATGAATACTAGAAAATAATCATCTAATACAAATATTTAACATCCCAGATCCGAATTCCACCTAGCGATATCCCGTACCCGGTTAGCCACATGGCCTCAAGTGCATCTCCCAAATTTCAAATGGCTACCGACTAGAAGTGAGGGAATATGGGTGATAGTGGGGAGATTATTCCATCATTAGAAGAGTGTAACACAGTGTAAACAATATAAAATATATAGATAAAGTGATAATACCATACAATATAAGTAAACAGTGGTAGACTGATAATATAAATAACTAGGTGGCATATACTAAAAAATATTATGTTTCATATTACATGTTCTAGGAAACAATCGAAAATAGGTTACACTATAGTATTACATGATATATGTACCAAAAGTAAAAAAGGAAAAAATAAACTCAAAAGCATCGCAAGCCATGATTTGTTCGCCTGATCTCCTTCTCTTAAGTGGCATATCAATTACATATAGAAGGTAAATTTCCATTATCGATACATGCAACCATATAATTTGTTTGGGAACCAAAACATGACCCAAATAAGGTGAGACACTAGATCCTAGTAGGAAACCATACAAGGTCTGTGCCAATATATTAGTGAATACATATAATAGATCGTGTGAAATAAAGAAAGTAGTAAGATAGAATGTATTCAAAAGTAAAAAGTCTTACAATAACTAGTTTCCATTTACAATATTTTCATGTTCATTAACAATTCAATTCAATTCAATTATATATGTCTTGAGATCTATCATTATACCAACATCCACTATATAAAAGTAATAACAACTTATGTCTTACTAGATCATCTAATTAAAAAAAGTGAAGACTAAATCCAAGATTGTGTTTTGGATTGGAAAAAGTGTCATTAGACTTTCCCTTTCAATATAAAATTTATAACATGTTCTTATCCACTAAATATGTTGTTTTCTCACCACATAAACATGATATCCTCTTTGATTCCATCCATGGGATTCAAATTCTAATCTATTACTCACCCAATGTATAATTAAATGTCATCTCATTACATCTAAACAATTCTAATAGAGACCATCCATGGAATCCCTCAATTGATCCACAGTTTTCATGGTAGTTATGTACAGCCTCCATGATCCCATCAACTACGTATGTGGTTTACTCATGACATAAATATAATACCCTCTTTCAGTCCATACAAGGAATTCAAATCAAAATCCATGGTTCACCCAATGAATAAGGTGCATTAGTCATATCTACCAATCCTTGGACTTTTAACCTGAGTCCAAGGTTCACCCATTTATCCTCAAAGAATATTTTGAGGGGGAAGATCATGTGACTTCGTCACTACTTTCCCCCTCCCCCTTCACATCCACCTTCCCCCACCCCACCCCCTCTTCCTAATTTCTCACTAGTTCTCCATTTTTTGTTTCTTTTTCATCTTTCATAGAGGTGTTATTCTCTTGGAGAACTACTGTTGAATCCCCTAGCCACTAAAACCCTGATCTGACCTAGAATTACCCTGTTCCTATCCAAGTAAGATCTGGAGAAGTGGTAATTGGGTTGTTTTGGGATTTTTTGTTCGGCGGTCATTGATTTTCAAATCTCTCCCAAGTTGGCATAATCTTGTCTCCGAATTCTATTTTCAGTCTCAAAGAGTTTTCATTTCTTGGATCCTTCGGTATTTAAATCCCTTCCCTGATCTCTTTTCCCCCTACCCTCTTCTGGTTGGATCTCTACTAGTGGTTACTCAAATGTTTTGGGATGTGGTGTTTGGATGCTGACAGTGCTCCTCTCTTGGCCTGTGTTGGTTTTCTTTATGATATCATCATGGTTCATTACCTTAGCGATCATTAAGTAGTGTCCAAGAAAATGTCTTGGTATTTTTCGTTTCTTTATATATCTTCCTCAAGTCATTGTTGAAGGTTTGTTTTCTTCTTATGTAGTAGTTGATCTGTTTTTTGAATTCAGTAAAAGTTCCAATTTTTATTGTTGGTTATGTTTTTCTCTTGTTTTTTATGGTGGTTGTAATATGTGTGGTTCACGATGGTGCCGAGTCAATGATTTAGGCAGTTTAATGAGGTGATCTCATTCTATTTTGGTGCCCTGGTGGTCTCTGGTTCATTAAGGGACATCGATTCCATGGTGATGATGTTAGGTTAGACGTATTATGATGGTGTTTCCAGTGATATGGTGTGATGTTTGGCTGGTGACACAGATGGTGGTGATATGATGCATTGAGGAAGGTAGTGAATCAGGTCATTGATGGTTGGCCACACTGATGGTGGTGATATGATGCGATGTGGAAGTTATTGAATTGGGTCATTGATGGTTGGCAATGATTATATCTGACACATGTGAATCTTGATCAATATCTTCTAATGTTCTATATGTGGTTTTTAAATGTTGAAATTTCTAATTTTCCATCTTTTGATTTTGGTTCTTACATGGTGTTTTGGTTACCACTAAATCAAAAATGAATTTTTTGAAAATCAAATAAAAAAATTAGTCAGTCCGTGTTTACCTCTATAATTATTTATGATTTAATTACATATTTCATTTGGAATGAAAATTTGAAAACCTAAAAGCATCAAATAGAAATTACCACCAAAGGGTCTCTCATGCAAGGACCAAACTCATAAGGCTTGTCCATATAGTTACTCACATGGGAACATTTATCATAATAATAATCATAGGTAAATTAAACTATTACAAGGATTTATCATAAATTAACTCATGTGGGTTGGTTCAAAGTTACAGAAAAAAATTCCAAATCTACTTAAACAGGTATACGAATACAAAGTTCAAGGGTTAAGCCAACCATCTCATACCCTAACCAATTAAATTACCATTTAACAACCTTATGATTCATTAATAATGTCGAATAATATTAAACAACCCATGAATGTTAAAGAAGGGTATAGTTCATTGGCATTCTATTCTAGACGACCATATAATGTCATCCAATAATACTCACCTATAGGGTGGCCCTTAAAAAGAGTATACGACCAAAATATCGTTAAAACACTTATTCAATTACCTAAACATCAATATGAAACAGCAAGGATCAAATATAAATCAAGATGACACCCTAAAATTGGCGCATGACACTCTGACATATATAAATTGCTTGGAAATTATTAAAAGTCATTAGACCACATACCTCGTACTCATATGACTCTCCATATCCTGAGTGAGTTTCTATTTCATCCTACAAAAGAGTAGATCAATGAAACCAGCATAAAAACCCTCCACAATTAGGTCAAGATAATAAGTCATCAATAATGGCTCAAGAGGAAACAAGAACTCATTGAAGGGGTACCAACACAACCAATGACATTTGAAATAGAGTCTGGATGATGAATCAGAAGGAAAATCCACCTCAGGTCAACTTGGGTTTTACTATTTGTGAAATAGGGGTTGAGGGTTCTATCCGTCTATAGAATAATATTATACTTCCTATTTTGTAAAAAATCAAAATATGTGGTGTGTACTAGAAAATACATGTCGTATATATTCTTGATTCTCCCTTTTTATCCGACATGACAGGCACATCATGAAATGGTCCTGGACAGAAAATTACACATAATGTACTAGGATTTACATGGCCTGTAACCCCCGTTATGTTTTTTAACATGCCTAAATCAAGCCATCAACATATATTTCCTCATATTTATCAAGTACAACCCTATTAGAAAAGATTTGTACCTCAATGGAAGTACCGAGTTCATACAAGAATAATTCATGGAATTGTTTGCTCAAGAGCATGAAGTATTAAAAGTGTGTAAGATATTTACATATTGTTTAGAATTGTTGTAGTGTGGTGAATCCTCAACTTCTAAACACTACAGGCCAAGGGAATATTGTGGAGGATTTTCCTTATTCAAATACTTAGAGAGTGGAGAGCTTTGGATTCTTTTCCAATCATTCTCCCAATATTGAGATAGTAGAAGGGAATCACCATCAACCCCAGTATAGGCTAATAGAGAAAGGTCACTCTTTTTATATAATTATGGATGATGTTGAAGCTCCAACTGATGTGGTAGCAGGTACTCTAGTTTTCTCTCAAATCAAGAAAGTACATGGTTTGAATCTAGTTCTATGAAATCCTTTATGTCCTCTAAGTTTCCTAACAACATTGAATCAATACCTGACCTTCTAGAAGTGAATTTATCTATCAAGAATCATGGAGGTATTATCCATGAATCAACATTGTATAGATACTATAGTATTCACATTGGTTAGAACAATCTCATCACAAATCTATTATCCATTCCCATGGTGGAATTTGACACTCTACTATGGATGGACCGGATCTCAATGTATAATTCTAATATCAACTAAATATGTAAGGAAATATCATTAGTCTTTAATGGAAAACCTATAATATTTTTCAATGAATAGATATTAGGACCTGATATTTTTCTAGATGCAACACATGTAGCCATATTTATCAAAAGGATCAGTGAGGAGGAAAAAGCAAAAAAAAATTATATGAATAGAGAATGTCCCTGTAATTCAAGAATACATTGTTGTGTTTTTTGAGGAGTCACCTAGGTCTCTATGAGAAAAAGAGGTAGAGTTATCCATTGAACATATTCCTTGATTTAAGCTGGTATGGATGACCCAATATTTAACAAAAAATATGGAGATAGATTAATTAAAGCAATAACTAAAGATGTTTTGGAGAAGGGGTTTATCCAGCCAAGTGTGTTTGTTTATGGGAAAATTTTTCTTTTTAGGAAGAATATGGATGGATCAATGTAGTTATCCATTTATTATAGAGAACACAAAAGTATCGTTATGAAGAAAAATTACCCTCTTTGAAGAATTGATGATTTATTTGACCAACATTGTGGGGCTCAATTATTCTCCAAGATTGATCTTCAATCGGGTTATCATCAATCGGGGGTGAAGAAAGAGGATCTTACAAATACCACCTTCTGGTCAAGATTTGGGAAGTATGAGTTTATTGTTATTCTCTTCATGTTGACTAATTATCCTAAAATTGTCATGGATTTAATGAATAGTGTATTTAAGGACTACCTTGATAAATTTTGGGTAGTTATCATTGATGATATTATAATATATTAAAAAATTCATAAGGACCATGAGAATCATCTAAGGGTTATATTTCAAACTCAAAGTTAGGAGAGGATATTTGGAATGTTTAGTAAATGTGAATTTTTTTTACACCATGATTATTTCTTGGGGAAAATTGCTATATATGAATCAATCTAATTTGGCCCTATAAAGAGAAATGTTTTTACGGAGTGGCATCATCCTACAATAGTAACTAATATTCATAGTTTCCTTGGATTAGAATGATATTATATTAGGTTTATGAAAAAAAATTCATTATTTTCTAATCCACTTACTATGTTAACACAAAAAGGGATCATTTTCATCTAGACAATGGAGTGTGAAATTTTTTCCAAGAGATGTAGAAGAGATTCCTTACTACGCCCATGTTAACAATTCCCTCTATCAGATAAGTATTCATATTTTTTAGTGATGAATCTATGAATGGGACTGGGTGCGTCCTTATTAAAATGATAAGGTGGTTGATTATGTGTCTCGATAGATGATTTCTGAGGAGAATAACTATCCAACACATGACCAAGAGCATGCTACAGTTGTTTTTTCTCCTAAGATATGGAGGCACTATATTTATTGGAAGAAATGTGATATTCACATAGACCATAAATGATTGAATTATATTTTCGCCCAAAAGTAATTGATCGTAACAGATAGAGTATGATTGAAACATCATAAAGACTATGATTTTTCAATTATTTATCTTCTAGGATGAGAAAGCAATGTTGTTGATGCATTATGTAGGAAAGATGGAAATCAACAACCCAATTACAAATAATTTCTCAACCATAATTACTAGAGAATATCAATAAATCTCAAAGAGAATATCCTTTATTATTCACGAATATAGAGACTGTAATGTATTGGATGTTTCCAAAGTTCAATATTGATCAAAACGGTGTACTGAAATATCTTAAAAGACAATGTGTTCTATCTATTCTAGAAATAAAGAAGGGTCTAATGGATGAAGCTCACAAGACTACATTCTCTATACATATTGGAAGAAGACATATGTATAGAGTCCTTCGTGATCATTATGGGTGAGAGAACATAAAAAGGGATATTTATAACTACACTACATGGTGCTAGGTGTTTCCACAAGTGAAGGTGGGGTGAGAAATTCCTAAAGGGGTATTAAAACCACTACCCTTACCAGTAAGTGGTAAAATATCACTATAGACACTGTCACTAGTCTTCTGAAAAAATCAAAATTAAATAATGTGATATGAGTTATAGTGGACTATGTCACCATGACTTCCAATATTATCTCTATTTGGGAAGATTTGTCCCTTAATAAACATTCTATGATTTATGTAATATAAGTGGTAAGGCTTCATGGGGTACCACTCTCCTTCATATCTATTCATGATCCAAGAATCGCATAAAATTTTTGGAGAAATATTCAACATGATCTGATAAACGAATTGATTTTCACTACGACTAATCACCCCCAAAATTATGAAAAATATAAATGGACTATTCAGACACTCGATAAAATGATAAGAATATGCTAAATGGAATTTTAAGGTGGATGGGGTCAACATATACCATTAGTTTTTTTCTCTTAGAATAGTTGCTTCAATACAAGTATTCAGATGGAACCCTATGAAGCCTTATATTGAAAGCGATGTAGAACTCGTACTTATTGGAATGAAGTTGGTGGGGGAAGGCATCTAGGGCCTGATATTGTACAAGAGATGATTGAAAAGGGTCATTTCATCCAACAATACATTATTGTTGCACTGAGATGGAAGAAGAGATATGATGACCACAGTTGAAGGGATTGGAGTTTGATGTTGGTGAAAAAGTATTCCTTCAAATTGCACCTTGGAAAAGAATAGAGAGGTTTTAAAAGAAATGGAAGCTCATCCCTAGGTAAATTGGCCCCTATTAAATCCCTATTCACATAGGTTAAGTGGCCTATCATCTTTCAGTAAATCCTAATATACCTCATTTTCATGATGTATTCCGCATATCTCTCTTAGGGATGTACATTCCAAACCCTTCACAAGAACGAAATCCTAAGGTGGTACAATTGTAACATGAACTCTCTTACGAGGAGTAGATTTTGGTGAACATGGATGATAGAGACAATGCTCTACGTAAAAATACTACCCACTTTATTAAGTGTTGTGGAAGAACCGTGAAAATAATGAATCCACATGGGAACCAAAGGAAAAAATGAGAATAATGTTCCAACACATTTTCTCAGTAGAGGGAATGAGTTGCAATTTTTGGGATGAAATTTATTTAAGGGGGTAGAAATGCAACAACCCAACCTTTTTGTATCATATATGTTTCTTAAAAATGTGTCTTATATTATTTTCTACTCAACATGAATATATCTATTTGACAATGAAGTGAGTATAATATTAAATGTCAACATAGGGTTTTAGCTGTTTTATGACCATTACTAAATTATGACCATTTTTTAATATGACCATTGTAAACAATATTCTTAATAATGATTTTAATGTTATAATAATTATTTAAAACTAGGAATGAAAAAGGAAAACTAAAGAAAAAAAACAAGATTTGATGGCCTCATCCAGTAGAGTCGTGCCATTTGAAGTCCATTGTTTAAATCTGTGAATTTAGGTTGCATCATTTGGCTTCACTCTTGACAAATCCCAAGCCAAGCGTAAATAATTTAAGCTTGAATGAAATCACATATGGGAAAAGGTTAAGATTGTATAAATTACCACTCGAGAAATGTTATATGAGCCGCCCCAAGAGTCTATCACCATCAAAAACCATACCCTTTGGTCATATGTGGGTGTAATAAGGGGTTATTTATCAATGAATTATTCAATTAATATTTAATATATTTTTTAAATAATATTTTTAATCAATCATTTATATTTTAAGAATAACTTTTCTTAAAAATTCATATAGAATTTGATCAATTGATTGTTGGGGAAAAAATTTCTTTTTAGAGAGATATAAATTATTATATTAAAATAAGGTTTTATTAATAATTTTTTTATAATAAAATATTATTATAAAAATAATATTATATAAAAACAAATTATCGAATAATTTTTTTTCAAGTGTCATAAATTTTACCATGCATTTTACAATGCATTTTCTATCTGCTATTATTTTTAATAAATAAGAATTTTTATAGTTAAATGTGATATTTATCAAATTTATAAATTTATTATAATAAAATAAATTTTATTTTTCAAATCATAACATAGATATTATGTTAGGTTGAATTTATGAGATGTTTATAAAATACTTTACTTTTTTCATGAATCGTAACAATACAGTTAGAGTTTTTCCATATGTTTAAGACATAAAATATATTTCATGATTATTATATGAGTAATATAAAATTATGGTAGAATATTTTGAGTTATATAAATATAATAGTATTCCCATATGACCATTACCTTGGGAAAATACCATGAGAAAGCCCATGTATTTGTAAATACCACTATCGAGGTGTCCAGGGAAATTAATAAAAAATCCCTTCCTTTGGCTAGAATTACCCACCAATTTCATTGTTTTATTTAATTTAAAATTAATTACACAGGAATATATGTTATTATTACCTCCAAATTATTCCTCCCAAGGTTTCCTCCAGCCCCCAAGATCTCGATCATCAAGTTTTAGGAGGTACCTTTCAAGGTAAGGGAAATCTCAACTTCTATTTTCCTTTCAAGCTCTCTTTTTTATGTGGTATGTATTTAAAAATTCTTTAACATGCCCTTATATCAATTTTATTCGTTAAAATAAATATATTATGAGTATTTTATGAATGGGTTACCATTTCCCCCATCTTTCTAATATTTTAAAAAACCATTTTTCGTACCTATTATGCTGCCTAATTTTCTTCTCAAAATTTCCCTTTTTTTAATGAAATTATTTGATTTTCAAAATGTGAATACAAAAACCACTTTATTTTACATGGGTATTGAAAAATATGTAAAGATTATTTATTTTATTTTTTAATAGACATAAATAAAACTCCAATTCCATTTTTGTGTGTTGAAATGACCTAATGATCATGTTTTTATGCACTTTTGAAAATGACATTATTTTGATATGAAACTTGTTTCATTTATTTATCAAATGTTATTTATGAGATATTAATTTATGAATTATGTGGATAAAAGTAAATAATATACATTAAGGGTTAACCCTTATATAACTCCAATGCATTTAGTAAAGAGTTTTACCTCTATTGATGGCATGTTTTACGATACCCTGGTCAATAACCTTGGAATTGTTTATGAAACCTCGGTTAAAATCCATGGTGATATTCTTATGAATGTAAAAAATAACTGTTTTATCCACATTTTAATGTTATGGTCCATTTTATTTTATTTATTATATTCATCATGTTATTCTTTTAATTCTATAATGATTTTACTCAATTTCAAATCAATAATTATGCAGATCACATGTAAACAGTTTAACTTGTATTCCCTTATAGGGCCTTGTGTGCACCTTTTCCAATGATGTATGTCCCTAGGATATGAGATGAAATAAATATATTAAGGATGAACCATAAATAATCATTTCTAGTGTAATATAATAATGCTTTATGTTTTCAGGTATTGTGTACCATATTTCTGAGAAACTAAACTTTAAAAGATCCTCTGTTTAAACAATGTAATAAAAAAAATTTAATAAAAGGGAGGGAAACCATAAATACCTTCCAGTAAACTCCATGGAAAAGTTCTTTTAAAAAACATTATTATTCAAGCTACTATTTTCTAAAATCTATGTGTCCTACTGGTGTTCTACTTAAGGACTAGTGGTCTGAACAAGACACAACACGTGTAGGAAAATCCCATGACTGAGTGAGTATAATGACATTCGATAGTCACCTAAAAAAATATTCCAAAATGAGAGGAACCGATAGGCATCAGTCAACTCAACCCAACCCGAGGGAACAAAAATAAGATAGAAACTCTATCTAAATACCAACCTTGGCTAAACACAAGTATTGATATCAATTCCCCTAGTATGTCAAAGAAAAAACATATACCACGAGGACTACCAGAACATACCTAAATGTACTCCCAACAGACTCCCATGTCTCATGGTCCCATCCATAAACCATCCACAGAGTCCAAATCAAGGTTCCAACGTAGTTCTCATAGTAGTCTCATGAGTTACTAATGTCAAATACAACAACAAGATCTAACTCCAGATATAAAAAAAGACACCTCTAAAGTGAAACTCACATGACAGGACTAGAAGTCCCTAATTTCACATAGAACCGAAGTAAAAATTTATTGAAAAATAAAAATGATGATCCAACCTTGACATCCAAGATGCACTCAACTAAGAGATGTTACACTATTTGGAAAAATAACTAACAGAATAATCAAACCAAACATTGTGGTACTTATTTGTGAGAGTACACTCAATGGAAAACATCATAAAAGAAGTCATAATTCGACTAACCCTACTCCAAATCCTCGGGTGGGGGATCCCACCTAGGTTCCACTAGGGGACACTATAATCCCTATTTGAAACAACAACACACAACACACCTAGCAGAGTATCAACGTTCGTTTACAGTTGGCCATGTAGATTTAACAAACTCTACCTTGGTAATTGACATAGTAGATCATAAAAGGAAAGATAAAATATTGAGACATAGATAGATGGTCTATAACCAAGGATCACTAGGGTATCCATCCCCTACTAATATAACCTCTTGGGAGGTGGATTGATTCCCATGTAAATATTGGTTACACTGATTCCAAGAAACGTGGAAACAATCATGTTCTATAAGGAAAATTAATTTGGATAACATACTTGTAGGATGGAATCTATGTTCCAAAGGATGATATACAAAAGGTAAAAGATATGAAGAAGATCCTCGAGGAGTAAACAGTGTGAAAAGGGGCCACAAGGGTTGTGAGCCCACATGAGGAGTCAGTCATGTATCCTTTATACATGGTTTGCCTAAAAGAACGGGGTTGCTAGATGGAAGGCGCTGGGTTGGGAATTTAATATTTGGTATCACTATAGTGACTTAACATTTTCAAATCCCATGATATTTTCTCGATATAGTCCAAGGACCACAGGTTGTTTAAACAAAGTACAAAATAAAATTAATGTATACCTCATTCGGTTCTAATGCATGTAATCCTGTAGTAAGATTCTGTCATCTGTTGCTCGAAGGCTCTAATGTCTAATCCCTGTAGATCATCCAAACATTCCGCTTGCATTGTTTATTGGAATCTAGGTGTTATCATGGAACTCTATTGGCCAGATCGATGCAACGACGATCACCAAGATACATTTTCTTTGATCTAACAAGATAGAACAATACTTGCTTTCTTGATTGAGATATTCCCTCTCTAGGAATCATGATGAGAGAGACACTATCACTTCCAAAAAATAAATATTCATTAAGAAAAGATCATCCATCGACTTATATAGTGGAAATATATAATACCCAGTTTGGGTTCTGTGGGCTTAGGTAATAAATATCCACTGTATAAATATTTTAAAAAATTATTTATGAAAGCTGAAATTATTCCATAAATATTATTTATATTTTAAAAAAATGATTATATATAATAAATATATATTACATGATAATATTCATCCATTAACTCTACTCACATGTCATGATAATATTAAATGAACCGAGGATATATCATTAATATCCATTTGAATAATGTTAATCCTTGTTTTTACTTAATCACTTGTAAATAAATTTCATAAATAAATTCAAAAAAATTATTCCTTACATTATTAATAATGAATTTATCTATTCATTGGTGATACATAGAACTTGGATAACACCTAGACCCATTGGTAGGGACCATCATGTCCAATATTCCTATTCAACGAAATATGGTAGATTCGGAAAGTGCTCTAGCGTGTGACCCTCTTGGCCCTTATCTCAATTGTAGTGAATAATATTAACAGTCCAAGAGCGGGATCTAGTAACCCATCAAGTTCCCTATAGGGATAAGGAAAATTCTAATCAATGATTACCTTACAATGAAAATTATCTATATAATATATTTTATTCATGATCAATATCTCAATAAAGCATAATGCAGAGTAGTGTCTGCATCCTCTATCTTGCTTTATTATTTGTTTATCTATTTGGAAGGACCTACCTTCGACTACCATGAACATTGATTTTATTAAGGTTCTACCATCCTAATCTACCAAGATGGATATATCTCTTACTTTAATATTTTAATAAATTTAATTTCACCAATGATGTACCCAACAAAAAATACATTTCCATGAATTCATTACCATGGTTTTCATCATCTTTCAAAGTACTCAATCAAATGGCATAAATTGATAATTATCTCATATCTGTAGACTAGTACACATGTCCCTAGATATGAAAACCCCAATGGAACCTAAAACATGTGGTGCTACAATTGGAAGGCCATTCATCATGATTTCAAATACTACAGATCCCCAAGTGAAAACCTCATGAGAATAATTCTCAATGCTTATGAACCACCATCACCTGATAGTCAGACTTCATCTTTGTCCTAATATAATTATGTATCTGGACCATATGGAATTAATTTAATATTACAATAATTGTATTTATATGTTCTCATTATATCCTGTGATCTTCTATAACCCTTTTATATGACACATAATCTTAGGACATTACAATAATTACAGTTAAGGCAAAAGTATCTACAATATTATTGGAAGATTAACGCATGTATAAATAAAAAACTCTATACATGTAGTGGTAATAAAATTACAAAACTAGTTGTGTCTAGAGAACCCACATTCAACACTTCCACTTGCGCTTAATCCAGCTACTGGCTACTCTCAATCCGCTTTCCCTCACATGAGAATTTTTCTTCCGCTGAGAGATGGCTTTAGTTTGGGGGACTTCCACGTTGTCCTCTATGGAAAATCTTCTAATAGTGACTTCACCACTCTATGTAAAATGCCTTAAGAGATGATATTTATGAAGTACATTCTTTTTCCTCTACTTCGACCTGGGCTCCTCAAAAAGAACCATAGTAGTGGTATTATCACAATTAACTTGAATATGGTTTGCACTGCTAGGAACAACACCAATATTTGAGACATAGTTTTGGATCAGTACTACTAACCTTGTTTCCTCATAAGCCTCTATATAAGTGGCTTCATCTCAAGAATTAGTGACCACATATTTCATTGATCTTATCTAGCTCACTGAAACATCATTTTGGGGAAAAATTCTTGAATTTGATTTCAGATAATCTTGATCTATCTTGAAACTAGCAACAGTGTAACCCCTCACTACTAGTTCTTCATATCCACTGTACACTAAGAAAAAATCCTTTATATGCCTTAATTAATTCAGAATAGTTTTAACAACTTCCCAGTGTAGCTCTCCTGTATTATCATTATATCTTCCAGTCATGCTTAGATAAAATTCAACATCAAACCTGGTACATAGAATGGAATACAAGATAGAACCAACTTCCAAGGAATGCGGAATTATACTCATTCTATAATTCTCCTAATCTGTTTGTGGACACATTTTCTTGGAGACATTGATAAATGTGACTTTGGAAACAACCCTCTCCTGGATTGTTCCATATTGTACATTTTGAGTAACTGTTCAATGTATAAAATTTGACTTATCCAATGAAACCATGGAGATCTAAAGGGATAGATCTCGATCCCACGTATGTAGGATAATTCACCTTTTTATTTCATAGAGAATATTTCATTTAACCAAGTTATAACTAAATGTAAGACTTTCACTTAATTTACCGTAATTATTATGTCATCAACGTTTAACACTAAGAAAAAGAAGGAATTCCCTGAAACCTTTTGATAAAAAGATGTATCACTTTTGTTTTTGAAAAAACAAAATTCTCTTATGGCCACATCAAAACAAACAACCCATGATCGTGGAGTGTGCTTTGAACCATAAATGGATCTCTACAGATTTCACACTTTTTACGAATTATTTGACCTGAAAAACCCTTTGGGTGATTCATATAGATGTCTTCAAGAAACTTCCCATTTAGAAAAGCATCATTGAAATCCATTTTCCTAATCTCATTATCATTTATTGCTGCTATTTCAACCAATATTATGATGGATTTTAGAATTTCGACTTGTAAAAAGGTCTAATCATAGTCGATGCCTTAACGTTTCTAAAAACCCTTTGCAACCATTCTTTCTTTATAGGTATTAACCTTACCATCCATATCCAGTTTTTTCAGGAATATTCATTTGAACAAAATGGGTTTTACATCAACAATAGGGTTAACCAAAATCTAAATGTGATTTTGGATCATCGACTCCATATTAGGATGCATGCAATATTTCTATTTAGAAGCTTCTTTTCCTTCTGCTTATTACTTGTTCGTTAGAGGTTCATCATCCTCAAGGAGTATTGTGTCACCTAACTCGGTGAAAATAAAACCGTAATTCTTCGATTATCTAACCTCCCATGCCAACTAATATAGTTTCTGTGTCTTGGAAACTTCTACCTATTATAATTTCTCTTTTGGATGTTGTTCCCGAACCAAATCTTGTGCCTCTAAAACATTTACTTTATCGAAGTCAATTTTTCTCCCACTATTCCCTATTATAAATATGTTTCCATTCTAGAAATGTGGCTTCTTTTTCCATAATCACATTTCTATCTAAAGGTTTATATAGGTAATATCATTTGGTTTCATTAGGATAACCTATAAATATACACATTATGCTTAAGGATGCAAATGTTTCGGGAGGTATAGTCTTGAGAAAAGCATCGCATCCCCATACACATATATCCGATAGACTTGGTTTCTTTTCATACCATAATTCATATGGAATCCCATCTATAGATTTATTTGGTACTCAATTAAGGGTATATGTTTCTATCGGAATGGTATACCCCCAAAAGGACAATGAAATAGTTTCAGGACTCATCATTGATCTAACCATATCAATAAATGTCATATTTCATCTTTCACTGACACTATTCTAGTGTGGTGTATAAGGTGGAGTGAATTGGATACAATCCCACATTCCTTAAAGTGATAAATGAATGTTTGGTTACGATATTATCCAACACTGTATCAGTGTAATGCCTTAATTTCCTTACAATGTTATATTTCTACTTAATTTTGGTATTCATTAAATATCCTAAAAGTATTTGAATTATAACGCATAAAGTATATATAATCACACCTATTGTAGTCATCGGTAAAAGTAAAGATGTAAGAAAAAACACCCCTTGCCTCTACAGGAAATGGACAACATACATTTGTATATATTAATTCAAGTAATGCATTGGATCATTCTCCCTTCTTAAAGAAATGTTCTTCGGTTATTTTCCCTTGTAAAAAATCTAGGAATAAATTCAACGGTGTTAACTAAACAGAGTCTAAATACCCTTTTTTATGTAATTATTGTAATCTCTTCTCATTTACATAACCTAGCATAAAGTGACAAAGGTGGGTGATATAAGAGTCATTCATGCTAGTTTTTTCATTTATTGTAATTATAGGTTATTTGAGTTTATGTATATATAAACTATTGTTTAGATGTTCCACACCATAACACATGTTATCCTCATTAAAGAGACAAAATTTATTTCTAAACATGAAATTAAATCTCATAGTGTACAAACATGACACTAAAATTATGTTTATGGTTACAAATGGTACATAATAACAATTAATTGAAACTACAACCAAACCACCAGGAAAAGTAAGTTTATAATCTACCACTACCAAGGCTCCCAAAATGCACCATTTACATATTATAGATCTACTTACTCGTTTTCAATCATCTTAATCCTATATGGTTTCTGTATATGGATACAAATGAGTGAGCCACATGTCATATAAAATATCCAACTTTTAGATAATGATTGATTTCATTCAATGACCAAATTACCTGAAGTAGAAGAGTCAAATTTCTTCTTCTAACCAACTCTATAATTTTTCACCCATGTCCTTTCTTGCCAAATGAAAAGTAAACATCCTCCTTCTCATTTCTCTATTTCTGAATATTTTTCTTATTGGAAGGATGATACATTGGAGTCTTCATCCTTGATGTAGACTTATACCCCTTTTACTTGACATAATTTCTCTTGTTCATCATAAGGACAATTGAATTTTTATTTTTCATATCCTTATCGGATTATGGAACTAAATCCAATAGATTTGGGATTTACGTTTTCATATAATTCTTGTAAAAATTGACAAGGAAATTCGAAAATCATGGAATTAAAGAGGTAAGAATGAGATATGTTTCTAGATCATAGTTCAATTTTATCCCAAGGGATTCTAGCCTCTAAATGTACATAATCATCTTGTGTACATGAGGACCTTCTTGGTGACCTTATACATGTCTGCACCTGTAAAGGTAACTATAGATCTCATACCATTCCTTCCATTCCCTCTCATGATATAATTCGTGGAGATGAGAAAGCATATTTCTAGCATCCTCATACTAATGCATTTTCTGTAATTGGTTGGAAATTGACGACAATATGATTTATTGAACATCTAGTGTTTCATCTACATGATTTTTAGATTTATATATTTCTGACTTGCTTTCTCTATTATGAGGATCGGTAGGAACTGAGGATTATAACACATAAAACATCATTTATAAGAATGGTAAAATGCACAAGCACCTATACCACTCCTATAATTTATTGTCAGTCATGTTATTTTCTTTATCAAAAATTGATTTCATTGATAATGTACTTGTGGTGTTGGTGATTTCCGTTTTTAATATACAATAGATAATTATAAGAAATTTTAGCATTATCTTAATTTCCTTTTAGAAATTTAATTAATTATCATTTTATTTGTCTCCAACTATTTTATCAAACCTCGATAGCCCTCACTATTAGATTATGAATACTCGATTTCTTGAGTATTCTAGTGGCAAGGATCCTTGAAACCTTCATCATAGTCTATGAGCTATGTCTATGACACTACTCATATAGTTTCAAGGTAAGCGCTTGGTTGGCCAACCTCTTAAACATGCAGTTTCTTGTTATGTTGCGTGAATTCACAGCTTATTGGAATCATAACTAGATTCCTTCAACTCAATGCCTCCAAAATGATAGTAAGTTGGCTATGGATAATCCTTGTCTACCCAACATAATTATGATTACCCAATACCCTCATGAAAACGCATTGGTAGTAAGAGACACTCTCAACTATGGCGGAGGAGAACCAAGAGAACCCATTTTTTCTATAAATGTGAGTACTAGAAGGCACTAGGATATAATATATCTTTCATATAGTTTCTATATTTCATTATTAGTATTAGATATTTCTATTTACAATGTTCATACATGGTTGTCATTCTCACAAATGAAAATGTAATAGAAATATATATATATATTTCATGTATTTATTCATTTAACCTTGTTTATTATTTTACATGATCAAGCAATAATCATTCACTTTCATAAAACAATAAATAATTTAGAATGGAAAAGTATGCTATTTGACAGATTTTAAGAATTTGATTGTGATCGAACCATAATAGATCAATCATGACCTAGGGTGTTCAATACCTGAGTCAACTACTCCCTCATGTCACAGCTCACCCCTAGTGAAATTTCTCAACTCCCATCTATATTACAACCTTGACATGGCGGGGTCTACATCCTTGAACGTCATCATCTATTTACAAATATACTCTCACGTAAGAGAGGGGGTCTAGGGGTGTAATGTACCAAAGATGCATTGGGCGTGCATTCCCTTATACATATTTGAATTAAAAAGTGACAACACATAAATCTTCATTTAACTACTTAATTATTAAAAACATCACACAAAATAAATAAATAATTAAATCAATAAATCCAAACATGCATAGTTCGGTCACTATATCATGACCAGTCAGTATAAAATAATGCACAATAACAATTAAACTCCAATAAATTTTACTGTTTGATGATGTTCTAATAAATTAAATGAATTTAAATAAATTTATATAATTTATTTATCCGTTCCAGCTTTAATTTTATTTCAAATCCAACAATTAAATTAATTCATTAATTCAATTTAATAGACAAATTAAATAAAAATTTCGGGTTCATATAAATTTTAAACCCAAAATTTATTTTCAATTAATTTAATTTTAAAAAATAATATTAAATTAATCAAATTAATTGATTTGGTATAAAAAATTCATCTAGGGACAAAAACCTTGCCACGACCCTTGTAGAACTGGGATGTATCCCTTCTTTCCCATCTCAGCTCAGTAAACTTGGTGTATGGGTTTTTTGGTCAGGATAGGTTGAACCAAACCCATTTTGGTTTGGGCATACCAATCCTAGACCTATATTAGGGAAACCCAGGTCTAGATGAACCAATGAAACATGTATGGGTTTCCTTTGTAAAGGGAAGGAGTTCAGCTGGATTGCGGACTACAATGAGGCTATTTTGGCTAGATCTGGGAACTAGGGTTTTTCCGCAGTGTTGTATGGCCCTTTTGACAACATTCCATGGCTGTGATCAAGAAAGAGGGAGGTCGGCATTGGTAGTTTCCATATATAGTTTTGGGAGGTCGATCTATGCTTCTGGAATCAGCTGCGGTGGTTCCCATGATGGCCGCACTTGTTGAGCTCGGGATGGCAGTGGTCTCATCAGGTCTGCTTAGGATAGAAAAATGTGGTCCTATGGCCAGGGTTCATGGAGACAGTGAGAAGGTTATTAGTATGGGGACATTGTAGCACCTCGGGATGGTGGTTCTTCTCATGTCAAATGTAGCTGTGAGCTCGGGATGACGACGCAACTCGTGACGGCGTGGCGAACCGAGGATGGTGGCAGTGACCCCAAGGTGTGGTTCTGGGGAGGTAGTGAAGGTGATGATGGGATGATCTTGGGATGACAAGATTAGTGGATGTGATCCATTCATTCTATTTGACCGATAGAGAGATCATAAGAGATAGGATGTCCACTCAGGGTAGTCTAGGGTAGGGACATATCTTCTTTTTTGTCGGTCAATCCACTATGGACAACAATGGGCCATGCATTTAAAATTTATGTATCAATGTATTGACAAAAAATTGTCAAATCCAGTGATATATTCCCATAATATACCTAGGACCACATGTTGTTTAAAAAAAGTACAAAATAAAATGAATTTTTACCTCATTCAAATATGATACACGTAATCCTATCACAATATGACAACTCCTATTATATGAAGGCTCTGATTTTGAAGCCCATTAGAATATCAACACACTCTTCTTGAATCTTCCTGTGTGTCATTCTTCAGAATCAATGTTCAAGCATGGAACTCTGATGGCCACTTAGACACAACAATGACCACCCGGATCCACCATCTTTAATTTGAGAAGATGGATCTTGAGTCGCTTAGTTGATTGAGAGATTCACTCGCTTGTAATCAGAAGGATAGATATTCTCTCACTTATAATAGATGAATATTAATCAATATAATAGCCACTCTCTACTTATATTGTGAAAATCGATAATACCTGGGTTGTGTCCCTGACCCCCATGTAATAAACATCCACTATATAAATATTAAAAATAATTATTTATAAAAAAATATGATATAAATGTAAGTTATATTTTATCTATGAACCATAAGATATATTAAATATATATTACATGACAATAATGACTCCTTAACTCGACTGACATCTCCTAATAAGATCAAACAAAACTGGGATATTTCCCTAATATCTATTCAGATAATATTAATCGTTGTATTTAATTAATCACTTGAAGAAACATTTAATAAATAAATTCAACCCATTTATTACATACATGAAAAATAATGAAATTATTTATTTCTTGGTGTTCCATAGAACTTGGATAACACTTGGACCCGTGGTGGGGCCCATGAAGACCTATAATCATACTTAAATGAATGGGGAAGATTCTCAAAGTGATATAGTGTGTGACCCTCTAGGACACTATCTCAATATAATTGAATAATATTCACATACCAAGAGTGTGTACTAGCAACCCATCATGTCCCCTATAGAGATAAATAATATTCAATGAAACAACAACATTATTATGAAAATGCTCTTTGTAATATAATCTATTTGTCAAAAACATCTTAATAATTTAGAATACACACTAGTGTCATCATCCTATATCTTTCTTTATTATTTTTTGGTATGTCATGATGGACTTACCTTCTACTACCATCTCCATGGATTTAATGAAGGTGATATCATCCCAATCAACTAGGAACAAGATATCTCATCCTCAACTTGGATGTAACAAATCCTATCTTGATCATTCAATCAATTTCATGTCACCAATGACGCACCTAATATATACTACCTCACAATTACTTCATTTCAATGGTTTTCATCTTTCATAAATGTATGCAATCAAATGTCATTCACTGATAATGATCTATAGTTAGGAGACCATTACACATGTCCTTAGATAGGAACAACCAATAACACCTAAAACATGTGGTGTTCTTGTTGGCAGGTCAATCCCCATGATCTCAAACACTTGAGTTCACCATGTGTGAAATTCGTGAGAAGTAGTCTGGATGATTATGAGCCCCTAGCACCTAATAGTCACACATCATCTCTATCATGTTATAATGATGTATCTCGACCATAAAAAATTAATTTAAGATTAAATTCATAGTATCTGTTGGTTCTCATTATATCTTGGGATCCTCTATAACCCATTGATATGACATGTAATCTAAAGACATTACCAAAAATATTGTGGATGTATAAGTATATACACTATTATGGGAAGAAACACACAGGTATGTATAAAAAATCTATACATGTAGTGGTAATAAAATTACAACACAATTTGGGTCTAGGTCACCCACTATCAACATTTACAAATCATGTAGTAGTAAACGATGTGTAGAGATGGTACATGTTATGTCAAATTTCACCCATCCCTTGGTTGTGTTTGTCTTCCTCACGTACCTTCCAATAGTGTCTTTTATATGAAATTCCTCGCATAATACATAGCGTTCTCAGGTTACTAAGCCCATGGGCCATGTGGCTTGCCTATTCCTGTGTACCCGACCTCATTTTAATGTACTTTCTTCATGTTCTATTACAATATTGTGTATTATCACATGGTTCCCTAGGTGTTTCCCCCAGCCAAACGACAACAAGTCAATACACGACGTGTCACCCCGGTAACTGTTGTGTAGCCCCTATAACATCATCTTCCTTGAAAGGTAATAACATATGATGTGTAGGAATGGTTTACATGCACTGTCGATGGTAAAATCCCCTATAAATTCCCTACAAACGGTCTGAAATAGCCCCATTCACCCCAAAACACTCATATCAACCCTCAACGTGTCCCTATTACCATATACGGTCAATAAAACCTTAAACTGATTCATAAACAATGGGATTGTGACATTAAACTCAACCCACCTACCTCGATAGTGAAACAACAACGCTTCGGGTGTAGAACGACACCTGGAATGCTCTGATTCTTGATTGTGAGATGATCGACATAAAAAAGGATCTAATGAAACCTCATCTCTATGGATTTTCCATTGATGGATGGGAGAGAAAGGGCGAGATAGGGGGATCAGCCCACCTATACTGTGCACCAATGGGATTGGGGAGTGGGGTTATTGATTTAATTTTTATTAAATCAATAACATCCATTGAACACCCCATCCCCGACTCGCCTTCAACCAAACACCCAACATAAACAATGTTTTTTTCAGGCTTAGGGTAAACATGATGTTATGAGCTCAACCATAGCCTCATAATTACAATATGATACTCATTTTGGTATTTACTCCATGTTTAAAGAGAATATACATACACATGAAAAAATATATTTACTTTTTTAATATCACTGCCTCGAGGCTCTCCAGGCCATGGATTCATCTGCTAGCTCAGCACCTGGCTCAAAGATATTCTATGAAATATTCCAAAGTGTTATAGGGGAAAAAACTAGTTTCTAAATTCACCCCAACATAAGGTTTTTTATCTTCAAAAAGAGTGATACTAGGAACATGGGAAGGGACCTACAATCTCAACTAGTATTCCCATCCCAGTGAGCTCACCATAGGTTACTATGCATTAACTGAAACGAACCAACAGAAAACAATACTCCAGAAGACCACCACAAAATCCACCAATGATTCCTGTACTAGACATGAGAATTCACTCAAGGGAACCTTAAAGTGAAACCACACACCATCCAACTCCTACTACGTTAACATCATGTTATAGAGGCACATGTTTCCTTGACTATGATTGGTTAAAAACACTCAACTCTAACACCACAATTACTAGAGGGACTAGAAACACAAAACCTCACAAACCCACACAAAAAATAAAAAAGTGAGTTTAAAATCCTCATATATATCTTTCTACCTAGCTAATACTATTAACATTTGATGAGGTGAGATCCAAATGAACAAAAGTACCCATCATCGAACACCCAGGGAAACCTCTATCAGTCTAAAACTACCCTAAAATACTTAATATACCTAAACAATCTTCAAAAGGTAATTCTAACTCCCACACATGGCCAAGGGGAAGAGACCACCGCATCACCCCATCTGTCCTTGTGACTAGTCCCTATGCCAACCGTCCTAAGGTTGACACACTCCAAAACAGAAGAAAAATACATCGAGAACATGTCCACCAGATATCCAATCATGTGAGACCTCATAATAATACTACAACACCATAAGAAAAGAAATCTTCCATTTAGAGAACAATCAAGGTTTCAGAAGTGTACACACTACTTAATACTATCCTTTACGAAACAACTGACAACACATTAAACAACTTCAAACTCAAAAGTAGAGGGAAGTCTTCCACCGCACCTGGATAATATATGCTTTGGAATGTATTAACTCAGCTGCAAAATTTAATACTGCTTCTCAAGAATGAGTCTGAGTGGAGGGGGGAGTTTCCATCTTTCATGTGATTTCAAAGACATGAGGAAGAAAACCACAACATCCTCCATCATCCTGCGTACAAGATGACGCCAAGCATTACATGGTACTAACAAAAAACAAAGGCCTACCCATATGACCAAACTAGGACTTATTGGGCTCGCTAACAACCTAAAATCCTCACACAAATGATTTTTAGGCATAAGTATAAGGGATGCATACACCACACTCCAATTAAATCCTCTTTGAGTGGCACTAAATAACCAACATGGTTTTATATCGCATCACAAAAATAAGTCTCAATGGGTGAAGGATCCCTCGTCCTCGTGTATTTGAAGTGACAATGAACAAAACCAAGATAGGGTCCCACCGATTCCCTGCATCTTCTCCAACATAAACCATAAGGAAGTAATGTAAATAAATGAGTACCACCAAATACTATCTAACAATCCTACTGAAGAATATAGAAATGATACACAGCATACCTCTATTCATATAGAGACTTTGGGTAAACTCCCTCTAGCGCCTCAAACCACCCAAGTCCCTTTCCACGATCTCCCAAATCCTAGCTTGGATAATATAGGGGTAGTGGTGGTTACAACATATCAATGAACCAACCACATACTAAAGCTCTGGCACTATAGTCTTGTCCACTGCATGGTGTAACTTGCTGAAATTATTTCCACGTCCAAAATGGTTTGTTGACTGACTCTCCCTCACCATCATGGAGGGTAGTAATATATACCACAATATTTCCTCGTTCGTCCAAATAATAGCATCACATCTCATGTTGTTGACCAAATACCTGGAATGGGTCATATGTTTAGGCATGGGTATGCCTCTAAAAATTATGGCTCCTCCTACATTGCACATGCGCTGACTATAGGTCCTTCTTAACAGAGACCATAGACGAACTCAATATTTGAAGATCTTGGTACATGCATGACCTCATCACATCCCCATCGAACACCAATATATCTATCCATGGCTTAGACTGACATGTTAAACCCACTTAAAACCTCATATGTGAGTCTACGTACTACTCAACTGATGGTGGCCCACCCAGTTGTACATCTTGAAGATGACCTACCTTATGACCAGGCCCCTGCATTGTAACCCCATCACTCATAAGGTTATACTCCAATCCTAGTCTTGGGAACTTCAATGTTTGTAGTCATGGAAACATCCAGAAACAATTTCAACACACACCAAAGTCAGTGTATATCATGAGAGCTGACTCATGAAAGACATGAAACACCCAAAACCCAATCTTATATAATACATGTACCATTATTTCCTAGTGATTAGAGTCCTAATGTACATTGTTCGATGGGTTTTTATCAGATTCTTAGTGAATGTATATATCTGTCACCGACACCAACACAGGATTCCTTGGCCTATAGCCCAAGGTCAAAACATCCAAACACCATCTCAATGCATCCCAACCGAGCTCAATAATCTGATCCCAAAGGGGAACCCGATCTGATACAACTATATCACATCCCCACCCAAGGTGGCTTGATCCAAGACTCCCCAAACCAGCCTCAAATAGGCTTGGGGATGGCGACTACCGGAGAGTAGGCTATCACACATATGGGAGGAATTAGCATAAGGTAAATGTATGCATGAAGCCACATAATCAACCATGGAATATTACATAGATATATACATTGAAAATAAATGCATGAATACATATATTCCAAACTAGGGTACAAAAAATGTATGAAAAGGGAAAAATACATGCCCAAAAAAGGAAAACTAAAAAATCATCCAACTTTCCCATATAGAGGGGATCACTATCAAACACCATTCAGTAAACTCTAAGTTCATGGTTTGATAAAAACCCTAGTCAGTCCAGCTACTATGATCTGCATACTTCTGGTCCTACTGGGAATCCATTGAAAGACCCATGGTCTGCATAAGATACCACACATGCAAAAAAATCCTAAGCAGGAGTGAGTATAAGGATACGCAGTTGGTGACCAACAACCCAAACAATAATGGTAAAAACTGATAGGAATCAGTTAACTTGCCCCAGCTAGAGGGAACCCAAATTAGGGAAAAACTCCATCACGAGACTATCCTCATCTTGAAATGAATTGTCAACTCAATGCCTCGGGCATGTCAATGAAATGAATTATACCATGAGAACTCCCATAATATACCCAAATATACTCCCAAAAAAATACTTGGTCTTATGTTCCTGACCATATACCATATTTGGTAACCATATTGAGGTGCCACCCAAATGATCGCAATGGTCTAATGAGGTACCAACCTCAATGATAGTAAGTGGCTTCTACCATAGGCATGAAAATGGACCCCAACAAAGGCCATGAGCCATGACATCCCTAATAGAACACGTAATTAGAGGTTAAAAGCATTTAAACTCATATTCTATGATCTAAAATCGCAATTCCAAATAGAACTCAACTAAGAGATGTCACTCTATTGGGAAAATGAACTAACAACACAACCAGACCAACCCTATTAGTACTTATCTACAAGGTCCCACTTGATGGAAAATGCCAAGGAAGAAGTAACCCAATGACTAAACCAGCTCGTACTCCTCAAGTGGGGGATCCCACCAACATTTTTCTGAGGGATACTAAAAACCCCAACAAGAACAAATAACACACAACACACCTTGCATATATCAATGCCAATGTATATTTTCTCACACCGATTCCACAAACTTCACTGGGGGAAAACATCACGGAAGATAATAGAAGCAAATATAGGATCTTGATACACTGATAAAGGGTCTACATCCCATGAAAACTAGGGGCTCCATCCCCTATTGGAACAACCTCTTGGGTGGAGGATAGATTCCTAAGAAAATATTAGTCAGACCAATTCCATGAACCCTGCCAGGGAAACATGAAGGGATGTGGGGATCGTGTTGGGCCTCTGGGGGAGGCACATTCTGTATTTACTCTGAGTCTATCATCAAAGAAAATGAAGATAACTCACACCAAAAAGTGGGGATACACCTATACAACACATGTACAAAGCAGCCGAAGAGGGGTCACAATCCTATGAATTGGGCGTGATACCAAAACCCTTATAGTGAAAGGACTAAAGGTACCCACTCAACCCTATCATCCTGATCATTACTAACAAGGATTAGGGGGGACACCCAACCCTTACATTCAATGAATCTCTAATACAAATGGACTACAAAATATCTCATTTACACAGCATAACTTAGGCCCAAACTATGGGTGTTGAGTCAACAAGGTTTTCCCTATGACTTTTCCATTCCTTCTTCTTTTGAAAATCACAAACACCTTATCTTTAAGAAAATTGCTTTTATAAGGAATATCGCTTTTATAAGGAAAATCGCTTTTATAAGGAAAATTTATTTTATAAGGAAAAATGATTTTGTAAGAAAAATTATCCTTATCATATTTTCATCAATATATTTCTTAAAGATTTGGATTCATTTCTATATTCTCAGAATTGTTTGAAACTTTGATATGAAGCATTCTGTTTTAGGATCTGAATTCTAGATGAGAACTGTAATAAAGATTCACTCCGAATTCCAGATGAGAACTGTAATAAAGTTTCATTCCGAATTCCGGATACGAACTCTGATTAAGTTCTACTCCGAATTCAGGATACAAATCCTTATGATGATCGACATCGAATTCCCATTACGAATTCTGATGACGAATTCTCATTACGAATTCTGAGGATGAATTCTCATTATGAACTCTGGTGACGAATTCTCATTCCGAATTCTCATTCCGAATTCACCTATTAAACAAT
The DNA here is from genome assembly GCA_963277665.1 of Viscum album. Classification (NCBI taxonomy): domain Eukaryota; kingdom Viridiplantae; phylum Streptophyta; class Magnoliopsida; order Santalales; family Viscaceae; genus Viscum; species Viscum album. The sequence continues at coordinate 1,718,759,025 of OY728136.1, read as the reverse complement.
ATTTGATCATCTTTGTTTTATTCACTCCGAATTTATTTAGACTCCGAAAATTATTTTTGTTTACACTCCGAACATTCATTTTGCTTACGCTTTTATAATTTTTCTACTCTTTAATATTTTTCCTACACTCTGAACCTTCACTCCGAATCTTCACTCTGAACTTTTTAGTTAGACTTAAAACGATGTCGTACATTCTATTACACTTGTTTTGTTATAAAACGATGTCATCAGTTCTGTTATAAACTAACCGTTGGTTAAGTTACACGTGTACAGGTCCCTCTGACTTTTAAGGAAAATATGATCGTTGGAAAGGAGTTCGACCCTGCCTATAAATAGGATCTCATTTGAAAGAGCTCAATGATGATTGATGGATGACTTCTTCGAAATTGTTCTTACATGCTGTTGAAGTGATTTCTAGAGAGAGATGATCTTATTAACTCACAAAGCTTCGTGCGACTCCGAATGTTGGTGATTACATTCGAGAACATCCGAGGATAGAAAGACAGAGGTTTTCGACACCTTGATGTTGAGGGCATCCTTGTTGAGGAAGACAGAGGTTGCCAACTACCTTGAAGTTGAGGGCTTGCGGGGATAGCAAGACAGAGACTCTGATCTTCGTATCGAGGGCTTACCCTGGTGTGGGTAAGATATACGTTCTTGAAAGTATAAATCAACGGACCTTTATCCAAGGTTGTTGGATACCCTTCTCTTTGGGTTAAAAGACTTATATCTTGTTACTTGTAGTTTTACTACTTGTTTGTTTCCGCTGCATTTTATATTGTAAGGAAAGTATAACTTTCTTATACTTCCTTACTTGTACTCTGTTTCATTTAGATTCTATATGCTTTAAGGTTGAATCTCATATTGTAATCTTTAGTTGAGTTTCAATTTCCGGAACCATATTTCTGGAACCTAATTTCGGAATCTCTTTCCAAGTTTTCATTTGGTGTTATAGGTGTTGTGAATTTTCTTAGTTTAACTTTGTTAAACTTATCCCTTTCCTTTGCTTAAGGAAAACATAGTTAACCGTAACTAACTTTAAAGGTTCCAAAGGAATTTTTAAAGTGTACAATTCACCCCCCCCCCCTCTTGTTTTTTGATCATCTACATCATTATTTCGATCCTACAATTGGTATCAGAGCAGGTCTCTGAAATACTTGTACTTACGTATAAGTTTTTCTTGCTCATTTTCTCATTCCGAACTTTGCCATTTAGAACCTTGTCATTCCGAACTTTGTTAATACGAATTTTTTTTCTACTAACAAGTTTTTGTGCTGAAGGTTATTTTAGGTATGTCAGGAGTTAATGTTGGTTCTATTGATAATATAAATCCTCCAAGACCACCAATCTTTGATGGTAATGATTATGAGTACTGGAGAGATCTAATGAAGACTTTTGTTATCAATACTGGAGTAGACAACTTTGTTATGCTTACTAGAGATTATAAAATTCCTGATAAGGAAGTTATAACATTTACTAACTAGGAAAAGCAAGAGTATCAACCCAATTATAAGGTACGCAATACCTTAATTTGTTCAATGACTAGAAATATATATAGCCAAATTTCTTCTTGTGAAGCAGCGAATTTTATCTGGAAGAAGTTAGAAGTTACACACTTTGGAACTTCTAAAGTGATTGAGACTAGAAGAGATATGCTTAGAGCTGAATATCATGGCTTCAATTTTCCTTATGGAGAACCAATATGTAATGTTCAACAGAGATTCATGACTATAGTCAACAGCTTTCAGTCTAGGGAGAAAAAGGGTTAGATGATGAATCACTTTTGGAAAAGATAATTGATATCATGCCAAATGAGTAGGAATCCAAAAGAACTGCTATAGATGAGAACAGGAAGGTCACTCAAATTTCTCTTGATGAGTTATTTGGAACTCTTCTCCAATATGAAACCAGAATGAAGTGAGATGCTGACAACATCAAAAAGAAGAATGGGAATAGTACTGTTGCTTTTACAACAACATCAAATCATATAAAAGCTAAGACTCCTGAGGGAGTAAATAGATCCAAGTCTAAGAATATATTTATTCAATAAGATTATAGTGAAAGTGAAATATCTGAAAATGAATTAGAAAATCATGCTCGAAGGATGAACAAGATAGCTGGTCAGAGAAATTTCCAATCCAAGTATAAGAAAAACGACAAGAAAGATATGAATGATGGAGAAGTTACTTGTTATGAATGAAAGAGAGCTGGACATATTAGACCAGACTGCCCTATGCTCAAAAATAAAGAAAGGAAAGAAAGACATTCAGACAGGAACAAAAAGAAGTATTATAAATCCAAAGATAAGAAAGTTCTGAAAGCTAGTGACACCTGGAGTGCCAGTGGTGGTGATTCTTCAAATGAATCTTCTGATTACGAATCTTCAGGACAGAAGAATCTTTGTCTTATAGCCATATTACCTATTAATAATCATTGTTTTATGGATAACGTACGAACTGCTGAATTGTTGACCAATGTTTCTTTAAATTCTAATGATAGTAAGAATTATAACTCTTCGGATGAAGAATCCTCTTCTGATGAAGAAAATACTTTACCTACTTATGAAGAAGTATCTAGGTTTTCTGAACTTCGTGATATTGAGAATTCAAAAATCAATAAGAAACTTGATAAGGAAAACTCTAGTAATTCTATTCTTACAAAAGAGATATCATATCTTTCTATAGATCTTGATAAGAAAAATGCTGATTTTGAAAGTATTTCAAAAAATCTTGAGGAAGTAAGTTCTGAGAAGAACCAACTTTCTAAAGAGTTAGAAAAAGTAATTTCTAAGAAAAATATTTTCGAGCCTAGCTCTAGTTCTAAAACTAATGATTTTAAGGATAAAAACATGGTTATAAAACTCAAGTCCAAAATTTTTTCCTTAAAGAAGTGTTTATCAAACTTTACCCTTATTAAGGAAAATTTTGATAAAATGTATTCCCAAATACGACCTTTATGAAATAAATCCGGATTTGGTTATACCCATGCAAAACCATTTTTTAGTAACAATTATTTTGTTCTTCAAAGTGCCCCATTTTTTACCAAGTTTCAATGTGGTGGTCATTGGGCTAAGAATTGTTCCTTAAACAAAACCCAATCCTTAGGATTTCAGAAAGCTTAGTATTCCAAGAAGATGTGGGTTCCTAAAATTTTGTTATCTGGAAATCTCGGATCCAAACAAGTTTGGATTCCGAAAGTCTAATTCTCTTCTTGATTTCAGAAAAATAAAAAGAGTACCAGCAACAATACATGGTACATGGATAGTGTATGTTCCCGGCACATGACTGGTAACAAAAGCTATTTTCAAAATATTATCAAAACGAAAGAAGGAAAGGGAACTTTCGGAGACAATTCTAAGGGAGAGATTGTTGGTATTGGTAATATTGTTCTTTTAGGAAAAACATTGATTTCAAATGTTCTTTTTGTTAAGGGTCTTAAGAACAACCTCATTAGCATAAGTCAGTTATGTGATGAAGGTTATCTTGTGAATTTTAGGAATGATAAGTGCTTAGTTCACAACTCCAAGGAATAATTTATTCTCTCAGCCAATAGACAAGAGAATGTTTACACTTTGAACCTAGAAGACCTCAGGAGCCAAGATTTACCTTGCCTAAGTGCGATGGAAGATCATTCCTGGTTATGGAATAGAATAATAGGTCACTGTAACCTTAGAAACCTATGTAAACTCTCTAAGATGAAACTATTTAAGGATCTACCAGATCTTAGATTTGATTCTTCTAAAGTTTGTGATCCTTTTCAATATGGCAAGCAACATAAATCTAGTTTTAAATCAATCGGTGAAGTCTCAACAACTGATGCATTACAGTTCGTGCACATGGATCTTCTTGGTCCAACACAAACTTGAAGTATTGGAGGCAAATTCTATGTGTTTGTTCTAGTTGACGATTACACTAGATTTACATGAGTTTATTTTTTAGCAAGGAAGTCTGAAGCTTTTTCTTATTTCAAAAGTTTTAGAGCTCAAGTTAAAAATGAGAAAAATCTTCCATTGAAAACTATTCATAGTGATCATGGAGGAGAAAATCAAAATTCTGATTTTGAAACTTTTTGTAATAGAAAAGGTATTACTCACAATTTTTCAGCACTTAGAACTCCTCAACAAAATGGTGTAGTTGAGAGAAGAAATAGAATTCTTCAAGAGATAACTAGAACCATGTTGAGTGAATATTCTATAGCTATAAATTTCTTGGCTGAAACTGTAAGTACTGCTTGCTATACTATAAATCGAGTTTTGATTAGACCTTTTCTTAATAAGACCCCTTATGAGTTATGGAATGGTAGAAAACCAAGACTATCCTACTTTATGATTTTTGGTTGCAAAGTATTCATTTTGAATACTAACTATATCCTACATAAATTCGCACAAAAATCTGATGAAGGAATTATCTTAGGTAATTCCACAATTTCTAAGGCTTATATAGTTTTTAATAAAAATACTTGTACTGTTGAAGAAACAGTACATGTAAAATTTGATGAGTCTGATCCTTTTGTTTTTAAACCATCCCAACCTACATCCTCGGATGTGTTTTTAAAAACTGATTGTCAACCTTCGACAGAAGAACATTCTAATAAGTATAATGTTCAAGAAAATACTTCTGAAACATTTACCTCGGAAGACTTTCTACCCTATGTTGATGAACATGCTTTTCAAAACCCAAATCAGGTGTTTCTTAAGAATCATCCCTCTGATAGTATCATTGGTGATGTAAATCAACCTGTAAGGACTATAAGTTCCTTAATAAATGAAGTAGAACTTCTAGCATTTCTTTCCCAATTAGAACCTAAAAGCACTTATGAAGCTTTAGGTGATGATGATTGGATCAAAGCCATACAAGATGAACTAAATGAATTTGAAAGGAATAAAGTCTGGACTTTGGTTGAAAGACCTAAGGAAACATTTGTTATTGGAGTAAATGGGGTTTCAGAAATAAATGTGATGAAAATGGAGTCATAGTAAGAAATAAATCTAGACTTGTTGCCAAAGGCTATAATCAGCAAGAGGGAATAGACTATGAAGAAACATATGCTTCAGTAGCTAGACTTGAATCTATCCGTATTCTACTTTCCTTTGCATCATTCTTTAATTTTAATGTTTTTCAAATGGATGTGAAATGTGCTTTTCTTAATGGTTATGTTCAAGAGGAAGTTTTTGTTGAACAACCTCCAGGCTTTGAAGATACAAAACATCCTGATTATGTTTCTAGACTTACCAAAGCTCTGTATGGCCTTAAACAAGCCCCGCGAGCATGGTATGATAGACTCACTGGATTTTTGCTTCAAAAATAACTATGTTAAGGGAAATGCAGATCCAACTCTTTTTATAAAGAAAGATAATAAAAATGTTTTGATTGTTCAAATTTATGTTGATGACATCATATTTGGTTCAACTCAGCAATCTTTAACCGACTCTTTTGCAAGTCTAATGAAATCTGAATTTGAAATTAGTATGATGGGTGAGTTAACTTTTTTCTTGGTTTTCAAATTTCTCAAAAACCAGAAGGCATCTATATATCTCAACATAAGTATATTAAATATCTTCTCAAAAAGTATGGTTATGACAACACTATGAGTATAAGTACTCTCATTGGTACCTAAAACTCTTTAGATCTTGATGAAGCTGGGAAACCAGAAGATCAAACATCTTTTAGAAGTATGATAGGAAGTTTACTTTACTTAATAGCTAGTCGACCTGACTTAATGTTCTCAGTATGCTTATGTGAAAGATATAAATCCAATCCTAAGTAATCTCAATTAAAGGCAGTAAAAAGAATTTTTCGCTACCTTAAGGGAACCATGGATCTAGGATTATTTTATACATCTGGAAATTATTTTATTCTAAAAATATTTTCTGATGATAACTTTGGTGGATGTAGAATGGATAGAAAAATTACATCTGGAACTTTTCATTTCTTAGGGGATTCATTAGTTTCTTGGTCTTGTAAGAAGCAACATTCTGTAGCACTCTCCACTACTGAAGCTGAATATGTATTAGCTGTAAGTCGTTGTGATCAAGTGTTGTGGATGAAACACACACTCACAGACTATGGCTTGAGTTTTACTAAAACTCAAATTCTGTGTGATAACACAAGTTCCATTTCCCTTATTATGAACCATGCACATCACTCTCATTCAAAACACATAGATATTAGGCATCACTTTCTTAGGGATCACACACTAAAAGGATATATCATTCATCAATTTATCGGAATGCAGGATCAACTTGCTGATATTTTCACAAAATCATTGCCTTCTGATAGATTTGAATACATGAAACAAAAGTTAGGAATGATAACCGTAAGGTAATATTTCTTAATTAACTTTCTGTTGAAAAATATATCCTTACAGTAATAAACTCCTTTTCATTGGGCGAGTACATTTGATTTTTAGAGTAACTATGTTTTTCAAAATTTGTTTTCAAACTTTTCGAAAATAAATTCCAGAATGGAAATTTCCGGAACAGAAAATTTCCAGAATAGATATTTTCGCATTGAAAAATTCTGGAATGGAAATTTTCGTATTGAAAACTTCCTGAATGGAAAATTTCGTACTGGTGTTTCCGTAACGGGTTTTTCGTACTGTGACTTTCATAATAATTTTTTTTAACCTTTGTAATGAAATTTTCATTATGAAATCCTTATAACGTTTTTCATACTGAGTTTTCTGTACTGAGTTTGTTTTTCGTAGTGAGTTTTGCGATTTTTTCCCGTAGTTTTTTTCTATTACCCATTACGAATAATCCTCCTAAGCTAATACAAAAGGTATGACTTCCTTACTCAGGTTTTCGTAGTCATAATTTACTTGCTGCCATTTTCTTATATTTTTTTTTCGGATTATAATTTTCTTAAATCTTTGTTTTAATAAAAACCTCAAAAGATCGGATTCAAGTTTTCTTGAGAATTGGTTTTCAACCGTCAGATCTGATCTCAGCATTTCACAATCGTTCGATCAACCGTGGAAGTTGAACTGTTTTCTCGTTGACTATATAAAGGGGACCCCAAATGGTTTTTCCACATCGGTTTTCAATCTCCAGCATCCCGAAGCTCTGACTCTCTGATTTAAAGCCCTTCCGAACTTCAGCTTTCTGTTCCGAACTTCTCAGAGGTCTTCAGATCCGAATGTCTGTGGAAGTAGCTTCTCAAGACATGTCTTCCTCTAAACTGATTTCGAAGTGGTTGGTATATAGAGAAAGGTTGGTTCATCTTGATTTATTCAATAAGTATGATTCTCTTATAACCATGAACATTAAGCTTAATGGATGGGAAGATGTTGCTGTGTCTAGACCCGGGAATCAAGATGAAGTTTTTTCGGATTTTCTTATAGAATTCTATGAGACAGTTTCCTTCTATAAGGAAGATGGAAGGGAAAAAATATCATTTAAGTCTTATAGAAAGACATATAATATTTCTTATGCCAACGTAGCTAGCTTGGTACGGTTGAACAATGAAGGAGAAGCTAAGTTTATTTCTCATGTTTTGCTGGATTCAAAGGGAAGCTTCGACAAGGAAAAGGCTTTGGAAACTCTTGTACTGTCAGATGATAAGGCTCCGAAGATTGCTTCTCCGTCTACAAATTTCCAGATTCTAGAGTTATGGGTACAAGGCTTTATCGTACTGAGAAAGGGTGACAAAGATAATTTGAAGAAGAGTGAGATCTACATCCTAGATTTTATGATAAATATGAGGAAGTTTAATCTGATGAAACACATTCTTATTACCCTTGAGAATGTACAGAAAGGGAATTTGAGATCTCAGATCATAATGTATCCAGCAATCCTCTCAAAATTGATAGTTCGGTGCCTTGAGTCTTTCAAGGAGGCTTGAAAGTCAAATCCAAGAGTTTGCAAGATTTTGTTGGTGAGTGATGGTACTCTCAAAAGGATGGATGTAGCATTCGACAAGAAGACTGGTCAGTTTGTTGATTTACCTACTCAAGAAGAAACGGTTCCAAAAGTTGCTGAACCTGAATCCTCTAAGCCAATAAGGAAGATAAAGATGAAAGAAGTTGAAGGTGAAGTAGAGAACCCCAAATCTAAGGATGTTCATTCCGCACCTCCAAAACCAAAGAACAAGAAATCTTACCCTAATGAGGTAGTTGCTAAATGGAGGGAAATCAAAGAGAAGAGAGTGAAAGGGGAGCCTCAGTTTGGCTTGGATCCTGTGGAGGCTAAGGCCTTGAAGGAAAGAAATGCGGATGAACTAGAAAAACAAGTGAAAGAAAAGAATCTTAAGAAGAAGTTGTGTGAAGGTGAGGTAGCTCAGACTTTGATGAAGTTTAATGAGATGGTTCCAGTGAACATTCCTGTTCCGAGATCTTTTTCTCTGGAATCTCTACCTGAGACCCCAGGAAGAAACTTTTTCACTCCGGAAGAGGCAGTTTCTAAGAATGTTGAAGAAGCAGAGAAGATTGAGCAAGTCAAAGAAGAAGAAGTAGTTGCTGAAGATAGTGGTGACACCAGAGATGTTTTAAAGCAAGTAGATGATTATAAGGGGACTCCTTCGGAACATTTGTCGCTCCGAACCTTAGAATTTGAGTCTTCTAAGTTAGTCACTCCAGCGATGGATGAGGAGAAAGGAGAAGTAGAAGTAGATTATCATGTAGAGGAAGAAAAACTTCTACATGATATTTCTCAAATAGAGAATGTAGAGGTTGGTGCTCAGAAAGTTGCTGATGAGGAAGGCAATTTTGTTCAAGTGTTTGACAGTGAAAAGGGAACCCCGGAACAGGAATCCATTCCATCAAAGGACAAGGGAAAAAAAATTGTTGTTGATACCCCGAGCTCAGTGGTAGTAAAGAGAAGGGAAGTTGGTGATTCTTCTAAGAAGAAGGTTGAGCATGTTGAAGAAGAAGATTCTCCAAGCAATGTTTCAGATTCGGAGTCATCTTCGTTGGGGCATGACATTGTTGTTCAGTCATTAAAGAAGTTTGTAGGTACTATTCCAACATTCTCAAGTATTGATTCAAGCTTCCAAATGCTCCAACATTCTTTGAATCAGAAAACAGACTCTGTATCCATGGTCATGGAAAAATGTGTTGAGATAGAGGCTTAGTTCAAAACTTTCTTTGTCGGCTATGAAGACCATAAAAGATATTGCAAGAGGATGACTAGTTGGTCGAGGAAGACTGTATAAGAGATGAGTCTCTTTGATGAATTCCAAGAAAATGTGAAGGATGCCTTTGAGACAGAAGACAGGAAGATAAATGAGCTTACTTTATCCTTTGAAGAAAAGTTGACAGATGAAAAGAATTTCCGGATTCAAGAAGTCAGAGATATGAATGGGAAGCTGAATTCTGTTTCTCAAAACTGGAAGTATGAAAGGGATCATCGGATTGAGTTTGAAGAAAAGCTGTTAAAGCAAGAACAAATCTTGAAGGCTCAGGAAGAAAAGCTTCAGGCTCAGGAAGAAAAGCTTCAAGCCCAGAAAGAAAAGATTGAAACTCAAAGTGCAAGAATTGTTTTGTTAGAGAAGCAAGCCGATGAAGACCATAAAGAATTGAAGAATATAAAGACTATTATTAAGGGTCTCATGGTGAAGGAAAAAGATCCAAAATAGACAGATCCGATCTTTTGTTTTATCTAATCTTCTGTGTTGTTGAGCTTTCCAACTTAATGAAAATTGTGCTTGCTCGTTTCATTTGTTGTTGCTACTACATTGTTTTTCAGGTACTTTATTATTTTTTCCATTCCCTCAAATTCTTCTTCAAAATCACAAAGGGGGAGAAGGAAAAGAACCCTAATAAAGGGAAAAAGAATCATAACAAAGGGTGAGAAAGAAAACAAACTCTAATAGAGTTTATCTAAGGAGGAGTTTTTCATTAAAGAAGACTTTCTTATTCGTAATAAAATATCATTCCGGAAATCTATAATATGATCCTTAGAGTTTCAAAGCCTAAGGGGGAGTTAGTCGTATTCATCAATATCCTTAAAGCAAAGGGATATAAGCCTTAATGTTTTCTTGCTTCTTAGAATTTCTTTTTCGTAAGGATGTTTGTGCTTTCCGAAAAGGGGGAGATTGTTGAGTCAATAAGGTTTTCCCTATGAATTTTCCATTACTTCTTATTTTGAAAATCACAAACACCTTATCTTCAAAAAAATCTCATTTATAAGGAAAATCGCTTTTATAAAGAAAATCTCTTTTATAAGGAAAATTGATTTAATAAGGAAAACTGCTTTTGTAGGAAAAATTATCATTATCATATTTTCATCCATATATTTCTTAAATATTCGGATTCATTTCTATATTCTCGGAATTGTTTGAAACATTGATATGAAGCATTTTGTTTTAGGATCCGAATTCTGGATGAGAACTGTAATAAAGTTTCACTCTGAATTCCAGATGAGAATTGTAATAAAGTTTCAATCCGAATTCTGGATACGAACTCTGATTAAGTTCTACTCCGAATTCAGGAAACGAATCCTTATGAATTTCGACATCGAATTCTCATTACGAATTCTGATTACGAATTATCATTACAAATTTTGATGACGAATTCTCATTACGAATTTTGATGACAAATTTTCATTCCGAATTCTCATTTCGAATTCACCTATTAAACAGAATCTGGTCATCTTTGTTTTATTCACTCCAAATTTATTTAAACACCGAAAATTATTTTTTGTTAGACTCATAACTTTCATTTTTCTTACGCTTTTATAATTTGTCTACTCTTTAATATTTTTCCTACACTCTGAACCATCACTCCGAATCTTCACTCCGAACATTTTAGTTAGACTTAAAACGATGTCATACATTCTGTTACACTTGTTTTGTTATAAAATGATGTTGTCTATTCTGTTATAAACAAACCATTGGTTAAGTTACATGTGTACAGGTCCCTCCGACTTTTAAGGAAAATATGACCGTTGGAAAGGAGGCCAACCTTGCCTATAAATAGGAGCTCATTTGAAAGAGCTCAATGATGACTAATGGATGACTTATTAGACATTGTTCTTAGATTCTGTTGAAGTGATTTCTAGAGAGAGAGGCTCTTATTAACTCTCAAAGCTTCATGTGACTCCGAATTTTTGTGATTACATTCGAGGACTTCTGGGGATAAGAAGAGAGAGGTTTCCAACACCTTTATGTTGAGGGCTTCCTTGTTGAGGAAGACAGAGGTTTCCAACTACCTTGAAGTTGAGGGCTTGCGGGGATAGCAAGATAGAGACTCCGATCTTCGTATCGAGGGCTTACCCTGGTGTGGGTAAGACAGACTTGCTTAAAAGTATAAATCAAGGGACCTTTATCCAAGGTTGTTGGATACCCTTCTCTTTGGGTTAAAAGACTTATATCTTGTTACTTGTAGTTTTACTACTTGTTTTTTTCCACTCCATTTTATATTCTAAGGAAAGTATAACTTTCTTATACTTCCTTACTTGTACTCTGTTTCATTTAGATTCTATACGCTTTAAGGTAGAATCTCATATTATAATCTTTAGTTGAGTTTCAATTTCTGGAACAATATTTCTGAAACCTACTTTCAGAATCTCTTTCCAAGTTTTCATTTGGTGTTAGATGTGTTGTCAATTTTCTTAGTTTAACATTGTTAACCTTATCCCTTTCATTTTCTTAAGGAAAACATAGTTAATCGTAACTAACATTAAAGGTTCCAAAGGAGTTTTTAAAGTGTACAATTCACCCCCCCCCCCCATTGTTTTTTAGCATCTACATCATTATTTCGATCCTAAATTGGACCATATCATGTTCAATGCAGAAAACTACTCAAGATAGGCTACTCGTGGGCCTGAATCCAATATTTGACGGAGGGGATATAATAAGAAGAAGATCTCATGAATCATTTCATTTGTTCTTATTTTCAATCAAACCTATAAATAATTCTTTAAGTTAGTTAAATACAATCATATATATGGGAATTAGATAATATTTTCGATACCCACAAAAAATTTCATTTTCTGTCCATATGGTTCTATAACTGAATCCATCATCGATAAAAAAATTTACAACCTTGATGAATGTAAATATCTAATATCTAAATGAGTGTGTATATTAGATGACAATATTTATAGTTTAACTATATTTTATTTTATAAATTATTTCCATGCATTTCATTTTATGATTTAACATTTATATTTAAACTTATTTTCCATTATTTTATAGAATTTATAATGATAGTTTTTAAATATTTATATATTTGTTTTAAATTTCCAAATTAAATTCAATTTTTGTAATATTTTATATAAAATTAATGATTTATTATCTTGACATGGAATATATTTTTGATACTTATAGAGACTATAATGAGTCGATGTTGTATTACAGAACATTTAATAAGTGATGAATATGAGGAAGGTGTTCATTCTTTTATTTTTTTAATTTTCTAAAAGAAATGTTCCAAACAATGAAATGTTTCTTTTTCCATGCCTGAAATGTTTAATCATGATTAAGGTAAAATTTAAAGAGATAAAATATCATTTAATTTTTCATGGTTTCAATTTGATTTTAATACCTCATATCTGGCATGGTGGAACTAGGTAGAATTTCAGATCTCTTGAATATGATTCTTTGCAAGATGATAATCCTGGTAAAATTTATGAAAGTTTTGGTGATATTGAAGTAGAGGCAATTGAGAAAGAATTGAAAATTGAGAATCTATATGGAGATGTTGAAAACCCATTGTATCTAGTTTTCACAGAAATTATAGTTTTATTGATGGTGTTAATTTTGATTAACATAAAGGAGAAAAATGGATGAAGTGATTAGAGTTTTATAGAGATTCTACAATTGATGAAATATATTCTTCCTAAAGACATTGATATTATATATTCAAACTATAATGTGAATGAAACACTAGGATCGATGGGATTAGGGTAAAAATGCTTCCTTTACCAAATGAATGTGTGCTATGTAGGAAGGAACAAAAATTTGTTTTTAGGTGTTCTAATTGTGGGACATCACTGTATAAGTTGAAAGAAAGATCACAGGATGATTTAGAAGTTACCGAGACCCCTTCCAAGTTATTTTATTATAATCATATAATTCCTAGTTTGAAACGATTATTTTCTAATTCACATGTTGAAAAATGGTTAGGATGGCATGCTGATGAGCATATATGTGGTGGAAAAATACATCATCCATCTGATTTTCCATAGTGGAAGAAAATTGTTCACATGTTTCCTATATTCTAAAATGATGTTAGAAATCTCATACTAGGACTATGCATGGAATGAATCAAGACCATAATAACATACATGGTTCATGGCCTATTTTATTGGTAATTAAAAACTTATCTGCAGAATTTTTTTATGCAGTGAAAATATGTCCTGTTGAGTTTAATGATATACAAAACAAAATAGTCTGAAAATGATATTGATGTTTTCTTATCACCATTAATTAATGATTTGAAATTGTTTTGGGAGGAAGGTATAAGGGTGTATGATTCTTATAAAATGGAATATTTTAGACAACATGAAATTACAATGTTTACTATAAATGACTTCCCATAATATTGAAATTTATATAGATATAAAGATAATGGGTATAAATCATGACCAATTTATGATCAATAAACTTCATATTATGAACTGTATCATGGTAGAAAACAGTAAATATGGGTTATAGACCTTTTCTTCCCCATGGATCACTCTTATAATATATTAAAAAATAATTTAAATGGATCACATGAAAAAAATATTCCTCAAAAACCATTATCCATTGATGATTATATTGATACGGTACAAAACATTGATGTGACATTTAGAAGGACTCATTATTCTAGTAATGATAGAAATATTTAGAAGAAATGATCAGTATTTTTTGAGAAACCATATTGTAAATATCATGAGGTGAAACAAAAAACTTGATTTTATTCACATGGAGATATATATATATGAATGTTTTCTTGGAACATTGTTAGATATTAAAGGAAATACATAGGATGGGTTGAATTCAATATTGTATTTACTCGTAATGGTAATGCATTTGGAGTTGGATCCCACTCTTGATAGAAGGAAAAACTTCCTACCTCAGCTTGCCATACCCTATCCAAGAGGGAGGAAATTAGATTTTTTCAATGTCTTCATGATATAAAAGTTCTACATGGTTATAAATAAAATGTAAAAAAATGTTTTTTTAAAGAATTTGATGTTGAAAGGTAAGAAATATCATGGCTGCAACATCACAATGCAACAACTCCTACTAGTTGCAATGCATGAATACTACCCACCTATATCAGAATTACTATCAAGATAGTGAGTTATTTTTCAATTAAAATTTTAATATGTTGATTGATTCTAACACTTTGGACACTTTATACGATGATGTCGTTCTTATACATGGTCAATTAGAAATGTATTTTCCTCCATCTATTTAAATATGATAGTGTATTTAATGGTTCATTTGGTGTGATAAATAATGATTTTTGGACCTATATATCTAAATTGGATGTATCTTTTTGAAAGTTATATGAAGATATTAATGGGGTATGTTAAGAATCCATATCGACTAAAGAATCCATTATTGAGAATTATATTTCTGAGGGGGATGCATATTTTTCTACAAGCAATTTGTCTATAGCAAATCAGGTCATTTTCCGACATCTCTCTATTAGTGATGTAATTATGGGGGAAAGGGCATTCATGGCTTGAAATTAAAATCATTGAAATGTGAATAGATAAATAAGGTGAATTTATAAATCATGAATAACATAGATGATTCCCAACCATATATAACATTCTATATTAATGTGCTGAAACAATGTTATCCATAGAAGAACGATATGTGTATTTTGAATGAGCCTAAAAAAATTCCCATGGTTTAATGATTTTGTTTATAGAAAAACATACACATTAGAATAATTGATATGGTTAGTGGGTTTTAAAAATTTAAATTTGATAACATGATCTGAGTATGACATTATTAGATAAATATTTCATACAAAATAATAGGACAACAAAAGTGTTGTTCAAAATAGTAATGCGTTGGTTTTTTCATAATAAATGTATTTTTTGAGTGAAAAAGAAAAAAAATACAATATCCACATCAACATATATTATATAGTCATTTAAGAAATATGGGAGGTGGATTACATTAAATTTTAAGTTAATGTGTTTATGTGTAAATGGTTTAACACTAACAAATTTGTCTGAGTTGATGATTTTGGAATGACACTAGTTAATCTAAATAAATTGGAACACACCGATGATCATTTTACCATGTAAATACATGAAAATTAAATTCTCCATGTTCATGATCAATATGATATTCATGTTATTTTATTTTACAAGGAAAAATGATAATGTTGGTGATTATAAACCGGAAAAAGATACTGATTTATGTGAGATCCATACTTCATTGGATCTATTAACAAATAATTTAGATTAGTTCCTCATAGACATGGTTTTTTCCATACTGAATGATCTTGATTATGTGATTTGGGATAATAATACATTACTAAATTCATAATATTACAGGTAACATATGTTTAATTACGGTTTACTTTTTAAAATTTCTGATCATAGATATTTTAATTTCATATTATTTACTAAAACTCTTATTATAACTAATAAGGTAAATTGTTTTTTTATATTATTTTTTCCTAGATTTCCATGATTAAATTTAAATTACATATCTATTTATTTATTTTGTTGAAAACCAATTAATTTAAATTTAACATTTTAAATAAAAACCTAAAATATCATGTATTAAAAAATATATATTTTTGATGTAAAAATGATTTATCTGGTTCGTGAGATTTTACTTTGTCATTTCATCTATCATTAATACTATGTTGTTTTTTTTAATTATTTCATTTCATCTCTCCTTATAATATTTTTATCATTTTAGATAACTATAAATAATACAAAAAAATTGTTATGTTTAGTTTAATTTAATTTTTGTTTCATAATTTTTCATTTTTTATTTACATTTGTATGTAATTTTTTGATATGTATATTTTTTTTATAATTGATGTTACTTTGATTTCGAGTATAATGAAAGATCAATCCTCTGACCTATGACATATTTTTGGAGATGATCGTATTCATACTTCTTGGGAGGAATGTACACATGCTCATAATGATGATCCTCTACATCCTTATTCACATTAGGCATCTACTTTCATGGTGAATACAGGAGTTTGAGGTTTGGTAAATATGACACCACATGTCTACCAATATTATCGTTTTCCCGTAGTTAGGAATAGAGGAAACTAATAGACTTTGATTGTAATGATATTCCAAGAGGTCCTAATTCAAAATAACTCCAGACCTTTGTATAAATATAAGCTAAAAGTAAAGTTATTATTTTTTTTGATGATTGGCGATGTATTGACAATGTGACATTATCACACTTCTGGGAGAGCATTTTGGTAAGATCATTCATTATTATTTTACTTGTCATGAAATGTTTATAGTAATATATGTTTTCCCCCTTCTTATCAAATGACATATGATATACCTGATTCTTGAGGAGTTATGAGGAATGTTTATCATTTTCTTCTAGGAGATGGAAGGATTATAAATCTTCACTAACATCATAGTTCATTTATGGGGATAGAGAACATGAAAATCCAATGTGATGGATATCTTTTTATATATAAAGATACTGGAATCAATTTGTAGAATGTAGACAATAAGAATAGTTTTTTGTAAGTGAAATGTTACTTTTTTATATATTTTTTATATTAATGACCATATTAACTATTTATTTATTCATAATTCATAATTTATAGAAATCAATGAGATCTCATTAAGAGATTCAAGCAAGAAATTTATAACCTCGTATGTTACCCCGAGGAGGGTATATGTTATTAAAAGAACAAATGCTAGCATAAAAACTTCAAAACCTAAGAACTAAGTCTTTGGGGCCTACATAGGTTTCCCCCCCACTAGACATGAAATATGGAAGAGGGTTCAGATAACCAAAAAAGGTAAGTATATTATGGAAGACTTAAGAGTTGTTGCTAAAAGTATTGTATGATTATTACTTTATTTATTTATTTATTATAAATCAACAATTTATATAATGTGATTCATTGAATTATTTTTCATGTAATCCATAAAGTATTCTCTAGAGGAATATAGCACATAGATGGTCTTTAATACTAAGGGTATAAATTATATTATAGCGACCACATTGGGAAATCCTGAACACCTTGGTCCGGTATGAGGATACTCGTCAAGTGTATCAATATGAAAAGTATTTACATGTTCAAAAGTTTCACCAAAGGATCAGGTTTATAAACAAAATAGAATCTATAGAAGCCAAATTTTAGGATATTCAAATGAAAATGATGTACAAGAATAGAGCTTCGATATAGTCAATGATTATAGACAAGAAATGATAGTTTCGGCATGCCAATCTAACTTCTCCACATCCTCCATCAAATACCACTCTTATTTCTTATCATACTCACACATCTATGCATCCATACCCCAATCCTTATTAACCTACCCTTACACCCCCTCCTCTATAACTTCCAAATTACTGTGAGCTATATGTTGATGATACTCATTATATTGTTTCATATGGGATTATATATTATATCATTGATACCATTCATCAATTGAAGATTGAGATAAGGAATCAAAAGGAAATTATACATGGTATAAAATATAGATAAAAATATCATTTCCTGTAGAATAAGTGAGTACAGTTGGACAAAGTACCTCTCATTTCATAGTTTTTCCATCTAGAATACATTGACATATTTCTATAGAGTTATGTATGTGTGTTATATTTTATTTCATTTTTGTTTTTATTTTTTTTTTATAAATTTATAGATTATATTTTTATCTAATTTTTCATAGGGATACTATAAAGGTAATGAAATACTGTATAGACAACAAAAAATTAAAAGGGTCGTGACTTCAGATACAGAATCTACTTGTGTTGATAGATTTTCAGCATAATCTAATTTGTTATTGGGAGTATATAAGATTCCAATTGATGCTACTATTTTTGGCTGTGAAATGAAATTAAGGATTTTGAAAACTGATATCATGGATCTTGTTACTCGATATCAATTGATAATCAACATGACAAACCAAAAATTCCATTTAAATCAATTTTCAAAAATATTTTGTTCCTTTAATTTATTGAAAATTTATATTTATTTTTTATTTTTATTAGGTCTTGATATAAAGTTTTTACAATGAATGAAAAGATTTGTGTATATGAATTTATTGAACCAATGTTTATTTCTCATATAACCTTGATAATGAATGATGCATAACGAATAGTTTAAATAAATGAAATATCTCATAACAATGTAATCATTCAGTGTTGGATGATTCCATATCATGAAGC
This sequence comes from Viscum album, assembly GCA_963277665.1. NCBI lineage: Eukaryota > Viridiplantae > Streptophyta > Magnoliopsida > Santalales > Viscaceae > Viscum > Viscum album. Next base: position 1,718,740,744 of record OY728136.1, on the reverse strand, counting down.
ATGCGAATATTTTATTCTAAAAAATAGTTATATATAACTTATCAAATTATAAACACATATTAAATTCTCTATTATTTCTATGGTCATTGAATTTGGGGTGCTTTTCCAAGAGATAAGACATTGAATTCACTTTTCTCTATCCCGGTTTAAGTGAGTGAACCTTTTTAGAATGTACTGAACATATATCGCTTATTATTTGAATAATTTTTTATCTTATAATGAATAAAATTTATTTTATTCATATTATATTCAAACATGAAATGTAATTTATTTATATTGATGACATGAAATAAGATCTCCAATATCAAATTGGTAAAAGAAAAGGTGGATTTTCATTATAAATTACCAAATTTTACATATATAAACTAAAAATGTTATATTCAATTAAATATATTAAAATTAGTGACATAAACAAGAACATGTTAATGAATCAGGGTATTATTTTTTCAGATTTATATATGGAATAATTTCAACATGGATAGTTATAATGTTTTATAAGTTTAGATTTATTTCTAAATATTAATTTAATATTTCATATTTATTATTCAAAATTCATATAAAATTTTTTCTTTATTATTTTTTAATCTTTTTGCTGACCCAAAACCATATATTTTAGAGTATTTGAGAAATTTACAAATTGAATGGGATAATAATTCTATAGGTTTGATTTATTTTGTGATTATTTGTATCATACATTATAAATTTTAAAGTTCATTAGTATGTGTCTTGCTGGTTATCTGATACCTTTTATACTTTTTTTGATTCTTTTAGATGCTATTGTATAGAATGAATAAGAAACCAATTTTTTTAAAAAAAAATGTTTTTCATGTCAGTTATTAAATATCAAACATCATGTCCATTTTACCACTTCAGTTATTGGATAACTTATGTTAAAACCTGATAAAAATATTAATCTCCCATTTTAGTTTATGTTAACAGCCATTAAAAAGTTATTTACAACATTTCATATAACAACGTTGCTTAAAAAACATTTTGAAATGGAATAATAACTGATGTGAAAATCATGTATTCACAAGTGATAAACCAATCTGAAAAACCATTGCCAATATGCTATTTTTTTAGTATAGTGATTTGTACCATTCAAACTCTGGTGTCAATGGCCACAGTGACCCTAATATGAGTAGGGGATCATTCCTCAAAATTAACCAAGAAGGAGCCACCTATCTTCTATGGTGACAACAAATGATGAGAGTTAGAAGAGTGACCTGAATGTATTGAGAGGATCTTAAACATTTTTAAGACACCTAAATATTTTCATGTGCATTTTTCCATGTAAGGGGCCAGGAAGAAGATGGAAGGATTTTATAGTGCAATCTATGTTTCACGAAGGACTTACCTAGGTTTATTTTTAGAATATCTTTAACTGATAGTTTTATCATAACACATTATGTGTTGAAAATACTTGATAATTTTCGATGTTGGGTGAATGGGATTGTACTGTTATATTGTACACCACCCAATTTTCTGAGTTAGCGCACCTTTCACTGAAGACTTCCATCAATGATTACCTAAAAGTACCAATGATCGAGATTTGGCTATGGGATGATGTTTTATTTATGTCAGTTATTTTTTACCTTGTAATATTTTTTGTGGTTTTGGATCAATAATATTTGTATGTGGCATACATACCTGGAAGGATAGGTTTGGTTGGAGATTCAGTAGGTGGAATAGTTGGCCAGGGGGCTTCTTTTGGTCAGAAAAGGAAGCACAAGAGTGAACAATTTTCTACAAGACCAGTTTTAGGGGATTATTTAGGTAAAAATAGGTTACTCTCTACCATTTTGGGATGTATGGTAATACCTAGCACGATTTCATATAGACTCTTAGGAATTTTAATCTCTGTGGGAAATTTGGCCATCTGAAACGTTTTTGTGAAATGTTGTCCCAAAGAAGTATGGTGGGATCCACTTTCACCAAGGGGTTGTTGGTTCAGGTTGATGATTCCAAGGATGGTGGGTCTCATTATCAGGCCAAGGTGGATGTCTAGGTTGAATATTCAAGATGTATTTATGTGGTAGAGTGTCTGCAAGAGGAATCTAATGCAGGTCCAACTACTACTATAGGTACTATGTTTACTTTGTTATCTATGACGCTAGATTTGTGTGATATAGGGGCTACTCATTCTTTCATATCATCAATGTTGGATGATGAAATGGGTTTTCATTTAGAGATTATGTCATTCTTGTTGAATATTTTTAAACCTTTGGAAAAGTTGTCCTAACAAGGATTCAAGTGTCCCACGTGTTATGTCACGACCCGCCCTCAGGGTCCGTGTCGTGACTACCCCAAGCCCGCCTTCTATAGGCCAGGGGCTGGCGACTAGAACCAAGGCGTAAATCCCGGTAAAAAGGGAAGGCATTGCCTTTGTAAAGTAAACAGACACCACAGAGTAAGCAAGCGGAAAGTAAATACTAAGCAAAAGCAGAGTACAACTGAAAGTGAGGAAAAGTAAATGGGCCAGTATACAAACCCAAACTGAAAGTAAAGTACAACTCGAAAGGGAAAACAGCAACTGTAAAGTAAAAGCCGCTACACCGAGTTGTCCACTGGAAATCCCACCTGAAGGGTGGGTACAGATAGCTCCACTGCTCAACGGGTCCCGCCGTCCGCTCCAAGCACGTTCCGCCCAGTGGTCCACCTCCAGGTACCGTCCTGCTCTGCAATCCTCAGCTAAGATCAACGATGTCCGTCGTCTGCAACCAACACAACGTAGTGCGGGCAAAGCCCGTGCAGGGGTGAGTATAAGCTACTCAGTAGGGACCTCGAGACCCCTGAAGGTCTCTCAAAATCCACAAAGGATAAACCACAAAGAAAGGTACAATCACGAAGTAACAACAGACATTGCTTAGGTATATGCCCATACATATACCTAAGTCATCAATTTCAAATACGCTCCAACCTCCGAGCCCAAGTACAGCTCAGTCCACACAGGAAAGTAAACGTATTCCACACAGGAAAGCAAAACGAAATCCACACAGGAATGTAAACGTATTCCACACAGGAAAGCAAAACGAAATCCACACAGGAAAGTAAACGTATTCCACACAAGAAAGTAAACGTAATCCACACAGGATAGCACAACACAATCCACATAGGAAAGCAACAAGATTCAGCTCACACAGGTATACATCTTCAAAGGATGATAAAGATGATCTCTGATCCATCTATGTCGTCGGACCCACGAAGGATCGATAGGTAACTAACCCTCACAAAAGACCCACACAGGATCGGGCCCACGTAGGACCTGTAGGCGCTGGTTCACACAGGACCGCTGAGCGCAAAGACCCACACAGGATCGGACCCACACAGGATTGGGCCCACACAGGACCTGTAGCACTGATCCGCGTAGGATCGCTGAGTGCTGAAGTCGTCTTCATCGAATCCACACAGGATCTTTGTACTGTCGTCGTCGCAGTCACAGTAGCAGTAGCAGTAGCAGTCACAGTAACAGTCGCAGCCAGCACTAGGGTTCCCGCACACAGCAAACTCGTTCGGAGGGTCCGCTCCATGAGCCGAGAGGCTGATACATCAACTGTCACAAAGTCCAGAGTTGATGTATCCAAAAGTTCCGTATCGTCAACAGGAACTCAACGCAATAGACGGCGCGTCGATCGGACGCCCGGTCTGAGAGTTATTGGCATTTTCGTTCCCGGGGCCCGGTTGGTTTTTAAGGCAAAACCAACCCGACCGTACTCCACCTGCGTCTAAACCTCGGGCGGAGTATGCCAAAAGAACCGTCTCACTAAGAGGAACACAACAAAGCTGACGGCACGTCAATCGGACGTCCGTAGCTCAAGATATGAGCGTTTCCGCTCCGAAGGCCCGGTTGGTTTCGTGAACGAACCAACCCGGCCGAACTCAAAGTGTTCCGAAATCTTGAGTGCGATATACCGAAACGACCGTCTCGATCCAGGGATCGCGTTTCCATAGACGGTTCGTCAATCGGAGGTCTGTGGCTCCAGTTATGGCCAAAAGACCGAAACAGTCTCGAAAACGGGGGGTCCGGGTCCGGGCCGACCCGGCCCGACCCCCCCTGGGTCGGCCCGAACCGGGTCGCCCCGGATCTGACCCGGTCCGATGGACCCGGCCCGGCTGGTGGCGGCGCGGCGGCGCGACCCGGCCCGGCCGGTGGCGGCGCGGCGGCGCGACCCGGCCAGCGGCGGCACGGCCAGGGTGCCGCGCATGCGCCGCACGCGGGGGGTGAAACCCCCCCCCCCCCCCCCTTTCGGATCTCGGCCGGATTTTTCCGGCCGTTTTTAATAAACACACGGGACCCGCGGGTCCCGCCTTCTAACCGAACTGGCAGCCGGCACAGCCGGCCGCCTTCCCCCTCTCCGCTGCGGCCATAGCCGCGGCTCATCTGAACTCCGGCGGCTGGCGAGGCCGGCCGCCCCTGGCTGCTCCGCCGCGGCCCTTCTTGATCTCTGGCGCCGGCGGCTCGGCTGCCGCCGGTTTTCCCATCTCATCGCGGCCCGGTACCGGCCGCGGTGTTCGTCGTCCGGCGCGGTGCGACGGCACCGCGCCCCACCGCCGCGCCTTTGATTCCCCTTGACGTGGCGCGACGGCGTCGCGTTCTTGATGATTCTTCCATAGCGCGGCGCGACGGTGCCGCGCAATATAATCGTACGATTATCCGTATGGTGCGACGGCACCACGCCACCTTGTTTCCACCCGCAAGATAAATCAACATGAACGATGGAGGGGGTTCGGCCGTGTTAATGCGGTCTGGCCCCCTCACGTTAAATGATAACACAACTTAAATATCCTCACGTTAATCATGCTAGAACCACGAACAAGAATAAATAATTAAACAAAAATCAAAAACCCCTACCTTGAAAATTGACGTCGCACGTCGGTTATCGCGGAGAAAGGCGTCGCGGCGTCGGACGTAGATTCCGTGGATGTCGGGGTGCGTCCGAGGAGGAAACAACGTCTCTTCACTTGTCGCTATGACGAAAAAGGGAGGTACGTTGTCGTTGGCGATGATCACCATGGTCGGCGACTTCTCCCATGTCGAGGAGGAAGATGAAGACGGAAGAATCCGGGACGCCGAGTCTTGAAGGTCGTGGGATCGATGTTCTTTGTCGGAGAAGAACCGTTCTTCACGTTCTTCGTCGAAGACGGAGAAGATCTTCAAGTCTCTCAACGATTCTCCCAAACCTCTCAAGTAACAAATAAACTAACAAAAAATAAATTAAGCTCACACATAATTTATTAACACAACCCAACATTTGAAATTCAAGAGTTTGAATTTCAAAACTCAAATTAAACTCACTTATTAATTATACAGGAGTTGTATAATTAATTAAGTGTTAAGTTGTCAAGCTTTTAAGAGGGAGAGAGGGGAGTTAGGGATTTTGAAAAGGTGGGGCTCGGGTAGGCCCCTCCTCACCTTAATCCTCTCTTAGGTGGTTAAACCACTCAACTTCCAACAAAAGATTATAACCACTTTAAAGATATAAAATAAATATTGTATCACAAATTTATTTTACTCTTCATTTCATCCAGAAAAAAAACATCTCCTCCTAGGAAAACGCAACTTCGGAAAAGGTCTTCTTAAGCGAATATCGGCGCTGCGAGTTCATCGGTGTCCTCGGATTTCAATTCCGAGCACTGGATCAAAAGTTAGAAATTCCCGCTCGTTCGTTCACTGAACGTACCCGAGCCAAACTTCAGAAATTGATTCTGGGCACACCGGGCCTCGGAATCAGGTGTCGTCAGAAACCGCGCTCTTGTAAAATTCCAAAGAAAATTAAGAAAAAAATTCCATTGAATTTTACGGGTCTTTACATGTTAGGTGGTTATAAGTGACTTTAATTAGGTTGGGACTTCTTAGTGCATGATCTTGACATCATTGAAATGATTAAAATCATGGATTAGATGATAATCATGAATACCTAGATAAAATTTTATCGATGTAAGGTGAAGTTCCTATCTACCTACGAGGTCACCAATGTTTTCTAGGGTGAGTCGGACTCTAGATTTTGAAGGGTGGGGCCTATTGTTCCTTCTGCCGATATAGTCATATTCTGTTTGCTAGAAATTATTCTTGATGTGGCTGACCCTTTCATGTATAGTTAGCTACCATCTATTGTTTGTGTGTTCCTTGAGGTCCCTTTTGATGATTGTTATGGTTTACCTTCATAGAGAGAGTTCAAGTTTACTATTGAACTATTTCCTGAAAGAATTACCATTTCTATGCCATCTAATCAAATGGAACCTGTCAATTTGTGGTAACCTAAGGTCCATCTTGAGGACCTAGTTGTGAAAGGATTTATTCATCCTAGTATGTTACTATGGGATTTTCCTAAACTATTTTCTAAAAATGAATAAGGGTGGCTAAGTATTTGTATTGAATATTAAAATTTGAATATGGTAATTGTTAAGAACAAGTTTCCTTTACCTAGTATTGATGGTCTCTTTAATCATCTCATAGGTATCGTTGGTTTTCTAAGATGACCTACGATCAAGGTACCATTAGTTGAGATTCTGTGAGGGGGACATACCCAAGACAGTGTTTAGGAGTCGATATGGTTACTTTGAGTTTTTTTATGCCATTCAGTCTCAAAAACACTCCTTCAGTATTTATAACATTGATGACCTAAATCATTCACCAATTTGTAAAATAATTGTTTTTGTGATAGTAGATGATATCATAGTATACTCAAAGACATTGGAGGATCACAAAGAACATTTGTATATCATTCTTCAAACATTGAAAGAATATATTCTGTATGGTAAGCTTTACAAGTGTGAGTTTTTGATCCTTGAAGTGAGGTTTCTAGGGAATGTGATATATGAGAGGGTATTTCCAGTGGAATATAAAATGGTATGGGCATTTATGTATTGGTATAAACTCATAAATGTGTTTGAGTTCCAGAGCTTCTTGGGGTGTTTTGGTTACTATAGACAATTTTTTGGGACTTCTCAATCCTCACAGCTTCAATGAAACCTTCTACTCATAAAGATGTAATGTTTGAAGGGAATGATAGGTTTCTAATATATTTTTAGTAGCAGATGATGAATTTCAATTCAACACATGTTTTAGTTCTTCTATAACAAGGGTCGGGTTATGAGGTTTTTTTATGCTTGTAGTAATGGTTTGGTTAGTGTCTTGATCCAGGGGAAATAGGTTGTCGATTATAGCTCTTCCTAGTTAAGTCGTAATGAGAAGAACTAACCTACCAATGATCTTGATTAGGAAGCTATTACGCTTCAATCAAAAAATGGAAACACTATCTCTATGGAGAATAGCTTACTGTATACTCTGATCACAAAATCCTGATGTATATTTTTACTCAGAGGGGTCTGTAATTGTAACAAAGATGCTGGGTTGAGTATCTTTAGACCTTGATTATTGATATTGTGTATATTCCTGAGAAAAGAAATGTGTTAGTTGATGTGTTGATCAGAAAATTACTAACCCAAGAAGTGGAGGAATTTGTTGAGGAGTGGTCTCTAATGTGTTTGTTTTCTGAGATGAGCATAGGATTGAAGGATTTTTGTTGACATGTGTTCCTAACTATGATAAATGTTGGAACCCCTTTTGTTGAGCGATTTAGACTTGAGAAGATGAAAAAAAACTAAGATGTGATGCATAATATAAATCATAAATGGTGGGGATACCTCATGCGAGTTGTCTAGGATTACCAACGGAGCATTTTTCTTCCATAGCAAGTTAGTATTTCTATTTTTCATGAGGTAGGAGTTGCTAGATAGTGGACATTGGTCATGTTGGTCCATCCAAAATGGGGCGACAATGATATACGTTGATTTTAGACATAAGTATAGGTTTTTGGGGATGATGTGGTCAATTTTAGATTTTGTATCGTAGTGTCTCACTTTTTAGTGAGTTGAGTCAGAACACCAGAAACCTACAAGTTTCGTACGGCCTTTACCCATTCTTGTATAGAATTTTGATATGATTTACTTGGATTTTATTGTTTTTTTACAATAAAATCCTTTTATTAAGGATATAATTTGGTTGATTATTGATATATTCACTAAATCATCCCATTTATTTCCAATTAAAGAAATGAAGAATGTGGACCAATGTGGGAATTTTTACTTTGAGGGATTTTGAGACATCATGGGGTTCCCTCTTTGGTTTTTTCTGATAGGGACTCATGGTTCACATCTAGATTCTAGTATGTTTTATAGAAGGATATGGGATATAAGTTGAAATTGAGCATAAATAATCATTCATGGATTGATAGACAAACAGAAATGGCTATCCAGGTTCTTGGGTATATTATTTGGGCTTGTGGTTTTGATTTTAGTGGATCTCAGTACAATCATTTACCATTCATTGGGTTTTTCTATAACAATATTTATCAGGATTTTAAAAAAATGGTGACCTTTGAGGATTTATACAGGCATCCATATAGATCTTCATTGTTTCGGTGAGAGTTGGGAGAGTGGTTCGTGGTTGGGTTGAGTGTTATTTAAGAGATGGTAGTGGTGGTGCAGTTGATCCAGAGTTGTTTCATCCCGGCATACAGTCATTAGAAATCCTGTATGGATCGTCATTGTTATAATCTGCAGTTTAAGGTTGGTGATTTTGTCTTTATCCAAGTTTCATCATTCTGAGGATATCGTTGGTTAGATATGTAGGGTAAATTGGCAATCAGGTCTTTTGGGCCCTTTGATATCATAGAACGATAGAGGAGGGTGTCATATTGATTTCTTTTACCATCTATCTTGATATTTATACACAACATGTGATATGTTTCTTAGGTGAGGAGCTATACATAATATCCTTCCCTAGTGATCAGATGATAGGATGTTGATCTTGATCTTGATACAACTTTGGTTGAGCATCCTGTTCAAATTAGGGATCCTTAGGACAAGGTACCACATGGTAAAACAATTTCCCTATTCTGGGTACTATGGCAGTGTGGATAGGATCACCATGAGACATGGGAGTGAGATTAATTGATGTGGTAGTAGTTTCTCTCAATATTTATAGATCTATGATCTTGATATTTCATGTGGAGATAATTATTTTATGGTGGGGAGATTATAACCCCCTATTAACATTATATTAGGTATGTTCTAATATTTTCTTTTGGTTTCCTTTTTCCTTGGGTGAGTTTTATTCACCTTGAATTGGGAGTATAACGGTAATGGTGAGGTCATAGATTTGTTGGAATTTTCCTCATGAACTAATAGTTGATGCTACTTGTCGGGAAGTTACATAATGTATTATTTTATTACACGAAGTGTATTGGTTTCCAAACACATCCCATGAATTGGATTACATTGAATGAAAATTCTAAACATCATATAAGGGTCACACATCATGTAATGTAAAACACATCTATTTTAATTAAAAAGGTGGCACATTTTTCAATGTGACATAAAAAAGGGTTTGACAACATGTATTGTATTATATGCCTTGTAATACCCTAAGTTGTATTTAAATGGGTGTCTTGTGGGTGTTGGATTCTTCATCCTCCTTTTCATACTTCTCATCTTATCCAAAGCTCTTACCCTATTATTTTTTGGACGACTTGTTTCTTTATGGATCAATTTGTTCAGTGATTGATCGCCATTTGTCTCATATTTCTCATCTCTGAGTATAAATTTCTCATTTTTATTCATTGGTTTTTTGTTTCAGCTATGTTTTGGATAATTTTTTGTTATTGTATAGGGTTGTCAAATAATCCTCTTCAGATTATTAGTATTCCTTTCTTTTCAATGGTTGTTCCCTTTATATGCAATCCATATTTTCTTGGGTGGTTAGGTTTTCTATATTTTTTAGGTAGGTTTTTAAGTTTAGTAATTCCAATTTATCAAATTTATTTTTATTATTTTTAATTCCTTATGATTTTAAAATGGAATTTCTTGTGTTGAAATTGAAAAGGGGCATGGGTTCATGTTTGAAAACTGGGTTTTGTTAGGAAAAAAATCATAAACATGAAAATAAAAATATGTTTTCAAACCCTGAAGTTGATTTTATTCGCATTGAAAATGTTTTTATAAAAATTTTAGCATGGTTTTTAATAAATAATTTGATAAACATTTCACATCAGGAACCTTTTGTATGTAGATAAAGAGGCAAAGGAAGCCTTTGTCTGTGTGACACCATTAGAAGGTAACTTGTTATATGTCAATGGTCTATGGAAGGCCTCGATGTAAGAAGGATTAATTCATATGAATTTTTATTTTGGGGATTCTCTAGTACATATTATCCCATAGGCTAGATCTTGTTTGGTTGGTGCATTGTTGTTTCTAGTTGTTTAATACATGATAGATTATTTCATGGATGTTGGCTAACATGTTTATTTATATTTGGTATCTCTACCTATGTTTTTTCTTGCTTTGGAAAACCTAACATGATGACTTTGAAACATAAGGATATGTTTGAAAAGGGATTTAAAATTTTTTATTTATAAAACTGATTGTAAAATCATTTTTTAAATCATGGACTTGTGCATTCTTTTTATTATAAATTGTTTAGATTCACCAATTGAATCCAACTCGGATCTATTGATCACACCTTGGTTTTTTCCTTTTGGTGTATGTAGACATTTATTTAGGATACATGTAAATGGAAGAGCATTTTTTCACACAAAAGCTTCTCTTTAATTCGTGGTTTTTGTTTTTGGATGGTTTGGAGGTGACAGTTGGTCACATGGAGACTTGTTTGTCACGTTTTTTCATACTTTATGGTTTTTTCCTATTTATCTTAGTTGTATCTCTCATTGATTCCACTATTAATTTTGGTTGAAAGAATTTTTACCTTTATATGTGAGGATTTTTCATTATTTTTTTACCCCACCTCATAATGGGTTGACTTGGGTGACTGGTTTGGTTGACCCAGGTTGGTCTGTTATAAGGCCATACTACTGTAATGTACATTTAAAATTACAAAAAACTATAGTAGAAAAAAATAATTCAAGACCAAATACATGAGTAAAAAAAGAATTTAATTAAATTTATACTTATAAAAGAAATACAAGGAAAATAAATTTATATTATAAACATTTCATACTTTATCCTGTACAATTACATGAGTGAGTACAAATTATCAAATATATTCAAATATATCAAAATTTTATTGTATTTGACCCCGACCCCCAATAATGTTATTAGTTAACGAAAAAAACCAACCTAGATTGGGAAAAATAATGCACATATATATATCAAATTAATTCTTATTATTGTTATACTCTAAAGAAAAAAAATTAATTGAAAAATGTGATTTTTTTACTAAAAATATATTATTTGATTCGTAACAAGAACATCATATATCATATAAAGTTGTGGTCAATTATTAGACATCATTCTATTTTGTATTATTCTCAAAATAAATTACTCATGAATTGGTTCTCAGATTTGGTGTTAAAAAACTCACTACACATGTGATCCAATTAATGAGGAAATTCTTTTTTAGAACAAACCTTCAACTAACACACCATTTCTTGTTTGTATTCAAGCATTATCTCTATGAAAATTAACCAAATAATTATTAGATAATAATGATAAATAAATTAGTTATTTAATATTATATAAAATGATGGTAAAACAATCATAGCTTATTTTTGATGTTTTGGAGATGTGACATGCGTTTCAAACTAAAATGAAACATCTATATTAAAAACATGCACTTTTGGTCATATTAGTCACATCCTTTTTTGGATTAATGTTTAGTCAATTCTTATACATCAAAATTGAAATATGGATTATTGTCTAATATTTTGAAAATAATCAGATAAGGGTATATAGTCAGAGACACACTAACACATGATTAAGAATGTATAGTCAATTCAGGGCATCACATTAGAACTAGAATAATGATGATATTTTTTTATGTATACTTTTTACCCATATTTATTATTCTACTAACCATATCACTTGTTTTAAACTTGTATTTGTTGGTTATCCAAGTGATTGTGTTGGTGTCACCCTATTTAATTACAATAACACCTTGTCTTGATGACCATGAAAATCGAATACTAAGGAAGAATTCATTGATCATAGATTCTGGTTGGGATGAAGCTTGAGATTTTATTGATTAGAAATATAGGTTTGATAGAGTTAGTAGGTGGATGAGGTACGGATTTGATATTTAATAAACCATCCATTCTTTATTCTCTTATTTATTTAATTTATGTGATTGACCTTGTGGGTAATTATTCTATGTTTTCTATTATTACTATGATTATATATGATTGTATGGCTCCATATTCATTTCTTGTTTATCATTATAGACTATTACTTTGAAATACTCTAATTTTTTATATATATTTCATTTGGATTACTTTTTATTTCTTACTATGAACTCAAATATGGGGGTATAGTCTCCCCATTATAACACCATATACCTTAGCTACTTATCAGCACAAGGAGGTATGCCATAGGTCAGGTAGTGACATAATCTTGTTACTGTAGAGTGAGCTGAGATCGTGATTTTACAACCCTTTCTATTGACATTCCATGTATTCACATGAGGAAATATTTTTTTAGGAATTATGGAACATCTTACATAGTTTTTTAATATTTTCAAACATTATGAAGAGGTTCTTTCTTATTACTTTTTTATTTTTTAAATTTCAAAGACATCGTAAAATAGTCATTTATATATAGATTCTTTATTAATTTTCATATCACTTAATATCATTATTAGTGAAATTTATTTTAGATCTATGAAATTATAAACATTTTAGATGACCAATAATATTGAATGCAACCTAGAATTAAATGTAAAGTAATGATTGAAAAATGGTAAACCAATCATGATGGTATCATATTTTTAATAATTTCCTTTCAGTTTATTTTAACTTCTTCAACTAAACAAAGAAACATAAGTTCATTTTTATATATACATATTTGTTTCTAGTATTAATTATAATTAATTATTAAAAATACAATATAAAATAATTTTTTATATATAAATGATCTCAAGTTACTTGGTATGGTGGCTAATGTTGAAAAAATTACCAACCTGTTATTGATAATTTTTTATTAGCATTATTTTTTTAGGGACTCCATTATAAATTTAGATATGAGCTATGTTGTTAATTTTTTACTAATTATTAATGTACTATGGAAATTATATTTTTAATGATTTGTTTCTAAATCAAATTTATATAGTAAAGATATTTCGTAGCTAGATAACATGATATTATGTTTCATAATTTTCTATCATCGTATAAATTATTTAAATGGTATTAAACTAAAGTTTTCTTCGAAATCCGTGCATTTAATGGATGTGTTTTCAATTTAAAAGTAATTATTTTGCTAAAAATATGTGTCACATAGTCCAAAAATATCATATTTTCTCATATTGTCGGATTATATAGGAAAATAATCTATTATTCATTTGTAACATATAGTAATTAACCAAATATAAATCTAACATAAGGTGTGGATGATATAAATAAAAGTGTTTTCCTCACATTAAAAGCTACATTGTCATTAAAAAATTGTGTCAAATAGTCAAGTCATAGAAAAAATGTTTATATTATCTTCATTATTTAACAAAATTATCAATTTATCATTTGTGACTTTTTGGAATTAATCACAAAACAATCTGACACACAATGTTGTTGATATAGCATAAATTGAATATTTTAAATTTTAAATTAAATTTTTTGATCAAAACATGTGTCAAATAGTAAAAAATAATAAAACATTGTTATATTTTGATTATATGTTAAGTAAAATATCCATGATTAATATTTTAGTTTTAGTAATTGATTGCACTTTAATTTAATAGACGGTGTCTATGGTATGATTGAAAGTGAGTGTATTTATTATTAAGGTCACATTTCAGTTCCAAAAGTATGTCTCATAGTCAAACCCAAAAAATTATCATGAATTATAATTATAATAGAGGAAAATTTTAAATGATTCAATTTTTCACCTATAAAAATTATCCTCATGTCACTCTGACATGTAGTGTGATTGGTATTCTTGAAATTTTGTGTTTTCAATTAAAAGTAATTTATTTAAAAAACACACATCACATAGTCCAAACAATGTAAACATGGTCATATTCTGATGATACAATAATCAAATTATCCTATACTCGTTTTTTTAAATGTAGTAATTATATTCATGATAATTTGATTCATGGTGTGGACGGTGTGATTGAAAGTTCGTGTTTTCAATCTAAAAGAGGAATTTTTCCTCAAAATAGTCCCCTCATATTCAAAACTAAGAAAACATTCATGAATTTTCATGATTATTTATGAAAAAGATTGGTGATTAATTTTTTACTATTAGGAATCAACCTCACATTATTTCAACAAGCTATGTGGTTGATACAATCGAATTTATATGGTTTCAATTTAAAATTATCATTTTAGTTCAAAATATGGATCATATAGTCAAAAATTACCAACAATACTTTTATTTTAATGATACTTTATGAAAAAATTACATGATTTATTTGTGACATGTAAGAATTAACCTCACATCATTCTGAAACGAAGTGTGGTAACTATGACATAAAGAATGTGTTTTCAATTTTAAAATGATATATATTTTCATTTAGAACATTCCTCACATAGTGAAAACCAAGAAAACATGGTGAGAGTATCATTATAATTTATTAAAATTCTCTATTCTTCATTTCGAGAATGTTGGAACAAATCACACATGGAATGTCATATATGAACCAAATATTGTCCTTTCAATTTTAATGTGACATTTATGTTGAGAATATGAACCACATTATCAAAAATGATCAAACAAACTTTGATTTTCATTAAATTTTTATTAAATTATCAATGATTTATTTTCATCCTACAGGAAATTATCTCATATCCATATAGAATGTGATGTGGCTAATACAAAAAAAACATCATGTTTTCAATTAATAAGTGACATTTTAGTTTAAAACATGTTTCACATAGTCGCAACTAATCAAACCTAATAAGATAGTCATGATACCATAGGAAAATTATCCATGATTAATTTTTGAACTGTAAGAACTGAGGACACAACAATATATCACATGTGGTGGGTATCAATAAAATATGTGTTTTCATTTTAAAAGAGTCATTTTAGTTAAAAACATGTCTCACATCATCTAAACTTCTAAAATGAACTTTTATTTGAATTATACATTAATAAAATAATAATTTCTTCATTTATGACAATTAAGAATTAATATATAGGGTTCTAAGGAATGATTAATATTTAATCAAAGTAGTGGAAACATTTACAAACCAAAAAACACAAGATCACAATGCCTTTAAAACTAAAATCATCTAAACAATAAATGAACAACATGTACCATACAAAAATAATGACTATAAAATTTTCCTTTCAATATATTCTTTATGGTTATCACTAAGGAAAATCGACAAGTGTATTCCTCTAGTGGTGTATTCATGAGTATGCAAAAAAATCATGAAAATTGTTTAAACAAGACCTTATAGACATCCAAAAAACGCTCGTATCTTTTGATACTAAGGAGGATGAAATTGGAGAGATCATTAAGGGGGTGAGTATTAGATAGAGGCTTATTGTAGGATCATTCAATAACTAGACCTATTTTCATATATCCTTTATTTAGATTTTAGGGAATCTCCTAGAACCCATGCATTTACTCATGTGTTTCTTGAATGCATTAGTAAATGCCTATAGTTTCATATCATATAACCCTTAACCACACACTCTATCATTCATTTCATATCATGAAATTGGTAATCAATAATATCTTGTGTATAGGATATTTGTGTTTCAACTCATTAACACTCAACTACCTTAGATAAATCCAAACTATACCAAATGAATCATACCTTATGGTTTATGGCCTTGTGATTCACCCACGTTGTATAATATTAATATCCATGGAATATCATATGATATATATATATATAATAAAATATTATACAACCTAAATGACTATATTTATGTCTTTTTCCATATATATTTTTTACTATAGGACATACTATATCAAACCATATGATATCACATGGCTTGTAGACATATTCCCTTTAATCCCTCACTTTCTCTAAATCCTAATAGCATTTTCTGCCATTTCACCATATATCATATCATATACTAATTGTTTTGAAACAATATCCAAAACATCATTATATATATTCTAAAACAATTTTTAAATCTCTAAAAAAATCACCATGTATCACATCATTTGTTATACCATGTGAATAACAATATAAACTCTATTTAGATAAACTCTTAGTCAATTTTAGAATATATCTCTATGCATTGTAAAACTAAACCGCATTAGACCAACCAAAAAAATGGACCCCATTGGCCTTTATTTCCATAAAAAATATAGAACATTAAATCCCTAAACGAATGAAAATTGTACCCTCTAGCAAAGAATGAATAAAACTCAAGAAACAAATGGATATACCTATTATCTCCCCTTAACACATATATATCTATACTTATTCCCACAAATTATATCATTTATAACACATTTATATTATATGATCACTTTTATTGGGAAATAGAGTGACCATGGGACACAAATTATATCAATCTCAGATAACCTCTTTATATATTCTATATTATCAAAGCATAGATTGACCTGGTTGATGTACACATCACATGTAATTCATCTAGAAAATGAAAACATCATATGACCCATATCTAGCTACATAATCACATCATATGTACCTTTTATGTGGGAAAATAACTTTTTCCATTATATCTCAATCAAGGTCCCAAATATCATATTCTTCAAATGGGAGGAAAATTGGATCTTGGTTGATCTCTAATTGACGACATGATCAGCAACATAACAAAAAAATCATAATTTTCAAATCGTCAAGGATTTTGTATGAATGGTATCAAAGTATAAATATTCTCATTCTAGTTATCTCTCCAACCACAAGTAGTGTGGGTATAAATATGAACCATGCATCCCTAGTATACTAGACACATAGTCTATAACACACCATGTGGTATACTTCATTGGTAATCTAGCACACAAAACAAGTTTTCTATCTCGTAATCATTTTCTATATTCTGATACAAGAATTATACTCATGTTAACCTTAACAATTCATTACAACCATAACACTGAATGATGAATATCAGTTGGGCATAATTCAAATTCTTATATTGAGTGGTCAATTAACATTACACTTTATCAAATTTATTTCAATATATAAATATATACAACAAATTATAATGAATGATAAAGTGAATATTATATTTTCTATTACATGATACATTTAATATTATTAAAATATATATTATTTTTTAATAACACCAAACAAAATAAAATATCTAACATATCACTTATTGATGTTCACTAGATCATCCTTATGTTTTGTTCCCATGCATGTTTTTTTTAAATAATAACATATCTGGGTAATTTTCATCATGGTAATATTTGACCATATGATAAAACCCTACCGCTAATAATTTAATTGAGTAATATCATTGAATTAATATAATTCAAATAATGGTGACATATAGAAAACATATTCCTAGCATGCTAGAGTTTTCAAAACACATTAAGACAACTATAAACAATTCATTTTTTATGGGCATAAATTATCCACATTGCAATCTGAAACATGGCATGGTCGGTATGACCGAAAATTTCCTTTTACAATTTGAAAGCAATATTTTAGTTTAAAACATGCATCACAAGGACAAATCTAATCAAATGTGATTGAATTATTATGATACATAAGGAAAAAATTTATTATTATTTTATGAATTATTATAATTACTCAACCGTAAATTTGATACATAGTGTGGTTGATATGACTGAATGTGCGTGTTTTCAATTTAATGTGGAATTTTAGATTAAAATATACATCACATAGTCAAAAACTGAGAAAATAAATTCCAATTATTCTTATATTGTAGCATCAAAATCCATGGATCATTTTTAAAAAGATTGAATTTACTATAAAACTTTTTAATTCAAATTTATCACTTATTATATAACATTATTATTATTTGTTTTTATTTCATTATGTCATTTTATTAAAGTAATTATTAATTTTATTACAGATTTGTGTATATTTTTTATGGGGGTGGGTTGATCATTTCAAAAGGAAACCTACAAGAGTTTTTTTACATTTACTGTAATTATTTTTTGTTTTTAATTGAGTTTTATATCAATGTGATTGAAATGTACGTAAATTATATAATGTAAATATATTTTTATTGAAATTATGCAATGTAAATATATTATCTTTCAGTACTTCATATCATGATTTTAAAATTTATAGGAATCCCTTTTATCAGCACTAAAATTATGTTAATGTTTATAGTTGTAATAAAAGGGAAATAATTTTATGAGCTCTAAAAAAAGATGATAAATGGAGTGTTTATTAGTGTTAATTTATATTATTGTTAGAGGTTATTAAAATATTATTAACTAATTTATAATGGAGAAATATAAAATTAGGTCCAATCAATGCCCCCACCACAACTCTATTAGCAATAATCAACGTAAATGACACATGACACGTCATGAAATTCCCAATTATTTCAACACAACTGAGATTAAATCCTTAAGAAACTCACTTTACCATCAATATATGTCAAATGATATTAACACTTTCTCAAATGAGTTTACAAGTTTTAAAATGAAACACAAACATATATATTTCATTGTGGTGAAACTCAGGGGTAGTGTCTCTATGGGTTGTCATAGATGTCTCGTGTTCGAGTCTCTCTGGCTCCCTACATGTGTGTGTTGTGTTTTTTCATTGCAGATTTATAATTCTCCCTCCTCAGTAATTATTAATATATATATATATATATTAATAAATATTTATGTAATTATGTATTTAGTTGTATCTATATACCTATCTATGCATGATTCTATGCATGTATACTTAAAAATATATTTATCACATAATGTGATTGTATATATGTAAATATATGACTATTAATGTGTATTTATATGTGTGTGTGTTTATAATTTTTTTATATATTTTTTATACCTGTGTGTGTGTGTCTATATATAAAAAAACACATGTATAATCCTAAAAACATACAACCAAATATATAATTTTTAATATATATAAATATACAAACACATAATTGTAAGTATAAATATATATTGTAAATGTATATGTACATTATAAATTTTAAAAATATATAAATTTAAATAATAATAATATATATATATATATATATTTATGTGTGTCGTGAATTTCTTATGATTTGTATTTAAAAAATAAGTATGTTATTTGAGGTACATTATAATTAAACACACACACACACCATCAGACCAGAAGGATAACTCATATCCCCCGAGGGATAACTCATCAAAAAGAATTAATGATTGTGTATATATAATATATTTTGGTAAATATATTTATTTATTTTTAAATACATCGTATTGAAGAGAATATAAATATGTATATAAAAAATATTTTTTATGTGGTACACTTTAGGAGTGCTAAAATAATGCTTATAAAGGGGATACCCTTATCAAAAATGATAAATAATTACATTAATCAATTCTATATAAAATGAGGATAAATTTTGTCATTTTATCAATGATATTTTAAATGTTGATAAAGGTGACATTTATCAATGATTTTATTTAGCGTTGATAAAAGAATAAATTTTTTAATTATTATTAAAATCAATTAAAGGTCGTGTGGAATGTAAGAGATTATATAGTAGTGATATTATTTGTAAATATTGAATTGATGTAATATAACTTATTTTTATGTTTTTTATGAAAAAATGTAGTGTTTTTTATTTGGCTGCATAATCTGGAATATGAAATAGCCATTCATTAAACTAGTTTTTGTGATGATAAATGATGAATATTTTTGGCATTAAATTTAGTGTTGATCAAAGTGAGCTTCATCAGTGATTTGTTAGTTAGAAAACAATACCATCATTTATCAATGATGACATTATAATCCATTAAAACTAAATGATAAAGGCTAGTTTTTGGTGAAACTACTAAAAAAGATCTTATTAGTGGTTTATTAGTGGATGTTCTAATAACCATTATGGAATAAATCATATTAAAAATAACTTATAATATAGTTGTGGTTTAATATAACTGCCTCTATATTTTTTAATTTTATTTAGTTGGGGTAGTATTTAAACCACCAATAATGATTTCTTAAGAAACCTAATTTCCAACATGTCCTACACCCGACATCAACCCCTGACCCTGACCCCCAACAACGGATGGTGACCCCCTTGACCCCAAACTATTTTTTCTTGATAGAGACCATACCTCATCCCTGATGATACCCATGACCCCAACCCCATTCTCATGATGACGGTCTCCCCACCTTTCATCCTCATGTCCCCAATCCTCTACTCCCCAGTGAGGACCCCACAACAACCCCATAGTCCTCGATAGTGAGACCTTAAAGGCCTCTCATCCCCTTTTCCTGGTGACTACAACCACCAAAATCATTGAAGGTATGATTGATTAAATATTTCTATGGTTTTTAATTAAATTATATAAATATATGTGTAATTGATTTTTGTTTTTTGTGGGCATTTTTTTAGTGATGATGTCTGCGTTATGTTGCAGACCATCCATCAAAAGTTAGTCACGGTTTTGGAGAGGGGATTCACCACAATGTACATTTAGGTGGGTATTCATTGTTTTTATGTTTGGAATAATTAATTTTAAATTGATATAATTATTTATTTTTTTCAGCATCATGGTACAGGTGCACAAGGTGTTGTCAATGTGTGGTGTAAGACATGAAGCTTTTATATTTTGATCAAGAAGTAGGTCAATATTCACATTTTCAGTCTATTACCCATTCAATAATCATTTAATTTAATTTAATAATATAATATTATTATTAAAGTCCACCTTATGCGCCATTATGGGTCGACTGGGGGAGAACAATGGTTTTAAAAAATAGTGGGGTTCTCATTGAAAAAACCAGATCATTAGGCCTTTGGTTTATGAACACATATTCCATGTAATTGAACAGTCCTTTTATAAAAGTATATCATGAGGTTAATATACAAGGAATTCTCTGCTAGAGACAATTTCTCTGACCATGTATTAAAATAAAAGAAAAGTACGTCAAGAAAGTATCACAAGCCTGAAAAAACAACTACATATCCTAAAAAAAACTTGTCACCATATCCATAATCTATTGCTTCTTCCTTAGTAGTCGATTCCCAGTCCAATATTTCATAATGCTTTAGGGTCTTAACATACTTCTTTCAGAGAATTAAATTTTCCATGTATAGAATCTCCTCATATGACTGCATAAATTTTCCATTGCTAACATAAGACCTGATAGGCATCGGCTTCAGCATATAAGAGCATTCTTTCCTAAACCATTTTCTTGGTGGAGCAGTCATGACTTCCTCATTCCCCATCACCTTTTTCTTACCACCATAAACAATGTCTCTATATGGGGTTCGAACCCTACCACTAGCAGTCTCTTTTTCACTATCAGATATATCCCCCCATTTTCAAGAGATATTCACCTCCTAGTAACCATCATTCACTCCTCATTCTTTCTCAAAGTGACTATTAGTAAGAATCATTGCTAAAATTTGTGGGTGTTCCAAACACTAAGAGTTACAAGTACCAGCAAAAGACTCTGTATCCATTTCCTCCTCTACAAATTCTCATTTATTGGTGACAACAATATGTAAAACAACATCATCAATCACTTGGGGGCCTTCCATCACCGGTGGAATCTACTAATTTTACAGATAGAAAAAGTGATTGTAGGTCATTACTCCACCAGAACTATGATTACCTATGTTCATAAGGCTCCTCATAGAGAGGAAACAACTACAAATGACACACACTTCCTTCCACCATAGATCGTGACTCAACTCCGAGGTCACCCTTCAGTTTGTCAAAGACCTGCAACACTATTGGAACCAGAGGCCCCTGCACTACCTTCATACCACATGAATTACTCAGCGCAACAGTGAGAAGATTCTGCCTCATCTCCCTCTCCACAGTTCCATCAGGTTTCTCTTCAACCATTGTGACTACAGTGCAATAACATTCCAACTGGTTTCCCTTCCCATTTGGTCCATTATAATTTGTACACAAAGAATACTCCACAGGGGTACTCATACCCCGACTCACACTTCCACATTCCTATAAAGCTGCCCTAAATACATCATTCACCACTGCTTGAGCCAGACTCTCAGCATCACGATCATCACAACCATCACCAAATTTCCATTCCACCACCTGTGAGGTGACACTCATCCATCCTTTGTAACAAACGGCCTCTTGATTCCCAAACTGCCTATAGTTGACACAGAATTGCATACACGATTTGAAGAAAACCTCTTGCATCTAGGGGAACTCCTTTCGATCAGTGATTGATATACAATGCACTAGATCCCTAGAAATTTCAACCTTGACAGAGATCCATGGAAAAATTGGGTGTGACAAAGACTAAGTTCGGTGATCAGAGCATAGATACAACCTAATCATATTTCCAATGGCATAGAGAATAGAAGGATTTTGGAAATAAATAGGAAGGATGGAGAGTCTTACCCATGTTGTGATCGATGAAGGGTCACTCCACATATGAAATTCGAAACTCCATCTGAATAAATAAACTGAATAACCATCACACCTTCGAGAATCCCTAGACAAAGCGTTGATCATATCTACCTATGATCTAAAAAGAACCATTATGTGTCTCTGGTCAAGCAATCTAATGATTGTACGCTCATAAAGCTCCCAGGATTTAGAGACAAACTGGTCAAATGCTTCTACCAAAGGTCAATGAGGATGAAAACAAGCCACCAAGGTATACTTAAAATGACCTGAAGCACTTTGGAGATCTGTTGGGAGTATTGATAATTGGGGCGCATCCCGGATGAGATCCATAACTTTTAGGGAAATAGAGATTTTAGGGAATGGTTGAGTAGATCTAAGGTATAAAGAAGTGTCATCCCTCCTAGGCAGCTACGATTGCGAGACTGCCTCCTCTGATCAGGAGGGGGGAGCAAGTCCCAATGAAAAGAAGCTAGATCATCACCTTGAGAGGATAAAGGTCATCGCAGCTTGATGTAAATGCCATGAGGATAATATATTAAATAAAAAATACTATTAATCTTGATTATAATGCATAATTATTTTAATAATCTATATAGATTTAGATCACTTAAATTTTTCTGTATCTGATAATATCTTCAATTTGAGTAATATTTTTCAAATTGATTTTAAAAATAATATAAAACCATATTTCCATGCAATGACATAATATATATAGAAACACATCCAATATATATCACAGTTCCTTATTTTTGTTTTGAGATGAGACAAATCATGATTTTCAAAATTATATAATAAAGTTCTATCTTTAGTGATAATCAAGTTTCTATAATATATGATAATCATTAATAACATGAAAAGTAGAAAAGTTTAAGATCTTGTAATAAAATAAGTATTTTCATGTATTATTGTGGACTGATAACAACACACTTTACATCATAGTATCCTCTCTCCTTGGCTTAGTGGAATTATTCCATGACATTCAATTATATTATTGTGAGGGGCAATATTTTTTTATTAATATAATTTCTATTTTTAAGGTCGGATTTAATCATTTTTATATTGAATTTGTGTAATGTTGAATCAAGAACTAACCCTAGTAAATTTCAAAGTTGATTGATGATTAATTTTTATTGTACTTTTTTTAAACCTTTATATATTTATATATAAATATACAGGACGAATAGTGAAAATCCAATAGCAATGGATAAAAATTGGATTAATTTACCTCGAAATACACCTCATTATACCAAGGGTTTGGCTGTAATATTTATATTATGCAATTGAAAACAGATTAGTGGATGGTAGATTAAAATATTCATATCCTTATTAGAAATTTAAATGGTGGTTTAATAGTAATGATATATATAGTCATTTTATATAGAAATAGTTTCATGCTTGATATGTATATTGGATTTGGCATGGTGAATAGAATTTTTAGCAAATTAAAAATAATGAAAATCCTATCAATGAAACATAGAGTATCCCACGAAAGAAAATTTTAGTTATAAATTCGATAAATGACTAATTTTTTTATAGGATACAATGTATAGGGTTTTAATAGATCAAACAGACATTCAGTTTATCTAGTTCTTGATAATATTGATCAATACTTCAGTGACAAAAAAATAAACATTATGAATTAGTTAAAGAACGACAATAAGAATTGTATAAAGGGTGCATCATGTATTTGAAGTTTTTTTCTACTAAATTTTTATCATATCTAGTGTCTCTATGGAATTAATAATATTGAAATATCCAAGGTTTTAGAGTTATTTCACGATGTATTTATGGAACATAATATCACCACATCATTCTTTGATATGAATAAATTATTCAAAAAAACATGGAGTTGATTATAAAAATATACATTCTTGCACTAATTATGAAATGATTTACTAGGGAGAAGAGTACAATAAAAAATAAATCATAATATATCATACATGTAGATGGATGTCAACAAAAAATAATGATAGTATAAACCAATTAAACCCTAGGATAAAACATAGGAAGAAAATTCCTACAACAGTATCGTGTTAATTTCCTCTGAAACCATGCATCAAATTATTATCCACATGGTCATGGAATCCACATGGTATGAATTGGAATTAATATTATTGTAATGATGGATTTATGAGACATTGAAATGATTTAATATCATGGATTGTGTTTGATTCATTATATCGATATTTTTATTCAAATCCTAGGAATATATGTTTTGTATTGTCCTCTGATGGATATAAACCATTTGGTACTTTAAATACAAATTTTAGAATTTTCTTAGTTGTTTTTATCCCCTATAATCTACCTCCATGGATATGTATGATGAATAAATATTTCATTATTTCAATGATTATTCATAGAAGGAAAATTCTTGGAAATGAAATTGATGTATACCTTCAACCTCTAATCAATGTATTGGTAGAATTATGGGATGATGGAGTGGAAATATATTATGCTTCAAAGAAAAAACTATTAAAATTTCATTATGCTTTAATGTGGAAAATTAGTGAATTTCCAAGACTATGAAACTTATCTAGTTGGAATAATCATACTGGATTAGATTGTATAGTTTTTAATTTTAATTTTGAACCTCAATGATGACTTCATAGTAAAAAATGGTGTTTTATGTGCCATCATCGATTTCATTATTCTTATCAAAAATTCAGGTTTATAGAGACATAATTAAATGGATATACATAGTGGATAAATACACCAAAGGTGTAATATAATTCCAAAATATTTGGATTATTAGTGAATTTCATTGTAGAATTTTTAAAATTTAATTAGTTTATGGAAGTGGTGAAAAGGGTATGTGGTACAATATTTGATGCAGCTGGAACTCAACAATGGAAGAAAATGAGTATATTTTTCAAAATTTCTTATTATAAATTTAATTTGATACTTCATAATCTTGATGTAATTCATATTGAGAAGATATTAAATAATAATCTAATTTTTATGTTGATTAATTAGAAGGGTAAATTGAATTATCACCTTAATGCTCATAAGGTTTTGAAATCAATGAATATAGTGCATGGTCTGTGAGAAATGAGAATTAAATGTATGATTCAGGAATTTTTAAAATTAAAAAACACAATAAAGATCTATTCCATTAAACATGAAATAATGTAAATGTATAATAAGAATATTCAAGTAACATATCAAGGTTCATTAAATTAAAACATCTGATGTTACATAGATTTAAAATATAAGACTCCCATATTCTTACGGGAATGTTTATTCATTTGGAATTGCATAATGTATTAACTAAAAAAGCAATTTTGGTTATAACTGAGTTTTATATCATTTTCAGAGAGTTTTGGGGAAAACATATAAATCCAATTGATCACGATAATCATTAATAAATAATTATTTTTGAAAATTTTCATTTGAAGATGTTATTTTCCCCATTATTCTTCACAGGAATGATTCATTTTACTATTCATTTTGTTGAAAAATATAAACAAGGTTGTATGATAGACTATAGATGGATGTATATAACAGAGAGATTCATTTATATTATTTTTATTCTCATTAGAGAATTCAATTTTATCAAATATTGTATTAATCGTTTTAAAAAATCTTATTTATTTCCTCAGATATATAGGTCATTTCAAAACATATGCGAGGAATAAATCTCAACTAGAATGCACTATTATTAATGGTTACATATTCTAAGAGTTATTAAACACGTTTTCTATATATTTGGATGAGATTAAGAATAGATTCAATTTTTTTGGATGTGTTGATGATATATTCACTAATACTCATTCTGAAATCCAGTCATCGATATGTATAAGTATTCCATAAGATATTTGAAAGGGGATAAATTTTACAATGAATAAATTAAATTTTATACAATTACATAGATATGTGTTACTCAATACAATTATTACATGTCCATTTATTTAATAATTACAATTTCAAAAAAAGAGGTGACTTAGGGATCGATCTCAAAAATAGAAGGAATTAAAAAAAGATATTAATTAGAAGATTGTTGAATGGTTCACCCCTCGTGTTAGTATATATTCATTTTGATAATATGTAAACTAATTTCTTTATTCTATGTTAAAAGTAACACCTTATATCTTTTGATCTAGATAATTAATGTGCACAATAGATCTCAATTATCAAATGATTTGAATTTTTTTGGCTTGAGGCCCTCTAAAGTGGGATAAGAGATTCAATTCCGTTAATATTCATGGGTTTGGGTTTCATAAAATTTATCATGAAGAAGACTTGAATTCTCAAAATAGTAGACTATTTACACATGATAGGTGAGATACTATTGAAATATGAATGATATAATTGTATTAAACTATCATGGTCAATTTTTATATGTCTTATTAAAATGAATATAGGTCCACATTGATAGGGATATAATGAAAGATTAATTACATTTTACATCTTTAAACTTCTCTTGCTATATCCATATCTTTGTGTGTGGAAAGCATGATCCATTAATCATGGATTCACAAGTGAAGATGTTTTATTATGTGGATGGAGAAAGAAATGATGGTTGAAGTGTTTTAAACATAAAGAAGATAGATTTATATAAAATAAGCGATGAAGATCAATTGGTTGTTTGTGAAATTGAACCTCATCAACCATAAAACATTAAATTGATTTTTACTAACAATATTGAAACAATAGAACATGCATGAGAGGGTGAAAATGAATCAATAATCATAATGGAGGTTGATAAAAATAAATATAATTTAGAAGAATATAATTGAATGTATAAACTATTAATGAAACTATATTAAAATTTATCATTTTTATGAATTTCCTACATATATAAATTGTTATTTATTAAAAAAAATTGTTTTTAGTTTTTTATAAATATAATATATCTACTCTATTTGATTTGTATGAATGTTGAGAACTAATAAAAATCAAGATCATAGAAGATCATTTTCTCAGAGCATGCCACTAGTACCATCTGCTTCAGTGGATCTATGTGATTCAGTGGTACTTTAGAATTCTAGTGAGCCAGCTATTTTCAGAGATATTGTTGGTATCCCACAATCTAATTTACCTTTGGTGATGGAGTAGTTGGTCACCCATATATTTAAGGGATATTGGTGAGTTACCATTACTGGTATGTATATCATTGTAAAAAAATTATATTTTATTAACTATTTAATAATTTTTAAGGACCCAACCGTAAAACATTACATAATCATGAATTAAATGAATAATTCACATTGAGGATCTTTTCGGGTTTAGAATTTTTGAGTATTGGGATATAACAATTACATTACATCTTAAAAATTACAAGGTAGACACATATATTCTATTTCCATTTTATCATAAAATAAAAACTCTTGAAAAAAGATTCATGTCTTGTCCCATGTTTTTAGACATCATGAATTTTCCATGATCCCGTCCTTGACCCTATTCATCAATAGGTCCTGTGAAAAAACATTTCAAAACTTGGTATGATCATAAAAAGCTCTATAAGGATTATAAAACAATGAAAGAAAACATTAGTTCATCATTACATACATAACGTAATCTCTTTAGCATAACTCATGAAATCATAATATTTATGAATAACAAATAGAAATCATAATTCATAAAGGTAACTTGTGGCATCCATATCATACATACATTGTAGCTATCACAACTACATAGGGAGTTAAATTTGGAATACCCATCACAGTATATTCCATAAATATCTTATCAGAATCATTCATGTTTCCCCCCATCATGTTAACCAATGCAATGTAGAGCTATCTCAAGCTCACCTGCTGAAGGTTTATCACGAAACCACTCGTATACGTAACGATGCCCATGAACCATAACATATTCATAACACATAAAATAAACTCAAAGGAAAGATTACATTTCTACATTTCAATCACAGTATATCATTTAAATATTTATAAATAACAAATCCATTATCAATAACATTTTAATAAAAAAATATGTAAAAGAGTATATGGTATTAATTTTCCTTTTAATACCATTACGGCTTATTAAAGTAGCAATAGATTAAATAATACTAGCGGCGGTAGAAAAGATCGTTGTCCCTGCTTATGTTAAAAAAAATTGATGTCTATAAAATTATTCATAGAAAAATATTCCCTTTTAAAGAAATGAAATGTCAAAGGTTTTTATATAGCGTATAAAATAAAGTAGTGTATTAAAACAAAATATGCCTCAATGAAAGAAGATTGAGATGAAGTCCCTTACCTCGTGTCCGACTTGACTAGTTCGTTCTTTAATCTCCAAATAATAAACTAAATTTAATTTCTACTTTATTATGAACATTTTTAATGTTTATTATTCCTTTTAAGTAAATTATTACAATTTCATAAACATAATGTAATCATTTAAGTTAATAATGGTCATTTTGTCGATATTTGGTACTTAAGTTAAAAATGAACTTCTTATATTTACAAGTTCTCTATGAGGTCAGAAGTACATAATATATAAAATTATATTCAGGATTTATATTTCATATATATCTTATAAATCTAGTATACACATGTATTTATAATAGTACAAAACATTTAGAGGTACGAAATGAAATGCACCGTTCATGGAGACGGTAAGCCGTACGTAACAATGAACGCTACTTCCATTTATATTTCGTATTTTAATGGAATTAAAACATAATGATACATAGGTATATTATAATTCCAGTAAAATATAATATATAATATTATTAACTCCATCTTTTTTTTCATCCCACATATGGAATCAACTAGTCATATCACTTTGAGGGGGTGGATGTCCGCACTTCCTCAAATGAAATTATCGCGTTTACCCATAATAAAAACCATAAAGGTATGATATAAATGAAAAACATAGAAGAATAATGAAAACAAACACATAATATATATCATATATAAATAAAGTTCTATCATAATGGCCACCATGAGAGGTGGTAGGAGATAATTGGACAATCATCATTTCGTGAGACACTAGTTTTCCATCCGCGGAAATAGTATTTTCTTTACCAATTAGATTGAGGTGTGTGTAAGTATAGATCGAATAATTATCATAAGAACATACTAGTATATTTATGATACTGATTTTGTTATAAAATAATGTTTAAAAAGAGTTTTAGGGGTTGGAGAAGTAAAATAAAACAAAATAACTTAAGAGAAGATGTTGCCTTTAAATCGTGTAACTCCCTTTGGATTGAACCCAAAGGGTTTGTTGAAGTTCCTTCTGCCTGCGTTAAGGCTTCTAGAATTGTAATAAGAATTTATGGTGATTAATTGGGTAATTTATAGATGAGACAATGGGATTTAGAGGTGTTAGGAATGAGTTATAGGTGAGGGATTTTTATAAGGGGGGGGAGGGGCTCTTTAGGAAAGTGTGAAAATATTATTTTATTACATAATGATTTTTGGTTTAAAAATGTACAAAACATATTAATTTCAAATATAAGATGACTCATGGTTGAAATTAAATCATCCAGTAATAATTGGAGTGGTTTTGGAAATAATTTTAATCATTATAATATTATTTATTTAAATCATTTATTAATAGGGTAAACACAGCCTCATTATTGTGTCATAAATAATATAATTTATATGATATCTAAAAATTATAAAAAAATACGATGATGTAGGAAATATTTTTAGATTTCCAAATAATAATTATAATTAAAATATAACTTATATATCCCTATGTAAAAATTAATTTACTAAAATATGATTTTTTTTATGTCATTTTGTCTTTATTTTTTGTTAATTAAAATAATATGTCATTGTAACTCCCAAGTGTCCCCATGGGGTCCAAAAATCGACCCAAGGATGCCTGTGGTCAGAAGTGTATCAACCAATAGGATTATGACACATGTTAGGGTAATTTCATATTATTATAGTAATATAGGTTTACCCTTATTTTCCAGATTTACACTTTATACATGGTAAATAAAATATTTACTGAAGTAAATTTTCATAATGTCTAAGAAAAGATACCTATTTACACAATTTGGACCTCTTGATTCCAAATATAGAATCCATTTTTCCAAATTCAAAACACAAAAGTGGAATAAAATAATTTAAAATTAATTCCTTCTGTCAAAACAAAAGGTGGGTTTTTAAAAATAATAACTATCAAAATAATAACACTTTTTATGTCTAATTTCAAAGTGAAATTAATTCCAATAAACAACATTGGATTAAACGGTAACAATATAATCTAATTACACTTCTAAATTAATTAAAAATACAATATAACCAAATAAATAAATTAGATTAAATGGCAGTTTTGAATTAAAATGCAGTATTTTCACTATTCATTAAAAATCAACTTCATCAGAAAAATACAAAAATTTATCCAAATTATATTTTTATATCCTGATTATAAAGAATAATATTTTTGTCTAATATAACATATAAAAGTGACAAAAATATATTTCAAAAGGCTTCACCATCAGAAGGTGGTAAGTCGACCTTTTAAAGAATATTAGAATATTTGTGCATTAAATTGAATTAAATCCCCTTTTAAGCCACTAAATTTTATTGGATAAATGTAAAAAAAATTACAAACATGTATAATATTATTGTAGTTATTTATTTTCATTTCATCCAATACAACTTCTAGGCGTTAACTAAAATTTAAAATAATATTATTATATTGTTAGTGTGCAGCTAAGATTTCAATGAAACTCGTTTTTGCGTATTGGGTACGCCATTGAACATAGCATCCCCATTAAAGTAAAATTAATATTTAATAAAAAATATTAATCAATATGAAAATTTCATATTTTTTATTTACCTGGGATGTTACATCCTTCCACCTTTTGGAAATTAAATCCTGGAAATAGTTTACACTTATCAAATAAATGGGGTTATTTATCCCTCATAAAATTTTTATATTCCCACACTGCCTTTTCATCCATATGGTTTTTTCACAAAACCTTTACCTGGTGAAATACCTTATTCCGCAATAATCTCTCTCTTTGGTAAAAAATAAGGACTGTCTATTCCTCATAAGAGAGATTCTATTCCAACTGGACTATCTATGGGCCTAAAACATGAGATGGATCTCGCGTATTTTCTCAACATTGAAACATGAAAAACAATGTGTACCTGGGATAAAATGGAGTTAAATCCACCCTATACGCAACTGATCCAACTTTCACCAAGATTTCATAAGGTCCAATGAACCTCGGACTCATCTCTCCTTTCTTAACAAAATGCATCAAACTTTTCCATGGAGAAAATTTGAGAAATACATGATCACATACCTTAAAAGAGAGATCATTTCTCCGGTTATCTGCATGACTTTTCTTCCTGCTCAAAGTTGTTTTCATGTTCTTCTAAATCAACTTAATGGTTTCTGCCATCTCTTCTACTAATTCTAGTCCCATTGGCTTACATTCACCTAATTCATCCCAAAAAGATAGAGTTCAACACCACTTCCCATATAAAGCTTCATATGGAGCCATCTGTATACTAGAATGAAAACTGTTGTTACAAGAAAATTCAACCAAAGAAAGATGTTGGTACCAACTTCCTTGGTAATCCAGTGAACATGAACATAGCATATCTTCTATGGTCTGAATTATTCATTCTGACTACCCATCTGATTTCCGATGAAAAGCTGTACTAAAATTTAATTTAGCACCCAACGACCTCGAAAGGACTTTCAAAAAGATAAAAGTAAATTTGGGATCACGATCCGATACAATAGAGAGGGGAACACCATGAAACCTGACTATCTTTTTATCATACAACTGAGAAAGTTGATCCATAAACAAATTATCTCTAGTAGGAAGGAAATGAGAAAATTTAGTCAATAGATCAACAATTACCCAGATTGCATTATTACCTCGAGATGTCTTTGTTAATCCCACAATGATGTACATGGATATATTTTCTCACATCCACTCTGGCATTGGTAAAGACTGAAGCATCACATTCAGTAAGTGCCAATCTCCTTTAACCTTCTGAACAGTCAACCACTTCACTATAAAATCAGCAATATCCCTTTTCATTCCATCCCACTAGTAATAGTCTCGATGATCTCTGTACATCTTAGTACTGCCAGGATGAACTGAAAATGGTGAACTATGAGCTTCACATAACAACTCATTCTTAAACATTGAATCACAAGGCACACATAATCTCTTTCCAAATATCAAAACACAATAATTATCAACGTTAAATTCAGGCAACATAACCTTCTAAACTAACTCTACCTTTTTCTGTGACTCACTGTCTTCCTTCTGCGCTTGCTTTATTTGGTGTGATAGAGAAGATTTCACTATCACCTGAAACAGAACAGAAGAATTTCCTAAACCAACAACTTCTATGCCAAATTTCATCAAATCAAAAACCAAAGGATGTCATTCCCATCATAGCATGGTTAATGAAGCATTACTTTTTTGAATTAAAGCATCAACCACTTTATTTTCTTTTCCCAGATGGGAAAAGATTGTTCTCTCATATGCCTTGATTAATTCCAACCATCTCCTCTACCTCTTGATCAATTATTTCTTAGTGAATATATACTTTAAACGTTTTTGGTCAGTATATATATCACATTTTACTCCATAAAAATGATACCTCCAAATTTTTATGGCAAAAATAACAGAATCTAATTCCAAAACATATGTAGGGTAATTTAACTCCTGAGGATTTAAATGACATGAAGCATAAGAAATTACCTGATCATTATGTATAAGGACACAACCAAGTCCTTTCATTGAATCATCACTGTTATAAGGACATGGCCTTAATACATTACATAATATTGAATTAAATGAATAATTCACATTGAGTATCTTTTCAGGTTTTGAGTTTTATGGAATTAGGACATAACTATTACATCTCAAAAGATTACAAAGTCGACACATCTACATAGTTTCCTTTTTTTTCATAAAATAAAAACTCTTGAAAAAAAGGTTCATATATAGTTTCATGTTTTAGACAGCATGACTTTTCATTGATCCCATCCTTGACCCTATTAATCTTTAAGTCCTGTGAAAACATTTCAAAACATGGGATCAGCAAAAAAAGCTCAGTAAGGGCTATGAAACAATGAATGAAAACATTTGTTCATAAATACATAAAAAAATAAACTATTTTAATTACCTCATGAAAACATAATATTTATGAATGACATATAGAAATCATAAATCATAAATCATAAATTTAACTTGTGGCATCCATATCATACTTACAATGTAGCTATCATAGCTATATAGGAAGTTACTTTGGAATACCCATCACAGTATATTCCCTAAATCTCTTAGGAGAAACATTCATGTTTACCTCCTTTATGTTACCCAATGCATTGGAGAGCTATCTCAGGCTCACCCACCTTAGGTTTATCAAGGAACCACACATATACATAAATAATTCCCAAGAACCATAACATGATCATAACACATAATATAAGCATAAATGAAAGATGACATTTCCACATTGCAATAAAAAATATCATTTCAAGATACTGATATAATAAATCCATTATAAAAATCATTTTCAATACCAAAGTATGTATAAAGAGTACATGTTATTTATTTTTTTCATTTTCAAAACATTAAGGCTTGTTAAAGAAGACAAAGATCAAATAATACTTGCGATGTCGGAAAGGTTGTTGTCACCAGTTACGTTAAAAAACATTCCATTTTTTTTAATTTAGTAAAAATATTTATATAAAAAGATTCCCTTTTAATGAAATGAAAATTCAAAGGGGTTTATACACCATATAATATAATTTCGTGTATAAAACAAAATACGCCTCAATGAAATGATATTGAGACGAAGTCACTTTCCTCGTGTCCGACTTGACTCAATCGTTCTTAAATCTCCTGAATAATAAACTAAAGTTAATTTATCCTTTCTTAATAACCTTTTTCAAGTTAATAATTCCTTTTATATCACTTATTACCATGTTATAAACATTATTTAATCATTTAAGTTAATAATGGTCGTTTTGTCGATACATGGTACTTGAGTCAAAAATGAACACCTTATATTTACAAGTTGTCCTTGTGGTCAATAGTCCAATATATCCAGAATAAAATTCATTATTTATAAATCATATATATCATACATATCCATTATATAAATATATAACAGTACATGTCATTTGGAGGTAAGAAATGAACTGCACCGTTCTTGGAGACGGTAAGTCGTACGTACGCATGAACGCTACTTTCATTTCTATTTATTATTTTAATTGAATTATAACATAATGATAAAAAGGTATATTATAATTCTAGTATAATGTTATATATAATATCATATATACTATAATTAAATCCATCCTTTATATGTCCCACATGTGGCATTAATGAGTCATATCACTTTTAGGGGCGGTATTCTGAACTTCCTCAAATGAAATTATCGCGTTTACCCATAATGGTATGATATAAATGGAAAATATAGAAGACTAAAGAAAAAATAGACATAATATATATCATATATAAATACAGTGTCATCTTAATGGCCACCATGAGAGGCTGTTGGAGATATTTGACCAATCATCGTTTCGTGAGGCGTTAGTTTTCCATCCACAGAAGCATTATGTTCTTCATACATTAGATGGAGGTGTGTGTATGTGTAGTTAGAATCGTTATAATAAAAACATCATACTATTTTGAAAAAACTTTTGTTGTTACAAAAGAAAGGAATAAAAATAGTTTAGGGGTTGGAGAAGTAAAATAAAAGAAAACAATTTAATAGAAATTGTTGCCTTTAATTATAGTAACTCCCTTTGGTTTGAACCAAAGGACTTCTTGAAGTGCCCCATGCCTAATATAATGCTTCTAGGAGTAGGATAGGTATGTTGGGAGCTTAATTGGATAGATTTTTGATGATTCAAAAGGCTTGAGAGGTGTGAGGAATTGGTTATATGTGGTCTCCTTTTATAAGGGGGAGGAGGGGCTCTTTAGGAGAGTGTGATGATATATTTTTATTTTATAATGATATTCTATTTATAAAAGTCCAAAAATATTTAATTTAGAAGATAAGGTGTCTCGTGGTTGAAATAAAATCAGTCCAAAATAATTGGACAGGTTTGGGATGTTATTTTTATATTTATAATCTTATTTATTTAAATCTTTTATTAATGAGGTAATCATTGCATCCTTATTGTGTCATAAATAATTTAATTTATTAGATGTCTAAAAATTATAAAAAAATACCATGATGTAGGGAATACTTTTATCTTTACAATTAATATTTATAGTTGAAAATATAACTTATATAACACCATTTAAAAATTAATTTACAATGAGATATTTGTTTATGTGATTTTTGTCTTTACTTTAAATTAATTAATCTAAATTGTCATTATCACTCCCATGTGGCTAAATGGGGTCCCAAAATCTACCCAAAGATTCCCATGGTCGGTCATTACTCATCCAATAGAGTTAAGACATGTGTTAAGCTAATTTTTAATTATTACATTATTCTTTTTACATTAAATTTCCCTATTTACCTTTAACAGCGGTAAATAAATGTCAAAAGTTACAATTCAACAAAAATTATTTTCATCTTATTAAACCAAATTATACTTCTTGATAACATAAAAGTATGTTGTATTTTCTAAATTCAATTCATAGAAGTGGGAAAATTTCATTTAAATGAAAAAGTCGGCTTTTTAACTACTACTAGG
Organism: Viscum album; assembly: GCA_963277665.1. NCBI lineage: Eukaryota > Viridiplantae > Streptophyta > Magnoliopsida > Santalales > Viscaceae > Viscum > Viscum album. The sequence continues at coordinate 1,718,704,689 of OY728136.1, read as the reverse complement.
TGGTTTCATTATTCATCAAAAATTATTGTTTTGAGAAAAATACCAAAAGGTCATCCGAAGATATATTTGATTTTTCGAATTCAAAAATGAGATCTATTTTTCAAAATTCTAAACATAGAAGTGTAATTAAATAATTTTGAAATTAATTCCCGTTATCAAAACAAATAGCGTGTTTTAAAGAAACAATAATTATTAAAAGATTGATACTTGTTTATGTCCAATTTCAAAGTTAAATTAAGTACAATGACCAATATACGATTAAATGGTAAAAAATAATTTAATTACACTTTAAAACCAATTATAAAGATAATATAACTATATAAATAAATTATATTAAAATGCAGCACTGAATTAAAATACAATATTTTCATTATTCATTAAAAACGAACTTTATCGGAAAAATTCCAAAAAGGTTACACGAAGTAAATTTTGATGTCCTCATTATATAGAAGGATTATATTAGGTCCATTAGATTGTATTAAAGTGAAAAAAACTATATTTTAAGAGGGTTCCCCATTAAAAGGCGGTAAATCGACCTTTTTAAGGTAAATTATTCATAAAATTAGATTCATTCATGTTTTAAGCCTCTAACTTTTTATTGGATAAATTTAAATACATTTAACAAACATGTATAATCATATTGTAGTTAGTTTTTTTCATTACCTACAATATAAAATCTAGGAGTTAACTTCTATTTAAACTAATAATATTATATTCTTAGTGTGCAATGTAAGATTTCAAATAAACCCAATGTTGCGTATCGCGTATGCTATCAAACATAGCAACCACTTTAAAGGAAAATTAATATTTAATTCAAAAATATTAATAAATATGAAATATGTCTCATTCTTTATCTACCTGGGATGTTACAACTATAGATATCAAACTCACCATTTCTGTAATGTAGTGCTAAAACTGGAGCATTCAGCTATCTTCTTTTCAATTCAAGAAAACAATCATCACATTCATTTGTCCTGATGAACTTAACACATTTTCGAGTTAACTTATTCATTGGACTAGATAAACATGAAGAATATTCAAAAAACCTTCGGTAATAACCTACCAAACCATGAAAACTATGAATCTCAGTTATATTTGTGGGTCTTTCCCATTCTTCCACAACTTTTGTTTTAGTAGCATAAACAATTATGCCATTTTTTGAAATAATGTGTCCAATGAAAGAAATTTATTGTAAGCAGAACTCACACATGATGAATTTACCAAATTTATTATTTTATTTTAATGTTTCCAAGACAACCCTTAAATGACATTCATGTTCATCTTTACTTTTTGAATAAACCAAAATATCATCAATGAACACAACCACAAACTAATCGAAGGAATCCTGGAAAATTCTATTCATAAGATCCATGAATATAGAAAGTGCATTAGTTAAACCAAAAGGAATAACTAAAAATTCATACTGTCCATCTCGGGTACAAAACCTGGTCTTTGGAATGACATATTCTTTTACTTTCAACTGATGGTACCCTGACCTCAAGTCAATCGTCGATCTTGGAGCTGAGCAAAGAAATCATCGATCTAAGGAAAAAGATTCTTGTACTTAACAGTGAGGTTATTCAATGCTCTATAATAAAAGAAAAGTCTCATTGAACCATCTTCCTTTTTTACAAATTATATAGGGGCACCCCATGGTGATGTGCTTGGTCGAATAAAACCTTAATCAGATAAATCATGCAATTGCATCTATAACTCTAAAAGTTCAGTTTGAGCCATTTGATAAGGGGTTTTTGAAATTGGAAAAGCATCAGGAACTTATTCAACAGTAAATTCAACTTCCCAATCATGTATAATACCAGTAAACTGCTCAAGAAAAACATCAAGGTACTCATTTACCACTATCACATCATTAATCTGAATAGTTCATTTGATTTCAACAATATGTGCAAGGTAACATTCATTTTTATATTTTACTAGTTTCTCAACTTCCAAATATGTTATCAAAAGTAAGGGCACATTCTTGTACACAAACTGAAAATCATTCTAAAAATAAGCCTCTTTAGCTCTGCAGTCAATCTTAGAATGATAAACATAAATCCAATCCATACCCAAAATAACATCAAACTCTACTAGAGGAAAAACAATAAGGTTTTTGAGGTAGATTCTTTCCACACTCAAGGATGGGAAGGTTATAATAATTTCTTTTTATTTAAACATTTTCTCCAAGTTTTTTTACCATAAGTTCAGGATTTATATCTTGAAATGGAATTCTCAATTTACAAGAAAACCTCTCATAAATGAATGAATGTGTAGACCCTGAATCAAACAACACATTGGCATAATCTGAACAAACAAACATTGTACCTGATACTACTTCATTTGATGGACCAACATCTTCTGATGTAGTTGCAAAGGACTTCACTACCCCTTTCTGATTTGTATTATGGTTTCATTCCCTCAGTTGAGTTCTTCATTGAACACTCATTTTCATAATGAACAACTTCATTAAACTTAAAACATTTTACTGATTGTAAATCAGATTTTGTCTTACTATTACCCTAATCTTTTTCAGTGAAATTACAAGCTTTATGTCCCACATTACCACGTTGGTAGCAATTACCAGAATTCAAAATACATTCCCCAACATTATTTTTACCACTATTTTCACAAACTGTAAACATAGGTTTCTTAGCATCACACTTTTTTTAATATTTTTTCCATTTCTCCTGCTACCTTGACCTCTTATTCTGTTGTTGGTCAAAAAACACTTGATCATCGGCAAAATCCATTTCCACATTCTCCGCACATCGAACAAGTTTTTCATAAATTTTGAACTCATGAGAATCTAAATCCCTCAGATACTTTGAATTTAATCCTCAGTAAAAATGACGGATTTTATAATAAAGATCTCGTATGAAATTTGGAGCATAACTTGTCGGCCAAGTGAATTTCAATTCATAAGAAGCCACTGAGTCATCCTCATGTATCAATTCTAGGAATTGTTTTTCAATCCATTGACGAAACACCTTATGAAAAAATTTCTCAGGAAACATTCCTTTTAATTAACCCCAATCAAGAGCATCAACCTCCTCAATATCCCTAATATTTTACTTTGTCGACCACCGTGGATCAGTTTCACCTTCAAAATGGTAAACAAAGAGACTGCTTTTTTTATGTTATGGACACCCCATGACATCAAAAATCTTTTCTAGTTCTTTTTTCCACCCTTCTGCTAGCACAGGGTCAGATGATCCTTTGAAGGATGGGGGATGTTGCCTATTGAATTTCACCACAACTAACATGTTCCTCTGTGGTAGATCTGGTTGATCTCGTTCATGGAAACCACCACTATTTATTCCCCGATTCTACTATTCCATCACTGCAACAAATTGTTCAGTTCCGATTCCGACCATCTCAAGTTGATAATCTGAAAGGTTATCTTCCACCTGATGTCATCCCATTATATCTTCCAGGTTTCCTCTGCGTAAAACTATTTTGAACAGAAAAATATCTTCGGCAAAGGAACATGGTAATCGGTAAATGCTATATCACTTCAATATTAGCATAAATTAATTTATGGACAATAATTTAACAATATCCTAACTTCAAAAGTTATCTAAATTTACCTATAATACATACTATAAGAACCCAACCATAAAACCTTACATAATATTGAATTAAATGAATAATTCACATTGAAGATCTTTTTAGGTTTAGAGTTTTAGAGAATTAGGTTATAACTATAACATTTCATCTCAAAAATTTCAAAGTAGAAACTTCTACTTAGTTTCCATTTTTTCATAAAATAAGAACTTTGGAAAAAAAGAGTCATGTCTAGTTCCATGTTTTAGATAGAATAACTTTTCCTTGATCTCATCCATGACCATATTCATCTTTATGTCCTGTGAAAAAATTCAAAACATGGGATGAGCATAAAAATCTCAGTAAGGGTTATAAAACAAAGAAAAAATTATTAGTTCATCATTACATACATAACATAAACTATTTAACGTACCTTGTGAAATCATAATATTTATGAATAACACATATAAATAATAAATCATTAAAGAAACTTGTGGCATCCATATCATACTTACATTGTAGATATCATAGCTACGTAGGGATTTATATTTGGAATACCCATCATAGTATATTCCACAAATCTCATAGGATAAACATTCACATTTACCTCTATCACGTTACCCAATGCATTGGAGAGCTATCTCGGGATCACCCACCCTAGGATTATCACATAAACACACGTATACATAACAATTCCCATGAACCATAACATATTCATAACACATAAAATAAACACACAAAGAAAAGTTAACATTTCCACATTTCAATCACAATATATCATTTAAATATATTGAGATAAAAAATCCATTATCAAAACCATTTTTAATACCAAAATACGTAAAAGAGTGTATGGTATTTATTTTCCTTTTAAAAGCATTATGGCTTGTTAAGGAATCCATAGATCAAATAATACTCATGGTGGCCGAAACGGTCATTGTCACCGCTTACGTTAAAAGAAACATTTAATTTTCTTTTAGAAAAATGATTCATTGAAAAAGATTCCCTTTTAATGAAATGATAATTACATGGTTTTTATAAAGAGTATAAAATAATGTATTGTATTAAAAAAAATCAAATGAATAGAGATTGAGACGGAGTCCCTTACCTCATGTCCGACATGACCCATTCATTATTAAATATCCTGATTAATAAAATAAGGATTATTTATAATTTCTTAAGAACATTTTTCATGTTTATTATTACTTTTATATCAATTATTATCATGTTGTAAACATAATTTAGTCATTTATGTTAATAATGGTTGTTATGTCGATATTTGGTACTTGAGTCAAAAATTAACTTCTTATATTAAAACGTTGTCTATGTGGTCAAAATCCCATTATATACATAATTATCATAATGATTTATATATAATATATATCATATATATACAATATATACATGTATTTATAATAGTATATAAGAATTATATGTAGGAAATGAAATGCACCATTCATGGAGACGGTAAGTCGTACGTACCCCTGAATGCTACTTCCATTTCTATTTCATATTTTAATTGAAATAAAACATAATGATAAATAGTTATATTATAATTACAGTATAATATCATATATAACATCATTAACTACATCCTCTATATGTCCCATATATGTCATTAACGAGTCATATCACTTTGAGGGGGTGGTAGTCCGCACATCCTCAAATGAAATTATAGTGTTTACCCATAATGGAAACCATAATGGTATGCTATAAATGAAAAATACAGAATCATAAAGAAAACATAAACATAATATATATCATATATAAATATTGTTCCTTCATAATGGCCACCATGAGAGGCAGTATGAGATAATTGAATAATCATCGTTTCATGAGGCGTAAGTTTTCCATCCACAGAAATAGTGTGTTCTTTACACATTAGATAGTGGTGTGTGTATGTGTAGTTCGAATTCAACTCATACCAACATCCTAGTATATTTAGGATACTTTTTTGTTATAAAATAAAAGAATAAAAAGATTTTAGGGGGTTTTAGAAGTAATATAAAACAAAAGAACATAAGAGAATACGTTACTTTTAAATCGGGTAACTCCCTTTGGTTTGAACCAAAATGGATTTTTGAAGTGCATTATTCCTAAATTATGGATTATAAAAGGAGGAGAGGGATGTAGGGAGAATAATTGGGTAGAGTTTGGACGATAAAAAGGGCTTCAGATCTGTGAGGAATGGGTTAGAGTTGAGAACATTTTTAAGGGGGAGGAGGGTCTCTTTAGGAATGTGTGAAAATAATATTTTATTACCCAATTATTTTCACTTCATATATGTATAAAACATATAAAAGTAGAATATAATATGACTAATGGTCGAAATAAAATTATAAAATAATAATTGGGTAGGTTTTGGATATAATTTTAGTCTTTTTAATCTTATTTATTTAAATAATTTATTAATGAGGTAAACACAACATCATTATTATATCATAGATAATTTAATTTATTTGATGTCTACAAATTATGAAAAAATACCATGATGTAGGAATTATTTTTATCTTTAAAAATAACACTTATATCTTAAAAGATAACTTACATAACTCTTTTTAAAAATTAATTTTTTATAAGATATTTGTTTTTGTCATTTTGTCTTTACTTTATGTTAATTTAAATAAAGTGTCATTGTCACTCCCAAGTGACCCAATGGGGACTCTAAACAGACCCCGAGATGCCCATGGAAAGACGTGTATCAAAAAATAAATTTATGACACATTTTTTGGTACTTTTATATTATTATAGTAATATTTCTTTACCCTTATGGACCAGATTTACCCTTTAACTATGGTAAATAAAATATTTACTGAAGTAAATATTCATAACGTATAATTATAAAAGTTATATATTTACACAATTCGGAAATCCTGATTCCAAATATGAAATCCATTATTCCAAATTCAAATGACTGATGTTGCAGAAATTAATTTTAAATTAATTCCCACTGTCAAAACAAAAGGCGGGTTTTTAAGAAATAATTACTATCAAAAGATTGACACTTGTTTATGTCCAATTTCAAAGTTAAATTAATTCCAATGACCAAAAATGGGTTAAATTGTAAAAATATAATCTAATTAAACTTTAAAAAAATTAATATATAATATAACAATATAAATGAATTAGATGAAATGGTTGTTTTAAATTAAAATAGAGTATTTTCACTATTCATTAAAAGATGAACTTTATCTGAAAAATACCAAATTTTTATCCAAATTATATTTTGATGCCCCGATTCTAAAGAATAATATTTTTTTGTCAAATAGAAAATATAAAAGTGTAAAAAACAATATTTAAAAATGGTTTTCCATCAAAACGCAGTAAATTGACATTTTAAAGAATATTATATTATTTGTGATTAAAATTGGATTCATTCACGTTTTAAGCCTCTAAATTTTATTGGATAAATGTAAAAACATTTAACAAACATGTATAATATTATTTTAGTGAGTTATGTTCATTCCCATCAATAGAATGGTTGTGCATTATCTATTATTTAAAATATTAATATTCTTTTGTTAGTGTGCAAGCTAAGATTTCTATGAAACCCGTTGTTGCTTAATGGGTACACAATCGAACATAAAATCCCCTACAGTGTTTAATTATTATTTAATTCAATAATATTAATAAATATGACAATGTAAAATTTCTTTATTTACCTCTGATGTTACATTAGTTTTTCAAACAAAAAAAGATAATAATATAAGGGATATAAATATGAACATAGAGGATGTATGGTTCATGAAGGAAATCATAATTAGTATTCCATTTGATGAGTTTGGGGTTCCTACTGGTGATGCTCTTGAAATCAATGGATGGATTCTTGGGTGACTTTCTTGCGATATGGAGATATTCTCTTTGAATTATGAAGACTATAGGTACATTCCATAAACATGAAAAAATGAGTTATTTGATAATCATGAAAAGGTAATATTAATTTAATTTTTTTAGAACTAATTTAAAAGACATGAGTAAAATTTTATTATATACATATAAAGTGTTATCGTTTTTTTATTTCTAGGTGTTTTTTCATTTTTATGTCCCTTACTCTATTTCATGCCCAAGGAATTTGAAAATATAGTTTAAGAAATAGAGATATATTAAATGGAGATAATGGAATGTGTTTAATATTAAATCTCTGAGATAATAATAAATGTATGAGAATATGCCTGAAGTCATTTCATTTGAGTAATGAAAATGGTTTATCGATATTAGCATAGAAGATTATCATGAGGTAATTTCATATTGGGTAGTATCCTATTAACATAGACACAATAAAAATGTAATTGTTTATTTATTTTTATATTTTTTATTGGAACTATCTTAAAAAATAATGTGAATCGTGGGAAACAATTCAGTCCTCAAATCACCGTGTCTTTGATTTATTTGAGAAGAAGAAGATTATTTTGTATTTTATGAATTATTATTTATATAATTTTATTATAAGTCAAGATTTTTTTTTAAATTTTTAATATTTTTTATTTTTAATGAATTAGGTCACTTAGTTGGATGAAAACACATCAACCTGACATGTGGTGTGTTCAGAATGACTCTGAAATCAGTTTTTAATGCCACCCAATCATAAAAAGACATGTTTAAGGGGATAAAAACTAGGAAAATGGTAGAGTATTTCCATGAAATCATATTAAGTCAATTATAGATATATTTTTGAAATAGAGGAATTGGCGCCACATCATTCCAAGTTATGGTTTTCCAAATATGTCTGTAAAAAAGTTTTTAGTGTCATAAAATACTAAAACATGTGTGTAATAATGAAAACCATATGAAATAACCCCATATTGATGTCAAATCAATGAAAACCCATTATTGTGTTATTTTTTATGTGTATATGAAAACAACATGATTACCCTACATATGGTGTGGTAAGAATTACACGGTAAACAGTTTTAAAGGTACCAAAGCCTTTAAAAACATGTTTCGAAGGTTAAAACAAAAAACATCAGATTTCTTTGAAATTAAAAGAAAATGACCATAGTTTTATTTTTAAATTTATTAACTGGAAAAATGTAATAATGAGTTACTATTTCTTGAAGATACCCGTGAACACATTTTTTAAGTTTTAAAACACTAAATCATATATGTAATGATCAAGAACATAGAACATAACATTGGGTTGATATTAAATCATTTTAAAAACACTTTTGAGTTATATTTCACATGTAAGTGTAGGAAAAATGTCAATCATACGTGTGATGTGGTTTTAATGACTATGTAAATAGTCTTTAAAGGCACCAAATCCCTTAAAAATATTTGGGGTCAAAAAAAGAAAAATTATTTCCATTAAATCATAGGAAAATGGCCATAGATTTATTATTTAAATATCAAAATTGATAACATGTCATTTCGAGTAACGGGTTTCTCGGGATGCCCATAAATGTGTTTTTAGTGTTTGAAAAGACTCTAATGTACATGTAACAGTCAAACCATATAAAATGAACTTAGATTAACACAAAATCATGACACAACCACTACTGAGTTATTTTTGATGTGTACATGTAGACAACACGTAAATTCGAAGTGTTGTGTGGTTGGAATCACTCATTACGTAAATTTTACAGGTATCAATGCATTCATTAACATGTATTGGGGGATTAAAACCACAAAAGGTGTCATATTTCCATGAAATAATATAAAATTTACTATAGATTTATTTATGAAATATAGAATGTTACAGTGTGTCCTTCTGAGTTCAGTTTTCCCAGGATTCCAGTAAATGCATATTTATTGTTTTAAAACACTAAAACATGAATATAATGGTCAAAATCATATAAAAATTCCTTATATTAATGTGAAATAATACGAAAATAACTATTGAGTTATTCTTGATTTGTAAAAATAGACAAGACATCAATCTAAAGTGTGTTGTAGTAGAAATGACTCAGTAGACAGTTTTAAAAGGCACCAAAGTCTTTAAAAATGTGTTTCAGGGGGGTCAAATTCATGAAAATGAAATTGTATGGTTTACAAATTAGAATAAAATGATACTATATTGACTTGTGAAATATATGAACCAAAAAATTTCCTTACAAGTTATGGTTTGGTTGGGACACCAATAAACACATTTTTAGTGTTTTAAAACACTAAAATGTGTGTTTTATAGTCAAAGGCATCAAAAATGGCCTCGAATTTACATAAAATAAGGAAATACCCACCATTGAATTATTTTTTATGTGTATGTATATAATAAAACATTAATATGTTGTGTGATGTGGTCAGAATGGCTCGGTAAATAGATTGTAAAGGTACTAAAGCCTTTAAAAATATGTGATGGGGAGTCAAAACAAGGTAAATGAGGTCAGATTGTCCTAATATTAGAGGAAAACAACCATAGGATTGTTTTTGAAATGTAGGAACTGAAAAAACACCATAATGAGTTATTATTTTCCTGGGATACACATAAAAATATTTTTAGTTCTTTAAAACTCTATAATGTGCATGTAATGGTCAAAAAAATAGAAAAAGACCTCATCGTGATGTGAAATCAGCAGAAACCTTCCATTTAGTTATTCTGTCTGTGTTCTCCAAGAAAGAACATCATGTTGAAATGTGGTGGGCATAGAATGAATGAGATTACAATTTTTAATGATTTCAAAACCATTAAATACATGGGGGTGTTAAAACCATGAAAATGATTTTGGGTTACAATGAAATTAGAGAAAAATTCATGCAGATTTATTTTTAAAATGTAGTGACTGGAATAACATCATTCCAAGCTATGAATTTATAAGGGTTCTGATAAACCTATTTTTAGTGTTTTATAATACTAATACATTAACGTAATGGTCAAATGATAGAAAATAATCTCAGATTGTTGTAAAATCATGGGACAACAACATTTGAGTAATTTTTTACCTATACACATGGAAAACACATCAATATGACTTGCGGCATGGTCAAAATGACTCAGTAAAATACTTTTAAAGGAACCAAAGCCATTAATAATGTATGTCTGGTGGTCAAAACCAGGGAAATGATATCATATGGTAATGAAATCATATAAAAAACAATGATTGATTTATAAAATGTAGGAACTGATGGTATGTCATTTTGAGTTATGGTTGGCCCGAGTTTCCTGTAAATGCATTTTTGTTGTTTTAAAGTACTAAAACAATTAGGTAACAGTCAAAACAATACCAAAAGACCACTTATGGATGTGAAATCGTGGAACAAACACTATTGAGTTGTTTTTGATCTGTATGCATAGAAAACATGTCAATCTGACTTATGGTGCAATCTAAATGACTCGGTAAATACTTTGTAAGTATAACAAGGCCTTTAAAAACATGTGTTTGTATGTCACAACAATGAAAATTATGCTAAATTATCATGAAATTAGAATAAAATAATTGTATCTTTCTTTGGGAAATGTATGAACTAACAAGGCATCATTTTGAGTTACGATTTTCCTGGGATTCCAATAAAGACATTTTTAGGGTTTTTAAACAGTAAAACATGTGTGTAATGGTCCAAACCCTAGATAACAACCTTTGATAGATGTGAAATATTGTAACCATAATACATGAGTTAATTTTGATGTGTATGCAAAGAAAATATGCTAGTACAACATGCAGTGAGGTTTAAATGACTCGGAAAATAGTTTTTAAAACTAACAGTGCTTTTAAAAACTTGTGCCAGTGGTCAAAACTAGAAAAATGGTATTGGATAGTCATGATATCAGAGTAAAATTTCTTTAAATTTATTATTGAAATGTATAAATTTATGAGATCTCATTCTGATTTATGATTTTCCTAAGACGCCGACAAAAGTATTTTTAGTGTTTTAAAACTCCAAATGTGTTCGTAATAATCAAAATGATATAAAGTGTCCACAGATTGATGTGAAATCATTTGACAACAAATGTTGAGTTATTTCTGATGTATATGCATAGAATGCATGTCAATTAAATGTGTGGTGTGGTCAAAATGACTCTATTAATAGTTTGTAAAGGTACCAATTCCATTAAAAATGTGAGTTGAGAGTAAAAAATATGAAAACAACATCAGATGGTCAGGAAATAAATGTACAATGTTTATTGGTTGATTTTTGAAATGTTTGGAATGTAAGACATGTTATTTCGGGTTATCATTGTCCTGGAATACATGTAAACACACTTTTAGTGTTTTAAGCCACTAAAACATATGTGAAATAGTCAAACCCATATAAAACGACCACATATTGAAATGAAAACATGGAAAACCACCATTGATTTATTTTTGACATCTACTTATAGAGAACACATCAATCTAACATGTGGTGTGATCAAAATGACATAGTGAACATGTTATAATGGAATCAACGACTTTAAAAACATGTTTCATAAGGCCAGAACCAGAAACATAATGTTGGAAAGCCATTAAATAAGAGTAAAATGCCAAAAAAAATTATATGTAGGGACTAAAAAAAATCATTTCAAGTTTCAATTTCTCTTGTATACTCATAAATGTGTTTTTAGTGTTTAAAACACCAAAACACACATATAATTATCAAAAACAAATACAAATACCTCTTATTGATGTTAAATAATGTTACAACAACTTTTGAGTTTTTTTTGACATGTACAGATAAACAACATGTCAATCCGATGTTTGGTGTGGTTGAAATGACTCTGTAATCAACTTTTAAAGGTACCAAAGCATTTAAAAACATGTGTTGGAGGGTCAAAACCATACAAACAATGTCATATTTCTATGAAATCATAGGACAATGAATTTATATTGATTTTTAACATTTATGGACAAAACTAACTTTATTCTGAGTTACAGTTTTCCTTGGATTCCCATAAACACATTTTTAGTGTCTTCAAACACTAAAATGTGCGTGTAACAGTCAAAACCAAAGTAAAAAACCTTCGATTGACTTGAAATCACGGGATAACCACTATTGAATTATTTTTTAAATAGATGAAATGTTTCCATATAAAATTCATTAAAATTTATATACTACATTAATATCAAGAACAATGAACATCAATTTAATAATTAATTAGACATTCATATTATTACCACCATTTACATTACAGTGTTGAATAATTTCTTAAATATGTATTTTTATGTTTCCAATGTGTATTGAATGATATATTATTTATTTTATGTTGCAATGTCTTTTATTTTATTAAAAAAACAACAATTTTATGTGCAATATTATTAATATATCCATTGTCTTTTCTTGTTTACATATCATTTCATAAATGTTTTGGTTTTTATTGTAGGTGAAAGATACTAAATGTTTGTACGAGGTTGACCACTCTTATTCATGTCAATCATTATAATTAATTCATGATAGATCTTAGTTTCTAAGGCATGTTTAATTTTTTTAAATTCTTCTACAATAATGTTAATTTATTATGTTCTGTTATAATTTATTTCTTATTTTTTTATAGTTTATGTGGTGTTGTGGTTAGTTCCAATTAATGAGAGGATGTGATGGAAAATAGATGAAGCAAAGGTCATGGGATGCATGTACATTCGTAATGGGGTTTTTTATCATATTTTGTATGTATATATCGATGACTGAGGTATGAGTTGACTGAGGTTATGAGTAGACTAAGGTTATGGTAAGTGAGGTTATAGTAACTAAGGTTGTATTTATATATCATTGTAGATGTATGATTTATGTATGATGGGTTTACTATGAATTTATGTCTTAGTTTATTTCATTTGAGAGTGTTTATTTTTTTTCCTTTTCGTAAATATTTTTTAAAAATTTTAATTTTAAGAAAAATATTTAGCATTGATTTATAAAAACCTCTATTAAATAAATTTTATAAAATTTTAATTAGTGGTAGTTTGTATAAACCATCGCTAAAAATAACTACTGCTAATTTATATAGTAGTGGTTGGATTCATTTTATCTTTTTTATTTTTGGGATAATTTAAAATAAAACTCATTGCAAAATAAAATCAAAACCACCATTAAATTCCCCAAAAACCACACATATGAAAACCGTTACTACAAAATAATAACTACTACTAACTTATTGTCCACGATGAAATATGTGGTGGTTTTTTGTAACTAAATCTAAGCTATTTATCATTAGTTTCAATAGAAAAAAATTTCATCCAATACCTATTTTTTATTTTGTTATAGAGGTTCATCATGTAATATAATGATAAAAATTTTAATCAAGAAATTTATTATATGTGGTAATTTTTATTTACATAAAATGAAATGTAAGATCTATAAAATGGTTGGGTGTGATGTTTGGTTTTCATATGGTCACTCAAAAAATCTAATTTCAAATTTTGTTTCAAACAAACATATTTGAATTATTTTAAAAAATAAAATCATGTACTCGGTGGTGATTATCTAATGCAGTGTTGAGATAACCGTCTACAGAAACAATTTGGTGTCTATAAACCAATTTTTCCTTTCAAGTATCATTGTTTTATAATAAATATTATTTTTAACAATGGAGTGATCCTAAAATGAAGTGGTGTAGCCCCAATTGAGTTGGTGGTGGAAATCGGAGTATCTGAGAAAACATACAAATTTTTTCCAATTATTTATGTCCTCCCATTCCAAAGAGAATCAGAGATGCTATTGTTCTAAATAATCCCACACACTTGATTGATATTTGGTCCCTGGTGTGGCACATTCACCTTATAATGCTACATAGTCTACCAAAGCTACTATAAAATCCTCTTCGTCAAACAAACATCGCTTTTAACCCCCAACAACAATTGGACTGAATGTGTAAGGGCTAGTAGAGCCACTTCTCAGCCTCTCTGATAATTCTCCAACCTCCATCCACCTAATCCCACATGTTCCCAGTTTTTATCTAAATAACTAGACTCATGTCTCTATTCATGTTAAGATAATTATAGGAAATCCCGCTTCAAAATAATGTCATTTATTATGTTTTATTAATCATCTATAAGAAAAAAAGATGAATATAAACTACTAATAATAGTTTAGTCCTCTCAATCAATTTGAATATCCTAATTCAAAGTCCATTTTTTCAAATACACAATAAGGAATGTAATGAAGAATGAAATTTCAAAGTTATTCCTAATTAAAACAATTACCAATGGGTGAAATTTATAAATAAATTAAACACTAATCCTTCTACTCTTGATCCACCACCCCTTAGGTGACATACAACTCATGATTGGAAGTAATCATATCTTTCTTGACATGATTATATTAACAAGAAAGGGAAATAATGAAATTAAAAATAATGAAACAAAAGGGAAATTCAATAGTAAATCATTTTTCGTTAATAAACAATCAATTCAATAAAAATGAGTTTCTATATAAAATAATGTGTGTAAAAGAAATCAAAATAATTATGGTAATCTTGAACAATAGCAAATATTACCTAAAATAGTAGTAGTAATTTCTATATTTATAGACCAAACCCACCATGACATAGGGAAAAAACCATGGTGGGGTCTTACCATAGGAGAAATAGATTTCTATTCATAAGAAACATTACCAAATAGCTATATTTTCATATATATTTTTTCTAAAATTGATCCAACAATACTTGTGGTGGATCATACCTCCTTGTTTCAAGGGCATATCTCAAAATCCTATGAAATTTGATATAGGATATACGATAAGGATATATACATCTTATCCATTGTTCAATCTTTAAAACAGTACATGCTGATCCCCCATGACATAGTTTT
Organism: Viscum album; assembly: GCA_963277665.1. Classification (NCBI taxonomy): domain Eukaryota; kingdom Viridiplantae; phylum Streptophyta; class Magnoliopsida; order Santalales; family Viscaceae; genus Viscum; species Viscum album. The sequence continues at coordinate 1,718,689,495 of OY728136.1, read as the reverse complement.
TGATGTGGTCCCCTGAGTATAATGGATAAGTTTGTTCATGGGTTAGTCTATAGCCATTTCCATTGATTTACATGGAACAACCTCCAATATTTCGTGTCCCCTGGTTTGATGATCCCCATACAAGATGAAAAAAATCTCTATTTTAAATGGATTGACCACTCCATGACATTTTTGGGTTTTAACTCCCTATTTCACTCACTTAGATGCTCCATTACTGTTTTTATAAAGTGCACGATCATGTTCATCTCCAAAATATCTCTTCTTTTTAAATTTCTCAAATTAAACATTAATTTTATAATTCATTGAAAAAACAATTAAAAAAACTTTGATCAAAAATATTTATCAGGATTAAATAATTAAAACATAACGAAAATGTTATTCTAAAAAGGAGATATCAAATTTCACTACATATAATAATTTGATTATCCATATTAAAACTATTTCAATAATGATTCCAAAGAAGATATTAACTAAACCAAAGAGAAACAACACCAAAAATTCCAATTACACAAAAATCAATTTTAGGATCATAAAATTTGAGCATGCTTATATTGGTTTGGAAAGGATTGATTAACACATAATCCATTTACAAGAAATTACAAGAAACCTGAACTCCCAAGATAAACCAGGATTAAAATAGAAACCATGATATAAAAAATATATAATTCATGTACCTTTCTATATCAATGGTTGAAAAAATAATATTCAATCAAATGCTAACTGAAATCCCAAAGTGATATCTCTAGATCTCAAGCATTTATACTATATTAAAGGGATGCATCGAATCACCCATTACATGGACATGATTCCCCTATTAAATGGAATGATGTTAGCTTTGAAGAGAATCACCTGAGGATTTTTTAAGCTATATCAATCACCATCACATGGTGATCACCTCCTTACACATCCCTTGGGGATTAATCCATGTTTTCAAAGCATTATCTCTTATATTACAAAACATATGAGTTAATGCCTTGATCATTCATATACCCATCACATGAACATATCAAACCTCCCATGCATTTGATCCTATAAAACTATTATATTTATGTATTTTTTATTATATATAAAAATTGTTACAATAATTTTGTAGAACATATTTTAATACATTTTCATCAGAGACCACAGTAATTTTCAGGTTAGTCTTATTGACACACAAATTCGGCAAGTTGGGAGGAAGTATCACACAACCTACCACACAACAAAAAACACAACAGTGTATGAACCAAAGAATATGTTTTGAAAAGAAATAAAAATACAACAATGATAGTAACATAAACCCTTGAGAATAGTAGCATGAAAAATCCATAATGATAATAATAAAATATTTAATGATAAAGAAGACAAGATATTTACATGGTTCATGTCATGGAACAAATTTGTTTAACCCCAAACCGGTCACCTGAGCCAACCTGCTACAAGTCCCGAGAGGCAAACTTGATCCTCCTGGGATAAGAACTAGTGTCTGGCGATAGTTAAAAATTATTTTTGAATGATTCAGCCCATAAATTATAGAAAAATAAGTAAATATTAACTAAAAACTAAAAGTAAACACTAATAGTGGAATGAAATAAAATTGGACATAGCTCTATGTGAGTATTAAAACATAGTGGGTGTTCCCAAATAAACTATTTCCCATGTCATTCATTTAAAAAGAAATCCAATTCATGGTAGTTTGAAAATAATACATAAAATATTAGTGTTTTCTACTCTTTGAGAAAAACTAGTAACTTCCCTCCGTTTAAAGGGAAAAAATAATTTCATTTATATTTTCCAAAAAAATAAAATCCAAAAAGTCATTTCAAAAAAATTATTATAAAAGACAACCAACAAAAAAATATGCCACAATATAGAAATATAACAAAAAAGTGCAGATTAAAATCATAACCATAGAAAAATAGATGTGAAATTAAACAATAACCATGGGCAATCCGTAAGTAACTAGGGATAGAACGATCCTAGGATCCTTGCACTCTTGATTATTAAATCCTATTAATTAAGGTCTATCTCCTTCTTGGCCCAACCAACCCACATCATAAAAGATTAGTTAATGTTGCAATGTAATCATGATAAAAATACTGGGCCTCAGCCCTTCTAACATTCTTAGTGTACTTAACCTAGGCTTTCCACCTAGATATCAAGGATTCATAACAGCTCGAACTTGTCAAATCATGGATTTTTCCCATTTTTAAACCACACAAAAATTCCTTACTATTAAAATCCAACTCCCACATGTTAAGCACTACTTAGGAGAAATCTATTTCTCAAGAATTTCACACACACCAAAACACCCTTTTAAATTACCCATTACACATTAAAAACCATAGAGAAAAATAATGGGATATTAAAACTAATTTACATTACAATAGTAGTACTAATACATTCTTGATGAAGAAGACTCATTCTAGATGCTTAGGGAAATTTGAAAAACATATGAAAATACCATTTCTAATAACCAAGACCATTTTGTATATAATATAATTACTACTTGGTATAAAATCAAACATTTAAAACATTCACGAAATTAATAAATTCAAAATAAAGGCACAAATATAGGGAACCAGCCTCAATACATGATTCTCTTTTATGAAGACCACTAAAATCATCTCTTTTTTGATTACACACATATGCACCATCAAATATATATAAATACATCGAGCCCCAATGTACATATTCACATGACCATGAATATATACAAGGTGGTCCTTATACATATGTATATACTTGAATATTCCCCTATACACTAAGATGCAAATTAAATGTTCATATATTTATAAAAGATCACCTAGCCCCAATATATATATTCATACTGAAATGAGTGAAAATATATAGAAGGATAACTTATAAATATGTTCCTATGTAAACAAATGAAATTATACTTCTAAAAAGGTATCTCGAATTCATTAAATTAAGGTTCAAAGTACTCAAGAAAAATATAAGAAACCAAAACATTACAAAATCCCATTTTAAAATTGTGCCAAAGTGAAGGAAATAAAGAACCCTTACTCAAAACCAATGGAAAACTTTTTGTATTCAACAAAGGTGGCTAGAACCAGCCTTAGTGGGAAACAAAATCTCTATACATCCAGAGATATGAATGTAAATACCCAATATGGGTTATGGTTCGGACAAAGTCACATGCACCACCTGAGTGAAAAGTTAACCAAGAAATATTTGAAGACAAATGAATATAAGGAGAATATAAACTCACTGGATAAGAATGAATGTGGAGATATGGAATGAAACTGACCAAGGAGAGGTGCGAGGATAAGGGGATTCGTGTGTGTGAGGATCCCCACTAGGTGACCTATCGAGTGAGGGTGTGAGGATGGGTTGTATGGGGGTGTAGAGAATATAGAATTATATTATTATTATTATTATTATTTAGTTTTTAAATCAGATACCACACACGGTTTGACCACATGGTTGGCCAAACCATGCACCCCTCACTGGGCCCCCGGATCAGCTGTCATGGTAAGTCAGTATCGTAACTCAAACCATGCACTAGCCATATTATTTGACTCTGTAAAAAATATAGTCAAGATCACATGAGTTGGACATGGTTTCTATTAACCATACACTAATCATAATCTCATGAAAAAAACCTAAAAATTTTAAGAAATGGATTAAATTATTTTAATTGATTAAATATACATAATATGTCTCAGTTCAGGTGTGACCATTTGGGACGCTTTGGTCATACTCCAGAGTAAGAACAGCACCCAACATCCTTTCATTAACAGAAAACAGTGACAACTTACAAACATGGTTACAAGAAAGGGAAAACACATTAATAAAAATAGACTAAACTAGATAATAGTTGAATGAAAGCTTTAAAAACTAGAATAAAATATGCAAAAATAACACCTCATTTTAACAAATTCCACAAGATGACGAATACCAGTTCGAAACCTCTTTACTAGGGTTTAGCCTCACCCATCATAGTTCCTCGAAACCATTGAATCCACTTTCTTACTTAGAAGTCACACATCTATGGGATCTCCACAAAATAAAAATATCTGATGTCAATCACATGCATCATTGATAACAGGTCCTCGAATGATCCCTATACCCTCTGGATTGTCCTCTTCCCCTGTCTTGATCTCTCTCAGCATTTTCTTCTATGATATTTCGTTTCCATCTATGTCAGCACAAGAAAAGAAATCACGAAAATAAAAATGAAAGAAAAAAATGCCTCAAACAACAAACAATGTCTTCAAGACACATGTTATATTGAATAGATTATGAATGAATTCATTTCAATATATCCCTAACCGATATAATAGTATAATGGCCTTCATAAGCTTCCCCACATAATGTTCGACCCAACGCACTATGTAAAATTTGATTACCCACTATGTATGGGTAAAAACTCACTTTGTAAGGGTCCCTCAACCAAAACCTTAGCTGAGTAAGAGGCATAAATTCATCTTGTAATGATAAGAATCCATTACATCTAATCACTGAAAGGTAGACTCATGATTGCGTAATGAAAGTACGCTCAATTCCATTTCCATATCATGTTAATACACCTGCTACCCTTTTCATGTAATGGTTGTCCCAAGAATGTATAAGATTATATCAGTCCTTACATAAAGTAGACTCACATAGAACCAACACTATTTTGGGGTATAAAAACCCCTATATAAAGTAAAATCCAACAATTCAAACATTGCATAAGAGAACAAAACCAATTATGCAAGAGTTTTCTCTGAAAACTCAACGCCACATAAGGGTAAATTGGAATATAAGGATAAATTACCCCACATAAAGGCAACATAAAACAATAATAATAAATCAAATTATAATCAAAATGAAAATTTAATATTCACGAACTAACATCACAATAAAAGATTATTCAGGATAATATCAAATTAAAAATATATCATTTTAATTTGTAACATCATTACATGAAAAAATTAATAGATGATATACCTGTGGATGAGATGACCATGATGACAGGTGTGAGGAATTACTATTGTTTCGATCAATAGAGAGTGGTTCACATGTGATGGAGATATATTGATGTGTGTGCAGATTTAGGTGGGTGACATATAGAGATAGGTCACCTGATCACATGTTGGGGGGAATGAGATGGCCATGGGTGAGTCGGGGACACAAGTGTGTGAGTGATTAAGATTACGAGATCAATTACACGGATTTAAAAAAACAATTATCTAAAGGGTTGAAGATAATTAATTAAAAACCAATGTGTGAGATCAATTTCAAAGGATTTTTTTCCATAAAATATAACTATTTCATTCATTAATGCAAAATTGAATCAATTAGTTGTAAGATTGTTATAAAATTAATAACTTATTTATAGTCAAATCCATTTATTCTACCTAATATAATATAAATCTATAGAGGAAAGAAATAAATTAAATTAATCGCATTAAGCACAATCTTGTATGGAAAAGATAAATCTAAACTATTTTTAATAGTTTTATCCTCACAATTACTTTTTAGATCCTCTCGCAGTAAGAATTTTTTTCATAAAAATATTATAATGGATGTTATAATGAATTATCAAAGTTATTCTTAATTGAAACAACTATTCATGAGTGAAATTTATAAATGAATATAACACCAATCCTTCTACTCTTGATCCACTACCCCTTAGGAGACTTATAACTCATGATTGGAAGGGATTCTATCTTGATCGACATGATTATCTGAAGAAGTGAGGTAATTAATGAAATGAATGGCAGTAATAATAATGAACCATAATAAATATCTAATATTAAGTCAATTTACAATAATAAAGGAACAATTTGAGAAAAAATGGCATATCTAGAAAAAAAATTACTCAAAATAATTTAAGGAATCTCAAAAAAGTGATGAGATTACCTAAAATGAGTGTATGAAATTATATATTTATAGAACAAACCCACCATGAAATTAGAAAAAAACAACCTTAGTTGGGTCTTATCATAGGAGAAATAGCATTCTATTTAGAAAATTTCTAAATTAGATAGATTATTATATCATTCATTTAAAATGGATCCTACTATAGGTGTGCCAAAGTAAATATCTTCATTAGAAGTACATATATCAAAATCATAAAAAATTATACTAGAGAGATAATTTAAGGATATAACCATCAAATCCATTTCTCAATCATCCAAACAACATGTTTGGATGCACCGTGACATTATTCATGTTTTGGTCCTTCGAGTAAAATGGTGTGGTTGTCCATAGACATTTCCGTTGGTTTCCATGGAACAACCTCCAAAACGGAATATCCCTTGGCATAGTGATCCCCATGTGAGGGGATAAAAATCTATATTAGAAATTTATTCGGTACTATATGACATGTATAGGTCTATTCTCATTGTTTCACTCTCTTAGATGCTCCAATAGTGTTTTTAAAACATGTATGGTCCTATTCATCTCTAAACTAACTCTTATTTTTCAATGTCTCCAATTAAAGTGTAATTTCATAATTCAATGAACAAATAAATTAAAAAAACATTAGTAAATAATATTTATCATTATTAAATAATGAAAAAATAATGAAAATGTTATTTTAAAAATGTGATATCAAATTCCATGACACGTATTATTTTGTTTGTCCTCAACAAAAATATTTCAAAAATAATTCCAAAGAAAAAAGTTATTAAACAAGAGAGAAAGAAACAAAAATCATTCCAATAACACAAAATTTAATTTGAGTGTCATAAAATTTTAGCATTTTTTTTGGGATTCAAAGGATCAATTAACACATAGTCAATATAGTAGAAATAACAAGAAACCCAAACTCCTAAGATCAACCATACATAAACTAGAAATCATGAAATAAAAAAATGATAAATTCCGGAACCTTTCACAATCAATGGTGTCAATAAAAATATTAGTTCAAATATCCACTAAAGATTCTATAGAGTCATCTCAAGATCTCCTCCATTCACAGTGTATCAGTGGGCTGCATAAAATCACCAATTACATGGGCATGATTCTACTATAAATGATGATATACTAGTATCCCATGGAATCTAAGTTTGGATAAATAAGAGTGTTTGGAATACAATCACATGTGTCTTTTAGAAGCTATATCGATAACCATCACATGTTGATCACCTCCTTACATAGCCTAGGGGGATGAAACTTGGTTTTCCATGCATTATCTTATATGTTATAAAATGTATGAGTTATGTTCTTGACCTTTCATGCATCCCTCACATGAGAATATCAAACCTACAGTGTACTTCATTAAATGAAACTTTTCTTTTTAATGATATACAAGCATGGAACACTAAAATAAGTGTACATTGCGGAGGTTTTAAAAATTGTTGCAAAATTAAAAATCTGAATATCTTTTTGATTAATCCCATGTTGTTAGTGGTGGTTAAATAAAATCATCATGTAATAAAATATTATTGGTGTTTATTTATGAATCTACCACTAGTATTCTTATTGTATGTGGTTATTTAAAAGGTGTTATAATTTTAAAACAATTTTCATAACATATTCTCCTTTCCTACACTTTACTCTCTCACATGAACCCTCCAACTTATCTAATTCATCCATCACATTGTCCCCTTCTCATCCTTCCTTACTCACATAAACCTTCAATCCACTTTTCATTCTTCCTCTATCAGAAAAAACACATCTTCCCTTTCCAGATCTCCCCTTCTCATTCATTGAATTGGCTTCCCCTTCCTCATCATATATCCCATGAACCTCTTCCCCTACATTGTCTATTTCTTCTACATATAAGTTAAGTACCCATAAGATCTACACTTATCTTATCTTCATTTCTCACTAATTTAAAAAAAACCCATCCATGATATTTACATAGGGATTTAAAATTAGGGATTTTGGGATTTTCCATATAGGGATATAAATTTTTTTTTATCATGTTATTGGAATATCATGTAAAACAGACATATTATTAATTTTTAAGGGACCTATTGTCTGATATCCAACAAATAATTTCCTCTTATAACCCTATAATCCAACTCCAATTATAATTTAATGAATTTAATTTTTTAATTTATTTTTAATTTTATTGATTATATAATATTCAGTTAATTTTCAGTTGATTAATAGGGTAATTTTTTTGAATAATTTCATTTTTTTGAATGGTCTTCTTTTGATGCATTCAGGAATTATATTTTAGTTTTAATTTTTAAAATTTCATTGTTAATACATTATAATTTAATAATTATTTTATTATATAATATGTATTTTTCCATATTCGATATAATATATTGATATCATGAAATATGAAATCATAAATTAAATTGATTGTAATTTTATTATTTTTGATGATTTTTTTTAGTATAATTTTGAAAATACTTATATTTTATTCCTGGTTATATTTTATTTTTAAGATTATTTTATTTAATTAATATGTGTTATGTTTCTTAATAAAAATTTCTATTAATTGTTTGTAAGTTAATAAATTTTTGATTATTTCAATTAAGAATACACCTTAATATGTTAAGGTGTAAGAAGAGATTTTAGATTTATCAATTGAAAATAATTCTGAATTCCCATGTTCTAATGGTATTCTAAAATTACGGTTGAAAATAAATGAGCTTTATGAGAAATCGATATTGAAATAATTTCATGTAGGATATGTGAGATTTATTTTGCATAAGGAGTTGAACATTGCAAAAAGCATGATGTTTTTTCACTAGTATAATGAACAATCTATTGGAACAATAGTGGAGAATAAAATTCAGAACATGATTAATAATGTTTTCAGAATTAAAACACAACATGATAATGATTTTGATATATCATTGAAGTCTAATTTGGATATTCTATAGATTAGTACAAGAGATAAGATAACTAATAAATCAATTGAGGATTATAAATTAATGTATGATAGAAATAATAAGTTTTATGATGGATATTGAAAAAAATCATTTCAACTAGAGTTGTTCCTTATCAAGTTCATATGTGGAATTATATAGAATGCATTTTCAATGATGTTAGATTTTATGCATAATCCATTTTTTGAGATTCTTAAATGATTATATGTTATTGGAAAAGTTGTTAATTATCCATGTCTCAATTATAAAAAAATACATGCATCTCCCATTGAACGAACTACGATGAATAATATAAATAAATCAAATGTGAAGGTTTCAAATTAATTTCTATTAAAAATGATTATAAATAATGGTCATGTATTCTAAAACAAGTTTGAAAATGATGTGGTATTCCATGGGAAATATGATCTATGGGTTTATGTGAAATCAAATAGATTTGAAAACATGGAAATAGTTTGATTATTTATATCCAAATTTATCTTCAGATCCTAGGAATATATGTTTGGAATTAGATTTAGATTGATTAAATCCATTGAAAACTCTCTGTACAATTTATAGAATATGGATTGATATTTTGATCCCTTACAGTATACCTATGTGTATGTCTATGAAACAAACTTATTTCATTCATTTTATTTCCATTCCAACAAATGAAATTCATTAAAATGACATAAACATATACCATAATCCTATTATAAAATAATTTCATGATTTATGGGACAATGGTATAGATACATATGTGGAATTGAAAACTAAATTTTCTATAATTCTTGTTTCTCTAATGTGGATGATTTGTGATTTATATAGATTATAAGGAATTTTTGGTTAGAACACTCACACTGGATATGAATATCTAATTTGTAACTTTTACATCAAGCACAGAAGACAAACATATAGTATAAAGTTTCATTTCATCTGTCATCTTTGATTCTTAAATGCATCTCATGTACATCCATTAATAAGTAACAGTTGATAGATATAATGATTAAATGCCACCACCAAAATTATTATTAGATTCAAAAATCGCATCCCATTATCAACAATAGATCCCCAATTTAGGAAAGATTATCAGTCAAATATTTATTAATCATTCTATGATAAAAATTAAAAAGTTGTTCTTTCATGGGAGGGTTTATAACATCATGAGTTTTATAAAAGAAACATTATTTTCAATAGGATACATGATATGCTACATCGATCTTAAATGAACAACTACATATTATTATTTAAATGTTACCATTATAACCGAGCTGTAGGAATGGAGGGAATAAATATTATCAAGAAAATTATGAAAATATGGTTTAAACATGTTTAAAGAATGATTAATTTTTTAACAAATTTATTATAAATATAAATAATAACTAATTGAATATAAAGGATGTGTTTTTATAAAAACCTTTTTAAAAAAGAGAATAATTATATTTATAAAATCATATCACTCTTTATGAATTTTTATTTAAGGAAAAATAATTTTATATATTTAATGTATTGTTTTTAATTCAACTTATATGTTTTTTATAAATTAAATAAGAACAAAATATAATTTTATAGATAAAAGATGAATTTTTCAAAAAAAATGTTTTTTTACCACCTTTTTATTGAAAACTCCTTTATAATCAAGATTTTGTCCCATTAATATGTTATATTTGACAAAATAAAAACATTATTTATAATATGGACATAAAAATTTACTTTGGTTGAAATTTTGGTATTTTTCTGATAAAATCCATATTTTAATGAATAGTGAAAAATGCAGCATTTTAATTAAAAATTTACATTTCATCTAATTTATTTATATAATTAAATTTGTTTTAAAGTGTAATTGGATTATGTTTTTATCATTTAATTTAATTTTGGCCATTGAATTAATTTCAATTTTAATTTGACATAAACACAAGCCAATCATTTGAATGTTTTTACTTCTTAAAACCCAGCTTTTTGTTTTTGACAAGAGGAATTAATTTTAAATTAATTTCATAAAGTTCTGTGTTTTTAATTTGAAAAAATGAATTCTGTATTTGGAATCATAAGGTCAATTTTTTTTAAATAATAACCTTTTATTTGTGGACATTATAAATTGTAACATCAATAATTATTTGTATTTGCCATGGTTAAAGCATAAATCAGGTAAATAAGGGTACAAAATAATATTATAATGATATAAAACTACCCTAAAACATGACCTAATCCTATTGTATGAGATATTTCCGACCATTTTAATCCTTGGGTTTATTTTAGGGACCCATGTATCCACATGTGTGTGATAATGACATGTTATAAGAATTAATTTAAAGTAAGATAAATATAACACAATCATGCATCTTTTACTAAATTAATTTAAATATAGAGTTATATAATAGATATATTCAACTATTAATAGTAATTATAAGTCTAAAAAGATTTCCTAAATCATTTTATTTTGTTTATAAATTTTATAACTTAAATAAATAAATTTATGTATGATATAATGATGATGCAGTGATTAAGTTATTAATAAAAGATTCAAATAAATGATATTTTAAATATTAAAATAAATGTAATTTGAACGTTTTCAGGCCATAAAAGATTTTTATGGATTATTATGACATGTAATAATTGATATAATGAGTTTTATTTAATTAATCAAGTTGTTATGACTATCAAAAATCAATTACTAAATAGTATCAAAATTGACATTAATTAGTTTTTAAAAAATATTATATTTTAATAAGTATATAATAGTATATATGACTTGGAAAACTGAATTATATAATCTTAAATATTTCATTAATAATTCACTTGTGTTTCTATTTTCATTTAATAGTTTCTATATTAACTATATATTATAAAAATACAAGAAGACATTGTAAGAGCTAATGTTTTTAACTAAGGGTTAAATATAAAAGATAAGGTTAATTTTCTGACATAAACTATCCTAAAACATATGGGTTGAGATTATATAGACCCATTATCATTTTATGATTTAAATAGATTACTTTTTATCTATTATAATTCTAAAATCAATTTATAATAAAATAATGTTTCAATACTTTTCTAAAGTGCCCCTCCTCCCTCTTATAAAAGGCCACCACCTCTACCCACTTACTCACAAATCTCAAGCCCCTTGGCTCATCCAAATTTTTCTAACATAATCTCCCAATATCCATCAATTACTCTTATAATAATTTACATGTAAAGAATTCAATTCATGAAATCATATTTGGCTCAAAACAAAAGAAGTTACCCAACTTAGAGGTATCATATACTCTCAAGTTCCGTTCTTTTATTATTCTTCTTCACCCCCTATGCTATTTTTATTTAAACATTAAATAAAAAAACAATATCCAAAATATCCTAAGATGTTTTATAAAATTTATTCAAACTACACTTATCCACACCTCTATCTAATAGATACAAACATATTGTTTCTATGTATGGTGAACTACTACCTCACGAAATGATGATTGCTCGATTTTCTCTGAACACATATCATGGTGGACATTTTGATAAAATTTTATTTATTAATGATATATATTATATTTACATTTTTTCTATTCTTCTGTATTTCTTTATTTATATCATACCTTTATGCTTTCCATAATGTGTTAATACGATAATTTTATTTGAGGAAGTGCGGACTACTGCCCCCCCCCCACCAAAGTTATATGACTTGTTCATGCCATAAATGGAATGTATAAAGGATGGATTTAAGGAAATCATGTAAAATATATGACACATATATTATAATATAATTATAATATTCCTATGTATCATTTTTTCATTCCTTTGATATGAAAATGAAATGAAATTAGCGTTCTTTCATACGTACGACCTATCGTCTCCAGGAATGGTGCATTTCATTTAATATCTCCACGTGCTAGGGACTATTATAAATGCATTTATAATGGATATATAGGACACTTAAATCATTATTAATATTCTAGAGATGATTTTATTTTGAACCCATGGACAATTTACATCAAACAAGTTCATCTGCAACTCAAGTATTGGATATCGGCAAAACGACCAATATGAACTTAAATAATTATGTAATTTTTATAACATAGTAATAAGTTATATAAAGGAATAGTAAAGTTGAAAATGTATCTCAATTAATAATAAATTAACCTAATTTTATTAATCAATAATATATAGAACAAACGAGACAAGTCGGACTCATGGAAAGGGAACTTTTGAAGAAAATTTCCATTCTTTGGTATAATCATCTACTTCTTGATTATGTTGTGTAATGATTATATAACAAATAAAATTTGATATAATATCATGTATAAATAATTGTTTTATTTGAATATATAGTGAATACACATAATCATTCTATTTTATTTACAAAAATATCTTTGTAGGGTAATTTTTAAACTCAATTTCTACTCATTCGGTTTTCCGCATACATAGTTGATTATATTATGCCAATATTATGTGTGAAATCACATTTTATTTTTTATGTTATAATTTACAATTCCCCTTTTTAGATACACTATTTCTACACTTAATCACTCCATTGATAAATTCCTACATCATTTATATGAACTTTGTAATGGAAATAATAATTCCATCTCCATTCATTGAGTTAAATATCCATGTCATTGGTTTTGTATTTTCAAGAATATGTGTGAATGACCTATGATTATTTGACACTTAATATCAACTTATATTTTGGGTTTTTATATTTCCCACACATAATTATTCCATTTATTTATCATTTATCTACGTATGTGATGTTTGTAAGATATTTCAACTCAATTTATATTCTATTGAGGCTTATTTGGTGTTATACATCAATTAACGTTTATATGGTGTATATACTGCCTTTTGACATATTATATCCTGAATATTCTTATTCTCATGATATTATAAGTTTTTTAACTTTATTATTTATATATTTTTATTCTATTATAACCTAAATTGGAAATGGACTCTAACTAAAACATCATTTTCATTGTTTTAATGATCTAATCTTCTAAATATTTCTCATTAATGTACACATTTTAAAGATCATTTTAATGATTTATTTATATGTAAATGAATGTTTTAAAAGTGTAGTTTCATTAAAAAGTATCAAAGTTTTATTGTATACTTGGATTCAAAAACATTTTTTTAATTGTTTTAATTATATTTATAAAATGGATAGATTGCATAAATGTATTAAAATGATATCTTCTGAATTGCAATGTGGACATGTTAGTTTTCTTTTATACATGTAGTATGTGTTATGATTATGGTATGGTTCATGGAAATTTTTTACCTATATGGGTGTTTCAGTGGAAAACTCATGGCGGGTGAGCCCGTGATAGCTCTCCAATGCATTGGGTAACACGATAGAGGTAAATGAGAAGGTTTCTCCTAAGAGATTTTGGGAATGTACTATGACGGGTATTCCAAACATAACGATTATGGTTACTCTCTATTTAGAAATGAATGTTAAAATGTTAGTATGTTACGAATTCCACAAATTACCTTTATGATGTATGATTTCAATGTGTTTATTTAATAATATTATGATTTTATAAGGAATGTTAAAGATTTTACATTTTAAGGGTGAAAGGTATGAGTTTGTGAAAATATTATCATGGGTTTTTAATAATCATGGACTAACAGTTTTATTCATTATTTTATATTCATTTCTTATATTTTTATGATCATCCCATGTTTCTAAAATGTTTTTCATAAGGTATAAGTAATGATAAGAGGAAGGAATAATTCATGAAAATTTTTAAAAATAAAATCATTCTTGTTTTATTTAAGGATTTATATTATACTGAAAAAATTTGAACAGAGTATAAGTGTCTACATTGTAATTTTTTATATGTAATTTAATAGTTATGTCTTGATTATATAAAACACTAAAACTGATAATATCATCAATGTTAATTAAAGTCAAATTATTGACTGATCTCAAGATTAAATAATGTTTATGGATGGGGCCTTATAGTTGATATCAAAGGATAGGTTAAGACAACTTTAGGGATTATGAGTTTTGGAAAAACACATGGTAAGTTTCAATGTCTATTTATTCAGTTGAATACTTGTATTATAACATTTTTAGATCAATGAAAGTCAGTTACAAATGGAAGGATGAGGATCTAAAACAACATTCCAATCTCTTCTTGATGACATGCTTGAAATAATTTTTGAAAATTCAGGTTTGGTTGATTTTGAAACTTTTTCTAACATACAAATCACTTACAAGAAGTTGTTTGAAATATCAAACACCTCCACTATACCTCAATACCATTGTTTGTCTTGGTTTTTATTTTATCAAATCCTATTTTTCTCAATATTCTCATATTTTCAAGAACGGTAGATATTGTAATGGAATTATTAAATATTTTACCTTATCACATGATTTTAAAGTATACTATGATTTAGAAAAAGGTGATTAAGAATGAGAACCATGCGTACATTATTTAGATTGTATTCTATAAAATAGTCTTTTAGAAAATACTTATGGTATTTCAAAAAGTACAATTGATTGAATGTTTCAACTCAAAATTGGTACGATTGTTTTTAAAAAATCACGTTTTATCATATGTTTTGAAATTATATGTCATACATGATTATCTTTCCAAATTATTTTTCCCTATACCATCATATAACCCATATTGTACAAGGTGTATTTTTATAATGGAATAAAATGATTTTTATGGATCTCTAAATCATTATTTCAATGCATGGAACTTCTATCTATGTGAATAAGATGACGATGAAACTAGGTTGACCCCCTGATCAAGGTACATTGATCTTTCCTCGGGAATAGTTTAATTTTATCAATTGTATGTGATATAAAAAATATCAATATATATAAGACTTCATGAATTAATATATTGAAGTCTTTATTAGTTGGGATTAAAATGATAGTTATAATTAAACCATTGAGGATTAAAAATGTTAGGGTTATTTTTTAGTATCATTAAAAGGAAAACCCTCACGATAGGTGAGAAATCATCATGTCGGAAAAGGATGTGGGAATCAAACCCAGAACCGAAGAGTGACAAGGCTTTATCACCTACCACTAGCCTATATAAAGTCACTAGTTATTATTGATTTTAACTTTTTTGTTTAATGAGTTTATGGAATCAGAATAAGCTGATTCTGGGATCTTCTATTTTATCAACTAGAAATAATTGGTATTTTAAAAATGATTTAGGGATTAAGTGATAAATGTTAATTTGGAAGAGGTTATCTATTTTGATAACTTTATATGATTAAGTTAAATATAATTCTATAGCATTTAATTATGGAATAATGGTTGAATTTTATTTTGTATGAATCTATGTTTTTATTGTTCAAAAATGGAAATTTTGGTTATTTATGGAAATGATTAATCTATCACAGAGAATATGATATTAGGTTAATTACTATACAGTATGAGGCTTTTAGAGTATTTAATGATATTTGGAGATGAATTTTTAGAGTTATTGTGGAAGACTATGTGATCAAATCTTTTTGAATTTTGGGTTTCAATATTAGATTGGATGACTTTGAAAAAATTTAAGGACTGTTTTTTATTTGATAGTATTCGTTGAACTTTGGTAATTTTTTGTTGAATTTTAGAGATTTAGAGTAGTATTTATTTTTATTAATGATTATAATTTTTGGTGATTATATGAAACTGTACTAACCATTTTGTTTTTTTAATATCTAATTATAGGGGAAATATATAGTTCATCTTTTGTGGAATATGTGATTCTCTAGGAGTTGATTCTAGCGCATCCGTTGTGACCAAGGAATCTTGAATACTCATTATTTGGATAAAATATGAGATTGTGGTAGATATTTATTAAAGAATGAAACTATAATTTACTAGAAAGTATGTTTCCTTATGTTCTTAGTCAGGATCATAAATAAATTCCTCAAATTTATAAAAATAATCTTGATACAAAAATGTTTTTAGTTTAATTTTCCTACTAGGAAATCAAAGGCTGTTTAACCCATCACAAGTTTATGATTTTTTACTTGTTAACAGTATTATTATCATGTTTTATATCACTCTACATCTGAACAAGTTGGTTTGTTTTTAATCCATATCATTGTTTTCTTACATCTAATCCTAGTATATGTTATCTTGGGAGACCATTGTATGTCTCTATATTTATTTTAAAGTGATAGATTTAATGAATCTTTTCCCAATGTGGTATTTTCAAGGAACATAACAAGCCAAATATTAAAATTGAGAGGATGAAAGTTACAAAAGGGGGAATTATGTAACATCCAATGTTTTACAAGAGAAACATTATGTTCGATAGAATACTTGATATGCTACATCGATCTTAAATAAACAACAAAAAATAATTAGTTAAATGATACCATTATAACATAGTCGTTAGAATGGAAGAGATAAATATTAACAACTAAATTATGAATATATGTTTTACACATGTTTAAATAATGACTATTTAGTTTCGAAATTTATTAGAAATGGAAATAAAAACCAATTGAATATAAAGGATGGGTTTTTATGCAAACCTTTTTAAAAAGAGAATAATTGTGTTTATAAAATAATATCAATATTTTTGGATATTTATTTCATGAAAATATTTGTTATATATGAATTTTATTTTTTAAAATTCATCTTATATGTTTTCTTATATATGATATAAGAACAAAATCTATTTTTTCAAATAAAAAAAGTATTTTGCAAAAAATACATTTTTACCACCTTTTGATGGAGAACCCTTTTTAAATATAGGATTTTTTACTTTTATATGTTATATTTGACAAAATAAAATTATTATTTAGATAAGGGAGATCAAAATTTACTTTCGTTGAATTTTTGGTATTTTTGGATAAAATCTATATTTTAATGAATAGTGAAAATAATGCATTTTAATTCAAAACTATGTTTTCATATAATTTATTTATATAGTTAGTAGTAATTTTAATTGTTTTTAATGTGTAATTAAATTATTTTTTTATTATTTATTACAATATTGGTCTTTGTAAGTAATTCCCATTTTAAATTGGAAATAAACACATGTTAGTCTTTTGAAAGTTTTTACTTCTTAAAAATCTACTTATTGGATTTGACAATAGGAATTGATTTTAAATTATTTTCCGCAAATTATGTGTTTTGAATTTTTAAAAATGGATTCCATATTTTGAATCATATTTTCCAAATTGTGTAAATAAGTACCTTTCATTTTTGTATATTATGAATAGTAACTTCAGTAATTATTATTTTTACCATTGTTAAAGGGTTAATCAGGTAAATAAGGGTAAAAACAATATTATAATAACATAAAACTACCCTAACACATGTCATAATCCTATTTTATGAGATATTTTAGACCATGTTATTCCTTGGGCTGGTTTTAGTACCTCATAGAGCCACTTGGGTGTGATAATCACATGTTATAGGAATTAATTTAATGTGAAGAGAAATATAACATAAAGATGTAACTTTTACTAAAACAATTTTAATACAATGTTATATAATAGATATATTTGACTATAAAACTAATTATAAATCGAAAAATATTTCCAATATAATTTTATTTTATTTAAAAAATTTAGACAACAAATAAATAAATGTGTTTATCACACAAAGATGACATAGCGATTACCTTATTAATGAAAGATTCAAATAAATGATATTATAAATACTAAAATAAATATAATTTGAACATTTTGATGACATCCATGAATTTTCATGATGATTTTGAAAAATTATATTTGTATTAATTCCATTTTTTATAGAATCAAAAATTTATGACTTTAATGAAAATCAATTACTAAATAGTGTCAAAATTGACAAATAATGAGTTTTTAAAACAAATACTATTTTATTAAATGATATATTAGTCCGAAGAATATATGATTAGGTAATCTGACTTATATAATGTTAAAATTTTATTAATTACCCAATAATGGTTCTATTTGAATGTTCTATTAGATATATTAACCATATATTATGAAAATATAGGAAGACATGGTAAGAGTTAATGTTTTTTACAAAGGGTAAAAGCTAAAAGATAAGGTTACTTTTGTGACCTAAACTTGTCTAAAACCTATTTGTTGGGAGTATTTCATCCCATTTTCATCTTATACTTTAAATATAACACTTTTTAACAATTATAATTTGAAAATAAATTTATAATGAAATAATATTTCAAGACATCCCTAAAGTGCCCCTCCTTCCTCTTATAAAAGGCCACCACCTTTACCCACATACTCACACCTCTAAATCAACTTTTCTCTTCCAAATTATTCTCAAATAATATCCTAACATCCTTAACTTCATACTAGAATCCTTAACTTGGGATGAATACAATTCCAAAAATCTTTTTGAATCAAATGAAAAGAAGTTACACGATTTACAGGTAATATCTTCTCTCAAGTTCTTTTCTATTATTTTCATTATTCACTCCCTATGATATTATTGTTATATTTTTACATAAAAACTAGTTTCTGAAAAAAACTAGTATTTTTTATGAGAAAGATTCAAACAACACTTACAGACACCTCCATCTAATGGATACGAACATATTGTTTCTGTGTATAGTGAACTACTGCCTCACGAAACGATGATTGTTCAATTTTCTCCTTCCATCTCTCATGGTGGACATTATGATGGAACTGTATTTATATAGGATATATATTATATTTATAGTTTCTCAATCCATGAAAAAAAATTTATTTCTTAACATTATGCTTTCTATATTGTCTAAATATTATAATTTCATTTGAGAAAGTACAGACTACCGCCCCCTCAAAGTGATATGACTAGTTCATGCCATACATGGAACATATAAAGGATAGATTTAATGAAATATGTAACATATATAACCTATATATTATAATATAATTATTATATTCCTATGTATAATTTGGTCTTCATTCCTTTGATATGACAACGAAATGAATGTAGCGTTCTTGCGTACGTACGACATATCATCATTATAAATGTTGCATTTCCTTTATTATCTCAAAATTTTATGGACTAGTACAAATACATATATATTAGATATAAATTATATGTAAATAATTAATAATATTCTATATATGATGGGATTATGATGCAATGGACAATTTATATCAAATTAGTTCATTTCTTACTCAAGTACCGAATATCGACAAAATGACCAATATGAACTTAAATAATTATGTAATTTTTATAACATGGTAATAAGTTATATTCATGGAATAATATACATGAAAAATTAACTAAATTAATTTTCAATTAAAAAATGTTTTTTATCCAGGAATATAAATAATGAACAAGATAATTTAGACTCCTGGTAAGGGAACTTCTTTAACCAATTTCAATTCATTGGGTTAATCTTAGACTTCTTGATTATGTTATGTGATGATTATGTGGGAAATAATTTTTTATATCCTCTATTGTATTTATACATTATTCATGTTTATTTATAGTGAATACACTTAATCAATATTTTTTAATAAAAAATGATCTTTGTAAATTAATTTATAAACTCAATTTCCACTCATTGGGTTTTATGCATACTTTGTTGAATGTATTATGCCAGGATTTTGTGTGAAATCCCTATTTATTTATTTATGTTCTAATTTACACGTCCCGTTGTGTGTATATATTTTTTCTAAACATAATCACCCCATTTATAAATTATTACATCATTTATATGAACATTGTAAGGGAAATCTTAACTCAATTTCTATTCCGTGAGTATCTATGACATTGGTTTGGTTTTTGGAAGAATATGTGTAAATGACTGTTGATTGTTTTACACGGAATATCCACTTATATTGGTTGTATTTATATTTATCAGATATAATTATGTCTGTGCTTTATCCATAATCTAAGGATATGATCTTTTAAAGATATTTTGTCTCAATTTACATTCCATTGAAACTTATTTGTTGTTATACACCAATTTACATTCATATATTGTATATATTTTCCTATGACATATTATATCTTGAATCTCCCAATTCCCCTGATATGATAAGTTTTGTATAATTTTGTTTTTAATTACTTTCATCTAAGCATTTTCGAAATTGGTAAGGGACTTTAACTAAAACATCATTTAAAATGTTTTAAGGATTTATGCTTCTAAATAATTTTCATTAATTTCCATGTTTTAAAAATAGATTTAAAGATTTATTTATTGGGGAATTAATATAATAACCGGTGAATTTCTTTCGCAATTTTCAAATTGCTATGGTACACTTTGATTCAAAATTATGATTTTTAAATTTTTTTATTGTGTTTTAAAAATGTATTGATTACACAAATATATAGAAACGATATCTTCTAAATTGAATTGTCACATTGTTATTTTTACTTTTTGATTTTTTTATGTGTCATGATTATGTTATGGTTATTGGAAATTGTTTATGTATATGGTTGGTTTCTTGATAAACTAAGGGTGGGTGAGCCCATTATATCTCTACAATACATTACATAATGTGATATAGGTAAATGATAATGTTTCCCCTACGAGATTTAGGGAATATATTATGATGTGAATTCCAAATGTAACCTTGATGGTTACTCCCTATGTAGCTATAAAAGATAAAATTTAAGTATATTATGAATTCCACAAGTAACCTTTATGGTTTATTATTTCTATAAGTGTATTTAGAAATATTATTAGTTCATAATGGGTGTTAAAGAGATTATGTTTTAAGGGTTTAAATTATGATTTTGTAAAAAAAATTCATATGTTTTAAAAATTCATGGACAAATGGTTTTATTCTTTATTCTATATTCCTTTCAGAGCTATTTATGATCATCCCGTGTTTTTTGAAAATATATTCATAGTTTATAATAAAGTATACGAGAAATGAATAATTGAAGAAGATTTTTATCATGAAAATAATTCTTCTTTTATTTAATGAGTTTTATTATTGTGAAAAAAAATTGGATTTTGTGGAAGTGTATACTTATTAATTTTTGAGATGTAATGTAATAGTTATGTCCTAATTATTTAAAACTCTAAACCTAAAAACATCTTAAATATGAATTAAATTCAAATTATTGACTGATCTCAATATTAAGTGATGTTTTATAGCTGGGTCCTTATTAGGTGAATATGATGAAATCCTGTTAATGGTTGAGGAAAAAAATCATCTGGTCAATGATGAATTAATTAATTATATTTTTAATCCTCCTTAAAAAATTTATTATTTTTTTTAGAATACATCAATTTAGTTAATTTTTTGTACACCGTTTTCCCAAAAAAATATTATTTTAAGTCACGTATCATGAATTATATTATATTTTGATATATGAATTATGAAAACCAAATGATTTAAAGATATGAGTAGGTCTTATACAACTATTATTCCATTAGAACCATCGGTTGCACTACTTAATTTATTAGGAATACTCCATACTTTTGGTATGCCCCTTCTTTCTAATTGATTCCATATGATATAATCTAATATTCATTAGGTATGCACCATAATTCTAGTGCACCGACTTCTACATTAAGGATGTTTGGGGGGTCATATGTAGCAACTATGGAGTGGTCATAAACTGATAATATGGTTTCATATTTACCTTTATGAGTTTATTGGGGTTTTTCCATGATTGGAATGTAAATGTTAATGTGGAAAAACAATTTATTAGATCTATATACTAATTTTTTAATATATTTATTACAAACATTCAGTTAATAACAATATAGAAATAGATATGAATACATCTGATGTTTTAAGGATGAAACAATTTAATGTAGTTGCGTCATTTAATTTGAATGTGTTTCCCAAAGTTGATGTTATAGGATTATTCAGGAAGATCTTGGGGAAGTTATCATGTGATATAATGTTCCATCCCATCATAAATCATGATTGGACGAAAATTATCATTTATTGGATGAATGACACTTTTTATAAATAAGTTAATGTACATAAAAATAAATATTTTTAGTTTATTTTAATTGATATTTCAATCAAATATACATATAATTAATTTTTCATTTCTATTTAATGTAATTATAGAGAACATTTCTCTATGAATTTCATCCTTTATATGGGGGGTAGTTATTCTATTATATTTATTTTAATATATTTAAATTATTATGATAATTTTTTAAAATATATTCTTAATGCATAATATGTAATTAAAATAATTTTATATTACAAATTCTCCTTACCACATGAATCATATTCACTAAAGGCTATTTCTTGACAGGAATATCTAGAGTGTGGATTATCTTGGGGTATCCATCCTAACATATTGGTGAAGATATGTTTTTGGATCTCCAGTTCATGTCTTATATATTTTCCATAAAACATATATTTAATTCCATTGAAATATATAACTAATGAAAACATATTTTGGTATTTATAATACTATGTTATATAATGTTTATAATTTTTGCATCTATTTTATTTTTTGAGAATATTTAAATTACTAAAATATATATTTTTTGTATATATAATTTAAATTTTAGGTAATTGTGTACATAGATCCCCCTCATTCCATTATTAAATCGTGTGTTGTTAAGAATTGGTTTAAACCACTGCAAAATATTAAAAGTGTCTCTAATTATTTAGGGATTGTTTTAACCATTGATAGATACTCTTAAATAACTCTTAAATTGTGGTATGCACTATAACACCATAATATTTTAAGGTTATTTATGGTTTCAATTAACTCTTGTTACAAGTTATTGCTGGGATTTTGTATTTCGGCATGATTGAAGGTCACCGGGGGTCATATTTCAAGAGAAGAGGTTGGTCATGTAGTAAACTACAAATGTAGGATGTATTTTATAATGACCGGGGATTTCCATACATATATATTAAATTATTTTTCAGAATATTTCAAACATTACGGAAACACAAACCCAAATACTATATTATTTTAGTGCCTTAGGAAAAATAGAATCATAAACAAATAGTTCATAACACATATACATCTTCCCCTGCCTATTTCTTCATAACTATAACCCTTTTGAAATATCATAGTTAATGCATTTATTTGTATCTTTGGGAGAAAATTGAAGAGTGGGTGAGATCTGATGCTTAGTAAGTGGAAACAAGGGAGATACGTAAGAATAACATGAACATAAGGGTATGATAATAGAATCATAACATGTGAAGATCACACCATTCATATCAAAGATCATATACATGAGTCATAGAATAAAGATTGGATGTTCATAATACATGAATCATAATGGGATCAAATAACATAATCACTGAGATCATCACATTGACATAAGACATCAAATTGTAGTATACACATAAACTTGTAAATTTTTTAACATGTATAAATAGAAACAGGTTCCCTCATTAAGTTAAGGAGATTAAATCCGGCCCCTTCATAAATATATGTACATGAAAACAATATTTACACAAAAAATTATGAACATGAAAACCATGCCCAAGCATAGAATTATGAACATGGAAATAGGTTCATGAACAATATATATACCTCATGTTTTATTCATCCTGACACGATTCACTGGAGAGAAATATATCGCCCCTCATAATATAATAAAATAATACATATATGTTCCACAAGATCATAAACCATACAACATGTTAGAAATCAAGAACAAAATGGTTTTCGTAAACATTTCATTATAACATATCTCATTTAAAGGTAACATGATTCATAAAAATAAATCCATAGAAACCATTCATTGGAATAATATAAATGGTATCCTTGGATCATATCCGTATTAATTCAGGAGTAAAACCAATATACTTAATTTTAGATGAAAAATGATTTTAAAAGTTCTTTTTAAAAAAATATTGGGGAAAATATCCTTTTCTCATTGAAAAATCATTTTAAAATAATAAAACATTTTTCAAACATTTTTCATTGAAAATAAACTTGAAAAAAATAAAAAAAGATTTAAAAACCTCTTTAAACATTATTTAAATCAGTTCCCTTGAAAATTCCTAAATTCATGTCTAAAAACATTTTTGAAACCCTTTTTAGAAAACCTTTTTTTAATAAGATAAATTTTCAAATTAAGATAAAATAATATTATAAGAAACATATAATATAATTAAAATAATTAGATTCATGATACAATATTTCAAAGGGTATTATATATGCCTTAACAAAGAATAAAGGTGCATAAATTAACATGAGTCTCAAAGAAGGAAAAATTGAGACAAAATTACCTAACAGATTTGGTAACTTATGAACCATAAACCCCATGGAATATAGATCATAAGATAGATTTTTAAATATCCATAAATTTAAGTATAATTATCATATAATCCATTAATTTTTATTATACACACCACACAAAATATACTAGTTGTGAATATAGCATAATCTGGAAGAAATAAAAGTGAAACTAGAAATAACCTTACCTTAAGTCATGAAATTAATAATACATGTTCAAACCTCTTTTATAATAAATATAAATATCTTATACATGTACCATAAATTCATATTCGTATATATAATACCATATATTATTTTCATATGACTTCACGCTTATTCAAAATTCCATGTTAATGTTATGTTTTGGGTAACAATCGATTTGTTTCTCATAGATGATTAGACATTCTATTCTTGGTCCACATATATAGATCATGATTTCATAATATAAATAATTATTTCCATGATAAAAATATCATATATATTCATTATACATGTATCAATAGTTATTCATAATATATATAGGTAGAAAATAAAATACAATATTCTGGGAGAGGGTAGGTTGTACGTACGCATGAACGATATTTTAATTTTCTTATGATATTAAATAAAGGAAAATGTATGATATAGTATATTTAAAAAAAATAATTATGTCATATATATCACATATTTCTATTAAAACAATATTTAATATATTTAATGTAAATTATGAATGAATCACATTACTTCATGAGGTAGTAGTCCATCATACACATGAATAATGTTATCGTATTCCCACAAAATCGAAAGAAAGAAGGCATGTGTGATATAACAATTAAAAAATGATAACAACATATTAAATATAATATATATATAATATATAAACTATAATTCCATCATCATTCTAAACCACTAATGGTGATAATGGAAGAATGAACGTCAACGATTCAAGAGACGGTAGTCTGCTGTATGCATGAATGATGATTGGGTATCTCATTTGATAAAAATGTGTGGAGTTTATGGTACTAAAATTAATATAGAAATATAATTATATTTAATATACTAAGGTTATTATATAAAATTTAAATAAAAAAATTTAATGGGTTTAAGGAAAAATTAAAATTGAAACCTTCATTAACAAACATTAACGCTTCGTTGGATGTCTCCTTTTGGTTTTCCCAAAAGTAATTCCTTGGTTGGATTTAATCCCAAAGGAAGGATTATAAGAATAGGGATGAAAAGTTGGGAGGAAATTTTTACATGGTTTTTTTTTATTCATTTACGTTTTTATGTTTAAATAAATTAAAAGAAGATGTTCTCTTTTATAAGAAAGGGGTGGGGACTTTTTGGAATTTCTAAAAATATCATTTTATATAAAATTCAATCTAAATCCAAATACCTATAAAAAAGTATTAAAATATTAGATATTATAATGTTTTAATATAATCAACCCATATATTTTATACATGTTTTACTGTTTTTTTAAACCATGTCATTTTGATTAGCCTTAGTTAACCCATTTTAATTTTAACTACACTAACAAATGTTTTAATATTAAGAGGATTTCAGTTTTTACATATAAAGGTTAAATTAGACCATAAATGGAAATTTTGTTATATTTTATACCATATATAATCAATTTTTCCTTATATAATATTTTTATTGTTTTTAAATAATTTAATAAGATATTATTTTCATAAAAATTAATTATTCTTCATTTTGACACTATTTGGTACTTTGACTTTAAGAAAATAAATAATGAAATATTATTCAAAAAAACATTTAATACCCCCATAACATGTCATATTCAATTATATGATTTATATGAAACCTTTATTAATTCATATAATATTTTTCTTAATATTTATAATATCATTTAATTTTGTTTTTATTAATTGAATAATTAGTGCCTCATCATTGCACTATTATTTATGATAAATATTTCCTAACAAAAAATTAAAAATAAATATTCATGATTTATATTAATGTTTTATATTTAAATGTAAAATTTATAATCGAACATATTCTCTATTATACAGCATATGTAAAATATTCCACCTGTTAAAAACAGGAGTATGACAAGTTTTACTATTCATTGAATAAAAGATTATAATGGTTATAATCTCATCCAAATGGTTATAAATGGTCACATTACCGATACTATTACTATTTTTGATGCAAAATTCTAATATAATATAATTGTTTAATGTTTTAGGCCTTTTTCTAATATTGATAATATTATTTTTACCCTTAATTACCCGATTTACCCTTAATTGGGGTCTTAAAAATTACTATGTTTACAATTATTATTATCCATAAATAAAAGGTATATATTTAATAAATGTTTTAATTATGTTTATAAATATTGAAATCATTTTTATAAATTAAAAACACATATGTGGCTAAAAGTAATTAAAATTTTATCCTGGATACGGTGTTAGAAAGTATGTTTTTAAAGTGAAAATGTTCAAAAGTTTAATATGTTTTTATATCAAAATTCAACATAAAATGATTTCAACGTCCTGATTAATGGATTTTTAATTCAACTATTTTTTCATTATAACCAATTAAAACTATTATTTATCATTATATAACATTTAGATGAAAATGCAGGTTTCAATTAAAATCCACTATTTCTCACTATTCATTGAAAAAATGATTCTTCTCAAAAAAATACCAATAATTCACTCTAAGATAATTCTGAAATTACAATCTTAAAAACTATGTTTATATTTTCAAATAAAATTATTTAAAAGTGTCAAAATTTAGTTCTAAAACAAGTGTTCAATAAAAATAAGACAAAACTATCATTTAGAAAAATAAATCTTTTTATGCTTAAAATTGAATTTGTTCTTATTTTGTGACAATACAAATTATTGGATAAATTTAAACCCAGTTTACATAATATATAAAAAATTAATTATATTAATATCTTTTAATAATAGTTATTAATTTAATTTTTTAATATAATACTCTTTTGTGGAAATAAAATTAGTTTTTCATAGAAACACATACTTTATTTTGAATTGGTTTTTTTTCATTTATAATTAATTTGTATCCCAATAATTATTTTCATAAACATGCGTAGAACATATTTTAGTAATTTATTCATTACCTCCATTCTAACGGCTTATTAATAGCCTTCATAATAAATTGTATATTGATTCTTTTTAAACTCAACCTTATGTGTAACACAAGATATCGATGTAACTCATTGTTGTGTGATACACAAAGAAAAATTATTCATACATTAAAAAAATTGAAACTATATGTTTCATATAATAAAATATTTTATTTAAATCTAGCTGGACTTGTTGTTACATGTAACACAATCCATCAAAGAGTTTTAATTTATTTCAAAAAGATAATTAAAAAAACTCAGGGTGTTACATTCTTCCCCTTAAAATAAATTGCACCCTCAAAATTCATCACTATATTACAAACAAATGTGTATAACTCTATCTCATCATGTTTTCAAGTTCCCACATATCTTCTTAAAACATTTGGTTTTTACAAAAAAACTTTAACCAGTTGAGTGGTACTATTTTGTAGAACATTATCTAAATGATCAAGAATTTCTACCAATTTCCCTTCATAGGAAAGATCTTTCTCTGTTAGTTTGACCTCTAATTTTATTACATGTTAAGGATCAATTATGTACTTACATGGAAGAGACACATGGGACACATCAGGAATTTGACATAGATTTGGTGGATATTCCAATGGATAAGCTATCATTCGAATAAGATCATAGATTTAAAAAGAAAATTGCATCCTTTTAATTAGAAGTTTCACTTTAAAATAAAAGGTAGGTGTTTGATAATTTATTTGTGGGAAACCCGTATCATAAAAAGGGTCAATAAAACATTCTCATATAAAGAGGTGAATTAAAAGGAAAATATCACCACATGACTAGGATTTCGATTATGAGAACATTAGCGGATAGTGAAAACATGGACATGGGAGAGAATTCAAAATATAACGTTTTGATATAGAGTGATAGAAAACATGGTTATTATAATTGTAACCACTACAAAACGATAAATATGTGATGATCTATGAGACCATATGATTCATCATAAATGAAGGTACTAGGAATACATTTTTTTTCAAGAATATTTTCCTAATGTTGAAGTATTTTCATTAGAATATATACTTACTTGATTTCATTCCATTTTGTGTGAATAATCTCATCCATTGGTTATGCGTCAATCAATTTACAATTAATCACTTACTGTAAGAAATGAGGCTGAAATTTTAATGCTTTAATAACAAGTGGATCATATGATATAAAAAGGGATGATAAGTCTTTCCTCCCATATCTATTTATCATCACAAAAAAATGGTTAGTATAGGTTATCCAACATGCTTAAATATTTATATGGTAAATTAATACTTTAATCTCTAAAACCTAATCCAAATTTCATCGTATATAAATTCATTAATGGTTACCCTTATGAACCTTACAAAAAAATAAAATAAAAAACATTCTAAATTAGGTTACTAAATTTCAAAAATCAACTTATCATTAATCCTATAAACAACTTGATGTAGAAATTAATTGTCCCATACAAAACACATGAATTCTATTATCATTTATTATCTTGAAAATGGTAATAACCTGAAAACCCATATTGAAAAAACACATTCTTCTTTATTCCATATATAATAACTTTTCATATATGAAAATAATTTCATTTGAATATTGGTCTCATACTTGTACTAAAAGTGTAACACCCCAAGCTTTCACGGTACGCTTCTCGCTGAATAATACAGTAGTGTGTGTTGTACGCAACATCAAGTTTTAACACACACCACAACTAATAAAACTAGTCGTTATTAATAGTAATACCCACTTTTTAAAATTATATACATTTTATCATTCAAAATGGACTTCATTTTTGGATTCGGAATATCAAAATTAGCCTAGGGTGAAATTTTGGTACTTTTCGGATAACTTTCATATTTTGATGAATAGTGAAAATTACTAAATTTTAATTAAAAACAACATTTTTAATCAAAATAATTAATAGTGATAAATTATGAATTTGAGTGGTTTTAAAGTTTATTTAGAATATATTTTTACCATTTAATATAATTTTTGTCATTGGACCTAATTTCACATTTAAACCAGACATAAACAATTGTCAACCTTTTGATAGTTATTATTTCTTAAAAACCCGCTTTTTGTTTTGACATCGGAAATTAGTTTTAAATTATTTTCTACCACTTCTATGTTTTGAATTTGGAAAAAAAGATTCCATATTTTGAATCAGGATTTCCAAATTATGTAAATAGATAACTCTTATTTTTAGACATTTTGAATAATTATTTCAGTAAATATGGTAAATAAGGGTAAAAAAATAAAATTATAATATTAATAATTTACCGTAAAACGTGTCCTAACCCTATTGGTTGATAAATGTCCAACCAGGGAAATATTTGGGTCGATTTTGGGACCCAATGGACCCACTTGTAAGTGATAATGACACTTTATATTAATTATGTTAAAGTAAATACAAAAATGACAAAAGAATATATCGTTTAGAAAGAAATTTTATAATGGGTTATATATGTTATATTTTAGACTATTAATATTCATTAGAAAGATAAAATTATTTCCCACATAATTAGTGATGCAAAGCGGCCTTGCGGCCCGCGGGCTTTGCGGGTGTGGGGTGGATGTGGGGCGGGGCGGGCCTAAAAATTTTGACCGTTTAGAGTGCGGGCCAATGTGGGTTGAGCCCGCGCGGGTGAGGGCTAATGCGGGTTGATCCCGTGTGGGTGTGGGCTTTCCCGTGATCCTGATTTAAAAAAATATATATATTATTTTTACAATATATGTTTCTTTAACATTTTAGTTTTTTTATAAAAAAATCATGGTTAAACGGTGACATATGATTTCTCAACGTAATGGCCATATTAATTCACCATTTATTCACATGTAAATTTTAAATAGGCATATATTTATTTTTTTTAATACGATATTATATTATTTATATAGTAATTATTAACCATATTCACATGGTGTGTCAACCCATATCTTGAAAAATGGAACTCATCGCCCATGCGCATGGTTTCAATTCTATAAGAGTTATTATAATCATAATATATTTTAGGTCGATTTAATTTTGTTATTATTTAATTTTATTTTGTTATTAAGAGAATTTGGTAGAACCTCGTGAAATCACTAATAGCTTCCTTTGAAACTTATCGTTACCTGGAGAGACTTCATTCATTCACAGGTTTAGTTGTTCATATCACCACACCACCAACATTATCATTCAACGTCCATCACCAATCACTCACCTACTTTCTATCGCAACAGTTCGCCACCACATTGGCGTTACCGCATGCCACTATTAACACACACAAAAATGTTCCATCGCATCCTTTAAAAATCTAGTTATTATTAATTCGTACTTCTCCCCACAAATACCTTAAAGAATTATAAAAATACAGTATTTAAATGTTATAAATGGTATTTTTTTTATAAATGTGGGAAAGCCCACGGGCAACCCGCGGGTTTATGCTGGGTGGGGCGGGCTTGAAATTTTTTGATCGCGTTATATGCGGGATTTTGCAGACAAACTCGTGCGGGTTCAAACCCGTGCGGGCTTGGCCTGCCCCACCCCGCCCCGCTCGTTTCTCATTACTCTACATAATGGTATTTTATTTATAATTTTTAGACCTTGAATAATTGAATTTATTTATTACACAATAATGATGCAGTATGTTCATTATTAATGAATGAATCAAATAATTGGTATTATAAATGTTAAAATAAATATAATTTAAAGTTTTGATTCCATCCACGAATTTTATTGTTTAATATGACATGTTAGGACTGCTTAAATTAATTTGGTTTGAATTAATAAAGTTCTTATGACTTTAACAAAAATAAATTATTGAATAGTGTCAAAATTGACATAAATGAGTTTTTAAAACAAATATTATATTATTAATTGATATTATATTTCTAAAAATCAAAGGTTTGTCCAAAAGACTTATATCATGATAGTTGTATCATTAATGGACCACGTGGGGGTCTCTTGGATGTATATAGTATGTTTATTAACTATATAATATAAAATACAAAGTGACATGGTAAATGTCAAACTAATTAACTAAGAGTTAAAACTAAAAGATAAGGTTAATATAATGACCCAAAACTGTCTAAAATCTATTGGTTGAAATTATTTATACCGATAATCATCATATACTTTTAATAATACACTTTGGATCCATTATAATCTGAATATGAATTTATTATAAAATAATACATTAAGTTTTTCCTAAAGATCCCCTTTCCCCATTATAAAAGGACACCAATTCTAACTAACTTTTCAAACCTTCAATGCCTTTTGGCTCGGACAAAACCTACCCAAATATTCTCTAAACATCCCTAACTTCAACCTATAGGACATAGTTTGATCAGAAAGCCAACCTATGGAGCCTTTTTGAACAAATCAAAAGAAAGAACCCAAAGAAGAGGTAATGATTTCACCACCCTCTTTCAAGTTCCTTTATTCTTCCACTTCTCCTTTATTTGTTATTTAAATTCTAAAATAATGACTCCAGTATCTTCTATATACTGTGATGTTATTATAAATATGGTACAACCATATTTAGTATTCTATCCATCCTATGAATGACATGTCACCATATGTATGTACGTACGACCTACCGTCTCCACGTCATGGTGTAATTGTTATTCAATATATTATTATTTAGAAGGGTATAATAATGATGTTTAATTCATGTAAATAATAAATATAACATGATAATTATTCTTTATATATTATATAACATCCAATTATATGTTATTTTAATATCAAAATAAAGATATTTTCGCTCGTGCATACGTATGGATTATTGCCTCCACAAAGGCGATGAGATTAATTCCCCCTCATATCCATTCAAGACTAAATTTCATTTGAGGAATAAAAATAATTTTTAGATACATAATATAATTCTGGATATGAATAAGATACATCCCATCCATAAAAAATATGGCTCGCATAACAAATAATATAAAGGAAAATAAATCTGTTAACACCTGAAACGGCGATAATACTAAGATATTATTAAAAAATTAATGCTAAAAGATCATATATGATATCATATTAATTTAAATGATTTTTGTATAATTCAATAACAATTATTTCACCATTATATATTAGGTTAACCTATCATCGACCAAGGAAAAAGTACAAAGGAAGGGGTTTCTTATCTCACTTTTAATTTCATGATATTTCCATTGTTCACCACTTATTTTTTTCATGTGGTGTGTGTACTTCCCATGATTGTATTCATTGTGTAATATAATTTAATTTATGGATATTTACATCAGAATTTTATTATAGTTTTTTCATGGGTGTATGTTTTGTAAGTTACCAAATTGATAAGGGAATTTGAAATTTCAATTTCCACTCATTCAGCTTTACGCATAATTCATTGATTATTTTAAACCATGATTATGTGTGGAATAACTATTAATTTTCTTATGTCATAATTTCCACTCCCCTTTTGGTGGATATAATTTTGATACAGATAATCACTCCATTGATAAATTCTCAAGTCGTCAATATGAACTTGATAAGAGTAATTTTAACTAAATCTCCATTTATTGAGTTAAACATCCAATTCATTGGTGTTGTTTTTACAGGAATATGTGTGAATGTCCTCTGATTTATTTACACTAAATATCCAATCATATTGTGTGTATTTATATTTTTCACATATAATTAGGTCATTGATTTATCCTTAACCTAATGATACTATCTTTATAAGTGACTTAATCTCAATTTAAATCACATTGATACTTCTTTGTTGTTATACACCAAATCACTTTTATGTGGTGTATATATTGTACATTGAAATAGTATATCATTAATCACATTATTCTCATAATATTACAACGTTATGATAACCTCAATTATTTGTATTCAAGTGTCTCTATTTTGGTTAGGAACTCTAACTAAATTATCATTTTTAAATGTTTTAAAGACATAATCTTCTAAATATTTCTCATTAATGTCCATGTTTTAAAAATGTTTTTAAGGATTTTTTTATATGGACTTTAATGTTTTAAAAATAAAACTCCTTTTAAAAGTTTCAAAGTGGTATGGTACCCTTTTATTAAAAAATCTATTTTTAAATGGCTTCTTGATAAATAGTGTGACTTTTAAATGATTTCAAGAAAAAGGGGGATATTTCTCTCTAATAGTTTTGATGATTATTTTCATCTATGTCAATATCCTTCATTATTCTAGAATGAGGTTAATCTGATACAATAAAATCATCCACATTTTATTGAACGAGTTATCTTTGACTGTGAATGTGATATTTGTATACCATTCATGGTTTTTGGATCAAGTATTGACATTTTGTATGCTAGTTTTAATACGAATGTTTATGTTATATTTCAAAATTTTCATATGAGGAATGCATTGGATTTAGTAAGTGACGGGTGGAGCCTGCTATAGCTCCTCAATGCATTGATAGGTATCATGAGACAAACTAGTGTCTTGGCATGAGGCTTTGGAAAAATCTTATTTGTAGTCTCAAAACGAGGCTTTGGATACGTGGTTATGATAGTCTGGATTATGCATTCCATCATTATGAAAGTGGTTATTGATATTTAATGTGATTATTCGACTAGTATAATATCCATGTGAATAAGTAAATTTCATTATTTCATTCTATCTTTGCCATATTATGCTGAAGTTCAAGTTTAAAAGGCTTTTGTTTTAGTTATACATTGCCTTATGTGTTTGTGCTTATCTATGAAAGCTTCTGCTATATTTTTATCCTTAATGAGCATCTGACCTCACCCCTTTCATTGTTTTATTTTTCCCAGGATGTGGAGAATTAATTTATGAATGACTTGCAGGGATAGTATGAGGGGATATGAAGACAAGATGTTGTTGTAGTTTTTTTACCTTATGAAGTAATGTGAAACTTATGAATATATCTAGTGTTTCCAAGACTAATAAACTAATCGGTCTTTCGAGACTTAATCCTTTGTGATAATTCCAATGTTATGTAATAATGCACCAACTCGGGGTAACTGGGGTCAGGGCATTACAGTTGGTATCAGAAGAAGTTTAGTACAAACCGTGGGAGCTAGATTTAGATAAACTCTGATTAGAGCACATATCTCTGAGATATAATTTGAGAATTATTATAGAAGAACTTCCTAGAATTTTGGTATTCTAGAGATTTTGTGAGTTTTATGAAAAATAGATCCCTGTCTAGATACGAGTAGGTAGAGTCTCTGGCATAGATGTACCTAGGGGTAAAACCCGAAAACACGGCTTTGAGATAGACTCGAACGAGAACTAGTGCACGATAATAGGCCTTGCTGCACTCTTGGTTATGACACTCCTAGTGGATATGCTTAGGATAATTTACATTTTATTTCCAAACTGATTTGAAGTATTTTATATAAAATGAGTGTAAATGACCTTGGTTAATCCTAATGTGTTTCAAATTGAGAATATGGTGACATGATATTATCTACATTATTTTATGACTTCTGTTACTCACACAATGTTTTTTGGTTTTAGTTAATGGCTGGATTCCAAGGAATTCATAGTGACTTTGAGAATGATGTACAAGGTGGGAATGGTGGTGTAAATGAGCAAAAAAATGGAATGTTGATAGGCGTAAAAGATATAATCTTCATGCCAAATCAATTTTCCAAAAATATTATCAACAATATATATATTAACCAATTCCTAGACTAAACAAAGAAGAGAAAGGTGATAAATGATAAGAGCTCCAATAGTGGACACCGTGGAGAAAGGAATCCACAATTTCCATCATGCAGGAAATGTGGAAGGAGGCACCCAGGAAAGTTTCTCAATAGGACAAAGAAATGATTTATGTGCTGTAATGAAGGACATAAAGTGAAGAATTACTAATGAAAAATGAAGAGTACTATGGATGAAGATAAAAATGGTCCCAAGAATCCATTTACAGCCATTTTCCATAAATGTAGAGGACCTGGCCATTACCAGAGTGAATTCTCTATTCTATAGGATATTTTCTTGTTCAATGAAGAAGCTATGTGGAAATACATGGTTAGAGAAATGTTTAAAAAGTATTAGTTCTCCTTGTTGATGGGTTTAGTTTGGAAATAATTTTATTTTGTATTTGTAACCCTGCAGTTTTCTATGTGAGAATGATATTTGAGGAAGAATTGTATTTTTTATTGAGGATATAGTTATAAATAACCATTTGGTTTTATATGGTCATTGGGTTTGAGGAAATTACAAGTTATTATAATATGTGATGAAAAATGCAAGGTATGAGATAAAATTTGTGGTTAAATTATGTTAAGTTATTTTGAGGCATTTATCTAATTTTGTTAATGTTATAAAATATAGTTTTTGAGAAAGGACAACATGCAGACCGTGTGACAACCTTTCATGTCGTACAAAGCTTTGGGAATCGAACTCACAACCGAAGTGCGATTGGGATTTATCGCCTACCACAGGACTACGTGAAGTCCCTGGTTAGTGTGACTGTTATTTTTAGTTAAATGATTTTATTGATCAATAATAATTTGATTTGGGATCTTATGTCTTAGAAAATTAATACCCATATTATAGGAAAATGATTTGGTGATTAAGTGATAAATGTTATTTTGGAAGATGTTCTCTTTGTTGGGAACACTATATGCCCAAGGAAAATAGAATAGTATGGGATTTCATTTGAGGAGTAATGGTGGAGTTTTATCTATGTTTTTATTTTTGATTTATAGTGATTTGGTTTATTTATTGAAATGATTAACCTATAATAGATAATATGTGATTAGGTTAATTACTTTTAGGTATCTGACTTTAAGAGTAATTGATGTAATTTGGAGATACCATTTAATGTGGAAGACTACATAACATAATTCTTTTAAGTATTGAGTTTCAATATTGTTTTTGATTTTATTAATGGATTTTAAGGACACATCTTTATTGAATTATATATATTTATCTTTGGGGTATTGTTTGTTTAATTTTAGAATTTAGGATTAGTGTTTCTTTCTCTAATGAAATAATTTTTTGGGGGATCATCAGATCTTATACTATCCATTTTGATTTTGATTAATCTCTAAAGACAAGGTAAATATACAGTTTATTCTTTTTGGATCAAGTGATTCTATAATAATTTTATTGTAACTCTTCTATTGTGACCAAGTCTTCTGGAATACTCATCGTTTAAAAAAGAGTTAGTAGTTGAAATTTATTAAAAAATGAAACTTTAAATAAAAATTAAGTATATATCTTTATGTTCTTAGTCAATCTTAGAAATTAATTCCTCATATTTATGTAATGTAACTTTAAAAAATAATAATAAAAATGTTGTCCGTCTACTTTTCCTACTGGGAAACTAATGAATGTTTGTCTCATCAAAAGTTTTTGGTTTTCTTGTTGATAAAATTATCTAGATCATGTTTTCTATCCCTCTCCATCAGAACTTGACAATTGTTTTATCATCCATATCCATGTTTTTCTACATGGAATCCTAGTATAGGTTATCTTGGTTGACCTTTGTACTTCTCTTTCTTTCTGTTAAAGTGATAGTTTTATTAAATCTTTTTCCAATGTGGGACTTTCCATTATATTCCCAGGCCCAAATTTAATAACTTTGAGGATGCAATTTATTGAAGTAGGGGAGAATGTAACACCCCAAAGATTCCATGAAACACTTCTCGCTGAATAATACAATAGTGTGTGTTGTACGCAACTTCATGTTCTAACACACACCAAAACTAATAAATCTAGCTGTTATGAATACTAATACCTACTTTTTGAAATTTAATACATTTTATCTTTCTAAATGGACTTCATTTTTGGATTCGGAATATCGAAATTAGCTTAGGGTGAAATTTTGGTACTTTTTGGATAACTTTCATATTTTGATGAATAGTGAAAATTACTAAATATTAATTAAAAACAACATTTTTAATCGTAATATTTATTAGTGATAAGTTATGAATTTGAGTGGTTTTAAAGTATATTTAGAATATATTTTTACCATTTAATACAATGTTGGTCATTGTAAATAATTTCACATTTAAACCAGACATAAACAAGTGTCAATATTTTGATAGTTATTATTTCTTAGAAACACGCTTTTTGATTTGACATCGGGAATTAATTTTAAATTAATTTTTGCTACTTCTGTGTTTTGAATTTTGAAAAATGGATTCAGTATTTGGAATTAGGGTATCCAAATTATGTAAATAGGTAACTCTTATTTTTAGACATTTTGAAAAATTACTTCGGTACATATTTTATTTACCATCCTTAAAGGGTAAATCTGGTTAATAAGGGTAAAAAATAATATTATAATAATATTAATTAACCCTAAAACGTGTCCAAACCCTATTGGTTGATACATGTCTGACCATGGGCATATATCTTTTAGAAAAACAATTTTTATAATGGGTTATATATGTTATATTTTAGACTATAAATATTCATTAGAAATCAAAAAATATTTTATACATAATGGTATTTTATTTATAAGTTTTATACATTGAATAATTAAATTTGTTTATGACACAATAATGATGCAGTATTTTTCTTTATTAACGAATTTATAAAATAATTGGTATTAAAAATTTCAAAATAAATATAATTTGAATGTTTTGATGCCATCCACGAATTTTATTGGTTAATATGACATTTTAGGATTGGTTAAA
Source organism: Viscum album (assembly GCA_963277665.1). Lineage (NCBI taxonomy): Eukaryota > Viridiplantae > Streptophyta > Magnoliopsida > Santalales > Viscaceae > Viscum > Viscum album. The sequence continues at coordinate 1,718,650,977 of OY728136.1, read as the reverse complement.
TTATTTTGGTTTGAATTAATAAATTTTATATGACTTTAACAAAAATCAATTATTGAATAGTGTCAAAATTGACATAAATGAGTTTTTAAAATTAATATTTTATTATTAAATGATATTATATTCCTAAAAATCTATGGTTTGTCCAAAAGTCTTATATCATGATATTTGTATCATTAATGGACCACGTGGGGGTCTCTTGGATGTATATAGTATGTTTATTAACTATATAATATAAAATACAAAGTGACATGGTAAATGTCCAACTAATTAATTAAGAGTTAAAACTAAAATATAAGGTTAATATAATGACCCAAACCTATCTAAAATCTATTGGTTGAAAGGATTTCGACCCATACCCACCTTATACTTTTAATAATACACTTTTGAGCCTTCAAAAACTGATTATTAATTTTTTATAAAATAATACTTTATGTTTTTCTTAAAGAGCCCCTTTCCCCCCTTATAAATGGCAACTACTTCTAACCAATTCTTAACACCTTCAAAGCCTTTTTTCTCAGCCAAACCCTACCCAAATATTCTCTCAACTTCCCTCACTTTAACCTAGAGGCCTTATTTTGATCAGAAAGCCAACATATGGAGCCCTTTTGATCAAATCAAAAGGAAGAACCCGAAAAAAGAGGTAATGATTTCACCACACTATTTCAAGTTCCTTTCTTCTTCCACTTATTCTTTCTTTGTTATTTCCATTATAAAATAATAACTCCAGTATCTTCTATATACTGTGATGTTATTATAAATATGGTACAACCATATTCTGTATTCAATCCATCCTTTGAATGACATGTCACCATAAGTGTGTACGTACGGCCTACCGTCTCCACGTCGTGGTGTAATTGCTATTCAATATATTCTTATTTATATGGGTATAATAATGAGGTTTAATTCATGTAAATAATAAATATAACATGATAATGATTCTTTATATATGATATACCATCCAATTATATATTATTATAACATCAAAATAATGATATTGTTGCTCATTCGTACGTACAGATTACCGTCTCCACGAACACGATGAGATTCATTCCCCATCATATCCATTCAAGACTAAATTTAATTTGATGAATAAAAATAATTTTTAGAGACGTGATATCATTCTGGATATGAATAAGATACATCCTATCCATAACAAATATGGCTCGCATAGCAAAAAATATAAAGGAAAACGAATCCGTTAACACCCGAAACGACAATAAGACTAAGATATTATTTATAATTCAATGTTAAAAGATCATATATGATATCATATTAATGTAAATGATTTTTTTATATTTCAATATTTCACCATTATACAGGATTTTAATATACCGTCAACCAAGGAAAAAATACAAATTAAGGGGTTTCTTATCTCACTTTTAATTCCATGAGATTTCCATTGTTCACCACTTATTTATTTCATGTGGTGTGTGTACTTCCCATGATTGTATTCATTATGTAATATACATTAATTTATGGATATTTACATCATTATTGTATAATACTTCTTTCATGGTAGTATGTTTCGTAAGTTACCAAATTGATAAGGGAATTTGAAATTTCAATTTCCACTCATTCAGCTTTGTGCATACTTCATTGATTATTTTACAACAATATTATATGTGGAATCACTATTCATTTGCTTATGTCATAAATTCCACTTCCCTTTAGGTGGATATAATTTTGATACACATAATCACTCCATTGATAAATTCTAAAGTCATCGATATGAACTTGATAGGAGTAATTTTAACTCAATCTCCATTTATTGAGTTAAACATCCAATTCATTGGTGTTGTTTTTACAAGAATATGTGTGAATGTCCTCTGATTGATTAACACTGAATATCCAATAATATTGAGTTTATTTATATTTTTCACACATAATTATGTCGTTGATTTATACTTAACCTAAGGATACGGTCTTTATAAGAGACTTAATCGAAATTTACATCCCATTGAGACTTATTTATTGTTATACACCAAATCACTTTTATGTGGTGTATATAATGTAATTTGACATAGTATATCATGAATCCATTTATTCTCATGATATTAAAATGTTTTGATTACCTCAAATTTTTTTATTCAAGTGTATCTCTTTTGGTTAGAAACTCTAACTAAAATATCATTTTTAAATGTTTTAAAGTCTTATTCTTCAAAATATTTCTCATTAATGTCAATGTTTTAAAAATGATTTTAAGCATTTACTTATATGGACATTAAATTTTTAAAATTAAAACTCATTTTAAAAGTTTCAAACTAGTATGGGACACTTTGATTCAAAAATATATTTTTAAATGTCTTCTTGACAAGTAGTGTGACTTTTAAATGATTTCAAGAAAAAGGGAGATATTTCTCTCTAATAGTTTTGATGATTATTTTCATCTGTGTCAATATCCTTCATTATTCTCGATTGAGGTTAATCTGATAAAATGAAATCTTCCATATTGTATCTAATGAGTTATGATTGACTGTGAATGTGATATTTTTATACCATTCATGGTTTGTGGATAAAGTATTGACATTTCGTATTCTAGTTTCAATACGAATTTTTATGTTATATTTCAACATTTTCATATGAAGAATGCATTTGACTTAGTAAGTGACGGGTGGAGCCTGCTGTAGCTCCTCGATGCATCGATAGGACTCATGAGACAAACTTGTGTCTTGGCATGAAGCTTTGACAAAATCTTATTTGTATTCTTGGCATGATGCCTTGGCTACGTGGTTATGATAGTCTGACATTATGCATTCCATCATTATGAATGTGGTTATTGATATTGCATGTGATTATTCAACTAGTAGAATATCCTTATGAATAAGTAAATGGAATTATTTCATTTTATCTTTGCCATATTATGATGAAGTTCATGTTTAAAAGGAATTTGTTTTAGTAATACATTGCCTTAAGTGTTTATGCTTATCTATGAATTCTTTTTCTATATTTTTATCCTTACTGGGTATCGGAGCTCACCGCTTTCAATGTTTTATTTTTCCCAGGATGTGAAAAAATAATTTATGAATGACCTACAGGGATCGTATGAGGGGATATGAAGACAATATTTTGTTGTAGTTTTTATTACCTTATGAAGTAATGTAAGACTTATGAATATATATAGTGTTTCCAAGACTACTAAACTAATCGGTCTTTCGACACTTGATCCTTTGTGATCATGCCAATGTTATGTAATAATGCACTGACATTGTGTAACTGGGTTCGGGGTGTTACAAAAAGAATATGTGATTTCATTATTTTAGAATCCAAGTAGATAATCACATTAAATTTCACTAATGGATGAACAATAAGATTTTCATAGGGCTTGTTCATTCAAATTCAAACATGAAATTCACAAAAAAGGATAAGAGGTAAGTATTTTCTAATTATCATTGTTCACTCCAACCATTTTGATGGAATAATATTTCCTTTTATATTTTTTCCTTATAGGTTATTGTGGATTACCATTCAAATTAGTCCTTGGATTGGTGAACTTGTTATCATAATTACAATACTCATTGAAATCAAATCACTTAATCGAAGGAGGTGCACTCTTTGGATCATTAACTTTATTTCCGTTACTTCGGTAATCAAATGCTCAATGAACTTTTTCACACAATTAAATCATTTAACAATCCCCTTAAGAAAATTTCTTCCATGTTCCCTTCCACACGTTTATTATAATGTAAATATAATATTTTCCTCTACATATCGTTTATAGTTTCCTTTAAATTTTATTCTTCTTCTTTTATCATAGTTATTATATTTATTGGAAAATTCGATCTCACTTTTTTGTAATTATAATAAAAGGAAGCTAATTATTGAACAATAAGTTCTTTAACTCATCCAAATCCATGGAGTCTATTTTATCTTGTTTCCTAATATTCTTGATAAATTTCCACCACTTATTCTCTTTACCTTCCAAGCTATAAGTGCCCAACATAGCTTTTTTACATTCTAAAAAAAGGAGAATAAAAAATATTGTTCCCTCTATTGGTCAATTATAATATTAGCATGATTCATGGATTGATAAAGTTGTGTGGTAATAAAAACAAGTTTTTCTAATTCCATATTCCATAAAATTTGGTTACTCATGAGGTCTATCATTGCATTGTACATGGCATTCCTCATGAACACAGTTCCTTTAGGGTCCATCGATTCACCAAAACTAGAAATCATTTCATTGGGAACACTAATCAAAGTCACATAACCACATAATCAAGTGAAATCTCTCATAAAATTTCAGTCTACGACACGGTAAGTTTATATATAGGTTATTCATGAACATTACTGAAAATGTATTATTGTATCCTATAACTTATAATTAGGGATATTTGAAAGGTTTTATCATCATAGTTTCAAAATATCGACTAATGAATTTATTTGATACCAACTTTAATGATCCATTCTTTTCATACATATACATAACATCATTATTGTGGAATATTTCTTAAATTAAACAAGACACATTCCCAATGTCCTTATTAGTTTAGTGTATTTGGAATCTTGTAATCATAAGCAACCGGTTTATAATATATCTACCTCTTCTCCCTTCTATATCTTCATAACCAGAACCATTTTTGGCATATCATACATAATAAATTTCTTCTTATCTTGGGGAAAAACATAATAAAGGACGAGTTCTAATTCCTAGTATGGGAAAACAAGGGAGATATATAAGAAACACATGAACATAAGGGTATGAGTATATAATCATAACATTCAAAGATCATACCATTCATCTCAAAGATAAAATACATGAGATACATGAAATAATTTTGTGTATTTCATAAAGCATGAATCATAAGGGAATCAAATAACATAATCCATGAGATCATAACATTGACATAAAAAATGAAATTTTGGAATGAATATAAACTTGTGACATTGTGAACATGTATAAATATAAACATATTCACTCATTAAGTCAAAGAGATGAAATCAGGACCTTGCATAAACATATGGAAATGAAAACTAGGTTCACGCAAAAAATTATGGACACGAAAACCATGTACACACATAGAATTGTGAACAGAAAATCAGCTTCACGCATATCATATATACATCAATAGTTATCCATACGTACCCAATGCATTGGAGGTTGATATATGTACTAAAAATCACACAATTAAATCATAAATATATATTCCACAAGATCATAACTTATTTTATCACATCATAGATCTTGAAATGAAATGGTTTTCATAAAAATTTCATCATAGCATATCTCATTAAAAAGTAACAGGATTCATAAAAATGTTTCCATAAAAATATAAATAATTCATTGAATGAATATGCATGGTATACTTTAATAATATCCCAATTAAGGCATTAGTAACTCCAAAAGTTTCCATCATTGATATAAATAATTTTGAATGTAATTTTTAAAACATTTCTTGAGGAAAATATAAATTCTTCTTTGAAAAACTATTTTTAAATCATAAAAAAATTCTAGACACTTTTTCATTTCAAATAACCATGAAATATTATATAATTATATTTTAAAAAAATTTAAATAACTCTAAAATCCATTTACTAGAAAATTATAAAAATATAATTTAAATATCTTTTGAAATCATTTTTAGAAAATATTCTTTTTGTATAAGAAATATTTCTAACTGAAGAGATAAAAAATATTAAATGAAACATAAAATATAATGAAAATAATTATCTTCATGATAATGAGCGTAAAATTTAATTATATTAACCACATAAAAAATATAGTTGAATAACATAACATGTGATTCAATGAAGGAAAATTGAGACCAAATTACCTTACAGATTTTGTAACTTTTGAGCAGTAAACCCCATGAAACAGAGATCATAAAATGGATATTTAAATGCACATAAATTTATGGATAATTATAATATAATTAATTCAATGGATTTAAATAAAACACACAAAATAAATTATTTGTAATTATACCATAAGTCTCATAAAATAAATGTGAGACTCGAAATCCCCTTACCTTATGTCTTGACTTCTTCCTTACATGTTCAAAACACTTGTATAATAAATATATGTTTATTTTAAACATTAAAAAGAACTATATCAATATATATAATACAATATATGATTTACTTATGACTTTATATTAATCTTTTATTAAAAGTTTTGTGTTGAAGTTTTGTTTTGGGTAATAATAGCTTTGTTTCTCGTACTTGTTTGAATTTTTTATTCTTAGTCCTCATACTTAGATTATGATTTCATCATATACACAATGATAAAAATGATATAAATATCATATATATTCTTTAAATATATATATATATTTATTCATAAATGTTAGTGGTAGAAAATGAAATACATTGTTCCTATAGATGGTATGTTGTACGTACACATGACCATTATTTTCATTTTAATGTCAGATTAAAGAAAAATGAGTATATGATATATTATCATTCAAGAATGATTGTTATATAATATATATATATATATTTATATATTATTTATATTAAAACCATCCTTAATACATTAAATGTAAAATGTTATTGAATCACATTTCTTCGTGAGTCGGTAGTCCGCCGCACACACGAACGATGTTATCGTATTCCCAAAAAAAATATAAATCATGATGTTTTGTGTGATATAAATATTATATAACCATAATAACATCATAAAAATAATATATATTATATATAAACAATAAATCCATCATTATTACCATACATTAAAGGTGGCAATGGAAGAACCCAAAACATCGGTCCGTGATGTGGTTGTCTGTCGTACACACGAACGGTGATTTTGTAACACATTTGATGGAAGTGGGTGAATTTTTTGGTTATAACCATAATATAAAAATATAAAAGTATATTTGAGATAGTTATTTTATTATATTAACATTAAATAAAAAATAATGGAAAGTTTTTAAAGAAGAAATAAAATAGAAGCGTATGTTGATGAGCGTTACCTCTTCTACAGATATCTCCTCTTGGTTTGCACCAAAGGACCTCCTTGGTTGGATTTATGTCCATATTTATTCTTATTATATTATGTTAGGGAGATTTTTATGGGATTTTATGGTATTTTTCTAATAAAAATAGTTATTTAATTGTAAATAAACGAGAAGAAGAGGTTCCCTTATATAAAAGAGGGGAGGGGCACTTTTGTAATTTCTCAAAATATTAATTTATAATAAATTAAATATAAATCCAAATACCTATGAAATTAAATTAATTAAAATATATGATATCATATGTTTATAATATCATTAACCAATATATTTTAGATATATTTTAGTTTTATTTTAATCCCTATCAATTTGATTAAGCCTTAGTAAACTATTTTAATTTTAACTAGAGTAAGAGGATTTTTGATATGAAGAGGTTGTTATTTTTACAAATAAAGTTTAAATTGGACCCTAAATGACCAATTTATGTTATTTGAGACCATATATCATCCCAGTTTCATTATTTAATATTTTTATGATTTCAAAAAAAATTAATAAAATTTTATTTGTATAAAATATCATCCATTGACTTTAAAAAAATTAATACATCAAGATATATTCAAAAAAACCATTTAATAGACCCATAATATGTCATATTAACCTATAAAACTATTTTATAACCATAATTATTTTAAATTGTATTTATTTTAATAACTATAATATCATTTATTTGATTTTTTTCATTATTTGAATAATTATAGCCTCGTCATTGTGTAATTATTTATTCAATAAAACATAAAAATAAAAATTAATAATGGATATAAATTTTTTATATTTCAAATAACTATATATAGTTGAACATATCCCATATATAACTTCATATTAAAAATATATTACTTATTAAAAAAAGAGTATGAAAAGTTTGGCTTTTCTATGAATAAAATATTATAAAGGTTATAATATCGTTCGATATGGTCAAAAATGATCACATAACCAATGATTTAATTATTATAGATGAAAAATACTCATCCATTAAATTTTACTCAATTGTTAGGGTAATTTTCAAATATTTATAAAAATTTGTTTACCCTTAATTGCCTGATTTGTCCTTAACAATGGTAATAAATATACTATGTTTATTATTCATATTGTCCATAAATAAAAGGGGTACATTTAAAAAATATTTAATTAATAATTGTAAATATGGAATCCATTTTTAATAATTAAAAACACATAATTGACCAATATTAATTAAAATTAAATCCTGTAAATGGGGCGAGAGGAGGATTTTTTAATGTGAAAATGTGTACAAAGTTACTATGTTTTTACATCTAAATTTAAGATAAAAATGATTCCAATGACATAAATTGGATTAAAGGATGTATAATTTAAATTTTTTTAATTTTACTACAATTAAATAAATAATTTAAAAATCTATAATATTTTGATGAAAATACAGTTTCAATTAAAATCTAGTATTTTTCACTATTCATAAAAAATTCAATCTTCTCATAAAATACAAAAAACTCACCCTAAGATAATTTTGATATTTTTGTTTAAAAAAGATTATTTTTTATATAATAGTTTTAAATGTGTCAAAATTTAGTTTTAAAGAAATTCTTCAGTTAAAAGACATTAAAATTACCTTTTAGAAAAATACAGTTTTTATGCTTAAAATGGATTTGTTCTAATTTTTTCCATTAAAACATATCGTATGAATTTGAAAAAAAATTATGGAATATAAAACAAATTAATTTTATTATTATAATCCACTAATATCCTTTAATTTAATTTATTTTGATAAAACACCTTTTTGGGAATAAAAATAGTTTACAAAAAAAATCCTTTATTTTTAATTGGTTATTATATTAATTTATAATTAATTTGTAGACCAATAATTATATTTATAAACATGTGTAAATGAAATTTTAATAATTCGATTAATCTTATTCATTCCCATCATTTGATGGAGTAGGTTGTAATTATCATAATAAATATTATATTATTCTTTGGTAAACTGAGTCTTTTGTGTAACACAAGCTATCGAAAGAAATGTTTTTTTTGTGTTGCACAAAAAAATTTCTTGTTTATACCAAAAGACAAACTCTATGTTTATTTTAACTCAATATTGTATATAAATCATTCTTGATTTCATTTATCATACAACACAAGACATTACAGAATTTTAATTTATTTTAAAAATAATAATTCATAAAAGATCCATGTTCTACCTTTTCAAATCATGAATCATTATACCAGGATATGAACCTTGAGTTACGTATTGTAATTTTTTTCCACACTGTGAAATCCATGAGACTGGTTTTCCGAGAAACTACATGAAGAATCCCGCCATGGAAGGGAGTGTCATTCCAATAATGTGTTTTTGTTTTTCCAGTCCTAGGTGCCTTGATTTTTGGCATATGTGAGCTATTTAAAGATTATGATGTGAACTCAAATGTCACACCATTAATGATTCCAGTTCAAGATTATTTTTTAATTCTAGGTCCCTATTAGTTATATTTTCTCTCTGATCATTCCTCATTATCCTAGGTCCCCCTCAGGGAAATTTTATGGTGAACCATACCTTATCGAGACCAATTTTGAAAAATATTCTAGTGTTGGATCTTTGAAATTAAATAGTAAATGAAATAATATCCCTGATATGTGAATCATGGGAGTATTATATTAGTTGAACACATCATAGACATATTGGTTTTATAGATTTAACATTTGTTTATTATGGGGGTTCTTATTGGGTGTCGTTGGTACACAGGTGTGGTTCTGTTATCGATTTTCGATAATTGACATCAGTGCACCTAAGGTAGGATTACCTTTCAATATAGGGTTGTTTTTTAGCATTTCATACATGATTAGGTTGTCCCTAAATAAATATCCATTAAGATATATTGTGTGATATGTCATGATCGGTGTGTGTGTGTAGCCTGAGAGAACTATGCTTCATTTATGTGCATAGGGGTGTTTGTGTTTACATGAAAGCCTTTTCTTGACACATTTTTCATGTGATATTCTATTTTGTGACTTTTTTTGGATTTTTCATATATTTTTGGAACATTATTTATGGTATGAAGATAGTTGGTTTCCTAGGAGCGATTGGTTTACCCCTTAAAGGGGGTGCATGGGTATATGACTACAAACCACTGACTTTGAGATGGAATGATGGAGAGTGTCGGGATGTGGTAAGATTTAACAATTTTAATTATTCACACTGAGAGGTATATAAGTATTACTTTCATTATGATGCACATGGATCCAACTTTACATACCATGGTGTGATGATCTCTAAGTTGATGGTATAAGAAGGGGTGCGATGTATTTTGTGCCAATGAAATTAGTGTATACTGGATACTTTGTGTCGATGGGGGATTGACAATGATATATTGATTTGATTATTAGGTGTGAACATGTAAATAGTGCATGTAACATCATGTGAAGACAAAAATCATGTTACCACAGATGGTGGGATGATCCATGAGACTACACCTTAATGGTGGAGCGTGCATAGCCCTTGAATGCGAGTGATTGTTGTTCCTTTAATGGGGAATAGAGACTACTTACTAATATCATAGTGAGAAAAACCATATGTGATAGCTTGGAATGATTTGACTCATATAACCATTTTTTGTGAAAACTCTTCCATCATGAAGCCAAATCAGGTATGTCCATGGTTCGTGGATGCCTTGATAGATAAGCCCAATAATAATAACAATCATGGTACATTTCATGTTTTTATAAAGGGATACTAAGAACACAAAATTACTAAATCCATAATTTAAATATAGTAACTAACACAACACCATCAGTGATTACACTCATAACAAGATCCATGATATGAGGTCAACTCTTCTGTCTTTTCAGGGTTATCATGTTCTATATAATTGTTTAATATCCATTACTAAATATTTCTACAAATGTTGAGTAAATAGTTATTTATAATAAGTCAATTAACCAATTTACTAATTTTATTCACTAAATTAATTTAGACCTCTAGGATAGTACCTAAACTCACAACCTCTTACTCATTATTTCCTTAAATTAGTAAACAAACCCTTATCCAGTACACAATTCACCACTAATTACCTAGTTACTCTATTTAATTTATTTATTTATTTAGTCAAGAAAAATCCCATAATAAACTGTTATCCAAATCAAAAATATAATATCCTTATTTACTTTATAAATATCATCTCCTCTAACCCAATTAATAATCCATTAGTTTCTTTAGATATTATCTTATTATCATTTCATTACTCACTATATTAATCACAAAATTCAACAGAAAATCCATATTGGTATGCACCTGTTTTTTCACCATTTTATTTACATTATCACTTGTCATTATACTATTTCTTTATCATACCTGCAAGAACACGTGAACATATAACACTATATATTTCTATTAATATATTATATAAAATTAAGGGAGGGTTCAGCTGGTCATATTAATCATTTCCCATTTCACATTACCATACCAGATTCATAAATTTTGTTCTATTTTTACCATATTATTCTCTTTTACTCAATCCCATTATAATTATCATATATAAATATCAAAAGAAGGAGTATTTATACACACATGGTTAATCTAAATAATTATTATTATTATATAAATGCATGCATAATCAGTGGGAAATTCACTTCAAGGAAGTGAACCTCATTCTTCCATTATTCCCATTATAGATTCTCATCCTCTTCTATTTATGAAATATCTACCAATTCCAATCAACCATACTCCTTCCATAATATCTCCCAACACCTATGGTAAATAACATAAAATAAAAATCATATATTAAACATGAATAAATTCTTGGTAGAAAATAAAATAAAACTCTTTTTCAATTCTTGCGGCTAATATAGTTTCCCCTTTTCCATGTATATTTTTTAGATTCCTATTTTACCATGGAATAACATAGTCGTAACAATGAAACTGTATCTTTTAATATCACAATAGTATAGAATAATAATAAAAATAAATCATTGAGATGAATTTATTGAAAATAAATCATTCAAAATATAGTTCCAAGAGAAGCGTGTTATAGAAAATGAAATAAGAAAATCATAGTCTTCATCCCAACACGAATCACCAACCCTGAGCATGAGAGAGCATAATATTAATTGTCTAGGTAAATCACATCCCCTCGCCCTGGACCATATCATATCTATTTATCTATAGGATAGAGTAAAACATACCTCAATATTTAAGTTTAAGAGAAGTTTGATACATATTTTGTTAGAGATTCTCGAGAAATCAAGTCATAAGGAAATAATGGGTGAGTATCATTCAAGCAAAGGAGGATGTTTCCCTTCACTAATTCTAAAGGGGTAGTACTAAAGAGTGAATGACTATAATTCCAGTCATTCAATTCTAGTGGATAGTAGTTGAGGGGTTTTCCAATGGTCTAATGGGGTTTGTAGATGAATTTACATCATTCCAAACACATTTATCTCAGAAGATAAAATAGTCCCTCAAATTATCCTACCACAAATTAAGAAAAAAAATCATGTGAATACAAAAAAGTCATCATGCAAAATTCAACCAATAAATTCTACAATCCCTTCCACATCACATCTATAATCATCCATAAATCATAAAACCCCATATTAATGTACCAAAACTACTACTATAATCCAAAAAACAACATGAAGAAACATTAAACAATAATGGAAGAGGCACCATAAACTAATTAAGAAACACATCCCTTAATCAAGGAAAGTTAGAATCATTCAAAGGATGAATAAATGAACTAGAAAACATCTAATTATTCTAAGTTAAGCTAAAAATAAGTATTCTTAAAGGTGGGGTGGAATAAGATGAATATTAAAATTTAGACATCTAGGTATGGGAAGTATTTATTTTTAAGTCCCACTAACTCCAAATTAATATCTAAATAAATCAAGGAAGAATGTTTTTTTGGTTCAATACACCATGTGGAAGCATAAAATACTATATAGGTGTAAAAAAAATTATTATTGGTAGTGGGAATAAAATAAAAAAGATTACACCCCATTTCTAGAAGGTCCGTACAATCGTGGTTACTACTACAAAATGGTGGTGACTAAAATGGATATAGGAGCCTTCGAGCAGGACACCATGGTAAGCCTCCAAGACATAGAGACACAACCCTTTATATTTATTTATTGGTTCACCCCTCAACCTCACGTGACAAAGGACCAAATCCATATCCCCTAACATGAATACCCTCCATGATGTAGAGAACAATATTTCTTCATTTCAAGCAGCACCATAGGCACCACCATGGTGTGGAGGTGTCACACTGAATGTTTACATAATGTGTGTGAGATGTGGACACACTTCAAATAAGAACCAAAACTCCAGCCAACATATCATGTGGTATCCATGTTTCCATTAAGTAAATTCTCTAATAACCATTCCCCCATCACAAGAGAATTTCTTCTCAAATTTGGTAACCTATCCACCTGAATCTCATGATGCCCTGTGCCACACCGGAAAAGACCTACACTGAAGTGCCTCACCCTCTATTTAACTAGGGATTCTTTAAGGTATTCCTATTATACGAACTCACATAAAGTAGCGATATATGATTAAATACCCTCAAATACACTAACTAGATAGAAAACATCCATGAAAAATCAAAACAGCCACCCACATAAATACCTACACCTCTCCATGTTTCATCCTAGGAGATTCTAAGAACACCACAACCATGAGTATGTGAATTCCAAACCATATGGTAAACCAATATTGACTTATATTCCTATAATACACTCACCACACCCATAAAGATTCCATTATAAGAACCACGACCATCTCTAATGGAACTACCTATACATGGTGAAATCTAAGAAGGCTAAACTCAACTTTGAACTCTTAAACAACTTGATCACTCTTCTAGCACCTCTAGAACCATAGAAAAACAAATTAAATGCCTTAAAAAGTTTGGTACATTACATACCACTATTATGTGGGGATATAGTAATATGTTCACTAAAACATATGCACAACTTTAGGTGAATGTATCTTCCCATGTGTTTTTATCAATTCTAATTTATTATCAATGGATTAAATGGAATAAAAAATATTGGATTAAATAGATTCTATTAATTGATGGAATTACTTAAATATGTTCAATGGGAATAATTTTATACGGATAAATTTAAAATGGATGATGAATATCCTTAAATTGAACAAATCAAGTATGTCTATATAAAGGGATGGGGTCCCTCTAATCTGGTATGATTGATTATATGCAAGCCTCCTAATATACTCTTCCTCCAAATACATATTTTATCAATTGGTCAAGTATTAAATACCTCTTATGCATTTTGGGATCCTCAAGAAATATTTTTGGATCCCCAAGCTAGTGTGATTCATTTAGAGGTAATATGATTTAATTTGTTGTTTTGTTGATTGAAAATAATAATACTCCATGAAATATTGATAAAAGATTTTATAATTATCCATGTATGCATGTTTAAGTTGTTTTTTATATTACATGTTGAATTTATAAATGATAAATTGGCCACATATATGTTTTATCTTCCACCACCTTTGTTCATTTGACGAACCCCTAAAACCATTCAGTGGTATCGAATAATTTTTCATCATAGAATCACCATTTTTATTCCACAGTTAAATGAAGAATGCATTTGGATAAATCATAACTTGTTTCCCCCTCTCAATGTTATGTTATATGATAACATTATTTTGGGAGAACCACTTGAAATTATGTTAAGTTTTTAATGTAATTTAGATTTAAAGGCACAGTTTAAACTATGTAGTTAACATTGTCAGTTTCATTATTGTGGGAAAACAAACACTGAATATTGAGGGTATTTATAAATTGTTTTAAAATAATGAAATTAGAATTTTTTTTATTATTTATATAATTTATAAATGTGGTTTATAAATTATTAATGTAATAAATTAAATGGTTACTTGTTTTAATGTTTTTGAAATAATTACTATAAATATTTCAATAATATTAAAATATTATTATTAAGAATATTTTTTTAAAATTTTATATGATTTATAAAATATTTACATATCATATTAAAAGTTATTATAATTTTAACTAAATTATATGGAATTCCCTGTAATTTTGAAATAAGTTTTTAAATATATAATATGGGTAATTTATTGAAAATTCATAAATTACATAATTAGGGAAAAATATAAATAAGTTTATATTAAAAAATTATGAATTTTAAATATTTCATTTATTTATATTTTTTAAAATAAAAGATAGCTTATTTAAAATATTATCATGAGAAAATAAATTTTTATGAATATATGTGTTCATAGTTAAAATAATTTTTAAATATCTGTTATTTAGATTATGTAAATAGTGTACATGATATGAATTGGATTATAAAAAGTTTATAATTCATAAAAATATCATATACCTAAATTAAATTGTAGTGTAATGAATAAGATGAATAATTTCATATTGAAAGTGGATATAATGTATTTATATTTAATATAATATAATATATATAATGTTTATATTAACTATAAAATATTTATAGTAATCTTTTATTTATGAATAGTTTATAATAATATATCTCATTTTTAAATTTATGGAATATTCATCAATTTAAAAGTTATTACATTATTTATTCATGTATCTAAATTTATTATCAAATGTAAAAAGTGTGTATTCTTTATTTATGGAATAATTTGATTCTAGGAGATAGAACCATGTATTACATTCTTGGTATGACTCAATAAAATTTAGTTTTTCATTTACCTCGACCTTGATTTCATTTTAGAATCATGAGATTTAGGATAATTGATAAATATACTTTTTTCATATTATGTATTAATGATATGACGAATTAAATTCTATTTTGAGTAAATTTTACTCAGAGGGAGGGATTTGGGTCAAAAAAATTCATTACCCAAGAGGTATTCCAAGTTCTAAAAAGGTTAGGGGTTATCTATCTATCTCTCTAGGCTAACTCTAGTTAAGATTATCAATATCATATAAATATATGCATCTAAATTATAAGTTCATATACATTTGGCATATGATGCATTTAGATATGTAAGAATATTTTTGGATTAAATTTTTTGGTTTGAAACACATACTTGTGGGTTGTATAAAATTTAGACATTAATATGGTGTTAACACATTTAATTACTAGATGGAATAGGGATTCCAAAATTAACTCATTAGAATCATGAATACATAAAGGAATAAAACATGCGAATATAATGACTCCTTAAGATGAAATAGTTATGGATTTGATATGGAAATTATGTATATTAAATTGGTACGACTTTTAAGAATACCATCAAATACTAAGTGCAATATTCCTTCCCAAGATACACTTTCAAGGACCCAATAAATGGAAATGAGTGAACCTATGGGTTAGGGTCTCAGGAATTATATTTCTTATAAAACAATAATAATAATAATGAAACCACCAAATATATGTGCCTTGTTTTTTTGGAATTTTCATCATGTTACATTAGCTAGAAAACCCTAACGGTTAGATACCATAGAGATATAGTTGATTATATCCATATGATGGATTGTGTAAAATGTTTACCCACTCAACTATCCATGAATCTTAAATGTCATGATTGGAATGATTCCCAATACAGATAGTCATATATTATTTATGGGATACTCAGTGTATGTCATGTTAAATTATAGATATTGTCTCACTAAATGGATATGATGTATGAGGTCATTATTTTATATGGGACCAATTTCAATAAAATTATGTCATGAAAATATTTAAAATATGATAACCACCCACTAATATATCTTTATTATAGATTATGGAATACATCATGATAATAATATTGATGGCACTTTTAAGTATGACATATAAAACATTCAATGACTGGTATCTAGGGGCTAAAATTGTTCTCAAAGAGAATAATTTTGAACATATGAATGTGAATATTATATGGATCAATTTCAGTAACTCTGAATCTTGGGTACTAGATAACTGTTGGGTGTCACAAATTTGTTCTAGCTATCATAGACTCCGAGATAGAAGGTCATTGACATAGGTTGATGTTTGTCATCATATAAGAAATAGATAATGAGTTTCTACATTAGAGGTTGAAACATATGATCTAATTTTTTTCAAGTGGATTAGTCCTTGAATTTGAATTGTTATTATGATCCTTCTATAAATTGAAATTTGATTTCTATTTCTCGTTTGTATAGGAATTTATTTTCATTATTTATTAAGAGGAAAATTTGTTATATATATAAGAATTAATTGTTATAAATAATTAAGAATATAACAAAAGGTTTATAAATTCTAGATATGTTAATTCATGTTTTTACTATTCATAAGAATAAGGTCAGTGTTTATTCCAATCCAATATACCTTTTGAATTGTCACCTTAGACATACAACTGAACAACATATTCAAAAACTCCATAAATATGAACTATTATAATAATTCAATTATTAATTATTTTATAATTTAAAATATAATTTATTAAATAGGATTACCAAAAAACCTTTTATTTTAAATGATGAAAGGGTTGGTGGACTACTGGATCTCAGAAATCGTGATGTGTGTGGACTAATAATAACAAAAGCTAGTGATGGTTTTAGGAATTTTATTACCATTATTGATGAATTTAGTCTATATGGTTATGTTTTTATAACGAAACAAAAGTATGAAACTTTTGAAAAGATCAAATAGTTTTTAGAGATAAAAATAAAATAAACTAGGAAAATGTATTTGGATTATCTGATCAGATAGGGGTGGTGAATACTTGATCCAAAAATTGATAGATAATCTAAGAGATTATATAATAGTTTCACAATTCAATCCGTCTAGAACACTATAATGTAATTATTTTTCTAAGATAATTAATCATACAATATTATACATGGTTTGATAAATGACGAGTCTATATGACCTTCCTATATCATTAAAGGGTTATACTATATGAACTTATGTATTCCTTCTAAATAGAGTTCTATTAAAGTAGTTTTATACACCATATAAGATGTAGTAAGGGATACATAACATTATGTATTCCATTTGGATTTAGTTTTTTGAAGAATATTTTTGATTTTTTTTGTTTTGATAAACTAAACCCTAAATAAAAAAATTTATTTATTGGTTATACCAAAGAGACGGCGGGTTTTATTTATAGAATCCTAATAAATGAAATGTTTTTGTGTCCTGATATGGTGTTTTACATTATAAGGAACACATAATTAATGTATAAAGTAGGAGAAAATTTGAACATAATGAAGTTCATGACCAACAAATGGGAAATTATATTGAGATAGAAGTTGATTTTGCCGTATAAAGTGTTATTGAAGAATAACTAACTCAAGTTACACAAGAACCACAATGGTCTAGTAGGATTTATTGGGAACCAAAAATATATGAATTTTTCTCAGAAAATTATAATGAAGTAATTAAAATAAATGTTGAACCTACTACCAATCAAGAGGCCACATAGAATTCAAATTCTGATGAATGGTTAAAATCTATCAAATCTGAAATATACTACATGTACACAATTAAATTTTGGAACATGGTTGATTCACCTAATGGGGTAAGACCCATAGTGTGGAAGTGAGTTTTAAATAATAAAAGTGACTTTTATGGTATATTTTATACCTATAAATCATTCTTTTTGAATAATAAATACATAAATGTTATTGGTATTAAATATTAAGATATAATTTCATCTATTTTGATGATTAGATATAACTGGATTTTTCTCATCATAATAGCTTACTTTGATTTTTGAGATATATCAAAAAGATGTCAAAACTAATTTCCCTATTGTGAATTTAATTAAGGAAATGTGTACAATATATTTTGATGTTTTTGAATTTTCAAACGGGACTGTTATGTCATGAAAGTGGCAATGGTCCATTTTTGGACTAGATAAATATTCTCAAAGATAGAATATCAGATTTTATAATGAAATGTATGATTCTGGTATCATCAAGAATGTGGAAAATATTGGTGTATATATGTGTATTACTGGGAGTTTATTGATTTTTATAATATTGTATATAGATGAAATTATTCTTATAATAAATGGAATCTCGTCACTTCTCTATGTGAAGATACAATTGTGTAAATGCTTCTCGATGAAATAATTGGGTGAAGCTACTTACAATATAGGTATGGAGATCGATAAACATATATATAATAGGATACTTAGACGTAGTTAGAACACATAAATTAGTAAAGTGAAAAATCATTTTATAATGGATAACTATAAGTGGGGGAATTCGTCATTTTTTCATGGAATGAATCATAATATAATTCATGATCTTTCAAAATAGTAAGAAAGGATTAATAGAATTCCATATGTGCCTACCAAAGGATGTATCATGTATGTTATGTTTTGTACTCAACTAAATGTCACCTATGTTCGTAGAATTATATGTATATTTTATTCCAATCATAGTAATATTCATTGGATTTCTATTAAGAACACTACTAAGGGATTGATAATGACTAAGGATATATTCTTGGTATTTTCAAAAGAATATGATATCTATGAAAAAGGTTGCACATAAGAAAGTTTATAATCCAATAATAATGATATGATATCTCAATTTATAATATTTGTTCCATAAATGATAGATATGTCACATGTAAATGTTTCAAAAAACCCCACTATAGAAATTGTGACAATAGATGAAAACAACATCGTTGCATCTGATGTTTTGAAGGATGATGTTTGGACCAGGAAGTACATATCTAAACATGAGGTGGATCCTAGCATTCCAAAAGAAAAAAAATCTCTAGTATGAAATCAATGGAGATATCACTCTTTATATGTAACCACAGTATCACTAAAGGACTAATACTATCCTTTGGGAAACCATCTCATAAGGAAAATCATTGAGAGGGTGATGTAATGATCTATTGGGTGGTTATAGAAGGAAATGTAACAGATCTTTAGATGAATCCATTACTGCTAAAACAATATTAAGATCATGTTAGGTATCTATGGATTCGATACTTTTTAGATTTATGTAATGGACATATAAGGTATCATGATTATTTTAAAAAATAAATATCTATATATCATTTTTTGGGTGGGATACAAATTTATTTTACATGATTGTAAGAATGATTATATTCAGTTAAAGTACAAATTTTTGTTGTCCTTAATTGATGATTATCAGGAACTATTATAGATTGGAATGAAGAGTTAATATTAGCCTGATTAAAATAGTATAATCAATAAAAATTTCTATATATGATATATGAAAAATAGATTCATGAGGAAATAAGTATATGCTTATTACATATATTATTCTGCAAAATTATATCCCTTGAAATGTTATATGATCATCAATATTCTTAGGGATGTATTATTATTATCAATCCTCATTACATGAGGTTAGAAAGATAATTATAATGATAACCTAGTTCATTTATACATTTATTATGCAAGTTAAATGAAGATAAGATAATTAGAGGGTTGTTGAGTATGTCGTCGATCATGTGGTTGGTTAAATAACAACCACAATGATATTTATCCATTTTTATGATGAGTATAGACACCTGGATGTAGATATAATTTGATGGAGGAAATTCCTAGCCATTCATATTTTATGAAAAATAATATGTTTTAAACTATATGGATAACAAACATGTGATGTTCTCATCTTCTAGAAGAATGACATGTGATATATTCATCAACCTGGTCAGTCAATTTTGGATATTGAATAAAATATTACTTGTATTGTACTATATAAACATGTTATATGTCTGTTGGTCACATTGTGACACCCCCAAAGTAATTTTATTAAAATAATTCATTCTTTCTTTCTTTTTAATTTGTTTTTTCACTAGAATTCATAGTATAATTGTTTTAAATTTTTCAAAAAAAATTACTAACTTTTCTCTATCTCATGGTTAGAAAACAGTTAGTTCTAACCATGAATTGACTATAAGAATAGGTTCTATAGTTTATAGAGGCTTTTTCATGACTCATTCATGTTTTATATAAAAATTTGAGCCAATTGTGTGGGTGACATGGTGTGACCAGTGAAGGAAACATGGTTTCTGTATAGTTTGGGAAATCTGTTTGGAAACTATGTGATTTACCTAGTTTTAAAATTTTGTGAATAATCATAGAATTAACCACTTTCCTTTTACCCCTAAGTCCCCCTCTCACCCTCTTGCACACACTACTGAATGCATCCCCACACTCACATTAATCCATCTCTAATACATCAATTCATGGGTAATTTATTATGATTTTGAAGGGAATCATTCATGGTTAGATCTCCTCTTTCTTTTTCCTCCTCCTCCTACACCTTTTGCTTCTTCTTTTTCCTTGATTTGTCTCCCTTATAGTCATTTTGTGTTCCCTAGCCTAACCTTAATCGGGGTATTGGTTCTAAATCTCATGCTTTGGGATTATAGGGTATGAAATGGGTTCTTCATGCCTTATATCTCAATTTTTAAAGGATTATCATCTTTTTCACTGGTCCTATGTAGGCATTTACTTGATTTGGTTTTTCCCTAATATGTTTAATATTATAAAAAATTACAGATTTGTTTGTTTAAAAATATATAAAATATTTTGGTACAAATGGATATAATTATTCATGTTTCTAAAAAGTTTTCAGCGATTTATGTTGATTTCCAATTGTACCTTTATAAAATTTACCATGTATTATATATGTACCCCAAGAATAAATTATTATTTTGGTTTATAAAACACATATATTGGTTTTCAACAAGGAATTGGGTTTTCAAAATTATTTTGGGTTGTTCATTAAATTATATTAGGTGATGCTTGAGTTCAATTGAATAATTATTTTGGGTTTCCTTATTTGACAATTTTTTTATCTTCATTAGTTTATCATAATGTTGTTTATTTTGGTATGATGATTTGTATGTCTATTATCAAGTTTGGTTCTTATAAACATATGTATGGTGTGTGTGTGTTTGTTTGTGTGTGTGTGTGTAATTACTCACACAATGACATGTGAATTTGTAAACTGATAGATGTTTATAAATATATATATATAATTTCATGTAAGTATAAAGTTGAAGGTTTTGAAATTTAAAATTATGTTTAAATTTGATTTTTAAATTTATTTGAAAATAGTTTTTTAAGTGGGTTTTTTCATTTAATGTGATATTTGAGCTTACTAAGTGTTTGAAAAAAAATTTAAAAATAAAATTTAACTTGTATTAAAGTTTTGAGAAGGGGTTTTAGAATGATGATACAGTTCCAAATTGTGTTCTTAATTATGGGATGTTATCTCTTTTCAATTGAAAGTTTTCTATTTTTAATGTTTTTGTGGTTATCTCATGGGAGTCCATAGGTGGGTGGGTTACAAGACATGGGATGATCAATATTTAGGAATTATTCTAGATATATGTCATTTTAAATGTCCTCAAGTGGCCCAGGTTGAATTACTTATTGAGGTTACATTCCTAGGTAGTGATCTATGAGCGAGTCCTAATTACCTTTAGAACCTATAGATCAGAGCTTCCCCCTAAATGGCTTGGATCATTCTTATGGGGTTAAATGTTATTTGTTTCCAACTCACACAGTTATGAATGATGTTTTTATCAATGATTCTTGCATTGATTCATCTGTATTTATTACCGTTTTCCACTTTAGTTTTTATTTTAAACATTTTATATTTATTATAAACTATCCATGATTTGTTCTGTTTATTTTATCACCACTCTATGGTTTTGTTTCTTATATTTATTATTTCCCTTATCTTTTCATTTTATTTCCTTAGGTTTTACTTCTTGATGGAATTTTTTAATGTAAGATCAAATGTTGAATTTAAATGTAATGATTTATATGGTTTGGTTTTTGTAATGGGATTTATGAATGTTTGTTTTTAATAAAATAGAACCAGGACAAGGAGTTTATTTTCAAGTGATTTTTTTCTTATAATGTAAAAGAAATGAATGTTTTATAAAATGGATGGATAGGTTTTTTTGGTTTTCTTATTCTCACACATAAAAACCTATTTTCTAAATTTATTTCAGGAAAACATATTTTTTTATATTTGAAAATAAAATAATTAACTCTGTTGAGATTGCCAATTGGGATTTTGATATCAAAAACTACTTACACTACTCAATTTTTATAGAACGAGTATCCCTTTACAGGTTATATATTTGATTCTAATAATGGTATATGAGTTTGGTTGGAGCATGACCATGGGTCACATGGGATGGCTTGATCATGTATGTATGTATTCACATTTAGTAGTTTTGACCAAATAGTGATTTTAGATTCCTTTACATTAATTAGTGGTGCACTATATTGTGTGATATGAAGTGATGATCATAGGGGTTGTTTATATGGTGGGAGTTTGAGGTGAGATTGGGGATTTATTTTTCATATGTTTGGACTTATTATAGATTTAATTTTATTTTAAATAGTTGTTTATGCTACCTGTTTTGTTTTGGCATGACATCCAACTTAAGGTTGTTTTATGATGATATTTTGGAAAATTCCACTGTTTATTAGGTATTATTTCCCTTAATAAAATCATCATTAATAATATAATTTGATTCATATGATTATTTTCATTAGCCCAGGGTTTGAGGACACCCTTAAGGTTAGAGGATATTCAGTTCAGGTGATAGTTTAGGTGAAATATTGGGATGCTTTGTTACTAAAGGTATTAGATCCTAGGATATTAATAGGGACCATATTTTAAGATTTCCTTTGTTATTTGGGTGTGTCTGGAATATAGAGGTATTATTTTTGGGACTCGATAAGTGGGGGTTAGAATATTTTCATGACCTCTTACTTGATCAGAACTTTGAGTCTCTATGGGAAGTTGGTTTTCTATTTTCTGTTTATTGTCTTTTAAATGTTTCATTTTGTTTAATGGTGTTTGTAATTTTATTAATTTCATATGAATTACTTGATGGATTTCTTCTGTTTTAGGATCAAGCAAGATTTTAGTTGGTCAAACATAGAGAGTTCACACAGCTTGATAACCTATATAGAGCCCATGTAAAGGGTTCTTTATTACCCATAGTGAGAGTTGTGTGATTGGAACTTATTCCAACAAGTCATGAGGCCAATTAATGCATGGTCTCTAGTCCTATATTGATTGAAATTATATTCTGTGATATAGAATAATTGATTTTTTCATTTTTTTAAGGATGAATTTTTCGAATTTAAAATTATCTTCATGGGATGAATCAATATTTTAAAATGGAATTGTTCATTTTGAAATATTTTTAAAAGGATTTTGAAAATAATGTTGGATTTAAAAATGGTTTCATTAGATATTTATTTAGGTAAAGATGTTTTTTCACTGGTAAATATTTAATTGGATGGATTTTGTTTGAATTTGGAATAAGAAACACATAGATTTATCTAAAGGATATTTTTTAAAACATTTATTCAGGTTTTCAAAAAAAATAAAGATTGAAATTAGTGTTTGGGGATTTAAATGTTTTTTCAATGGTGAATGTGTGTTTTTTAAGATGATGGTTTTGAATGGGGATTTAACATTTCAAAATTTTAGTTTGTGGATTTGAAATGATTAAAAGTGATACTTTTTATTTTTTCAATATTGTGGTGGCTCTTTTTTGTGGTGTTTTTGGTTTATTTCCTTGAAATGGTTTTTTAATTCGGAATATGATTTTTGGTTAGAGTGGATGGTTCTTTTCATTTAATTGAATGGGTCTGTTGTTCTTTTTTATATTTTTAGTCTACTCCCATAACGTTCTTAAACAATGTTGAGTTTTAGTGATCATCTAATTTTAGGGTATTTAGCAGATTAGGTTTTTTGGTAATTATTATCTATTAAACATCCATTCATACTTAATCGTTATTATTGTATTTTTGATTTTATATTTTTAAGTCTTGTTAGAGTTTAGAGTGTATTTATGGTCAGTGATGTATGAATTCAGTTCCTTGATTTTTTGAGAAGACCTTGACAATACGACTTTGGAGCCTCAGATGGGTATTTATCCACATGAAATTATTCATTGGCTAGTTGTCATTATATTTTTTGGGGTTCACTGTGATTGGTTTTCTAGGCATGCGATCCTAGTCATACACTTCCTTGTTCTTTGACCCAATGATAAATCATATGTCTCTTAAAGATATGTATTTTTGTTTTATTCCTTTATTAATTTTTTCCTATTCAGTGGGTCATGAGACTATCCTTGTTTATAGAGTTTTTGAGTGTTATTAAGTCTGTGATCTCCTTCGAGAGTGGTTCATTAGAAATTTTGAGGTACATATTTATCCTTTCCTTTCCTTATCTATGATTAGTTTCTTCTATTGGGTTTTTTGTATTTAGTTCTATTGGGAATGTAAATTGTATTTTTTGTGAGTCTGATAATGAGACATTTATTGAGTGGTTATCCCAGGTATTTTGTTTTATCTTCTATGTTTTGTCTCATAGAAATATTTTCTGGAATTCTTCCATGATTTTTTATCCACCATGCTAGTTGAATTCATAAATGGTGTGGAGACACACTATGGGAATTTGTTTATTTATTTCCCTATTATTAGTTGGGTGTGATTTGTTCCTTGAGGATATGGGGATTATTTTATATTTTGGAGATAATTCTTGTATATTGGGCTAGATTTGGTTTAATGTTTCTTAGATATTACAAAAAAAGTATGTCCTTTCTTTTCATTTGAGGCTCTTATTTGAGTCTCCTACTCACATTCAACAAATTTATAGGGGTATAGATCATTATGATGGGGATAATTGTGACACCAAAACCCTTAATTTATTTTATTTATATATTGGTATTTAATTTTTCTCATGATTTTCAGGGTAGACAATTATAAATTTTTGGGGAAATTTAAGAAATTCTCTCTATCGCACAGTTAGAAAATGGTCAGTGTCAAACATATGAAAACCAAGTGAATAGGGAACTTCGTTTACATATCCATTATATGTGGTTGTCACAAAGTTTGGATAATTCTATGAGTCAACTATGTGGGTGTCCCTGTGAGCCCTGTAAGGGTGCATGGTTGTTTCATGGTTTGGATAAACTGTGTGGAAATCATTTGATGAAAACAGTTTTAAAAAATATAAAATTCTCAAGATTTCAGCTCTTCTATTATACCATTATGTCCTCCCCTATACCTCTCTACCATATATCATCCATGAATGAATTTATCCCAGAAAGTGTACCACTCCCTCTCTCCTCCACTAATTTGTGGGAGATTTATTGTGATTTTGGAGGGAATTATTCCTATTAGGATCTCATCTCCCTTTTTTATTCTTATTCTTCATACTTGATTTTTCTTCCTTCCCTCTGAATGTTAATTCCTTATCCAAACACCAAACATGTACAATTGGTTCTTCAATCCTTTTAATCTGTACATTTTATGGATTAGCATCGTCTACACTGGCCCTGGGTTGGTGTTTCTATGACTTGGATTTTCCGTAATATGTTTCATGTCCTTCGGTGTTTTAAATTGGTTTCATTAAAAATATATATTCTATTTTGGTTAAAATTGATATAATGATACATTTTGTTTAAATATTTTATGATATTTCAATTGATATACAAATGGTTCCTAATGTAATTTTCATTGTTTTCTATCTACACTCAAAAAAAACTTTGATTTTGATTTATAAAATATTTATGGTGGTTTTAAAATTTGAATTTGGGGTTATCAAATTATTTGGGACTTTTTATTAAATTTTTTTTGGTGACACATGAATTTAATGGAATAAGTATTTGGGGCTTCCTCATGTGGTAAATTTTGTCATGTTTATTTTTTTATGCTTGTACTATTTATTTTGGTATGTTGTTATGGATTCCTCTTGTCATGATTTGTTCTTATAAATATATTTAGGGGTATTATATATTTACGTTTTTACATATTCAAAAAATTATAAGTGGATATGAACAATGATATATTTTTATAAATATATATGTAATTACATATGTGTTCAATGTTTAAAAGGGATGTTTTGAAATTTAAATTACTATTTGAACATTGATTTTAAATTTTCATTCAATGAGTTATTTTAAAATGATTTGGTTTCATTTTAAAAAGACTTTATCTTTCTAATTGTTCGGTAAATTAGTTCAATATAATTTCTAAAATTCATTTAGGTTTTGAAAAGGGGTTTTGGAAAATCAATATGGTTCCAAGTTGTGTTCTTGATTTTGAGATGTTGTTGCTGTTAAATTTAATGAATTCTATGTGTTATTTTATAATGGAAGCACATGGGAGACCATATATAGTAGGGTAACTTGCTGGGTGATTCTCTAGAATTATATTTGATGTTTGATAGTTGTCATTTACGGTTTCCCTAAGAGGGATGTTTTTTATTACATTTTTAGTTTAAATAGTAGTATTGTATTCCATGAGTGAGTCCTAGTTACCATTGGAAACTATAGGTTGGAGATCCTCCCCATGTGAATTGTATTATGAATATGGAGTTACAAGTTATTTGGTGCCCACTCTTACTTTAATAGATGATGTTGAGATTTTTTTTATTTCCTTTATTTGTTTGTATTGTTTATCACTTCTGGACTATGGAATTTGTTTAGTCATTGTTTTATTTATTACTTACACTCTATGATTTGTTCGTTTTATTTTATATTCACTCTATGGTTATATTTCTTTTTCTTACAACTGTATTTTTTTGTTTCATTTTATTACATAGAATTTCCTTCTTGATTCTAATTTTAATGTAAGATAAAAAAATTAATTTCAAAGGCATGTTTTATATGAATTATTTTTTTTAATTATTTATATTTTTTAAATAAATTTAGCTTTGTACCAGGAAATTATTTTCACATTATTGTTTTCATTAAAAATAAATTGAAGTTTTATAAAATGGTTTACTATGATGTTTGGTTTTTATATGCTCACTCCTAAATGTTATTTTCAAATTATAATTCAAACAATCATATTTGATTTGGAAATGAAAAATGGGTTCTATGTGTTGATTACCTACTGGGTTGTCAATATCTCACCCTACTTGCACCACTCATTGTCTGTAGACCATGTGGCTCACTACAAGTTTGGGATTTTATTCTCAAATTAGGATCTAAGTTTGGATGGAGCGTGTCCTCGAGAAACATGAGATGATTTGATAAGTTATGTTAGTGTTTACTTTTCGTGTTTTAGTTGTCTCATACAAATAGTTTTTTCAAAAATTATTTACATTAATTTGTGGAAAACTATATTTGTGGAGACCCAGTGATGATCTTTGAAGTTGTTTATGTACTAAGAGTTGGAGGTGATATAAGGGATTTATTTTTCACCTGTTTGATCTGATACTATGTTTATGTTAATTTAAAAGTATTGTTTATAATTTTTGTTTTTTGGTTATGGATGATTGATAAGTAAGAGGGTCATTACTGAATTTAATTAAACTTTATTTTTATTTAAATATTATGTATCTTCGAATAGTCATCCCCATTTGTTAATGTTTGTGTCTATGGATCTTGTCATCATTTTGAGAGGATCGAGGAAACCCCTAATGTAGTTGAGAAATACATTTATTACTTCTATATTACAGTGATAAAAGATGACATTTACAACACTAAACATAGAACTCATAAATGTGAATTTTATCAGTGTTTTTATAAAACTAATAAAAATTAGTCTTTATCAATGTTAATATTATCACATAATTAAAAGCACTTGTAATAGATATATTTCAATGTGATAAAGTATTATCACATAGTAGTGTTTTAACATTCAATTTTGGCATTCAATATATATAATTCATGCTCTTCCTTCCATGACCCTATAAATATGAATCATTTTATTTATGATTTATAAAATTTAGAGTGGCCTTTAATAGGATAATCAGAATTAAATTTGACTCTTTCACTAGGCCTTCTCAGAGTACGGTGATCATTTTTCATTTCTAGAGCTCAAATGACTCTAGCATAAATTTCCAAATTATTCTATAAAAATAATTTAATCCTAATCATTAATTTAATTAATTATGACCCAAGTTTCTTGAATTTCTTTCAAATACAATTGTAATTGTTTTTTGGTTGTTTGGTCCGTAGAACCCGGACCACCCTTTTTATACAAGCACCATCCCCCAACTGGAAGTGTGTTTGAGAATGAAAAGATCTTGGGAAAACTCTACCCCAAAAATCAGTGTTGAATCTTTTGGGGATAGTGTGGCACATCCAATAAACACTATTACATAAGATACTGAA
Organism: Viscum album; assembly: GCA_963277665.1. Classification (NCBI taxonomy): domain Eukaryota; kingdom Viridiplantae; phylum Streptophyta; class Magnoliopsida; order Santalales; family Viscaceae; genus Viscum; species Viscum album. Next base: position 1,718,621,959 of record OY728136.1, on the reverse strand, counting down.
TACAATGTTTGTGGCACTTTGACATTGTGACATCGCCCATCACCCTCATCGACAACCAGATTGAATGTGTGATGACTGGTAGAGGTTTTTCTCTCTCTCTCAAATAATATTCCATGATCGATCTATGTCATTCATTATAATATCATGCTTATGATCAAGTGTGTTCATAGATGTATTGTATGTCACGACCCCCCCCCCCCCCCCCGGGGGCCTATGCCATGACAACCCCATGCACTCCTTCCATAGGCTAGGTGTTGGAGACTAGCACATGGAAGGCATATCCCTAAAACAAGAATGAATTGCCTTAAACCTGTATGAACACATTGACCATGAACACAAAAAAAATGTAACCACGAAGAAAAACTGCATTACTAAAAGTGTTTCTTACAAGTAAAGGGGTCAGAATGCAATCCCAACTAAAAAGATACAACCAAAACTAAAAACAGAAACTAGCTCATGAGATTTTCCACCACGGATCCTACCTGAAGGGAAGGTATAGCTTGTCTCCACAGCTCTCCACATCATTCAATCACCTTCGTGTGCTTCTTGGTCATAGCTCTAATAGTATTAGTCGAGCTGCTCGTCATCTGCACAAGACACAACAAGGTGCAGGTGAAGGTCGTGCATGGGTGAGTATTACAATACTCAGTAGGGACCCCAAGACCCCTGAATGTCTCACATAATTACACAGAGGAAAACCACATGCATGATCTCAGTCACAAAGCAGAAAGAAATAGGCTCAACTCAAACTAGGTATAACATAAGTACAAAAGTACAGATGATTAGTCATAATGCTAGATCATCTTATTCTGTTAAGAAGAACTGCTACTGACCCACACATGATTGATAGGTACTAACCCCCACTATCCCACATCGGATCTGACCAACACAAGATCGATAGGTACTAACCCCCGCTTACCCACACAAGATCTGACCCACCCATGATCGATAGGTACAAACCCCCACTAACCCACACAGGATCAGTATCCGCTGACCCATAGAGGATTGTTATGTGCTAACCCACACAAGATCACTGAGTGATGACCTTGAGAGGATAAAAGCCAAATAGGATCGGTTCTAATCCACACAGGATTTCTAGCTGCCGATCTACACAGGATCGCTAGGTTCTGATCCGTAGAGGATCGCTAGGTGATGATCTACACAGGATCGTTATTCAATTGACAACCAGCCACATGATTCTCTGTACCTGGTGCGCTCGAGTTCCATAGTAATTTCACCTCATGATAAAAGTAGTTCCTCAACTTCCACAAAGTCCCATGAAGAAGTAACCCAATGATCTATCATGTCATAATGGTTCCGACACATCAGATGGAGCGTTAATCGGACACCCGGTATGAGAGTTATAGGCATTTTAGTACTGAGAGCCCAGTTGGATTCGTGTAAAAACCAACCCAGCCATACCCCAAATTTCTTCAAAACACATGTGAAGTATCTCTAAAAAATCATCTCTTTACAAATACTCCATCTCTACATATGGTTCATCAAATGAATGTTTGGTTTGCACGATATGTCCTTTTAAACATATCTAGCTCGAAATGGGTTTGGTCAACCTAACCCGGCCCGGCCCGAACTGGCGATGCTGCAGTCTAGCCCGACCCAAACTGGTTGGGTTGTGGAATGCTTGGCCTTTTGGGCCATAGACCATCTCTTCCCTCTGGCTAGCATGTCCCGCGCGAGTGGTAGTGTGTCCGCTCATTACCAAATGGCTCAAAGTGTGGTTCAACTCTTTATCTAGCGGAGCTGTCCTGGATGGCAGCGGGGCTTATGAAGCATGGGTCCCCTTGGCCATAGTTTTGAAGCAACATCCACCTTCTATGGTGCACGACGGTGTGCATGTCCCTACCAACACAGTCGGTCGCCTATCTGGTCTTCCTCAGTGGTGAGCAGCGTAGCCTCCTTCCAGGGCCGTCGAGTGCCAGTCACCACCTTCACCCCCCCCCCCCCCCGGAACGGTCACCGACGCTTCTTCTGTGGGGCTCCGGTGGGGCTTCAGAGCTCTATTTCCACTACTGACTGCACCTATGGGCCTCCCGGTATTCTATCGTTGTTGCGTGACACTGTGATCTGCATTTCCATCAAATTCAGAATTCAACTACAAAGAACGCAATGATTAAATCAGCAGTAGAGGGTCCATGCCTTGTTCATTTGGCATGCACCCTTTGTGTTAACATCATAACAAGTGGGTATCAAATAAAACATCGCATTGATATTCCTTAAGCCATGTTCAAATCTCCCATAGAAAACTCCTCCCAAATTAATGAAGGAGGAAAATAAATGAGAGTTTCATGAATTTAATAACAACCCCTGCCTGGAGAATCATTGGAGGTTTCACAATTGTGGATGGAGAAGAGTCCTCGTTGGATAGAGGTGTCGGCGTTCATCGATCCCGGATCGATTCCTTCCAAGATTCCATCCTTCACTGGTGGAATGTTTCGTAGTACTTCTCCAGAGGTTCCACACCTGATGAATTCATGTGAAAAACCTCAACCCAATCTCCATTTAAATATAGGGGAAGGGTGAGTAATGCATAGAAATAATTAATGAGGTTCATTAATGAGGTTTAAATTAATGAACCCCTTAATTCCCAATGGTGTGGTTACACAACAGGAGAGTAAAGCAAATAAATATCTTGAAAACCCATCGGTCCCACCACTGACACTCAGTAAGGGTAGGATAATAAAATTTCAATTTTTTATGTTATTTTATTTTTTCTTAAAATGTCACAAAAAATAATTATTTCACTGCACCATCTTCGGTCTATGATAAGTCTCCCTTAATATAATCATGGAAATGCAAATTCATTGGTGTCCTCATATTTTTAATCTGATCACTGGTTCAAAATATATAAAATGATGCCCATGTTTTTATTGAATATGCATATAAAAAATGTTCAAAAATTACTAATAGTCACCCTAGACCCATGCCAATTGAGGTTTGGCTCTGCATAAGGGGACCATGCCCTCTCGAGCTCAACGGTACTCTAGGATTTCCAATCTTAGTAACCATTTAAGAGTTGAATAATTTAACAATAAAATAATTGTTACTTGATTATTTTATTTACAACCAAAGTCTAACTTCCAATTTTGACCCGCATCGGCCTATGTTAGGATCTGTCTAAGGAAAGCATTCCCTCATGAGTTCTGCGTTGGTATCTGATTTTTAATCTATGTCTATGTTCCTGAGTTATAATCATTGGAAAAATAATTATTATTTTAATTATTTTATTTACAGTTATTCTATTTTCGGGTTTTCTCACCAGAGGCCTATGCCATCTAGAATAAAGACATTCCTAGGCTAAACCATCCATATTTTAAAGCAACGGTTCCCTTAGATTTATAATCCAGGAATCCACTTAAGAGTTTTTCCAGTTTTTCAAGAGCACCACCCACATGTGCTCTTTAATGTTAAACATTTTCAATGGATCATTCCGGGCACTCCTGGACAAAGAATCACATTCCATCAATTTTTCTAGTCTCACAATAATTTCATTTAATTAATGAAAAATCATATTGAATTTTCAGTGCATTCCATTATAAATATGTTAAATATGCACTAATATATATCTATATATTTATATGATATTAAAAGCATGAATACATTTAAAAGGAAAACGATATGAGAAAATAGTTATTATATCGGATTTAATATATATAAATTTAATAATAATATGATTTATATTAAATTGGTGAGAACTTAAATGAAATTCCCAAAAATACTAAGTGTGAGAATCCTGACAAAGAGACACCTGTCATGACCTTGATCATCCAACCACGATGGTCATGCTGAATCTGGGTGCCTCTAGGTTATCTTGTGTAAGGAAAGAAAGTAATGAGTGACTATGGATTATTCAGTGGGTGTAAGTCATGTTGAAGATGAGTTCCTCTAGATCATACTTTTTTATATTGTTTTTGGAATTTTCTTTCAATTACACTAGTCCAGATACACTAATAGAATTAGGACACTGGAGGAATATTATTTAATGAATACATACAATGGATTTGGATAATTATTTATCCACTCAAATATGGATCTTCTCTCAAAAAAATTGATATGATGTATGGGATAACATTTACAGAGGGGTTAACTTCATTAAAAGCCCCTAATAAAAGATATAAAACGTGATTTAGATCTGATTAAAAGCTGTGTTATAAATAAATGAATCACCATAATCAATTATAAATTATATTAATCCTTGATGTGTAGATATTAAAGTAATAAAATTCCAAGAGATATTTCTTAAGAAAATTTATTGATTAAGATATATATTCTATGTGATAAAATAGTTCCTTCAAGAGTAACCAAGTGTGGATGTTATTGAATATGGGGATCAATTTGCTTATGGAAGCATGGAAGGATTAAATTAAGGTTTTAAGGGAATTTAATTCATAATTAACCTAGGTAATTCTAGTCTCATAAACTCAATATGATTGGGTATATCCATTATATTTAGTAATATCTAATATGTTTGGAAAGACAATAGAATTCATATAAGGCATTTTCGGGTTAGGGAATTTATCATATTGTTATATATGAAATTTTTTTGTATGATGGCTGAATTAAAGATATGATTAACTAATAATCTCAATGTTTTTATAATATATAAATTGGGTATAAAATTTCTGGATTTTGATGTTGTGAACACTATACAAGAGTTCCAAAATTCAAACCCAAATAAGGAATTTTTTTTGAAAAGGTTCAATAATTATTATTTAAAAGGATGATCAATTTCATTGAAACATATGGCTGTTAAGAAGGACTAGTATTAATTTAATATTATTACAATATCCAAGAAATAGATAAATGGATTGGGGGAACTCATGGAATATAAATTTCAAGTATATAGGTTATAGAAATCAATTATTTTATTTTGAAGGGTAGGTGATATCAAATGTACATTTTACAATGTGTTGTAAATATTGATGAGTTCAAAATAAAATTAGAGAATTGAAATAGGTTTTTTGTTTCCATTGTGAGATGAGGTAAATACTTACTATATTTTGGATTTGAATGTAAAGGATTTTATCAAGATCTAATGAGTATAAGTAAAATATGTATTTTTTCGTCTCATTTACCGCACATAGTTTGAGAACATGTTCAAAAATAAATAGTTGTTATGAAAAAGTTTGAGAATATTTATTTAATACACATTATTTATGATTCATACCTTTATATAAAATATTTCTAGAAGAATATTTGGATCAAAATAATTATCTAGGATAAAAGTGTTTATCCAGTCATTTGTTAAAATATGTCATAATGTGTTCCCACCACCCATCGGTGATATATTTTAATAAAATATTCTTTGGAAAAATAAATGTTCCAAAAAATCCAAATGTATATCTTATAACAACAATAATATATTTTTATAATATTCCTATTAAAAGGAAATAATTTTTTTCCTAAAATACAAAGTATTTTTTGTTGTCTAGGAATGATATTATGAAAGGAATGTTGTGTTGAATAGGATAGTGGTAGTATGTTTAAACTTAGATATGTTCAATGTAAACAAATAATAGATTATACAGAATTTAGTTTAAGTGATTATTTACTTTATATCCTAAAGGTATATGATATGTTATAATAATGAAAATTTATGTAGTCACATTTAATTACTGTGATAAAGTAAATATTAATGTTAACTAAATGATTATACAAGTGTAATATTATAGTGATGGATAACTAAATGTACTAAAATTTTTGGGATATATAATGGAAAATAAATATAAAGATTTATATTTTATTATCATAAAAAATTGAATTGAAAATGATATCCTAAAAATAGTTTTAGGATATGCTAGTAATGAAAAATGTAAATATTTAGCTTAATTGATATGAAGAAGTGAAATTTAATTAACATCCTAAAAGAGTTAAGGATATAATGGTTAAGAAAAATGTAAATAGTTATATTTAGTTACCATAACAAATGAACATCATTATTCAATCAATGATTATACCGGTTAATACTCAAAGTATAAAACTATATATCCTAAAAAAATTTAGGGTATAATGGTAGTAAAAAATTTATACAAATTCATTAGTTATCATAACCTAGTGGATATCACTTTATCCTAAAATAGTTTTGGATGTATGGGTAAAATGATAATGTAAATAGTTACATTATTTAAAAATTATTTAAAAAAGAGGGTTTGATAAACAGGTTTCCTAGGATGATGATAATTTAATTAGAAAGAGTTCTAAGTAGAAAATAGAATATAACATTAAAACATTTTATGTTAAAATGTTAAGGAGTTTTAATATATGTTCAAAGAGTTGAACTGAAGGAATATGGTTCCTAGGTCTCGCCATTATTCAAACTAGCATACTTCATAAATTTTACTCACTAAGAGGTTAGTGGGAATCTTTTTTCATATGGTCATATAGGTATCTAACAAGAATTACACTTGGTTATAATGTTTAAAATCCAATACTATAGTAAACAAATGAGGTTCAAGTTATATATCTATGTGTTTATCAATTAATATATTGGTTTTAAGGGTTTCAGATGTATCATGTTGTTATAAAATAGGCTATATTTATTTTTCACTCATTCATTTATGCTGGAATTTATTTTACAAGAATGAACAAATAATAAATATCCCCTAAAACTAAAAACATTGATTTGTCCCTAACCAATGATCATCAGGGAGTTTAATGGGTTGTGATAATATGTAATGGTTAGCATGAATAGATTATTATATACATTACATGGGTTTTCATATGTGATATTTAAGAATATATTCTTGAGGTAATATGTAGAGACTAATAACATGGACTAATCTGCCAAAGTACATCTCATGGAATGTAATTTTTCCAAAGATATAATTATGTGTGTGTGCTTATTATTAGTCCTTCTTACATGAGGTTAGCGATATTCCTAGAATGAGAACCTTCTTTCGTTTATAACCTAATTAGGTAAGTCACCATACGAACATAGCTCATCATGTGGTTTTTGGGTACGTTTATAAACATGTCATTGGTTGGAGTGCAACAAAGAAGAGATTTATCAACTTGTATGACATGTAAGGACATCTGGACACTGATTGAATAAGACTAATGAAATGTATGTCCAGGCTTAGTTGTTTCACATATGATTTGTTCAACTACATGGATATGTGACATGTGATGTTCTTATTAGATATATGAATGGCTTGTGATGTATTCATCGACTTAGTCATTATTTTTCATAGAATTATGAAAATAATGATTGAACTTTACTAGATTGACATGTTCTATGTCTGGTGGTCACTCAATGTCATAAAAAAAGGGATTATATAAGATATATATCATTTATATAAAATATCAAGTGGTGGAAATGTTAATATAGTTTTATGATTATGTTTAATCGTGATCACACTAGACCACTAAGTAGCTTGAGTAGAACAAATGGTTATCTAGAGGCCTCTTTTTTCTTAAATATATAAATTACAGGTTTTATATTAATTTTCATCACTTTTAAGGCCCATAGGGTCATGCAATTTGGACATTGTATATAGATAAATTTTTGGAAAAATTGATTTCTCAAAATAAAGAAATGTTTTGGAAAATCCGTATCCAAAAGTGTTTGGATGGATCTAAAAAGAGTTTTGATAGTATTCAGAAATGTCTAATGTGATTTTATTGTAAGTGGGAGACTATTAAATATGCACTAATTTATATAAATATATAATATTATATTATATATAAAATGTATATATTTAATTACATGTATTCTATGTCTGTGTTATAATTAATGTATTAAATACATGCAATAATATATATATATATATATATGCTTGATATTTATTTCTCCCAAATTGTATAATTATCCATTAAAATCTTTTATGGAAAATTTAATTGTCTTGATTGATCATTTAATATTATTCAATGAATCATGGGAATAAATGTATATGGATACATTAATATGGCTAACACATTTCATTTAATGAAATGCTTCATGGAAGGAAATATAAAGGGATGTGAACCCTTATATTGAAAACAAAAAATTATGATTAAATATCTAATTTTCTCTCTTCTAACCACACTACGATTTATCATCTGATATGAAAGTACTAGTATCCCTTCATCATTCAGGTATCCTCACTATACGATCACATATTCATTAGTTGGTATACCACCATTAGAGATAGAGTGATTTTTTCACAATTTGGTGATCTTTATCAAGCATTATCCTTCGTTAAGGAAGAATAAGACTAATACCATTATAAGTTTCCAAGTACATTTTTTATAAAATTTATTTATTATTTGAATCTAGAAGATATATATTCATTTTTTGGGTTGTATTCGTCTGCACATTGTCATTTGACGATAATAAAAACCCATCGGGGTAATCCCTTGAGTTTCTTGATGAATTTTTGTAATGATCCGACCCCAGTTACCCCGAGTCGATGCGTTATTTTAATAAATTGGAATGATTACAAGGAATCATGTCTCGAAGGACTGATCAGTTTAGCAGTCTTGGAAAATAGATTACATACATTAACATTTAATTACAATTTCAAAAATAAAACACAGCGTAAATAGTTCATTGAGATATCCATTATTCCCTTTAGCTTAACCCTGTATATCAATCATAATACACTTCTTGGAATCCTAGGAAATGTTAAACATAGAAAGGGGTGAGCTCAAACGCTTAGTAAGGGTAAGCAATACAACGGAAGATAACATAAATATTTATCATTGTGAATAATTGAAGCCACATGCCTTTACTAATAATAAACATGAATACTTTTATGGAATGATTATGATCTGATTAAATAAATCCATAATAGAACATAATCATGTGTATTAGACTAGTTGAATGACCACATGAACCATCAATATTATTTCCATAATGAGGAAATGTATAATTCTAGACAGTCTAAAACATTTTGTCAAGGCCTCGGCCAAGACGTCTAAAAATTATTAAGGCCTCGGCCAAAACCATATATCAAATTGGGAAAGTGCCTCGGCCAATTCCACGTCTATTTGTCCCATGAGACCTACCGATGCCTCTAGGAGCTATATCGGGCTCCACCAATCACTTACTATGTCCAATACATTCATCATATGAAAAGGTTAAAATATAACATAAACATTCGTATTAAAACCAGCATACGAAATGTCAATCCATTAACCATAAACAATGAATGGTATAAAAATAGAACATCCATAGTCAAACATATCATAACTCATTCAATAAAATACGTAATATTGTATTATAATAAATCAACCTCGATCAAAAATAATATCCAGTAAAGGATGCTGACATAGTTGATAATGATGATTAAAACTTTTTGAGAGAAATATCCTATTTGTAAAAACATTTAAAAGTAAAACATTTATAAAGGATGAAAATTAAAAGAGATTTTAGAATCAATGTGTCCCATACCACTTTGAAACTTTTTAAAATAATTATCATTTCAAAACATTCATTCCATATAAACAAATCCTTAAAATCATTTAAAAACAAGGACATTAATTAAAAATATTTTGAAAGATAAATATTTAAAACATTTAAAATTAAGATCTTGATAAAGAGTACCTTCCAAAAATACATCAAATATTCATTTTGAAATCATTTATATGAAAAATGTACATGGATGATAAAAATGTCCCAGTAAATACATACACAAAAACAATCTCGGATAATAATGAGATTGAGGAATTAACCCTTACCAATTTCGTAACTTACGAAACGTACACCGCATGAAAGAGGTATCATAAAATGAATACATAAATAAAAATAAATTAAATTGTATTACAAAATGAATACAATTATGGGAAATACATACACTACACAAAAGGTAATAGTGGCAATATGGCATGAATCTCACGGGAATAAGGAGTGAGATGAAAACCCCTTACCATGAACTTTTCTTTAGTCGAGGGTACATTTAACCTCCTTTATAAAGATCATGGTATGTTATTAAGGTATACCTGAACTATATTAATATTTATGATATAATGAAAGATTCATTTATTACTTTATACTACCAATTTAATAATAATTTACATGTTAAATTAACATTTCGGGTAATAATTGCTTTCTTTATCGTACGTGTTTTAACTTATTACTCTTGATTGTATCACTTAGATCAGTATTTAAGTACTTCCATAATATAAAACATGATTTATATATCATATATATTTATAATATAAATATGTATAATAGACGTATATATGAAATGAAAAACACAGTTTATGGAGACGATAGTCCGTACATATGCATAAATGTTGTTTCCGTTTTCATCTCGTATAGAACGGAACTAAGAGAATAAGATATATTTAAGTACATATATTTATATATATACATATATATCTACATTATTATTATTATGTCATATGTTACATACTTTTTAGTAATATATATATTTTTATAATCGTTGATGAATGGTGAACGTGGAAATGAACCCAATCACGTCGTGGAGACGGTAATCCGTACGTACGCACGAGCGACAATATCATTTCCTTAGTGTTGTGGAATTGGATGGTATATTAATTTTAAAAATACATTAGCATGTTTTTTTCATTATTTATATACATATTACTCATCATTATATCCATCCAAATAACATAGTGTTGAATAATAAATTACACCATGGCGTGGAGACGGAAAGCCGTACGTACGCACACATGGTGACATTATCATTCATAAGATGGATAGGATAATTAATATATTTGAGACATATTTATAATAAAATCACATTATATAGAAGATAATGGAGTTATTATTGTATAATTTAAATAGCAAAGAAAGAGTAAGTGGAAGAATATGAGAACATGAAAGAGGGTGGTGAAATCATTACCACTTCTTCGGGTTCTTGATTTTATTTGATCAAAAGGGATCATTAAGTAGGATTTATGACCAAAAGAGGTCCTCTAGGATGATTTTAGGGAAGTTTAGAGGATTTTTGGGAAGGTTTTGGCCGGGCCAAATTGCATAGAAGGTGTGAAATAGAGTGAATGGGGTGTTCCCTTTTATAATATGGGTGATGGGTACCTTAGGAAAAAATTAAACTATTATTTTATAATAAATTCATTTTTGGTTTCTAATGGCTCCAAAATGAATTATTTAAATTATAAGGTGGGTATGGGTCGAAAACCTCTCAACCAATGGGTTTTAGATAGGTTTAGGTCACCATATTAACCATAAATGTTAGATTTAACTCTTAGTTAAATAATTTAACTTTTACTGTGTCTTCTTGTATTCTTACTCTATATGGTTAATAAGCATACTCTGAACATCCATGAGAACCTCAAGTTGCTCATTAATGACATATATAATATTATTTAATCCCTTTGGCCGAACCTTACATTTTTAGGAATATCATATCATCCAATAATATCGTATTTGTTTTAAATATTAAATTTGGTCAATTTTGACAATATTTGGTATTTTGTTTTTGTGAAAGTCATACAAACTTGATTACATAGAACAAGATACATTGAATCATCCCTATCATGTCATATTCACCTTGAAAATTCGTGTATGTCATAAAATAATTGAAATTATATTTATTTTAATATCTATAATAAAATATATTTGATTCTTTCATGGATAAGGTAATTACTGCCTCATCATTCTATCATAAATAAATTAAATTATTTATTGTCTAAAAATTATAAATAAAATATAATTATGTAGGAAATATTTTTTATATTTCTAATGAATATTTATAATCTAATTTATCTTATGTATAACCTTATATTAATTTTTTTTTGTTATTTAACAATGATTTTATCTCTTTTAACTCTTCTTTCAATTAAATAATAATAAATGCCTAATTTATTCCATGTGGACCAAAGGGGTTCATATTTTATTCCAAAGCTTGTTTTTTGTCAAATTATACATAGCCAATATAATTAGTACATGTGTTAGGGTAATAATAATATAATTTTAACCCTTAATTACCCTATTGACTTTTAACTGTGGTAAATAAAAATAAAAAATTACTATTCACAAAAAATTATTTTTATCTTATTGAACCACATTTTACTGCTTGATATTAACCGGGTCTCTAATATTTTTGAAATTCCACTCACAGAAGCGGTAAAATTATGTTTTATGTGAATTTTGCAATTTCTCCTAGGAGATGGTTAAAAGACTACGAAAAGTTCAATAAACATTTTATATATCTAAAATTATTAGAAACTGACTCCAATGAATTAAATTGAACATATATAGGTATTATGTATCTATTTTTAACTGAAATAAATTTAAATAAAATAATTAAATAATTAAATAAAAAGTTGGTTTGAACCAATAACATAGTGTTTTTCACTATGCATCAAAAATTGAAAATTTTCAAAAAAATACCAAAAATTCACCCTAAGCTATTTTTGATATTTTGAATCCAAAAATGATTCCTATTTTACCAAATTAAAAACATAGAAGTTGCATTAATTAATTCAAAATTAATTCTCGTTGTCAAAACAAATAGCATGTTTTTAAGAAACAATAACTATCAAACGATTGACCCTTGTTTATGTATAATTTAAATGTGAAATTAATTCCAATGACCAAAATTGGATTAAAGGGTAAAAATATAATCTATTTATACTTCCAAAACATTAAAATGTATAATTAAACACTATAAATTATTTTGATTAAAAATGTTTATTTCAGTTAAAATATAGTATTTTTCACTATTCGCCCAAATTTGAAAGTTATCAAAAAACACCAAAAATTTATTGAAACTAAATTCATGTGTTTAGATTCTAAAGAAGATGTTTATTTTCTAAAATTTAATATATAAAAGTTTCAACTATTGGATTTAAAAACGGTTCTCCATTAAAAGGCGGTAAAATTGCATTATTTTAAAAATAATTCTTTTATCTGAAAAAAATAAATTTGTTCTTAAATTATGTATAAGAAACTCATAATATGGATTCTAAAATTATAAGGATTATATAATGTTCAAATTTCAGTTAATACTATTCATAACTACTTTTGAATGGCTAGTTTGGTATGTCGTGATGCGCTTGAACTCAGTGTTGCGTGTAGTGCATGTTATTGCATTACATTGAAGAAATAACATACTATGAAATATTGGGGTGTTACAATTTTACCCCGATAGGTTGAGGATATTCCCCTGAGTTTCCAGATGAATTAGTTCCTTGACAAGGTATAGATACACCCCAATGATTTTATATGTTTCTCATAATCAATATGGTTTCATATTCATATGTGTTTTTGGATGAATTGATTCCCCGATAGTGTGAAGATATGTCCCTAAGTTTCTAGATGACTTGCTTCCCCCATGAGGGTGCAAATAATCCCTTGAGTTCTCAGATGACTTTTACCTCATAAGGGTTTGGATAAACCCCTATGAGTCAAAATGATAGGTCTTCATGAGCAGGGAGATTCTACCCCTAGGTTCTAGATGAGGGTATATACTCAAAGACACACTAACACATGTTGAATTAGGTAGAGTCGATCTAAGGTATCACGTTAGAATTAGAGGATTGATGGTATTTGTTTATTTATGATTTTTCACCATATTAATTATTCTATATATAATATTACATGGGTACAACATTAATTTTTTGGTCATGAATGGGGCCATGTTGGTGGTTCCTTGCTAAGTTATAATCACACCACACTCGAACAATTGTGAATCATGGGTACTCAAGAATACTTTGCTTATCAAAAGATTAGGTTGGGAAGAAGACTTAGATTTCATGATTTAGAAGAATATGTTTTATGGAGCCAATATATGGATGAGGTATGGGTTTGGGATGTATTAAATCAACAAGTATATATTATTTTATTTATTTCTTTTATATGATCGACAAGGGGGGTAATCATTCTATGTGTGCTGCCATTACTAAGTCTCTATATGATGTTATGCTTCGATATCCATTTATTAGTTGTGATTCTAGTCTATAACTTTTGTATACTATGATTTTTTTATATAAGTTTCATTTGGTTTTTTTCATTATTATTCACTCTAACATGGGGGTATAGTTTCCCCATGGTAACACCCTAGACCTCAACTACTAGTCGGCAACCTCTGTCATTTCGAGTGGCATACCTATGATCAAGTAGTGACCTAATCCTATTACTGTAGAGTGAACTGAGTTGGATAAATTACAACCATGTCTATTGTGATTCCACATGTTCACATGAGTAAATAGATTTATTTAAGAATGAGTGAACATATTACAGTGTCAGAATGTTTACAAACATTATGAACATAGGTTTTCTTATTACTTTTTTATATTTTAAATTTCAATGAAATCATAATGATTTCATTTATATATATATTTATATTATTTATTTAATTTCAATATCACGTTATATTATTATTGGTGACATTTATTTTAGTTCTATGAAAATAAAATCATGTTAGATGACCATAAATATTGATTGCACCATAGAATTAAAGGAAAGGTGTTTGATGAAAAATGGTAAACCAATCATGTTGGTATCATTTTTTTAATAACTACATTGTATTTTTTTCAAATCCACACCCCGAACCAAAAAAATGAGTTTATTTTTATGTATAAATTTCTATTTTTCATTATAATTATCATTAAAAATTATAATTACTATAGAAAAGATATATATGTATACAAAAAAAACTCAACTAACTTGGTATGGTGACTCATGTTGAGTAAAATTATGAACTTGTTATTGTTAATTTTATACTATAATGACTAGTTTAGATACTCTATTGAAAATGTATATATGAAGTATGTTCATAAAAAAATTATAATTATTGATATAGTATTTCTATTAAAATTTAAAAGGTGTGTTTTTATACCAACGTTTTATATTAGTCATCCAGTTAAAAAATAACTTGATATTCTACAATGTGTTTCCCCATATTAATTATTGAAATGGTATTCATCTAATTTTTTTACTCCAAATCCATCCACTTAATTCATGTGTTTTAAAATTAAATGTTACGCTCTAGTTTAAAATATGTGTCACGTGGTCAAAACTAATTTGACATGTGTAGATCAGAATGGTTAATTTGTAACATAATCTAGGAATCATTTGTAACCTTTTGAAATTAACCTCATATAAATCTAACATGTAGTGTGGCTAATAATACTGAAATTGTGTGTTTTAATTTTAAAAGTTATATTTACATCCACAAAATGTTTCACAAATTAAAATCATAGAAAATAATCTCACACTATATGGTTTATTTATAAAATTGATCAATTATTCATATGTAACTTTTAGGAATTAATCATATAATAATTTTACACACAATGTGGTTTGTAAGAACCCAGATCTTTTTTTCAGGTATGTTTTTCTTTTTTTATTCAGTTTTTGAGAAAAGAGGAATTTCTCGAATTTTTTTAAGTACATTCTGTGTACTTTATTACTACACACTATGAACTCAGTTACAGTAGGTGGCTGGGTGCTGGCCATGTAGCGGCCTTGCACACGGCCATGTGTGATGACATGGAAGCCGCCTAAAGCGGATTATGTAAACGGAAAGTACACGTTGTGTACTTAAAAAAGTACACACCGTGTATTTTGTTTTTTTTCTTTAAAATGCACCGGGGGCATGTCTGATGGATAGAATTGTCTCCTTCTCAACCTAGATCATCTGAGAGCACCGAGCAGACGGAAATATTTGACGATCCCACGACCGAACATCCGTCCTCGGAATCAAACATGGTTGGTTGCGTTGGAATCGTATCGCTGAGTTCTCTCCTCTTAAAGAGCACCATCCCTTGATTTATCTTATTTTGTGAGTTATCATTGGTTGAATGTTTTATATGTTTTCATAGATATACATCATTTTAAGGAGATTCAAGCCTCGAGGTTAAAGTATATTGATCTCCCAATGCCATGGTTGGTGGTTTGTGCATTTCTGTTGAAAGTCTTTTAGTTTTATGTGCACATTTTTTCAATACCCATGAACAGGGTATTGCGCCTTTACTGTTTCAGCACCATTGTTTGTATACTATGATTGAATGCTTTAGTAGACAATATTTGATTGTGAATAGCATGAATTGATGTGCTTTAGATGTGTTTCCCATGCCTGTTTTTCATGTTTTGACTATTGGGTCTCATTGCCTATTAGGCTGCTGTTTACATTCCCATGCATAGTATTATAGGATGGTGTGACTGTTGTTCTGACATGATGATATGCTATAGAATGCTATCCAAGTAGTTCTTGAGGTTTACATTGGCTGATACCTGATGCTATACTTGTTGATTTACACAGGGGCATTAAAACCTAGTGTAGTAGACCATAGGGTGAATGGACATAAGGGATTATCCAGAGTGTCTTTTATAATATTACGTTGTGAGACCACATGGGGAATTGACATTGAGTGCTTCCTCAAAGAGTCTATAGTTCCTAGATGTGGGCCACTAGGGAGATGAGACCTTGAGTGCTTCCCTATAGCACCTTTAGTACCGATACAATACTATATGGGGAATTGACGGTGAGTGCTTCCTCATAGAGGCTATACATTGGCTGAAGCGGAAGGGTGAGACTATGTGAGCTTCCCATAGGGTTTCATGTATTTGTTAGGTAGGACCATAGGGGATAGGCTGTGAGTACATCCCATTGGGTTACCTGTTTTCGATTATCTGCTTTGATTAGCTGTTGCTTGATATCTGAAATTGTGGATCATTACTATTTAGTACTTCCTTGTTTACTGCTTTCTACACTTTTACCTACCATATATTCTCGGACTGTTAGGCACATATCATGTGGTGGTTGCCTATTGAGATTTTTCTCACACCCTGTTTGGGCCATGCTTTTGGCCCCAATTAGATTATATTGTTGCGGGTATAGACAAGGTAAAGGGACCTTCTAAAGGGGTTCTTCATGCTCCTCCTCCTCCTCCTTTGATACCACTTTGTAACGTCCTTGTTCCAGAAGCCACCCAATGGTCCCCCATACCCAGTTGGTCACATATCCTCAAGAACATTTCCCAAAATGCCAGAGGCTGCCGATAGGTAGCGAGGGCCTTGGGTGTGATAGTGGGGAAACTATGCCTCAATAGCAGTGTACACAGCGGAAGTAAACAGTTATACAATAGCGGAAGCAATAATAATAGAAAACAACAGTAACAGTTGAAGACTGATAAATAAACAAATGGAGGATATATATATATATAAATGATGATCATATTTAAGGATCTTGGGTGTTATTGAAGATTTCCTTGAGGCCCGGTTACAATAAGTTTTACGTTAGACCATCATATATACCTCTTACAGCCTTCTGGAGCAGGTATGGTTTATATGAGAATATGGTTATTTTGTTTGGTCTCATGAATGCTCCTGTAGTTTTCATGGAACTTATGAACATAGTGTTCCATCCACACTTGGATTCTTTTTTGGTTATCTTCATGGTTGATATCATGGTGTAATCTCACAAGAAAATGCTCTCAGACACACCGTAGGAAAAGGCCTCATTATGGGAGAGGTATCTACACCACCTTATAAAGGGATTCTTCGTGCTCCTCCTCTTTCGATGTGGGATTTCCATAACCCACCCCCTCTAGAAGGGCCCAGCATCCTCACTGGCACATCAAATGGAAACCATCTCTGATACCATTTGAAATTGCCCAGTCCATCCCAAGATTATGATATTGTCCTCTTTTGGCCTAGCCTGCACAGTTTTGTTTTCCCTAGGTTTTGGCCCTCAGGAACCCACCCAGGAAAAGGCATTAGGGAGTGATATGTATCCACATCACCTTATAAAGGGGTGCTTCGTGCTCCTCCTCCCCCTCCATTGATACCACTTTGTAACATCCCAGTTCCGGAAGCCACCTATATGTGCCTCGTACCCAGTTGGTCACATGGCCTCAAGGGAATTTCCACGAATTCCCATGGTTTTCGACTTACAGCGAGGGCCTTGGGTATGATAGTGGGGAAAATATGACCTCATTGGTAGAGCACACAACAGAAGTAAACAGATATACAATTGTGGAAGTAGTAATAATACCAAACAATAGTTACATCAGAAGACTGATAAAGAAACAAGTGAAGCATATATATATAAATGATGCATGATACATATATGTCTAGGAATGCATCCAAACAAGTCACAATTCTGAACACAGTACTAAACCAAAGTTCAAAATGGAAACAGATAAGAAACTCCTCAGTATCATAAGTCTCATCTTGGTCCCATGCTCTCCATCTCCAGTTCAATCATGTACATGAAGTAGAAGGGTGCTTGCACTTGTCTATACCTATAACAATCTAATCTGATTGGGCCCAAAATCGTGGCCCAAACAGGGTGTGAGACGAATCACAGTAGGCAACCACCACAAGATATGTGCCTAACAGTCAGTGAATATATGGCAGGTAAAAGTGCAGAAATCAGTAAACAAGGAATCCAAGTATTTATGGAACACTCGGTTCATCAGTGGCATGAAAACTGCATGCACGTTTGTGATACAGAACGGCATAACCATATACTCTTATATACCACACCTGCTTCGGAAGGCTGTAAGAGGTATTTATGATGGTCTAACTTGCAATTGATGGTAACCGGACCTCAAGTCGGTCTTTAAGAACACCCAGGATCCTCATAGCTAATCAAAGAGATCATAAATCCTCAACAAGGGATATAGGTTCTGGACTATCAACTGGCACAATGTCCAATAATCCACACAAAGCCTGAGAGTATCTTCCGCCTTCTTCGCAAACAGGAAAGGCGATCCCTAAGGAGTAGTACTGGGTCAAATGAAACCCTTTTCCTGCAACTCCTCCAACTGCTTCTTGAGCTCCTGTAACTCTAGTGTAGCCATCATATAAGGTGTAATGGACACCGGTGCCTCTCCAAGAACAATCTCAGTCAAAAATTCCACCTTGTGCACTAGAGGTAAACATGAGACGTCTTATGGAATGACATCTCTGAAACGATCCACCAAAAGAGGAAAGTCTAACTGTGAAGTCCCCTGATCATCCAAATATAGACTATCAATCTGGGTTGTAACTCCTCCCACCCCATGAAGCTCTGGACCCGCTCTACTCTCCTGGACATCCTACTCACCCTTATGAAGAAAATATCAACAATTTTCTTATCACCAACTACTAGAGAGAAAACATGATAGAAACACTGAAGGTGACCCATCTTGCCGCAAGATCGGCACTTCACTGTGTCTCTCTAGCACTGTGGCCTCGCATGCCCACTATTCCTGCATTAGTAGCATACCACCTAGCTACCAGAAGATGTCTCTAGCCTCCTCAGATCTCAGCATGAAGGCTCCCTATGACACTTCCTACTCTAAGTAGGAGGGATGCTATCTCTAGATACCGAGCTTCCCTGGCTCACAACTCCAGAATCCCTCAGATTGTGATGGACTGGGGGGTGTATGAGGGAAAAAACCCAAGCGAAACCAAACTGTGTGGGCTAGGCCCAAATCTCACAATATCATGATTGTGGTCTAGACTGGGCCGTTACAAATGGTATCTAAGCCGGTGTCCATTTGAGGTTTCAGTGAGGACGCTTGGCCCTTCTGGGGGGGGTTATAGCAATCCCACATAGAAGGAGGAGGGGCATGAAGCACCACTTTAAAAGGTGGTGTCGATACCTCTCCCATAATGAGGCCTTTTCCTGGGGGGTTTCTGAGTGCAAAATCCCAGGGAAAACAAAATTGTGGGGGCTAGGCCCAAAGCGGACAATATCATGATCGTGGGCTAGACTGGGCTATTACATGGTTGATATAACTAAAATTGTACCAGTTCAATTTTAAAATGGCATTTTATCATGAAACATGTGTCACATAGTAAAACCCAATCAAACAATCTATGATTGTTGTGAAACTATAGGAAAAATATACCTAATTCATTTTTAACGTTTAGGAATTAAGTGCACCTCAATTTAACACATATTTTGTTTGGTATGATTGAAAATGAGTGTGTTCGATTTTAAGGTTACCTATTAGTTTAAAAACTAGGATTCATAATAATAATAACAAAAAAATACTCTAAAATTATAAAGTTGATTTTGAAAAATGATAATTGATTCATTTTTCACCTCTAATAATTGACCACACACCACACTTAGATGAACTGTGTATGTTATGATTGAATGTGTGTGTTTTCAATTTAAAAGTAACATTTTAATACAAAACACACATCACATCATAAAAACTGATATTATATGCTTATATTTTCATGAAACAATAAGAAAATTATCCATGAATCATTTTTTAAAAAGAGGAATTAACAGCATGTCAATTTGATTATGGTGAGGACTATGTGACTGAAATTTCATGATTTCAAATTGAAATATGTATTTTAGTTCAAAACATTCCCTACATATTGAAAAATGATAAAAAAATCGTGGATTTTATGATAATTTATGAAAATTTCAAATGATTCTTTTTTAATATTTAGAAATCATCCTCAAATTAATTTTACATGTATTGTGGTTGATATAATATAAAGTATGTATTTCAATTTAAATGTATCATCTTATTTCAAAACGTGCATTACATACTCTAAAAGGATCCGACATACATTTATTGTCGTGATACTTTATGAAAAAAACCATTGATTTATTTATGACCATTTGGAATTAACCTCACGTCATTCTGACATGCAGTGTGGTTGGTATAACTAAATGTGAGTTTTTTTCGATTTTAAAATGATTTATATTTTCATTCAGAACATGAATCATATGGTCAAAACCAAGAAAACATTCCCATATTATCACTATAATTTTGTAAAATGATCTATTATTCAGTTGGGACATGTTAGAATTAACCGCGTATCATTCTAATACATGGGTAGGTTGGTATGACCTAAAGTACATGTTTTCAATTTTAAAGATACATTTTTTTTCAATATATGATTAACATAGTCAAAACTGATCAAACACATCCATATATTAATTAAATATGTCTAAAAATGTTATTGACTGATTTTTTTCATGTATGAATTTACCTCACATCAATCCAGCAAGCGATGTGCATGATATGACAAAAAATGTATTTTTTTTGTTTATAAGTGACATTTTAGTTCAAAACATGTGTCACATAGTCAAAACTAATCGAACAAAATTATATTTTCATGATACCTTTGGAAAACAATCCATAGTTTATTTTCTAAACAAATTGACTACACAAAAATATGATTAATGGTGTAGTATGTATGAATAAAAGTGCATGTTTTTAATTTAAAATGGATATTTTTGTTCAAAACATATGTTATATTCTCAAAACTACTCAAACACATTAATATCTTCATGATACATTATGAAAATTATTAATGATTCATTTATTACCTATAGTAATTAACTGATAGGTTTCTAGGGAATGATTATCATTTAATCAATGTTGCAGAAATGTTTACATCCCATTAAACATGAGATCACCAAACATTTAAAACAGAAATCATATAAACTATAAATGAAGAATGTAAACCTTATATAAATGATCATTATATCTATTTCCTTTTGATATATGTTTTATGAATATCACAATGTAAAATAAAAAAGCTTCATCCCGCTATGGTGTATTCATGTTTATGCATTTAATCATGCAAATGGTTTATATAAGAACTTCCAAACTACCACAATATTCTAGTATCTTTTGATACTAAGGAGGATGGAAGAAGAGAGATCTGAAAGGGAGATAGTATCAGCCAGAGACTTGATGTAGGATCATTCACTAACTTGTCATATGGTTAGGGGTTATATATTTAGGTTTTAGGGATGCTCCTCAATCCCATGCATTTACTCATGTGTTTCTCAAATGCATCCGTAAATCCCTATAGTTTCAAATAATGTAACCCTTGACCAAACACTCTCCCATCCATTTTATTTCCTGAAACATGTAATCAATAATATTCTACTTGTGTGAAATTTTAGTGTTAACTCTCTAACACTCGACTTCGATAGATTAATCATACTTATTACAAATGAATCATCAAACAATTCATGGCATTGTAATTCACTAATGTTGTATAAAACGAATATACAAGGAAGAACATGTGATAATTATATATCTTAAAATTTTATATTCGATAATGGTATAGTTTTATGTCTTTTTCCATATATATGTCATCCTATATGATATAACATATAATACTGTCATATTCCCATCAATTTCTCACTTGTTCCAAATATTAAAAGACTTTGGGGAGATTTCACCTTATATCGTATCATATATGGAAACTTGTGAAACCATACCCATAAATTAGTTTATATATCTTCCAAAAAAAATTAAATTTATCATCAAATTCACAAAGCATCCCATCATAAGAAATAACTTGTGAATAACAATCTAAAACTCTTTTTGGATAAAATATAAATCAATTTTAGATTTGATCTCTATGTTAAGTAAAACTCAATCCCAATTCAATCATCCAAAAACTGTGACCACATTGGCCTTTATAGCCTTGAAAACAAATACAGAACTTCAAATCCATAAATGAAACCAAATTTTGGCCTCTAGCAAAGAATCAATGATACTCAAGAAACAATGGGATCAGCTGTGATCTCCACCAAACACATATATCTCTATAATTGTTCCCATTAATTTCATCATATGTAACACTTTAATTTTAAATGATCACATTTTCTAAGAAATCGAGTGAAAATGGGACATGGAGTTTGTTAATATAGTATAGCTTCCTAATACATTCTTGATTCTCAATGTCTAGAGTGATCAGGTCGATAAATACATCACATGTCAGTCATTTATGAGATGAGGACATCATATGTCCCTCATCCAAGTGGATAATCACATAATATGTACCTTATATGTATGGACATAAATTTCATTATTCTATATCAATTGAGGGCCTAAATATCATATTCGTTGTATGGGAGGATAAAAAATATCTTGGTTGAGCTCCAATAAATGACATGATCAGCAAAATACCCAAGAACATCTTCATTTTCTAAGACTCAAGGCTTTTTTAAGAAATGTATTTATGTATAAAGATTCTAATTATATTTATCTCATCAGTCATATGTAGATTGGATTATAAACATGATTCATGAATCCCTAGTTTACCATATACATAGTGTATAACAAATAATGTACTAAACATTATCATGAATCCCACACACAAAATATGTTTGGGTCTCATGAGTATATTTTGTATTTTGGTAGAAGAATGATGGTCATGTTAACAATAAAATTTAATTACATCCTTAATACTACTTGATGAATACGGCTTAGGGATAAATCAAATTCAAACTTTTAGAGGTCATTTATCATCACACTTCATGAAATTTAGTTTAATATAAACATATATACGACCAATATAAATGAATGATAAAGTGAATATAATTTTTTTATTACATGATAGATTTTATATTCTTAAAATCTATAAGAAGTTTTAGTAAAACCATAAAAAATCACATATCTAGCATTTCACATATAAAATACCACTAGATTAGCCTTATGTTTGGCACCCCTTAAATAGTTTTTTAAACTCATCATATCTATAGGTAATTTTAATCACAGTATTATGTGACCATTGTTGTAATAGTGGGTTATCTAGACCCAACTTGAGCAGTAATTTTGATCTCCAAATCATGTATATAGTGAGATATTCATGATGTATTATTACTGTTGTAGTGTATAAATTTATGAGTCTTCTATTTAAATTTTAATGTCCATTTATATTTTTATCAAAATGTTATAGTAGATCCTGGGCTATAATGTGAACCAAAAGATACAATAGAATTAATCAAAAACAAAGGCTTATGCTCTAAATACGTCATACTGACGGAACAAAGTTGATGTATGACTATCAGGTTCTAGGGGATCATAAACATTGATACTTCTTATCTTGATGTTCACGCATGGTGATCTATAGTAGTAATGTCATGATAACAGACTAGCCAATAAGAACACCACATTTTTTTGGTGTCATTGGTTGTTTCTATCATTGAAAATGTGTATTGGTCTTTAGATTTTATATCATTACTAGTGTGTTCCATTTTATCATGTACTTTGATGCCAGGTAAAAATCATGATAATGAAATCATGGTGAGGTAGATTATGTTGGGTGCACCATGGGTGGTATGGCATTGGATGATTGGTCAGGAAAGGATTTGTCAATTCTATGATAAGGAAGTAATATATCGCAAGCTTGGTTGATCATGATGGTAGTATCTTCATAAGACCGTGGCAATGGTATTCGATGATAAATACTTCCTGTTAGATCAATAAATAATAAAGCAAGAAAGGATGATGAAACTAGTGTGCATCATGCTTTATGAGATATTAAAATACAAAGAGATTATATTACACAGTGCATGTCTTTAGGTTAGTAATCGTTGATATGATTATCCTTATCAATTTAAGGGCCTTGATGGGTTTCCATACTTCTCTCTTAGAGTGTGAATATTTTTCACTACTATATAGATAAGGGCCTATAGGGTCACACAAAATGGTGTATTCAATAATTTTCCCTATTCGGATGAATAGTTATATAAGACATGGTGGGGTCCACCACTGGGGTCCAGGATATGTCTGTGGGTACCCAATCACCAAAGGAATAAATAAATTAATATTATTCAAGTTAATAATAATAATAATTGAATTTATTTATTATATGTATTTACATGTTTTAATATAAATACATGGAAAATATTATTTGAACGAATATTAGTTTAAAATATTCAAGGTTCATTTAAAATTTGCGGTAATGATGAGTTGAGTTAATGGATCAAGATTTATCACATAATATATTTAATATATTACAAGAAGGTGATAAAAATAAAAAAGATATTTATTTATTAGTATAGTAGTCATAATATCATTTATATTTTGTGTAAAATTATTCGAGGTGGGGGAGCTATTTCTGGGTAATTGAATAACACAGTAAATAGACGGACTGGATTTCACCAACATGACTATTCATTGTGATATCTTCATATATTCTCTCTCCTATACCACTTTATAGAGAGAGAATTTATAAATCTATGTGAATAGATTGAGCTCTTCATCATGAATCGTAAGAACGGTGATCCAGTGATCGTTGGAGCATCAAATGCACCCCTGAATCTCAGCGCCAACACCTATAATTTGACAATCGACACTCTTGTGGATATTTGAAGCTCATGGGGATGATCTAGAGTAATTCGAATTTTTATTACTTATTCATTAATCGCCCGAAATATGTAGACATTGAGCACGTCTTCAGATCTAACCAGGTAATCTTATTTTTGTTATTTTTTTCTTCAAAAACTTCGTGTGAGATCGTTGGTCTTAAATTGGGGTAGTGCATCACCGTCCATGACATTGTTACATATATTTTCAGGGAAAAATGTCAAATCCCTATCACATAGTCTTCCAATATGTGCCTCGATACCATCAATTTGTATCAGAATGAATTGTGTATATTTTATGCTTAGAAAAATTATATTTGCATTAATGTTTAAAGAGGGAAATGTTCTGATCCCAACGCTGCAGACGGTGGTTCAAACCGATATCGGATGATTAAATTGTGGCCATGTAATGTTTTAATATGGATTGAAAATGTTTTTACATGTTAATTAATAAGAACATATAATCTCAATATAAGTTTTATGTTATCCCCAAACTAGTATTGGCAGAGGAAAATTCTGATGAATGAAGTGTTCCAATAACCCGATCACCAGCTCGACTTCATTGGTCAAAATAGTATAATCCGTCTAGTGACTATTTCCAAAATTTTTGCAGGTTATGAAATAGTTTTTTGATTTTTTGTGCGAAAATAATAATAATAATAACTTCTACCAAAGGAAGTCAAGGTCAAACACACACGAAAAATGCGGAGGATGATTTTCTTCGGGTTTCCTCTTATCCGTCATTAGAAAACATCCAAAAACAAAAAATGGTATTTTCTATCAATGGAGGGACCCCCTCCATATTGACTCTTTCCTCCCAAAGACAGCCCATCGACCACCCATCCCACCTCAGGTGCTCCAAGATCTAGTCAC
This sequence comes from Viscum album, assembly GCA_963277665.1. NCBI lineage: Eukaryota > Viridiplantae > Streptophyta > Magnoliopsida > Santalales > Viscaceae > Viscum > Viscum album. The sequence continues at coordinate 1,718,596,085 of OY728136.1, read as the reverse complement.
CTTCCCATCCGAAAAGCCTTGCAGTCAGGCACTACCCCTCGCTGACAGCCTCCTATTTGGCAGCCCTCCAGCCAAAACCCATTAGAAAGTTCCTATATTGACCTAACGTCATATCTTGCCAACGAGGTGGCTCCTGCCACACTCGATCTCACCACTGAGACCCAACACCACTCCACCCTTGCTCCTGATGATAGATCTGTCCTTCATCCAGCATTCTCCATTCTAGCCCCTACTCCACCACCATCCATTGTTGGTAACCCCTCACGCCACTGTAACAGTCGTCGTCCTACCACCGATCACCCTAGGCTCGCCACTTCCGACATTAATCTGGCTGGGCTGACAACCCTCACCATCGCTCACGGCCAGGTTCAGATCCCACCCATGCTAGCATCTACCCTTGACCACCGACGTTGACCAAACGTTTGTCGGTTTTCTATACACACCATGCCCACTACAACCAATCCTAAAACCCATTTTCTCATTTCTATTTACCACCGAGCCAGCATTCGCCACGTCCGTGAGAGCTGATCCACCCTTCAACATCACCGCCACCCCATGGAGTCCTGACCAGTCCTTGACCTTTTGTCTCAGAAGAATCCAAGGACCCCCAATTTGAGGTATTGAACCCTTCCACCACTATCTTTAGGTTCAATTTGACCTAATTTGGTCCCCATAGGGTCTTGGGTGTGTCAGCCCAACCTCGAATGGGTCTAAGAGGGATTTATTATCCTAAAACACCATGTATGAGGTCTTTCTGGATGGAATGTATATATGTGGGTTCTACCAGACCCTCAAAATCCTTTTTAGAGGGTATTTGAGGACCATATATTTTTAAATAATCAAAAATTAATTATTTTAGTTATTTTAATTTTAGTTTTCAATTAAATTAATTAAATATTAATTTTTGGTTCAAAATTTTATATTCAACATTTTGGTTTAAATTAGATTAACTTATGTGTTAAATTAAATTAATTAATTAATTTAATTTTAGGCATTAAAAGTAAATTAATTAATGGGACCAAAAGATGAAAATTATTGAAATAAAAATAAGAGTGAATTTTTAATTCAATAAAAATCCTTCAAAAAAATTTACTGCATGTTTTATTTAATCTGACATTTAATTTTAATATGAAATATGTATTAACAGATCATGATTCATTGAGCAAAAAATTCGTGTCGGGTGTTTTTTTATTTAATCTTCAATTTATCACAATGGGGATTTGTAATAATTTTCTTCATAAATGATGATCTATGAGTCGTATTTGTCATTAAATATATAAAGGAATATGTACCCAATTTCTTAGTTGTATTTTGTAATCCTGAGACCCCCTCACTTATGTGAAAGTATTGTTGTATAATGATGAAGATGATCAGTGATGTACTTCAAGATAAGTTATGGAGATGCACCAAATATGAGTTTGACACATTGAATGTGCTAGCATTGCAACTCAAGTCACAAGTGATGTGATTCAATGACTTACCCCTGGGGTCTATATTAATCTATTATTGACTCAATGGATCATCCAAAATTAATGTCTCATGATCATGTCATCATTTTATTTTTACATGGTTTATTATTTTATGTATGTGTAATTTACATGTGACCACATAGAATAATAAACAAGTATGCACTGATAAAATGAACATGTGATGTGATGAATATTCTCCATTTATTTCATGGTTAATTGTGAGTGTAATCATATAGTCAGTGCTTATCATACAGAAAATTATTTCATTTCATCATTTAATAATATAAAACCCTCAAAAAAATATTAAATCTTAATCACTATCCATCATTCGAATATGAAGAAAAACGGATTTTGGATTCTTCTTCAGTCAAATTTAAGGGTGCCTCTTACTACTAGGGAGTACCTATGAGGCTGATGGGTTGAGTTAACTGAATATAGAAGAAAATAAGTCTTCAAATATAGATTTCTGAGACATTAGAGTAATGTATTGAGTAAATCAAGTTATGATTTTATAAGCTGATACTTTACTCAACAGATTAAGTATCTGTGAGTTAATGTGGTTGGCCAATCAAACTCCTACCTTGAACACACCAAGTTGTTGTGTAACCAAATCTTGTATACTATAATAGAAGGTTTAGGTATCCTTTCCCCATGAGTACTCAAGAAATATAGTATTATGATTCTAATACAGAAGGTTTCTAGAAATCTAAAAAACGTTGGGAGACATTTAATGATTTAATTAATTAATCAATAATGCCTAAATTGTTAATCAAGATAAAATGTACAAATCTTCTGGTTTTTATTTTGGTAGAAAAATGGAAATTAATACCATAAGATACCCCATAATAAATAATGGACATATTCAATGTCCTATCTATCATGAATTTCTAAGTGTAGTATAGGCGCATGCGCGCAATACTTTGATATAAGAAATTCAAGGTGTGTGAGTCCCTATACATATTATTGTTGGGTACCGGGACGGTGCAGCCGAAGCTAGTGGGCTGGGAAATTAAAATTTTATGCTTCACCGGTATAAGGCCCCAGCCTTAAACCTTACTTAATATTCAGTTATTACAAGATTACACATTGAGGATCTTTTCAGTTTTAGAGTTTTAGAGAATTATATCATGAAACTTGCATTACATTCCACATTTAAACAAAGTGGTTACATAAAAGATAGTATTCATTCTTCCCATCAACGTAAACATACTGAAAATAAAACATGGATTCTTTCATGATACATCCTTGAAACTATCATCACATCATGTACCTTTCCCTTGACCTATGAAAAACATTTCAAAAACTTCGGATGAGTATAAAAAGTTCAGTAAGGGTAATAAAAATATGGAAAGGAAACATGAGTTCATATATACATAAGAATGAAATCATACTTTACCCATAAAACGTAGGCACTTTAACATACCTCATAAAACCATGAATAAATCACAGAAAACATAAGACATAAAGGTAACATGAGGCATTCATAACATTCTTACATAGGGAGTAACCCTCTTGGTTATGTTTGGAATACCCATCACAGTATATTCCCTAAATCTCTTCGTAGAAACCTTAACGTTTCACTCCTTCGCGTTACCCAATGCACTGGAGAGCTATATCGGGCTCACTCGCCCATAGTTTATCACGGAACCACCTGTTTTCATAACAATACCCAAGAACCATAACATAAACGTATCACATAAAACATGCATAAAGGAAACAAAACATTTCCACATTTTAATCACAATATAACATTTTAGTATTTTGAAATAATGAATCCATACAAAAAGAAACCATTTCCAAAACCATTTAAAACATTTAATATGGAGAATTTTGAATCAAAGTGTCCCATACCACCTTGAAGATTTTAACATTTTAAACCATTAATATCCATATAAATAAATCCTTAAAACCATTTTGAAAACATGGATATTAATAAGAAAAAGTCATTAAAACATTTAAAGTGATATTTTGGTCAAAGGGTTTTTACCAATATTAGAGACACTTGAATACAATAATTGAGGAATAACATTTAATCAGAACTTTATAATATCATGAGAATAAATGGATTCCTGATTTAATATTCCAAAGGACAGTATATACACCATATAAGAGTGAATTGGTGCATAACAACAATGAAGTCTCAATAGGGATGTAAAATGTGATGAAATCCCTTATAAGGAAGGTATCCTTAAATTAAGGATAAATCAATATCAAAATTATGTGTGAAAAATATAAATACACCCAATATAATTGGATATTAAGTGTAAAACAATAAAAGGTCATTCACACATATTCAAAGGATGACATATTCAATAACTACATGTTGAACCCAAAGAAATCGAAATTGGGTTAAAACGTTCCCTTGGTAAAATTTGACAGCCTAACGGCGTCACTTCAAAAATTCAGAAAATGAGTTGATGAGCGATAAAAAGGGAATCTCATCACTTGGACATAAAATTTACATCAATCATGATATATAATAACATATCCCAACATAATATTATGTGAATTAAAAGACATAACAAACGAAGTCTTTTAAAATGAGGAGGGTGAAAGGTTCTATTACCGACTTGGGTAACTTTCGAAAAGTACACCCCATTGAAGAAGTGTCATAAAATGAATATCTAAATACCCATAAATGGAATTATATTACAAAATGAGTATAATAATGGGCAGTACATAAACCACTCAAATGAAATTGTGGCAAATGTAGCATAAATCTCACAGGAATAAAAGTGAGATGAAAAATCCCTTACGAAAACTCGGCAGCCTAACGGGGCCACTTAAAACTTCCAAAATGGATTAATCAGAGTAAATAGGGTCTCTCATAATATGAATATAACAAATACAGTGGGAGTAATATAAAATAACATCCCAATAATAAGAAATATGAGCTTAAAAGGAATGATATAAATGAGTGTACTTAAAAAGAAAGAGAGGTGTAGGATCCCTTACCTCAAGTCCAACTTGTCTTGTTCGTTTCTTTATATTCCTGAATAATAAACTTTGGTCAATTAATAATTGCCTAATTACCTCCTTTAGAGATTATTATTCAGTTCATATCACATATTATAATGTTATAATAATTGTTTAATAATGTTAGTTCATATCAGACGTTTTTGCCGATGTTTGGTACATGAGTCAAAGATGAACGTGTTTGAAAAAGATTGCCCATGAAGTTATAAGTAAATAATTTCCAGAATAGTATTAATGATTAAAATATCATATATATCCAGTAAATAATCATTTCATACTATTCCATATCATTTGGAGATAAAAAAACGAAAAGCACCATTCATGGAGACGGTAGGCCGTACGTACGCATGAACGCTACTTTCATTTTTTGTCATATTAATGGAATTAAAACAAAATGAGAGAGATATATATATGTTATAAATCCAGAATGATATCCATAATTTTGATGTAATATATTACATATATATCCATTATATATATGTACTTATAGTATTACATAACATTTTGAGATAAGAAATGAAATGTACCGTTCATGGAGACGGTAAGCTGTACGTACGCATGAACGCTACTTCCATTTATATTTCATATTTAATGGAATTAAAACATAATGATGCATAATAGTATTTTAATTCCAGTATGTTATCATATATAATATCATTAAATATATCCTTTATACGTACCACATATGGTATTAACGAATCAAATCACTTTGAGGGGGCGGTAGTCCGCACTTCCTTAAATGAAGATATCGCGTTTACCCATAATGGAAACCATAAAGGTATTCCCAAAATGAAAAATACATAAGCTTAAGGAAATCATAAACATAGTATATATCATATATAAATATAGTTTTATCTTAATTCTCACCTTTTAAGGTGTTAAAAGAATGTTGAACAGTCATCGTTTCAGGAGGCCGAAATTCGCCATCCACAGAAACAGTATGTTCTTTAACCATTAGATGTAGGTTTGTGAAAGTGTAGCTCGAATACATATTATACAAACATCCTAGTATATTGATGATACTGGATTTGTTACAAAATAAATGAATAAAAAGAGTTTAGGGGGTTGGAGAAGCATAATAAAACAAAAGTAATCAAGTGAAGACATTACCTTAAAATCGGGTAACTCCCTTTGGTTTGAGATCAAAGGCTTCCTTGGGAAGACTTATGCCCAAAGTGAGGTTTCAAGGAGTAAGAGAGGGAAGTGGAGAGACAAAATGGGCAGAGTTTGGCCGAGCCAAAGGCTTTGGGAGTGTGGGTAAGGAGGTAGGGGTGGGGGCCTTTTATAAGAGGAGAGGAGGGGCACTCTTGTAAAGTTACAAAATGTTACTTTATTTTCAAAAGCGTTTCAGATTTTAAAGGTCCCACATTGATTTATTTCGAGGCTAAGGTGATAAGCGTTCGAAATACACTCATCCACTAGGTTTTGTACATGTGTAGGTCTTATATATTACATTATCTTTCCATTTTATTTAAATCATTAAATAATGAGGTCATCGTTGCATCATCATGATGTCATAAATAATTTAATTTATTTAATGTCTAAAAATTATAAATAAATTACTATGATGTAGGAAATCTTTTTAGCTTTACAATGAATATTTATATTCAAAAATATGATTTTTATAACCCCATGGAAAAATTGTTTTAGTAAAACATTTCATGTTTGTCTCTTTTTTACTTTAACTTTAAATAAAAAGATATTAATGTCATTTTCCAACCAAAGTGGCATCATGGGGTCCCCAAGTTGACCCATGGGTTGTCTTGGTCGGCCATGACACATCTAATGAGGTTTGGACATGTGTCAAGTTCATTTCATATTATTAAAACATTATTTTTACCTTAAACTACACTAATTACCTCTAATCGCGATTAAAAACTTAATAAGTTACTATTCACCAAAAAAATTATTTCTATCCCATTGAACCACATTTTACTTCTTAATGACAACCATGTATGTCGGATTTTTGAAATTCAAAACACAAATATGGAAAAATTTCATTTAAACGGAAAAATCAGTTTTTATAAGTACCACTTAGTGGTTTCACTATTAATCAAAAATTGAAGTTTTTCAGAAAAATCCCAAAAATTCACCCTAAGCTATATTTGATATTCCGAATTCAAAAATGAATTCCATTTTAAAAAATTCAAAACATATAAGTCACATTAATTAATTTAATAATTAATTCCCGCTGTCAGAGCAAATAGCGTGTTTTTATGAAACAATAAGTATCAAAAGATTGACACTAGTTTAAGTCTGATTTCAAAGTGAAATTAATTCCAACGACCACTATTGGATTAAATGGTAAAAATATATTATAATTCCAATTTAAAAACAATTCAAAAGATAATCTAATTATATAAATAAATTAGATTAAAAAGTGGTTTTGAATTAAAATACAACATTTTACACTATTCATTAAAAAAATGAACTTTATCGGAAAGATACCAAAAATTTACACAAAGTAAATTTTGATGTCCCAATTCTTAAGAAGAGTTTTATTTGGTCCAAAATTATGTATAAAAGTGAACAAAACTATATTTAATTAAGGTTCTCCATCAAAAGGCGATAAGTGAACATTTAGTGAAAACTAGGGCATATACGCCTAAAATCGAATTATTTCTGTATCTTATGCCTTTATCTTTTATTGGATAAATGTAAAAACATTAAAAAACATATATAATTATATATTAGTTATTTCTATCCATTCCCGCCAATACAACGGCTACATGTTAACTACCATTTAAAATAATATTATTTTATTATTAGAGTGCAACGTAAGATTCCCAAGAAACTCGTTGTTGCGTGTTCGGTACGCCATCGAGCATAGCGTCCCCTTTAAAGTCATATTAATAATTTATTCACAAATATGGATAAATATGAAAATGTCATATTCTTTATTTACCTGGGGTGTTACAACCGGAGTATCATAACCCTTTCAACTCCGATGATCTTATCCCGGTTCAGTCCGAGGATCACGCAAGATTTAAGCAGAGCAAAAAAATAAATTAAACATGTACCTTGTTCGGAATTAGAATGTGCAAGTCCGCCGCAGGATTCTGGCGATCGTTGCTTGAACACTCTGATGTCGAAGTTCTCTACATTGTCTACACACGCCTATCAAATCTACTTGCACACCATTCATCAAGATCCAGGTGCTAGCGCGGATCTTCGACGATCAATTCAGCAAAACGATGATCATCACAAATGAAGAATCATTAATCCGAGAAGGATGATCTTGAAGATCTTCCTTTTCTTGAGAGACTCCCTCTATAAATTCTAGGAGGAGAGAGATTCTCTCAATCTTGAAACATGAGTAGTATATATGGGAGAGCTTCTCTCTCACTTATATAGGGAGTGTTTAAAACACACAGTATGGATTCCCGGCCCCGTGTAATAGACGCCCGCTATATAAGTGATATAAATAATTATTTATGACATATAAAATTATTCCATAAATAATATTTATAATTTATCACTTGGAATATATAAATATATTACGTGAATAAATTTGAGTCTTTAACTCGACTCATTCCTCCTGCTAATATTAAACGAACCTTGGATATTTAAATCCATTCGAATAATATTAATACTTGTATTTACTGTATAACTTGTAAATAAATGTTACAAATAAATTCAAAGAATTATTCTAAACATGAATAATTAATGAATTTATTTATTCTTTTGTGATCCATAGAACGTGGATAGTGGTCGGACCCTTTGGCGGGGCCCCCCAAGTTCTAAATTCCTATTCCCAGAATAGGGTAGATTCTCAAGGCGCTATTGTGTGTGACCCTCTAGGCCCTTATCTCAATAGTAGTGAATAATACCATCTATCTAGAGCGGGGTCTAGAAACCCATCGAGGCCCCTATAGAGATATGGAGAAGTCAATGCAACAACTACCTTCCTACGAACACGGTCTGTGTAATATAATCTCTTCATCATCGATATCTCAATAAATCAGAATGCATACTAGTGTCATCATTCTTTATATTGCTTTATTTTATTTGTTGATTTGTCCAAACGGTCTTATCTTCGACTACCATGGCCATGGATTTATTGAAGGTGCAACCATCCTAATCAACTAGGCCTGAGATATCTCTTCTTGAACTCGGAAGCGAGAAATCCTTTCTCGATCATTCAATCAATGTCATGTCATTAATGACGTACCCGATACAAACTACCTCACCAAGAATTTTTTGCCATGGTTTTCGCCTTATATCAAATGTACGTAATTAAATGACATTCATTGATAATGATCTCAAGTCAGGAGACCATTACACATGTCCGTAGATAGGAACAACCAATGACACCTGAAACATGTGGTTTTCCTATTAAGTGGCTCTGTCCTCATGATATCAATTACTAGAGAACATCAAGTGAGAACTTAATGAGAAGAAGTCTCAATACTTATGAGTCCCCAGCACTTGATGGTCACACATCATCTGTTTCCTTTCAGAATGATGTAACTGGACCATAGGACGTTACTTTAAGTTTACTATCATGGCATCTCAAGGTTCTCATTATAGCATGGGCCCTGCTATAACCCTTTGATGTGATAGGTAATCTAAGGACATTTCCATAAACAAAATGGATACAGAAGTATCTACACTATCATGGAAAGGAAAACACTTGTATAAAAACAAACTGAATACATGTAACAGTAATCAAAGTACAATACAAGCTGGGTCTAGAGCACCCACTTTCAACACTCCCACTTGCACTAGAGCCAACTGCTAACAGGTTTCAATATGCTAGCTCTCACATGTGAATCATGCTTCTGCTGAGTAATGGATTTAGTCAGCGGGTCTTCCACGTTGTCATCTATGTCTACTCTGATAACTTTCACTTCACCTCTTTGAGTAAAATTCCTCAAGAGATGAAACTTCCAAAAATATGCTTTGTCCTCTGGTGAGTCATGGGCTCCTTAGCAAGCACCACTGTAGTAGCATTATCACAATATGCTGAACAGGGTCTGCACTACTAGGTACAACACCAATGTTTGAGATAAAGCTACGTATCCAGACAGCTTCCTTTGCTTCATCGGAAGCTGCAATATATTCTGAACTCTGCTGTAGAATTAGCAGCCACAGCTTTCTTTGAGCTTCTCCAGCTCACTCCACCACTATTCAGGAAAAAGATATAGCCTGACTGGGATTTCATATCATCATGATCTGTCTGGAAACTAGCATCAGTGTATCCCCTCACAACTAGTTCCTCATCTCCTCCACACACCAATAACATATCCTTAGTACGCATTAAGTACTTTAGGATAGTTTTAATAGTTGTCCAGTGCAGCTCTCCTGGATTGGCTTGATATCTACCCACCATGCTTAAAGAAAAGGAAACATCAAACCTGGTACATAGCATGGAATACATGATAGAACCCACTGCCGAAGCATAAGGTACTCTACTCATTCTTTCAATCTTCTCCTGTGTTTCTGGACACATTTTCTTGGAGAGATTTACACCATGTGACATAGGTAACAATCCACTCTTTTATTTTTCCATAATGAACCTTTTGAGTACCCTGTCAAAATACGTACTTTGACTTAGGCCAAGCAGCCATTGAGATCTATCTCGATAGATCGTGATCCCTAGAATGTAGGCTGCTTCACCTAAGTATTTGATGGATAAGCATTCATTTAACCATGTCTTAACTGACAGTAAGACTTGCACCTTGTTTCCTAGGATTAATATGTCTTCAACATATAAAACTAGGAAAACAATAGCATTCCCTTCAACCTTTTTATAGACACAAGGCTCGCTTTCATTTTTGACAAGACCAAAATCTCTTATGGCCTCATCAAAGCGAATATTCCATGATCTTGATGCCTGCTTAAATCCATTAATGGATCTCTGTAACTTGCATACTTTATTGGCATTCTTTGACTTAACAAACCCTTCGGGTTGAGTCATATAGATGACTTACACCAACATCCCATTTTGAAAAGTGGTTTTGACATCCATTTACCAAATTTTATAATCATGAAAGGCTGTTATTTCAAGCAATATTCTGATGGATTTAAGCATTGCCACTGCTGAGAAGGTTTCATCATAGACAATGCCTTGACGTTGTCTGAACTTTTTGCAACCAGTTTGGATTTAATGGTATTAACCTCACCATTCATGTCTAGCTTCTTCTTGAATACCAATTTTCATCCAATGGGATTTACATCAGCTGGAGGGTCTACCAAAATCCAAACTTGATTTTGGTACATGGACTCCATCTCAGAATTCATGGCTTCTTTCCACTTAGCAGCTTCTTTGCCTTTTACTGCTTCCTTGTCGGTTAGAGGTTTATCATCCTCAAGGACTATTGTGTCACCTAAATCGGTGACAAGAAAAACATAACTCTCTAGTTCTCTAACCTCTCGCATAGACATACACAGTATCTGTGTCTCAGGAACAATTTCTTCTTCCACATGCTCTAGTAGAGATTGTTCCTCTACTAACTCTTATGCATCTAGAGCATTAAGTTCATCAAATTCAATCTTTCTCCCACTATTTCCAGTAGAAATGAGACCCCTTTCTAGAAATGTGGCGTATCTTTCCACAATGACTTTTCTATCTAAAGGGTTATATAGGTAGTATCCTCTAGTTTCCTTAGGGTAACCTATGAAGATGCACTTAGTGCTTCTGGATGCTAATTTGTCACTTGGTAAAGTATTGGAAAATGCCTTGCACCCCCCAAACACGCATGTGTGTCAGATTGGGTTTCTTTCCATACCATAACTGATATGGAATCCCATCTGTAGCTTTAGTTGGTACTCAGTTAAGGGTATATTGTGTTGTCTGCAAGGCGTATCCCCAAAAGGATAATGGAAGAGTTGTATGACTCATCCTTTATCTGACCATGTCAAGCAAGGTCTTATTCCTACATTCACTAACACCATTCCATTGTGGTGTATAAGGAGGAGTGAGTTGGGATACTATCCCACACTCCTTCAAGTGATCAATGAAAGCTTGGTTATGATATTCTCCACCTCAGTCTGAGCGAAGTGCTTTTATCCTCTTACCATGTTGGGTTTCTACTTCATTTTGGTATTCATTAAAGAAATGAAAGGAATCTAACTTATACAGCATTAAGTAGATATACCCATACCTATTATAATCATCAGTAAAAGTAATGAAGTATAGAAAACCACCCCTTTACACTACTGGAAATGGGCCTCATACATTAGTATGTATTAATTCCAGCACTGCATTGGCTCTTTCTCCCTTTCCTGAGAAGGGTGCGTTGGTCATATTTTGTTGTAAACAATCTTGACATACATCTAAGGGTTATAACTGTACTGAGTCCAGATACCCTTCTTGATGTAATCTTTTTAATCACTTCTCGTTTACACGACCAAGCCTGAAGTGCCATAGGTTGGTGTAATTTGAGTCATGTTGGCTGTTTTTGTCATTGATTTCCATTACTGGGTTTTCTAGTTCTAGAATATATAAACCATTGTAAAGATGTGCCATACCATAAAATATGTTATCCCTATAAAAGAGAAAACTTTTATTTCCAAACATGAAATAAAATACCATAGTATCTAAAATTGACACGGAGATAATGTTCCTAGTAACAGACAGTACATAATAGAAATTGTTTAAAACCAGAACCAAACTAGTTGGTAAATTCAAGTGATAGTCTCCCACTGCCAAGGCCGCCAGAATTGCACCATTTTTATCTCGGAGATCCACATGACCTTTTGCAATTTTCTTTAACCTACTTGGTTCATGTATGTGAATACAAATGTGTGAGCCACATGCCGTATCAAATACCCAACTTGTAGATAACGATAGATTGCATTCAATGACAAAAATACCTGAAGTAGATGCATCAGCTTGCTTCTTCTTCCCAGCTCTGCAATTCTTCTTCCAGTGGCCTTTCATTCCACATCCAAAGCAGATAGCTTCTTAATCATTACTTTTCCTCAGAATCTTTGGCTTCATTACAGGATGATGAATTGGTGTCTTTGGCCTTGACTTGGCCTTAGAAACCTTTTCCTTGCCCTTGTTTTGCTTGTTCACTATAAGGACAGTTGAATTAGTGTTTTTGATGTCCTTATCAGCTTAGCGAACTAAATCCAATAGATCCGGGAGAGACATTGTCATATCATTCATATTATAATTGACAATGAAAGTCGAGAAGCATGATGGTAAAGAGGCAAGAATGAGATCCACTGCTAGTTCTTGGTTTTGTATGAACCCAAGGGCTTCAAGCCTCTCAATATACCCAATAATCTTGAGTACGTGAAGACCGGATTGGTGCCATTCTATTAGCCTACATTTATAAAGCGCACTTGAGATCTCATACCTTTCTTTCCCAGACCTCTCCTCATATTGTTCTTGGAGATGTAAAAGCATCTTGTAGGTGTCCTCTTCCTCATGCATTTTTGGAAATTGTCTGGACATGGATGAAAACATGAGGAATTGTACATCAAGAGCATAATCTACATGCTTTCTCCACTTATCTTTTTCCGTCCTGCTTTCTCCCTAAGAAGGATCAGCAGGAATTGGGGATTCCATCACATATAACTTCCATTCCTGGCATAGTACTATGTGCAAGCACCTGTACCACACCTGGAAGTTATTTACAGTCATGATATTTTATTTATCCAAGATAGATCACAGTGATAAAGTACTTGTTGTGTTGGTGATTTCCATTTTGAATCTACATCAGATAAACATTTAGCAGTTACTACTTTGTCTTGATTACCTTTTGAAATTTTATGATTAATTTATTATATCATTTAATTTCTCCCACTATTTTAACGAACCTTAATATCCCTCATTATTAGATTCAGAATACTCTATCTCTTTATCATTATAGTGGAAAGGATCCTCGAAACCTCCCTCGTAGTCTATAAGATAGGGCTACGCCACTACTTGGAGGGTTTCAAGGTAGGCGCTATGCTAGCCAACAACTTGTTCTTGTGGTTCCTTGTGTTATTGAGTAATGTCCCAGCTTTTGGAATTTGAACTTGATTACCTCAACCTATTTCCTCTAAAGTGATATCTAGTTATCTAAGGATAATCCTTGACTACTCAATTTAGTTAAGTCGACCCGTTTCTATCATGAAAACGTCCCGGTAGTAAGAAGCACTCTCAACTAAGGCTGAAGAGCACCCAAACAGTCGGTTTTGATTAGATGTGAGAAATGGAAGGCATTTAGACTTAATATATCTTTGAGGAATTTTTAATATATATTGAAAAATAGAATCCTTTTCAATTTATTATGTTCAAACTGGGTTGTCCCACTCACAACTAAACATTCAATTGAATAATATTCATCATAACTTTATGCATTTTATCTTGTTAACTATTCTATGTGATCACACAATAAGCATGAAGACGCATAAAATAATAAACAATGCATAAATTAAACCATGCATTCTGACTGGTATTGAGCATTCTAAAATGATCAATCGATAACTGATCAATCATCACCTAGGGGCATCCATACCTGAGTCGATATATGATTCCTATCATTTCTTACCCCAGTGCAGAGCGCCCATCTCCTGTCTGGACTATCGCCTCATTATTTTTGGGTCTGCCTCTCATATAGTCACCGTATAATTACAAATACACTCGCACGTAGGCGAGGGGGTCTGGGGTACAAAATACATCTAGTGTAATGGACACACAGGACCTTATACATATTTGAATTAAAAGGCGATTCACAGACCGTCAATTATCTTACTAAATATTACAATCATTGCACGCATTGAATAAATAATTAAATAAATAAATAAATTCTAGACATACACAGTTCGGTCACTTGCTCAAGACCAGTCGGTTTAAATGAACAATAAAATTAAATTGCAATAAATTTAAATAATGCATGGGTGTTATAATAAATTAAATTAATTTGATTAAAATAAAATAATTTATTTTATGGGTTCCATTTGTTTAATTTAATTTTAACTCCAAAAATTAAATTAAACCATCAATTTAATTCTACACTTATATTAAATTAATATTTCGTATTAAAATAAAAAATTAAACACCTAAATTAATTCTAATTAAATTAATTTAAAAAACTAAATGCATTAAAATTAATTTAATGCAGGCGTACCTCTATCCGGAGGGGAGCCCAGCAAGACCGCCTACCGCCGTGAGGTGTCATCCAGGAGTAGGGTATCGCGGTGTGACCATGACGTCCAATGACTCCCACGGAGGCTACATCTTCCGGTGAGGTCTGAGGGGAGCGGGAGGAGGCCGGGAAACAAACCGGCGCGCCGTATGGCCGACAGCCCGCTGCTTCGACGAGCCGGTGAGGTTGCTGCCCGGTCCGGGATAGCCTGGACGGTGTGGTGCGGCCCATCCAGCGATCTCGGGGCAGCTGGCAGGAGGCGTTCCATCGTGAGGGGTTCGGCGCGGGCTCGGGGCGGCTGGCAGGAGGCGATCCGGAACGGGGTGGAGGCCCACGTGGGCTCGGGGCGGCCGACAAGGGGTGGCCCGACGCGGGGTTCCGGCGCGGGTTCGGCTGGAGATCTCAGGTGGAGGAGGTCCGGCAGGGGGTGGAGGCCGACGCGGGCTCGAGGCGGCAGATGGAGGCAGTCCGTCCGGCGGGGAGGCCGACGCGGGTTCAGTCGGATGGAGGAGGTCCGGCGGGAGAGGAAGCCGGCTAGGGTTTGGAGTCCCTCTCTTGTGCGTCGTGTGATAGGAGACTCCAAAGGGGGTCTTCTACCTTCCCCTTTATTTATTTATTTAGTCCAAAGGGAGTCCACTTTTATTTTTTAATTTCTTAAAAATAAAAGAGGAAGACCCCTAAATTGCGGTCTTGGTAATCCCTCTATTTTTAATATTTATAAATTAAAACAAGACTTGACTTCATGTCTTGAAAATAATATTTTATAATAAAATAAAATATTATAATTTATAATAATAAAAATAACATTTAATTTTATCTCAATAAAATTCAGATTAACTTCAAATGAATGAGATTAAAATGAAAAAAGAAAACTTGCGACATCGATCCGTTTAAAATTTTTAAATGATTGTAACACGAGCATTCGAAAATGAAACAATGCAAGGTCGTATCCGAATGAACTGTTTTAACACCCTGCACTTATATTTAATCCATTTCAATTTTTTTGACTCATAAAAACTGTGTGTTCCCTTTGATACCACTGTTGTGTAACGGGACGGCGCATCGGAAGCTGGTGGGCCAGGAAATTAATGTTTTCTGCTTCAACAGAGTGACATAACCCTGTAAACTCTAGTGATCTTGTCCTGGTTCAGTCTGAGGATCACGCAAGATTTAAGTAGAGCACAAAAATAAATTAAACATGTACCTTGTTCGGAATTAGCGTGTGCAAGTCCGCCGCAGGACGCCAGCGATCGTTGCTTGAAGACTCTGATCTCGAAGACCTCTAGATCATCCACACATGCCTCTCGAATCTACTCGCGCACCATTCCTCAGGATTCGGGTGCTAGCGCGGATCCTCGACGATCACTTCAGCGGAACGACGATCACAGCAAAGGAAGAAGCTTCAATCCGAGAAGGTTGAACATGAAGATATTCCTTTGCTTGAGAGACTCTCTCTCTAAATTCTAGGAGGAGAGATATTCTCTCAATCTTGACACATGAATAGTATATATGGGAGAGCCTCTCTCTCACTTATATAGGTAGTGCTTAAAACACTCGGTATGGATTCCCGACCTCGTGTAATAGACGTCCACTCTATAAGTGATATAAATAATTATTTATAACAAGTAAAATTATTCCATAAATAATATTTATAATTTATCAATTGTAATATATAAATATATTACGTTATAAATTTAAGTTTTTAACTCGACTCATTCCTCTTGAAAATATTAAACGAACCTAGGATATTTAAATCCATTCGAATAATATTAATACTTGTATTTACTATATAACTTGTAAATACATGTTATAAATAAATTCAACGAATTACTCTAAACATGAATAATTAATAAAATTATTTATTATTTGGTGATCCATAGAACTTGGATAGTGCTCAGACCCTTTTGTGGGGCCCACCACGTTCTAAATTCCTATTCCCAGAATAGGGCATAATCTCCAGTCGCTATTGTGTGTCACCCTCTAGGCCATTATCTCAATAGTAGTGAATAATACCACCGACCTAGAGCGGGGTCTACCAACCCATCGAGGCCCATATAGAGATAAGGCAAAGTCAAAGCAATGACCACCTTCCTACAAACACGGTCCGTGTATTATAATCTCTTCCTCATTGAAATCTCAATAAAGCAGAATTCATACTAGTGTCATCATTCTTTATTTTACTTTATTTTATTATTTTATTTTCCCAGATGGTCTTACCTTCGACTACCATGACCATGGATTTATTGAAGGTGCAACCATCCTAATCAACCAGGCTCGAGATATCTCTTCCTAAACTCGGAAGCAACAAATCCTTTCTCGAGCATTCAATCAATGCCATGCCATTAATGTCGTACCCGATACAAACTACCTCACCATGACTTTGTCTCCATGGTTTTAGACATACATCAAATGTATGTAATTAAATCAAATTCATTGATAATGATCTCAAGTCAGTATATCATTACACAAGTCCCTAGATATGAACTACCAAAGAAACCTAAAACATGTGGTGTTCCTATTAACCGGGTCTATCCTCATGATCTCATTTACTAGAGGTCATCAAGTGCGAACTTCATGAGAAGAAGTCTCAATGCTTATGAGCCCCCAGCTTCTGATGGTCACACATCATCTGTGTCCTTTAAGAATGATGTAACTGGACCATAGGATGTTAATTTAATATTACTGTCATGGTATCTCAGGGTTCTCATTGTAGCTTGGGACCTGCTCTAACCCTTTGATGTGACAGGTAATCTAAGGACATTGCCATAAAAAAAATAGATGAATAAGTATCCACACTATCATGGTAAGGAAAACACATGTATAAAAACAAACTGAATACATGTAACAATAATCAAAGTACAATAAAAGTTGGGTCTAGGGCACCCACTTTCAACAATTATGTTACCTCAGAAAGTGAGCGTGTAAAATTTTTTATAGGAGAATCATGTAAAGAGTATTTGATGGTCATGTCATTATGATATCATAAAATTAATATGTTAGTTGGGGTCACTACATTAGGAAATGGGTGATATAATATGTATTATAATCTCTGAGAAGTTTTAATGGAGAAATGGATGCACGTATATGAATAGTTTATAAAAACGCTGGATCTGTGTAAATTGAAAGGAAAATTATGATCTTACAAAAATCCTATTATAATATCATTTTCACACATTACATGTCGTTTCATTTAAGAGTAAAAAATGAATAGTATGGAGAAAATGCTTCATTACCTTTTATGTAAGCTTCACCAAGTAAATAATAATATTAAATATAGGTTAATCTTTAATTCTTATGGTCAAAAAATTGAAAGACAAGGAGAAATGGAAAATGAAAAGTGTAATGCCAAAGGCACCTTGACAACATCCTTCATAGAAAGAGGTATTAACTATATGTTATTTTCTTTACATATCTCAAAATAATTCTATGGAAGATAAATTCAATGAACTAAATTGAATAAGAAAATATTCACTTATCATTCAGAGTATATTCATCAATGTAGGTAATGTTTTAGTTTTACTTCTTGGGTATTACATACATAATGTTTATCACACATGTGTATTGAAATATAGTAAACAAGTAAGTATAAGAACTTTTCTGGAAGTAAGGTGTGTTCTCTAAGAATCTAAGATAGGGTGGTTCCTAAGTCAGTAGTGAGAAGTAAAAGACTTCTAAATTTAGAAGTGAATGATTCTAGTAGAAAATTTTTAGTATAACCATAAAGATTTATCTCATATGTCTTTTATACATAAGGAGACATTATTCCAGGTTTATGAATGAATTTTTTCTATGTTGTATAATACTAAAGTAATAGTTCAATGATACTAGAATCATAGGAAATAAATAATATAAAATTTAATACTTATATACCAATTTATGGAAAGATAATTCCTTGTAAAGTGAAACTATGTGGTCATCAATTATACACCCAGTATGGTATTTAGAATCAGTGGATCTAAACAATTTTGGAATTATTGACGTATATACATAGATTTAAACAAAGAACCATTTAGAAATTATGTTATGCCTCAATGATTTTGGAATTTTTTCAACAAGAGAGCATGAAATATTCCAGGGTAACCGAGTGGTAAATGTAGTTCTTAATATTCCTTTAAGAGAATAAAGAATGTGAATTGAAGTATGCATGGTCAAAAGATTTGATTTGTTATGGGCCGACATGCCAGAGAATATCTTGACCAAGCAATCATCTATTAATATAATGTAGCATGTAGTAATTCACAAATTCACATTACCTTATCTACATCACGAAATTGATATTAATGAGGATGATCAATGATGAAGTCTTACATGTTAACATTGATAAACCAAATGTAGCATGAGAAAATTCCTAAATTCACATTTTATACATCAGAGTCGTGATTTAAGTAACATTAATGTGGAACGTTGCATAAAATTCTATTATATATAAAGATATGCTTTGAGAATATTTGAGATATCTCATAAAAAATGACTAATATCATGAAAATTGGATATTATAATAGTTGTAAATATTTTATTTCATAATACATGTGTTTAGATGAAAATATTTTGTTAGGATATGATCAAACATGCATCAAGTAAAACTCAATGCACATTTAATGTAATTATACTAAAAGTTTCTTTGGATATTACATAAATCCTTAAGATAAAAAATATATATAGTCAAAGTTAATGACTATATTTCTATATAGGGGTGAATATCACTACATGAGATATCAGTACCAAGATTGAATTGGGATTACTCAATGTCATAGATGCACAAGTATTTGGCTTAGGAAAGAGTTTCACAAGAGATGTATAAGAGGAATTTTCTAGAGACGCATATTGTATAGAAAATTAAAAACCACGGTGATGGTTTTATATTTACCATGGCCAGTGATCCATTAATAATTGCCCACAATAAATCCTATAAGTAATCAGTATATGAAAATTTAATGATATTAAAAAGATCAATTAAAATTCAATATTGGATTCCATGTATCAAAATGAAATGGGGCTTATTATTTTGAATATTTGGATGGGTATTAAAGTGATTTGATACATGGGTGGTAAAAGTGTGGTAACAATAGAGCACGGTAAGTTATTTCACTTAATTATTCCTAAATCCATCAGAATGTTACTTTTAATAACCAATATATGTGATAATTTTATTATACATATGATTTCATAACCTACATTCGTGAAAGGTGTCTATATGACACAGCCAAAAAGGGATGGGGATATCATATATTTCTAATAGGGTTGAATGTAACAGAAATATAGTTTAGGATTAAAGTAATAAATAAGATATTAGAGCATTCATTTTGAATGAATATTTTTCCATGGGTATACATGATGTTAGTGGGAGCGCCAATGATTTCCAAGTGAATTTTTTTTGTGAAATATGGAAAATAACTATTGGCCATACTAGTCAGTTAATATCAGAATAAAATTATCTCTTCAAAGACTTTCTTAAAGGAAAAACGTATTTTCCAGGTAATGAGATATACTGAGGATTATATAATGGTTTCCTTTACCAAGTAAATCATACATAAAATTACATAGTATTGAGAAATAAAAGTATGAACAATTTGAGAGATAATTTATATCTATATCACATGGCATTTATCTCTCAAGGTTGAAAGGTATGAGGTATAGTAGGGTATTGATGTGGTTATTTGAAGTCCATAAGCTATAGAAATGGATAAATCATGTATTCCATGAAATGTAAAAGAGTTGATATTGATAGGATATAACTTACAATAGGAAAATATCAGTTACATCCATGGGAACTACTAGGGAGTCATTTAGAACTATCCAATTGTACTTGAGAAATTATAAAGGATATATACCTAGTTAGTGGAGAAGAATGGATACTACATCTAAAGTAACACAACAAATTCTTCCTTTGGATCAATATGATCAAGTATCATAGTGAGGCTAAGGTTTTGAGTGATACAAGCACATAAAATTCATTGGTATCCATACCTACAAAAACTAAGAATGTTGAAACTTTTGAGGTTGCTAAGAAGCACTTAAATTCAATGATTTGTTCCAGTTCTTAGAATCATACCTAGTAAGAGTAGAATCATCATAATGTAAATTATGATATTCTTACAATCTAATATATCATGTTAAGATTGTGGAAAAAAGGATATAATCCAAGATACCATCTCATTAAATTTTTTACTCAAGGAGATAAGGTCGCATATAGCAGAATTGTCATGCTATAGGAACTTTGAAGACCCAACAACTCAAGTAGTGACTAAGGAGAAACATGATCTAAATCACGTGAGAGATAACAATGTTGGTTTTCCCATTGGCTTTAGTTAATGTGGGGGGTTTAATAGTGGGTGCCTAGACCCAACATGAAAAGTAATTTGGATTACCTTATCATGTATACAGTGAGATATACATGATGTGTTCTTAACATTATAGTGTAGAAATATCTACATACACTATTCAAATGGTAATGTTCATATATTACTTTTCATATCAAAAGGTTATAGAAGATCTATGGATATAATGAGAACCTCGATATAATAAGACATTAATCTTAAATAAAGTTCTTATGGTCTAGATACAACATACTAATTAGACATAGTTGATGTTTGAAAATAATGTGTTGGGGGATCTAGAGCATTCATACTTCTTCTAATGAAGTTCTCACTTGGTGATCTCTATTAGTGATATCATGAGGAAAAACCTGTCAATAGGAACACCACATGTTTTTGGTGTCATTGGCTATTCCTATCTAAATACATGTTTTTCGGTCTCTGTTATTGATATCATTACCAATGTTTCTCATTTTATTTCATACTTTTATTGAAGGAAATAACATGATAATGAAATCTTAGTGAGGTAACTTGTGTTGGGTGTATCATTGGTGGTATGGTATTAGTTGAATGGGGAATAAATTATTTTTCACTTCTATGTTAAGAATGTGATATATCTCAAGCCTAGTGGATTGGAATGGTAGTATGTTCATTATAACATGGTCATGGTAGTCAAGGGAAAATCCATCCAGTTATACCATCAAATAATAAATCAAGAAAGGATGATGACATGGGTGTGTGTCCTACCTATAGAGATATTTATAAACAAAGTGATTATATTACATAGTGCAGGTTCTTAGGTTGGTTTTCATTGTTATGATTGTCCTTATCTCTAGGATAATAATAAGGAAAATTTAGAAAGGCATTCGAAATGAGAGAAAGGACTCCTCCTTTTTCCACATCCAATGGAGATGTGTTCTGCAAAGTAGATTAAAGAGAAGAATATGGACAACAATAGCTGCCCTCCACCAAGTATACATGTCTATAGTATAAACAAGGAGATATGTTTTAACATTCACTATAATTTCTTATGTGTTCAAAAAAAGAAGTGATCAAATAGGTTATACCACTCAATTCTACTAAATATAAAGTCTCCAAGATGATTAGGAGGGCACTCATGGTGAATCTCAATGAAGAGAAGTATTCCGACATAGACAAGTAGGGCCTAATTCTTATTTTGGGATTCAATAATGAGAAGATATACCATGAGATGTGCATCCAGTATTGGAAGTAGTTGGAGTTTTAGTTTGAAGATCTCTTAAGGGATGAACCAAACACCCATGTAAGTAATATATCTTGGAAATTATTTAGCGAGACTAAATCTGCTAGACTAAAACTGTCATTTAATGGTTCTGTTATCTTATTTTTTTGGTTAGTCTCTTGGTTTTTCACTTTTTCCTTAAAAGTTATTGAATAATAAAAATTTAATTTTCTATCATTTAGTGAATTTTATTCACTGATGTTGAGATAAGGTCCTAGAGTATTACACATAACAATGTATTCAATAATTTGACATATTCAGTTGAATAGGTATGTAGGACATTGTGGGACCCAAAACTAGGGTCTAGGATATGTTCAAGGGTACACGATCACCAAAGGAATAAATAAATTCCTATTATTCATGTTATGAATAACTGGAACTGAATTTATTTATTCTATGTATTTAAAAGTTCAAAAGTAAATACATGGAAACATTATTTGAATGGATAGTAGTTTAAAATATTAAAGGTTCATTTAATATTTTTGATAATGAAGAGTCAAGGTAATGGATAAGGATTTCTCAAGTAACATATTTATTATATAACAATTATGTGATAAAAATATTAATGATATTTTTGACATAGTATAATAGTAATAATATCGTTTATATTGTGTGTAAAATTATTGAGGGTAGGGATCCATTTTGGGTAATTACACAACATAATATAAATAGAAGGAAAGGATTTCACCAATATGACTATTCATTGTGATCTATTGAGAGATTATATATCCTCTCCCCTTTTCTGAAGAGAGAATCTTTGGTTCTAGGTGAATGGATCGATCTCTTCCACATGAATCAAATGAATAATGATGAGGTGATTTTTGTAGCATCAAAGTCATCAATAGATCACCACGATAGCACCCAAAATTTTGATGATCGACACTATAATGGATTTTTGATGTGTGTGTGGATGATGTAGGGTAATACGAATGAAAATTCTTTAGGTATTGATCATCGATGATAAGAAAACATCGAGAATGGATTCAGATCTAACCTGTTATTTTTATTTTTATTATTTTGTACTTAAAACTCTTCATGCAAGATCCTTGGGATTATATCAGGTCAGTGCATTGCTGGCATTGAAATATTTATGGTGATCATTCCTGAATGTTTTTAAATTCACAACCCATAGGATTCCCATGTGTGCCCCGGTACCTCCAACCATCTGATAAAACCCTCCCACTAAACATTTTAGTGAGTAACATCAATTATGTAATCTAGTTTGAATAATTCTAAGATATATAATTATATTCCTAATGCACTCGAGTTGTAGTGATACTTATAGCCGATTATAACGGTTTCATTTCTGACATGCATGAATTAACCACACTTCAATATGAAATGCGGTGTACTCAGTATGACTAAAAGTGTCTATTTTTAATTTCAAAATGACATTTTAGTCTAATACTTGCCTGATAATGTAAAAAATAATCAAATGTGAATGAATTTTCATAATAATTAAGAAAAAAATTTATTATTTTCTTATGTATTTTTCAAATTACTCACATAAATTTGATACTTGGTGTGGTTGATATGACTGAATGTGAGTGTGGAAAATTAAAGTGACATTTTTGTTCAAAACATTTATCTAATAGTCAAAACCAAGAAAACATGCTCGAATTCATGTGATATATTAGGATAAAGATCTATGTTGTGTTTTTTATTTTTTGAATTAACAGTATATCTATATGAAACACCATGTACCCAGTATGATTAGAAAGGATTACGTTCAATTTATAATTTAATTTTTAGTTCAAAACATGCATCACATAGTCAAAACCAATAAAATACATTCAAATTATTTTCATATTGTTTCCTAACAATCGATGATTCATTTGTGACCAGTAAGAATTTACTACGCATTATTCTGATTTAATTTTCTCACTGATTATATATCATTACAATTATATTTTTTTTATTAGGTATGGTGATGTTACTAAAATAAGAATTTATTTTATTATAGACATATACAACTTTTTTATGGTGTTGGGTTGATAATTGTAGAAGGCCTCTGAAAAGTGTTTTTTTTGTATTTATCTTAATTATTTTTTTGTAACTGATTTTTCTATAAATATGGTTATACAATACTAACAGTATAAAATTTTATTCTATTTGTATTTAAATAATTCAATGTAAATATATTATCTTTCACTACTATTGATCATGATTTTAAAAGTTCTAGGAATCAATTTTATTTTTGATAAAGTAATGTTGATGTGTCGAGCTCTAATGAAAGGGAAGTGATTTTATGAGGACAAAAAACACTAATAATGGATTCATTTTTAGTGTTTATTTATATCACTAGTAAAGGTTCAAAAATCATTTTTAAATAATTTATCATTGGGAAGTGGAAAATTTGGTCCAATCATCACCCCACATCACAAATCATCTACCTGGAAGCCACCTCAATTCCACACAACACACCATGAAATTACATATTATTTCAACACAACTGAGATTCAATCCCTTAGAAACTCCCTTTCCCATCACTTTCTATCAAATTATATTATCGCTTTCTCAAATTAATTTACATGTTATGAAAGGACACACGCACATACACACACAAAGACAATCACACATAGTAGAACTCAATGGTAGTGGCTCAGTGGGTATATTATCTCTTGGTGTGACTCAATGGTAGTAGCTCTATGGGGTGTCGAAGATGTCTTTAGTTCAAGTTTCTTCGGCTTCCTGCATGTGTGTGTGGTGTGTTTTTGTTATATCTTTGTGATTCCCCCTGCCCGACTTTTTTGTAATACATATATATGTATATATTATTAAATATCTTTGAAATTGTATATTTATAATTATTTAGAAATGTTAATATAAATATACTTAAATATATACTTATATAATGATATATGTATATATGAATGTATGTCTATGTTTGTAAGTATTTATGCATGATTGTGTGTGTGTCTGTTTGTAAGTACGTATGTTTGAATGTATTTATGTCTGTGTGTGTAAGTATGAATTTATGATTTTATGTGTGTGGGTGTACGAATATATGCGTGTATGTATTCTTATATGTATTCATGTATGTATGTATGTTTGTGTGTGTGTGTGTGACTTCTTATATGTTTGTATGCTTGTATGTATGTATGTGTGTATGTATTCTTGAATGCATGAATTTGTTGCAAAATGAGATTTTATATATAGATAAATTTATTATTATTTGTGTGTGTATTTATATATGTGTGTATTTATATTTATATATTTGTACATGTGCATGTCTGTCTATATATAAATAAATACACATATAATCATAATCATACACACAAATATAATGATAAATATATATAAACTAAAATTCACATAATAATAAATATAACTGTTTATTATAAATTTATATGCATATTATAAATTATATAAATATATAAATTTAAATATGAATATATATATTTATATTATTAATAATATAATTTGAATTTAAATAATATGTAGGTTATTGCTGGTACGATACAAAGAAACTGTAAGAACCCATGTTTTGGGACTCTGAGACTTTGAAAAATTTCTTGATATCATTCCAGATAAGGGCGTTCAGACGGCGTACAATTCCGAATCCTAGTGTGCCCGAAATTAATTATATAAAAATGTTGAGTGTTTTTATTTTACGCACATGTGGTTAGCTAAAGAAAATTTGATATCTCTTAGACAATTGATCAGATAGGAAATACAAGAATACGGTTGGGTCCGGAACACTGTGTTTACCCTAGGCGCGACATAAAATGAGTCGGCACGGGACATTCGGACCACTCACACATTGGTGGTGTGTTAAATGGATAATTAAATCATCAAATTATTTATTTATGAGTTAAAACCTGAATAACTATTAGACGGTAGCTCAGATTGGAAATATGAGGGTACAGTTGCGTCCGGAGCATGCCGTTTACCCTAGGTGGGGTGTAAAAGTTACAGGTGCAGGCTTGTTGTGGGAGATTTCACCCAGGGGAAAAATTTCTTTTTGAATTGAGGACGTAGTGATTTTTATCACTAGAGTCCTTTTCAAATAACTTTTGAATGAAGACTTGTAATGGAAATCTAAGACTTCTATTTAATTCGAAATGTGGCATTTTTCTTAGGCGTGTTATAAAATGGGTTGGCGCGGAGGTTTCAGAATCTGCGTTTGTTGGGAGAGTTTTAGTGAAATTCTATAAATTCACTATGTGTTGGAATGGAGAACCCATATCTTCCCTCTCTCTCTCTCTCTTCCCCTCCCTCCCTCTCTCTCTATCCATTTTTCACCGTTCTTTACTGGAACGAGGAGAGATCTTTGCCGAAACCTTGACGGTTCGAAGGTGGAGCCTCATGGGCTTATCGCCTTTGACGCGCATCAAAATCGAGTTAGGGTTCTTGTGAATTTTTGCACCATCATCAATTTCTAGAGTTTTCATCAATTTTCATCATTTTAAATTCTATA
Organism: Viscum album; assembly: GCA_963277665.1. Taxonomy (NCBI): domain Eukaryota; kingdom Viridiplantae; phylum Streptophyta; class Magnoliopsida; order Santalales; family Viscaceae; genus Viscum; species Viscum album. The sequence goes on along the minus strand of OY728136.1, from coordinate 1,718,569,557 downwards.
ATTCTGGAATTTGGGGCAATGGATGAACGAACACGACCATCGCCCGAGCCCTGAGCCCCATTTAATTTCACATTCTTGGGCGTTCTTTGTCCCCATTTTCGGACACACGTGAACCTCTACTGATCGACGAACGAAGGGCGGCGATGTGATGACCTCATCCCGAGCACCCGGATTCCAGCCTCGGAATCGAAATCGGACCTCTGAAGAGGTCCGGGTGGTCTGTGGAAGGGACCACCGGTGTGGGCTGCTAGGAGAGGTCGGCGGCTGCGCACGGCGGCCGTGGTGGAGCGCCCGGTGGAGCGTTGTCGGTTGTGTGGCTTCGGACGAGTCGACAGCAGTGAGTTGAGAGGAGTCGGAGTGGCGGGCTCCGGTGGGTACGGCCGAGCAGGGTGCTGGCGTTCGGCAGAGTGAGCGGCGGGGTGTCCAGGTGGAGCCGACAGCAGAGCGGAGACGGCGGTGTGAGGCGGCGTCCTCAGGGTAGCGTGGTGGGTCCGAGCTAGAGTCGCCGGGTGCGGCGGACTCAGGGGTTGTGAGACGACGCGCTGTGGAAGGAGGAGGACCTGAGGACGCCAGCGCCGGCCTGTCGCGGTCGAAGGTGGAGGCCCCCGAGGAGCTGACCTCGGGGGAGGAGACTGCGTACAAGGACCCATGTTATGCGGGTCTAGCTGTGCAATGTGGAAGACCGGCCAGTTGGACTGTCAGTGTGGAGAAAACTGGACCCTCTCAGGTCTGGTGCTGCTGGGTGGGTCGTGGCGTGACGGGCCGGACCAGCGGCTGGGCTGCGGGCAAGTGATTCAGACTGGGCCGGCTAGGGTGAACTAGCTCGGTTAGGCCCCCTTGCGTTCGGGGGGGGGGGGTATCTTCTAAACGGTGTGTCCTTTTGACACGTCATCTGCAGCTGCAAAATCGTGTCGGTGAGGCGGTAATATTAATGTAGGTTTTGGGGTTTTTGGATTCCGTGCCCGAAGACGGGTGACCCGAAGAGGTTTAATTTAATAATAATGAATTATTAAATAATGTCGTGATGGACACACTTCGCGAGCCGGACATCCGCTTGATGTGCCATTAGAGGCATTGTGGTCCTGGGATGAGACGGACCATCCGAAGTTTGTTCAGAATCTTTGTGATTTGGTTTTGTTTCTTGGAGGTATGAAACGCTTAATGCAAATAATTAGTTTATTAATAAATTAATTAATTAATTGTTGCGTCGGACCTAACTCCTACTTGGGATGTCCAATTGACGCGCCGTTAGCGGCAGCGTGACCCCAGTCCTCATGCGGACTTTTTGAAATGATTTCTTAAGTGTTCGAGTTGGAGACAAGGTATAGGCCCCACAGGGCCTGGTTCGCACGTTTAACGGTGGAACACCCCTTTTTTACCTGACATCTGTTTAGGGTGTTTGAGTACTCATTTCTGAGTGTTTTTCTGAGGGGATTGCAACGGAGCACTTCGCCCGCCTAAATTTGGTCTTGATGTGCGGGCTCCACGAGGCCTCGTTTGTGTATAACGCGGGGAGTTGCAGCTTCTGCATCTAGAGCCCGTTTTAGGCGCCGTCAATGGTGTTATGACCCTGGAATCATGGTGAAATTGACCGTGGTGGTTTCAGGCGTTGAAGCCGGAGTTTAGGTGTGGGCCCTATAGGCCGTCTCTTAAGTTGTGCGCAACATACAGTGACTTCTTCATTAGGTGATCATTTGGGGCGTATGAATAATCGATTCAGCGTGCTTTTCCATGAGCATCACAATGGCATAGTTTTCCCAACCTCTTTCGGAACCAAGGTGCGGGCCCCTCGAGACCCTGTATGGGCATGAAGCAGTGTTGAATAACTTTTTCATTAGGAGTCGTTTCCAGCGAGTAAGTAGTCTATCTCGCATGTTTTTTCATGTGGATTACAACGGTGTAATCTGTTCAGGTGATCAGACCCTCTTACGTGATCTTATTAAATGTGGAAACATGAAAGGGGATTGGTCGGAGGTTCCTTTAATGCACTACGAACCTTCATAAGGTAGCGGTGCTAGTGAAACCCAATGATGGAACGGGCGCTGAACCTCTACTGTGTGATTTGTTCTAGAGTTGGGTGGTTGCGCGACACCCACTCTGTGTTCTGTTGACCAGTGTTGTACCATCCTATAGGAATGGCCAGAGCTGTTCCGTGTTTACCCTCTAGTAGGGACTGGGCAGTGGGTTGCTCAGGGACTTGTTCTGGGTTTACCCTCCAGCAGAGACTGGATAGTGGGTCACCTCTCGACATGTTCCCAGTTTACCCTCTAGCAGAGACTGGGTAGTAGGTTGCTCATCGACTTGTTCTTGGTCTGCCCTCCAGTAGGGCTGGGTAGTGGGTTTCCTGTAAACTTGTTCCGGGTCTACCCTCCACTAGGGATGCACAGTGGGTCGCCTATCAACATTCTTCTGGTCTACTCTTCAGCAGGGTAGGGCAGTGGGTCGTCTGTCAACTTGTTCCAGGTCTACCCTCCAGCAGGGCTGGGCAGCGGGTCGCTTGATGATGTATTAGGGTTTACCCTCCAGCAGGGCTGAGCAGTGGGTTGCCTGATGATGTATTGTGGTTTACCCTCCAGTTGGGCTGGGCAGTGGGTCGCCTGATGATGTATTAGAGTTTACCCTCGAGCAAGGATGGGCAGTGAGTCACCTGATGATGTATTAGGGTTTACCCTCCAGTAGGGTTGGGCAGTGGGTCACCCAATATCTTATTATGATTTACCCTCTAGTAGGGCGAGGCAGTGGGTCACCCGTTGGCGTTTCAGACTCTGCCCTTTCTGTGAGGTTAGCTAGTGACTTTTTCTCCATGACTACCATAGCGGGATCCTAGGTTGTACGGATCGGCGATGTGATAGCATTGACATGACCTTAGGACATATGAGAACGAGGGGAACTTTTCCCATCGAGATGAGTCCTTGAATCGTCACCTAAAATCTATGAGGGCGAGTCATTGCCGCCCAAAGTGGATAATATCAAGGTGTGGTGATTGATCCCCCTTTGAATTGTACCTCCTAGGTTGACATGTGGGGCGGTTGGGTTCAGTGTTGGATATCCTTTGAATTGTTGGTGAATCTTCTTGGGCTGAGCTTGGAGATAGAGATCCCCTTACACACTCATTCAATTTTCTCATTGAGCATATATATATACACCCTACTGTTGTTCCCACTCCTTGGGTTCGGTTACTCTCCTTCTAGGAGAGGCGAAGACGTGCGGAGTATGCCACGTGCTTTAAGTGTCTATCTCCTCTTGGTTGGATGAGTATACTCTCCTGCTATAGGCAGCGAAGACACGATGAGAAGTTCGTCTTCTCAACGTCTCTAGCTCCTTGCATCTGGACGAGTCTGCTTCCTTTCTCTTGTTGGGTTGAGCTACACTCTCTCTCTTTTGCACTCTAACACTGTTCATTGCTCTGTCTACTGCTCACCATTTTAGTAATTCCCTTGTTCCTCCCTCGAGCTTTCGGGGCATCCAACTGATTATTTTTATACTCACCCCTGCTTGGGTTTTGCCCGCACTTGGTGTGCCCTTCTAGAAGAACGACAGGCCAGTCGAGACTACAGAGGAACGTAGAGGACACAGGAGCTTGGTCTATGTTCAGTGGGCATAGCAGGACTTTCTGGGCGTGACCCACTAGTGATTTACTTTTGTTTTCCCTATTGTTGTGTTGTGGAACCTTTCTGGTTGGGCGTGTGTTTTTTCCCTTTTATTATTCAGTTTAATTGTCAGTACCATTCAGCACTTTACTTGTACTATTTAGTTGTCGATGCTTGTATGGTGGTTTCCCTTTTTATTGCAGTGTTGTATCTCACTTTCTTTTCTCTGCACTTTTGCTTTGAGTTACTGTGTGTGTGCATTCAGTTTCTTAATCAAAGGCCTCCCCTAGCTTTTTGAGCCTTCGGTGCTAGTATCTAGCCCCTGACCTATGGAGGCAGGCTTAGGGTAGTTGCGGATCAATCCCTGGTATGGGTCGGGTCGTGACAAAGTGGTATTAGAGGTGGTTCATTCCTTGGGGTGATGTTTGGATGTCCCTAAAAAGTAATTGGTTGAGTTTTGGTGCAATAGTGTCAACGTGTCTCAAGAACGGCTCTCAGGAAAGGGAGTCCAGTTATGGTGAGGCAGCCGAAGCATCCATTCATGAGGACCCTGATAACCTACTTGTCAACTCGGCACACTAAGAAACTTGTTGTAGGGAATTTGTTTCATGCATAATATAAGATTGAGTCTTTGACTTTCCTTCTAGAGTCTTCTCTCCATCGATGTTGATATATATGTGCTCATTTGACCGCGGTACTCCTTGATCGGTTTCTGGATGTCTCTACGATGATATCAAGCCAAGATACTAGCTCCGGTTCGTGATGACGATTCCGTGAGCAATGAGGCCTCAGTTTCAGATCCATCATATGATTACCCTTTCTTTAGGAGGACAAGCAGTAGCACCTGCACTTGTAGAGTAGAAGATAGTACCAGCAGCGGGGGCCGATGACGAGCACGGGCTGGGTGCGCTACGTGAGTTCTAGCGCTAGAGACCATTGAGGTTCCATGGTGAGCCATACCCTCAGATAGTGAAGGGTTGGCTAGAGTCGGTGGTCCGCCTCTTCAGGCTTGTTCGGACACTGACAGGCTGGATGGTGGCCTTGACAGCCAGTCTATTTCCACCAAGTAGTTTGGCGTTAGTATATCTAGGGTTACTCAGATGCATGGTGAGTTGGTACTCTCGTGGGATGACTTCTAGTAGATGTTTTTTGAGGAGTAATACCTATCCTACGTACATTTTTTTAAGGTTTTGGGAGCTACTGGAGCTTCAGCGGGGACTGGTGGCAGTGGCTGAGTACAAGACTGGGTTCAGAGACCTTACCCAGTACTCTTTGTATGTGGTCCATGATGGCAACTTTCGAGCACAATAGTTTGAACAAGATCTCTGTAGAGGAGATTCGTGTCAGCATAGTACTCTTGTGAATCCTCACCCATATCAGGGTGACGGAGCAGGCACAGGTGATAGAGAAATTTCTGGAAGAGGGACGTTGATTGGCGGGGCCTCGACGTTGGAGGTTTCCGCTTGATGAGATTCAGGAACATAGTCGGGGACATCGTAGAGCACCAAGATAGCCCAAGTAGGACAAGTGATAGGTTTGTGATGTTTGTGATCACGTGGTGTGAGACTACTCAACCAAATGTGATGAGTCTTTCAGATAGTTGGTAGGTGCACCATCACGACAGAGGCAGTGTCATGATAAGAGAACTCCCAGGTGAGGACATAGTGGTCCCTAGGGAGGCAGTGTTGGTAGAAAGAAGGAAAAACATTGGTTGGTGGACGACGTTTTGAGGTTCTTCCACCACCACTAGGCGGCTCATGTCAGGCTCAGGGAGTTGACGGATGGGGCCGCAGGAGGCTGTGTGTTGTGGTTGTTAACAATCCTGCAGTGAAAGAGATGATAAGAGGTTCTCTATGTGTCTTTTTATAATTTCCTCAGTAGAACATGTTAGACACTGCGTGAGGTAATCTTGTGTCTAACTCCATGCTCGAGGGGTTATTGAGGGTGATGCGAGGCTTCAGTGTAACCCTGTGTCGGTGTTGGTGGTGGTAGTTTTCCCTAGAGAATGTGGAGACGCTATCTTCAGGGAGAGCGCTTTTTGTTTTGCTTAGACCCCCAATTTCTCAGGTGCATCCCCACACAGAGAGACTTGAACCAGAGACAACGGTGCTGGCTAGAGTTTCTACAGGAGGGTATGGCTTGTCTACAGTTGATGAAGCCGACTCCTTCGCTGGTTGAGCGTGTAAGAGAGTCTCGGTCGTGATACACCGACTGTGAAAACTTGTGTGACCGGATATCCTTGGATTTTTCACCATATGTGTATTCTGAAGGAGGGAATCACGAGACAATGTTCCAGAAACAAACCATGATTTCGGTTGTGATGTGGAATGTAGAGGTTCGACCAGGGAGGTCCCTCATGTTTTTTTGGGCCGTTCGAGAGTAGTTCAAGAGACGGTACGGTTGCCTACCGTCTTTCCCAATCCTCCCAATAGTAGCGGTGGGTGCACGATGTATTCCACGTGTCGCAGTTGATGAGGTTCATGCGTATTCCTATGCATGTCCTCGAGAGTAGCAGAAATTATAAGTACGAACCATCCCTTGGTTCGTGTGTTGTGTTCGCATGGTGTTATGCAAGTTTTCATGGGCACAGGAGAGGTAGGTGTGAGCTCTGTATCCCGAGTTGTTTTTCCTAGTTTTTCTTTTTGGGGATGAAAATATTGAAGGAGGGAATGATGTAAGAACCCAGGTTTTGGGACTCTGAGACTTTGAAAAATTTCTTGATATCATTCCACAGTAGGGCATTTAGACAGTGTGCAATTTCGAAGCCCTGTGTGCTCGGAATTAATTATATAAAAATGTTGAGTGTTTTTATTTTATGCACGCGTGGTTAACTAAATAAAATGTGATATCTCTTATACGGTTGATCGAATCGGAAATTCGAGACAACGGATAGGTCCGGAACGCGGTGTTTACCCTAGGCGCGACATAAAATGAGTGAGCACGAGACGTTCAGACCCCTCTCCTATTGGTAGTGTGTTAAATGGATCATTAAATCATCAAATTATACATTTAATAGATAAAACTAGAATAAATAATAGACGGTAGCTCAGATCGGAAATCCTAGGTCATGGTTGTGTACGTAGAGTGTCGTTTAGCCTAGGAGGCGTGTAAAAGTTGTGGGCGCAGGCCTGCTATGAGAGATGTCACCCAGGGGCATAACCGTCTTTTTTAATTGGGGACTTAGTGATTTTTATCACTGGAGTCCTTTTGAAATAACTTTCGAACGAATCCTCGGAATGGAAATCTGAGGCATCTGTTGAATTCGAAATGTGGCGTTTTCCTAGGGGCGTTATAAAATGGGTGGGCACTGTGGTTTCGGGATCCACGCCCGTTGGGAAAGTTTTAGTGAATTTCTATAAATTCACTAAGTGTTGGAAGGGATAACCCATTTCATCCCTCTCTCTCTCTCTGTCTTCCCCTCCCTTCCTCTCTCTCTAGTAATTCTTCACCGAATCGAGGAGCGATATTCGCTGAAACCTCGACGGTTCGAAGGTGGAGCCTCACGGGCGCATCGCCTATGACGCGCATCGAAATCGAGGTAGGGTTCTTGGGAATTTTTCAGCAACATCAATTTTTGGAGTTTTCATCAATTTTCATCATTTTAAATTCTCAAATTCAGGAATTTGGGGCTATGGTCGAATGAACATGACCATCACCCGAGCCCCGAGGGTCATTTAATTTCTCGTTCTTGGGTGTTCTTCGTCCCCATTTTCGGATGCGATCAAACCTCGACGGATCTACCAGTAAAGGGAGGCGCTGCGACGACCTCGTCCCGAGCACCCGGATTCCGGCCTCGGAATCAAAATCGGACCTCTGATGAGGTCCCGGTGGTCCGTGGAAGGGACCAATAGTGTGGGCCGGCAGGAGCGGTCGGCGTCTGTGCGCGGCGGGCGTGGTGAAGCGCGCGGCGACCGCGGTGGAGCGCGTGGCGGAGCGTCGTCTGAGGCATGGATTCGGACGAGTCGGAGACGGCGATTCGGGAGGAGCGCGAGTTGCAGGATCCAGTGGGTGCGGCTGAGTAGGGTGGTGGCGTTCGGTGGGGTGAGCCATGGGGTGTCCAGGCGGAGCCGGAAGTAGAGCGGGGCCGGCGGTGTGAGACGGCGTCCTTGGGGTAGTGCGGCGGGTCCGAGCCGGAGCCGGTGGTGTGCGGCGAACTCGGGGTAGCACGACGGAATGCTGTGGAAGGCGGAGGACCCAAGGGAGCCACTGACGGCCTGTCACAATCAAAGGAGGAGGCCCCCGAGGAGCTGACCACGGGGGAGGAGACCGCGGACAAGGACCCGCGTTATGCGGGTCCTGCTGCTCGATGCGGAAGACCGGCATGTTGGCCAGTATGTGTGGAGAAAACCGTACCCGCTCAGGTCCGGTGTTTCTAGGCGGGCTGTGGCCAGTGCGTTGCGGCATGACGGGCCTGTTCCGCGGATGGGCCGCGGGCCGGTGATTCAGACCGGGCCGGTCGGGGTGAACCGGCCCGGTTAGGCCCCCTTGAGTACGGGGGGGGGGGGGGGGGGGGGGGCGTATCTTATAAACGACGGATCCATTTGACGCGCCATATGCGGTTGTGGAATCGGGTCTGCGAGGCTCTATTTTTATAGTGGGTTTTAGGGTTTTTGGATTCTGTGCCCAAAGATGGGTGCCCGAAGAGGTTTAATTTTATAATAATAAATTATTAAATAAAGTCGTGAAAGACGCACTTCGCGAGCCGGACGTCCATTTGACATGTTGTCAAAGGCATTGTGGTCTTGGGTTGAGACGGACCTTCTGAATTTCGTTCGGAACCTCTGTGGTTTGGTTTCTTTGCTCGGAGGTACACAACTCTTAATGCGATTAATTAATTAATTAATTGTTGTGTCAGACCTAACTCTTTCTTGGGATGTCCGATTGACGCACCGTCAGCCTCAGCGTGACCCCAGTCACCATGCAGATGTTTTGAAATGATTTTTTAAGCATTTGGGTTGGAGACAAGGTTCAGGCCCCACATGGAATAGTTCTCACATTTTATGGTGGAACACCACTTTTTCACCCAACATCTGTTTTGGGTGTTTGAGTACTCATTTCTGAGGGTTCTTCTGAGAGGATTCCAATGGCGCAATCTGCTCACCTAAATTCAGGCTCGAAGTGTGGGCCCCATAGGGCCCCGTTTGCGTATAACGTGGGGAGTTGAAGCTTCTGCATCCGGAGTCCATTTTATGTGCCGTCAACGGCGTTGTGACCCCGGCATCGAGGCAAAATTGACCGGGGAGTTTTCAGGTATTGAAGATGGAGTTGAGGCATCGGCTCCACGGGCCATATCCTAAGCTGTGTGCAACATACTGTGACTTCTTCATTAAGTGACTATTTGGAGTGTATTAACAGTCGATTCAGTGTGATTTTCCATGAGCATGATGATGGCATAGTTCGCCTGACCACATTCGGAACTGATGTGCGGGCCCCACCAGATGTCGTATGGGAATGAAGCATTGTTGAAAAACTTTTTCATCGGGAGCCGTTTCCAGTGAGTAAGTAGTCTATCTCGCATGTTTTTTCATGAGGATTACAATGGTGTAATATTTTCAGGTGAGCAGAGCCTCTTACGTGATCTTATTAAATGTGGAAACATGAAAGGGCATTGGTCGAAGGTTCCTTTGATGCACTCCGAACCTACTCATGGTAGTAATGATGTTGACACTGAGTGATGGAACAGGCGCTGAACCTCTACTACGTGATTTGTTCTGGAGTTGGGTGGTTGCGCGACACACACTCTGTGTTCTGTTGACCCGTGTTGTACCATCCAGTAGGGATGGCCAGATTTGTTTTGGGTTTACCCTCCAGCAGAGACTGGGCAGTGGTTTTCTCATCGACTTGTTCTGGGTTTACCCTCCAGCAGAGACTGAGCATTGGGTCACCTGTCGACTTGTTCCCAGTTTACCCTTTAGCAGAGACTGGGCAGTAGGTTGGTCATCGACTTGTTTTGAGTCTACCCTTCAGTAGGGCGGGGCAGTGGGTCGCTTGTCGACTTGTTCCAGGTCTACCCTCCAGCAGGGTTTTGTAGTGGGTCGCCTGTCGACTTGTTCCGGGTCTACCGTCCAACAGGGCTGGGCAATGGGTCACCTATTAACTTTTTCCGGGTCTACCCTCCCGCAGGGCTGGGAAGTGGGTCACCTAATGATTTACTAGGTTTTACCCTCCAGCAGGGCTGGTCAATGGGTCGCCTAATGATGTATTAGGGTTTGCCCTCCAGCAGGGCCGGGCAGTGTGTCTCCTGATGATGTATTAGGGTTTACCCTCCACCAGGGCTTGGTAGTGGGTCTCCTGATGATGTATTAGGGTTTACCCTCAAACAGGTATGGTCAGTGGGTCACCCGATATCTTATTATGATTTACCCTCCAGCAGGGCTGGGCAGTGGGTCACTTGTTGGCATTTCAGAATCTGTTCCTATCTATGATGCTAGTCAGTGAGTTTTTCTCTGTGGCTACCAGAGTGGGATCTTTGGTTGTATGGATCGGAGATGTGACAGCTTTGATGTGACCTTAGGACATATGGGAACAAGGGTCTCTTTTCCCACCAAGACTCATCCTAGCGTCGTGACCTAAAAGTCGTGCTGGTGAGTCAGTGTTGCCCAAAGCGGATAGTATCGAGGTGTGGTGATTGAACCCCTTTGTCTTGTACCTCCAAGGTTAACGTGCAGGACAATTTGGTTTAGTGTTGGATATCCTATGAACTATTGGCGACTCTTCTTGGGCTGATCATGGAGATAGAGATCCCCTTACACACTCATTTGGGTTTCCCATTGAGCATATATATATATATATACACCCTACCGTTGTTCCCACTCCTTGGGTTCAGTTACTCTCCTAGGAGGTGTAAATACGCGTGGGGTATGCCATGTGTTTTTCGTGTCTAGATCCTCTTGGTTGGACGAGTATACTCTCCTTCTATAGGCAACGAAGACTCAACGAGAAGTTCGTCTTCTTATTGTCTCTAGCTCCTTGCGTTTGGACGAGTCTGCTTCCTATCTCTTATTGGGTTGAGCTGCACTCTCTCTCTTTTGCACACTTACATTGTTCTTTGCTCTATCTACTGCTCACCATTTTATTACTTCCCTTTTTTCTTCCTCGAGCTTTTGGGGCATCCTACTGAGTATTTTTATACTCACCCCCGCTTGGGCTTTTCCCGCACTTGGTGTGCCCTTGTAGATGACAGACAGGTCGGTCGAGACTACAGAGGAGCATAGGGGACACAGGAGCTTGGGCTGCGTTTAGTGGCCGTAGCAGGACTTTCTGGGAGTGACTCACCAGTGGTTTACTTCTGTTTTACCTGTGTCCAGGTTGTGTCACCTTTCGAGTTGGGCGCGTTTTTTTCCCCTTTTATTGTTTTGTTTACTTGTCTGTACCTTTCAGCACTTTACTTTTACTGGTTAGAGATCGATTCATATATGTTGGTTTCCCTTTTTGTAACAGTGTCGTATCTTGCTTTCTTTTCTCTACACTTTTGCTTTGAGTTGCTGCATGTGTGCATAAAGTTTCTTAGGAAAAGGCCTCCCCTAGTTTGTTGATCCTTCGACACTAGTTGCCAGCCCCTGGCATATGGAGGCGGGTTTGGGGTAGTTGCGGCTCGAGCTCTGGTACGGGTCAGGTCATGACAGAAACGCACACACACACACCATCAAATTGGAAGGATAGGTCATAGCCCCCAGGAGATAACTCATCCAAAAGAATAAATTATTATATTATATATATAATGTATTTATTTAAATATATATATTTAATGATATGTAAATCATTTTTAAGAGAATATAAATTTGTATATAGAAAATATTTTATATGTGGTACCCTTTATGAGGGTTAAAATAGTGATGATAAGGGAGATGCATTTATTATCATTGATAAAGAGTTACATTAATAATAGTTATATAAAACACTGAAAAATGACATCATTTTATCAATTATTTTTTTACTGTTGATAAAAGTGACATTTATCAGTGATTTTTTAGCATTTTTAAAAGTACCTGATTTATCATTGTTTTTTAATGCCAATAAAACAACGCCAAGAATATCATAGAATCTATAGTAGTGATATTATATAGAAATATTTAATTGATTCAATATAGCTTCTTTTTATGTTTTTTATGAATAGTTGTAGTGTTTTGTTTATTTAGCTGCATACTCTAGAAAATGAGAAAGGTTTTCATTAGTGATAGTTTTTGTAAAGATAAATGATCATTATAATCATCATTAAACATAGTGTTGAATAATGTGAACTTCATCATGTAATTTTTATGTAGAAAAAATCACCCTCTTTTATCTAAGTTGGAATTTTCATCCTTTTAAAAGCAATAATAAAGGATATTTTGGGGGGTGATAGAGGCTCATCCTATAAAAATTTTTTATACTTTTTAATAAGAGAATTCATTATCTATTATTCATTTAATGACAAATAAATTGAGGTTTTATAAAATAGTTGGATTTGATGTTTTTTTTCATATTCTCACTCATAAAACTATTCTCTAAATTTATAGAAATATACCATATTTTATTTTTTATGGAAAATTAAAACATGTTCTCCATGGTGATTTTTAAATCGGCAGTTGAGCTCGTCGTCTACAAAAACCACATAGTGTCTTTAGACCAATTGTTCCTTTTCATGTTCTGGATTTTATTTTGCAACTATTTAATCGACTACTATGATTATGTTTATTTTAAATTATTTTTTTTATATTGTTTGTCTATTTTTGCATGAATTATAGATAAATAGGTGTTTCAGGTCAAAATTTTAGAAAACTCATAATCTAGTTAAATATTATTTCTCTAGATGAATTCATCCCCAATTATTAATTTTGATGGCTATAAAGCTTGTTAACACCCTAGTGGGATTGAGGAAACCCTTTCAATAGTTGAGAAAAGCTTTTATCAATGCTATTTTGCATTTATAAAAGATGATATTTATCAAGAATTAATATAAAGCTATTAAATTTTAATTTTATTAATTTTTTAACACTGATTAAAATTAATATTTGTCAATGTTATTTTTCATAGTGGAAAAATCTTATCACTTAGTTGTGTTATAATTTTAAATGTGGGAAAATTGTTCATTCTATATATATGGTGCAAGTTGTTCATTCCATGACCCTATAAATATTAAACATTTTATTTGTGATTTAAATGATATTAAGTCACATTGGATATTATAATTGAAATGCAATTTGGCTCTTTTACTAGAATTCTAGGATTATCGTGATCGTTTTTCATTTCTGTAGTTTAGATAATTCTGATATACTCGTCCCATCTATTTTATACAAATAATTTGACATCAATATTAAATTTAATTAATTATGATCCAAACAAGTAATTTTAATCACATTATTTGTTTCAATCAAATTATTAAGCAATAATGGTAAAATATTTTCTAAATAATACTAATTTTGGCCCATGGAAGATGGGGACACTGAGGGGGGGCCCCGGTGGTCCTGACAATATAGAACACCAATGACAACCATAATGAAAGTGTGATGTTCGGCAGAGGCACTGCTCGCTCTCTTAAATAATTGTGAACTTATCTATTCAGACTGAGGTGCATGAAAAGAAGGATGTACAAAATACAATGCTGACTTAAATGGACTATGTGAGTCTGTATCTGGAGGAGATACCAATATTCTTGAGCAACATAACAAGTGATGAAAAGTATCTTATCCCCTTACAGATTGATTATCTTATCTCCCCTTATTGCAGGATTACTAAAGTTGTGGAGTGGTCCTATCAAACCCATTTTACTCCTTTAATGAAAAATGATTATGTATCCTTTGGTAGAGTGACTAATGAAGAATGTACAACTTCATGGGAAGAAAATTTGAACATTAACACCTAATAGGGCCATGAAGGTGAAAGGTAATTTAAATGCATCAGTAAGGAAGTGGCTCAATGGTACTTCTCAGAACATGAGGAAATGTTCTCATCAATGGAGCCATAGGTTTTCAGATATAATGATTATGCGGATGTGTAGAGGTTATTGTCCATTAATTTCTAAGAACATTATTCCAATCGGGAAATGGAATTATGATTTTTTTCTTATAAATTCAAGCTATACTCCACTCTGAAGGTTTCATCTTCATCATCATCGAATAATGAATGTGTGACCCTTCAAAGGGGAAAGACATAGTGACATGGTCGACACCCAAAAGGCAGAGGAAGATATTAGAGGAATATGAGATCTAGACGATATACTTAATGTTCTATAGTTTGGACATTGTATTTCTTGTAGACATGCCTCTGTCCTGCTTTGTACGGTTTTCGTTTTATTAATAAATTTTGGGATCTTGGATTTGAACATTCCAAATCAAAGGTTAAGCTATTTCAGTATGAATCCAATATCTACATATATTATACACATCCTCATGAGGCTTATATGGTTTATTTTTCCTTTTGGAGACTTGGCATATATAATAGTTTCTACCCTCAATAATTCATCTCATCAAATGAGAGCTACTAAAATTGTTTCACTACAAATAATTATTTGTTATTATATATAAATGTTCTTACATTAATTTTGTGGAATATAATTTATCACATTTGCTTTATGGAACACATTAAATTTAAGGGAATCCATGACACAACGAAAAAATGGCATTTCCTAACGTTTTTTACGTTTAATGGGGGTTTAAACCGCCAATAAATGATTCACAACACTTTCGAAAAGTGCTACATATTTTCATGTTTGGAATCATTTCCAAGTGCTTTTTTGGGATTGTTTTTTTGTTTCGCATCATTTCATTTTACTATAGTTTTTTTCATTTACATATTTTATTTATTTATTTATTTAAGTAATTAATTAATTAATTATTATTAATATTTATTTTTTAGTATCATTTATTATAGTTTAATAATATTATTATTATTATTCTTTATTCTAATTTATTATTATTTATTTCATATTATTTACTTGTTATTATTTATTTATTATTTATTATTTATTTATCCAACCATGCGTGCTTATTCCATGTATGCATGCCATGCATAAATCTAGCATATATATGCGCTATGGGAGATTTGAACCCCTTACTTCCTGGATATACTCCAAAGACATTACCATATACAGATAAAAAACAAATAATGATATTATATAAAAATATATAACGAATATATAGAGAATATATAATAAAGAAGTAAAAAATAAAAAATAAATTTATAAATAATAGATAAAAGATATATAATAAATAGATTATAAATAATTATAAAATAAATAATAAATACGTAATAGATAAATATTAATAAAATATTAAAAAAATAATAAATCAACAAATAATCAATAAATAATCATAACAAATAAATAATTGTACAAAATAACAAATAATAATAAATGGTTATAAATAATAAATGACAAACAATAATAAATGATAATAAACAATAAATAAAAGTAAAAAATAACAAATAATAATAAATTACTAATAAACTACTAATAAATATACAATATATATATATATAATAAATAATAAATTTTAAATAAATTTTAAATCTATAACTAATAATTAATAATAAATAAATAATAAAAAATAAATATCTATTAACTAAATAATAATGAAATAAATAATATTTAAGAAATAAAATAATAAATAAATATGAAATAAATAATAAATAAATAAATATTAAATAAAAAAATATTAAATTGACAATTGATAAATAAGGAAAAAATAAAAATAAATGAATAATGAATAAAAATAAACTACAATAAATAATAAATAATAAATAAATAAAAATTAGATATTAAATAAATAATAAATAATTATTTACTAAAAAATAAATATTAAATATATAAATAGTTATTAAATAATAAAAATGATAATTAATAAATAATAATTTATGATCTTAAATTATTAATAATAATAAATTAATAATAGATAATTAAAAAATAAATAACAGATAATGGATAATGAATAATATATAATAAATAATAAAGAATAAATAAAAAATAAATGAATAATGAATAATAAATAATAAATAAATTTTAAATATTTAACATTTAATATTAAATAAATAACAAATAATAAATTAATTAATAGTAATTAAATAGTAAAAAAATAATAATAAATTAATAAATGCGCTATAAATTATAAAAAAATGATAATAGATAATATTTTATTTATAATAAATATTAAATAAATAATAAATAAATATTACATATTTGATTAATAAATAGTAAATAATAAATAATAAGTAATAAATAAAACTAAATTCTAATTAAATAATAAATAGTAAGTGATAAGTGATAAATAAATAATATATAGTTAATATATAGTGAATATATAATAACTAATCATTAATTAAATAAAAAATAATTAATAGATATTAAATTATTAATAAATTAATAAGAAATATATTAACAATTAGCGAAAAATAAATAAATAATGAAAAATAAATAAATATAAAAAAGATAAGTAGTAAATAAATTATAAATTAGTATATAATAAATAATAAATAAGATCCAAATAAAAAATAGATAAATAATAAATAATAAATAATCAAAAGATAAATTAATAATAAATAAATAAATAATACATTAATAATAAATTAATAACGTAGAATAAATTTATAATTAAGAATAAATTTATAAAAAATTAAAAATTACGTGTATAAATATATAAATAATAAATAATAAATAAGTAGTAATAAACCTTAGATAATGAATATTATGTAATGATGTGTAATAAATAGTTAATAAATATTAAATACTAATTTACCTATAAAGTAATAATAAATAATAAGTAAATATATAATAAATATGTAATAAATGAATGACTAATAAATGAATACATAATAAATAATTGATAATAAATAATAAATAATAAATGGGAAAAATAATAAATTAATAAATAATAAATAAATTATAGTAAATAATATACAATATACAATATATAATAAATGGAAATAAATTTCTCTAAATAATTATTAATATAACAAAATTTACATAAATATATATAAAAACACATTTATGTTACGTAATTATATATAAACACACACACACATATATATAATTGTATATATAAACACAAATAAATCTAAATAGAAATATATATATTTTGCCATATTATATATAAGAATATATATATATATATGTGTGTGTATATATATACGTATAAATATTTATAAATGTATATAAATGTAGAAAATATTCATAAATACGTATGAATATCCATTCGTAAATACAATTATTCCTAATTTTAAATAGATAATGATATATATATATATATATTATAAATAAATATACATAAATGTATAGAAGTACATACAAATATTTATATACAGATATATAATAGATAATAAATCACCAAAAGAGGTGAAACAATAATAACTATGACACCATCAAATCAATAAGAATGTAAATCAATGGAATAAAAGCATAAATGACATAAAAAGTAAATGAAGACACTTTGAAACAAAGATAATATCTCATCGAACGTTCAAAAATCATGATATCCGAACTAAAAAATTGGGTTTTAAGCCTTTTTGGGCTTTTGGAAATAATAACCTGATTGGGGGTTCCTTTAGCAGCCAAGGCATAGTTCTCTTTGCATTCTTAAATTTGATATGTGGTTGAGGCCAAACGGACACCCGGATCAAAAGTTGTGACCATTTGAAGTGGAAGTTCAATTTTCAACTTTTTAGATAACTATAATAAATTAGTTTCTATTAATCATTACCAAATTATTATCCCATATAGTTTTAGTCCTTTTTATAAGCTTCAATTTGACTGGTTTTAGAGCTAAAGAGGACACTCAGATCAAAATTTATAGTCATTTGATATTGAATTCTGATTTTCAAAATATACCAAAATTAATTTATGTTTTGGATAACTATTTAGTAATAATTATATATAATTAATATTTAACAAATTATAATAAATGAAAATTCAAAAAATTATTATAAATAAGAAATAATACTAATTTATAATAAATAAAAATTTAATATTTTTTATTTCATATTTTTTATCATTAAATTAGTGCCGGTTTTCATAAACCATCATTTAAAATAATTTTTTAAGAAAAATTAAAAAAAACTAAATTATTGGAACTTTTAGAAAACAGATGATAAAAAACTGCAATAAAAAATAAAAAATAAAAAACTCATTTTGTGGTGATTTTAAGAATCACTGCTAAAAACCGATGTGAACCCCCTTTTATATTATTGTAACGACACACAAAAGATCCAATGTGGGAGGTAGTATCATACGACCCACCACAAAAAAATAAACACACACACAATAGGATCTATGTCATAGAAAATTTATCATAAAGAAATAGAAATACTGCAAAATAAGTAGCAAAATATGAAGGGCATAGTTGCATAAAAAACCCGCAATGACAATAATAAAATGAATAATGATAAAGAACATAAGATATTTACATGGTTTCAGCCACTTTTTTCCTAATCTACTGTGAAAACACCCCCGGATTTCATTTATTAAGCAAAAAAACATTGACAACATGTAAATAGGTATACAAGAAAGGGAAAACAAAACAAGAAGAACAGACCGAACCAGGGAATGGTGCAATGACACCCATGAAAGATCGAAGAATATAAACATAAGCTGTAAACTAGGATTAAAAATTGACAATAAGAAGAATACCTATTCAAAACCCTCTTATTAGGGTTCAACCTCACCTATCAAAGTTCTTTCAAACAGTTGTTGCAGTTTTCTTCCTCAGAACTCGCATAGCCATGGGACCTCCACTAGAACAATCACATTAGAGTTAATCAAATGTGTCGTTTCCAATAGGGGCTAAAATGAGCCATCTTCCCTCTGGATTGTCTATTTCCCCTCACTTGAAATCTCTCGACATTTTCTTCTCTATTCTTTTGATTCTATCTATCTCAAAAAATCAATGACCTTGGGCACTTTAAGCCAAAAGAACATATTCCTAAAACAACATACAAATGTATCATCACACATGCTAGATCGAATACCTTCCAAAATAATTCATTTTCAAAAATAATGAATAGATATTTACCAGTTATCCCACATAAAAGGTTGACCTCGACTGGCTACGTAAGGGTTGATTCCCCACTATGTAATGTTCGAAACATGCGATGTAGGGGTCCCTCAAAAAAAGTCGTGTAAGAGTCATACGGTTCACACATAAAGGTAATCACCTAGCTATCAAACTCACATAAGGTTTGACTCATGCTTTATTAATGGAAACACACACTATTTCATTTCCAAGTGAAGGTAACACAGCCACTACCCTCATTGCAAAAGGGTCCACTTGAGCCTACATATGAGTATCTCAACACCAACGTAATGGTAACTCACATGGAATTGAGACTACATAAGGGTAAAACAACACCTATGTAAAGATAAATCCCACAATTCAAAGATTATGTAAGGTTATAAAACCAATTACTTATGGGTTATCCCTGAAAAATTAAAACTATATAAGAGTAAGATAAACCTTCATAAGGATAAATAACCTCACACAAGGGCAACGTAAAACAACAAGAATACTACCAAACCAAATTATAATAAAAATAAAACTTTAAAAATAATCAAATAACTTGTAGACATGATATTATTCATGACATCAACAAATAAAAAATATAACATTGTAATTTTTAACATCAAAACATGTATATTAAGGTCAGAATGACTCCACTAAGGGTAGTCTGATTCTAATAGAAGGGAAGAATGGAATTGATTTGGTGATGTAAAAAGAAATAAATGAATAAAAGTACATATTGATGAAAGAATGAAATAAAAAAGATAGAAACAGAGAAGAAAAATGTAGGAAAGTAAAGTCCACAAGGGATATACATTCTTCATATTTCTTTGAAACTACAAGAATGAAAAGAACACCACCACCGGATTTATTATTATGAAAATCAAAAAAAACATACAAAAATGGAGATAAATGATGAGAGACAAAACACATAGACCATAGAAGCTATCTTTGCATGAAGACCATTCCACTTGATGACTCATAGTGAAACTGAGCTAAAGATGAGATAATTTACCTCTAAGTAGGATGAAATCACACATGTGACCCCAACATCTAGACTGTAAAAGAAAAAATAAATGAAACGCAAAGATGAAATGAAAAAGAACAATCTCACAAGTACGGATCCTGGATCTGTTGATGGAGAAGCAGGACTTCCAGGGTCATAAAATCATGAAGCTAATGCAATCTAGACCGAGCTCATGAGTACCAAGCTCTCCACCGTAGATGTTGACCAAAACAAGGGGATGTGAAGGCACGAAAGATGAGAAGTAGAACTTCCTCTCTCTCAATATTTAGAACATAGGGGGAGTAAATAATGATGTCGTGGATATATGAAGTGACTAAGCTTCATAAGGTTGAGAAAGAGGTGAGGAGACACATATTTCAGGCATGATAGGTGAGGAAGACATGTGGATGGATAAGTACAACCAAATGGTTTGAGAATATTAGAGAAGAAGAACAACTCATTCTAATCACCAGCCACACGATATTAGATGAAAGGACATAAGACAATGAATACAAATCAACAAAAAACACAAATAAAAAAAAAATCTATCCACCTAATCAGTAGAAATAAATATCCAACAAAACTCCCAAGAATACCCTAATGATCAAGTTAGGAAACCAGGTCATGCCTCAAATCCTAATGCCAAAAAAACATGAAGGCCTTGCTAGTAAGGTCAAATAGAAATCCCATACACATTTAGTCCACATCGAAGAATATGACTAAAAATATTAGCATAATAATAAAAAAATAAAAAATCCTGGAATATTTTAACGTGATTTTATTTTTAAAAAAATAATTTAACGAATAACTGATGAACCCGATCACGGGTGACCAATCTAGAAACCCTATCTCACATCAGTACTTCACTGATATCATTACTGAAATAATTATTGGGAATACTCAGTTTAGTGAAAAAGTTTCTGTATCTTTGGATCCATGAATATAGTCAAAACATGTTTTTCATCAAGGGTAACTGGTGATCTATTTCTCAATCAATTAGGTAAACCTATTTTCTTCAGATTTATTATTTTCACTTGTTGGGAAATTTTAAAAAAAATTATATCAGTGAAGTTCCTTAGAATGACTCTTCAACCAATTGGATTTTGAGGATTTCATATCGGTTTATTGAACACCTCTGATGTGTTATTCAGCCACTATTAAGAAGATGATTACTATAGGATTTGATCGAGATGACCATACCTTTTTAGGGGATGTTCTATGAACGTTTTAAAATGGAATCCTACTTTTGATCCTTACACTATATCCCCCATTGTACAAATTCAGTTCGACTTTCCAAGGCATCCACTCCACCTATTCAAATAAGATTCCTTGTTTCTGATATCTAGCTTTATTGGAAATTCCTTAAAGGTGTACTTTACGATGAAGAACCTTTCTAGACCCTCTTTTACTAGAGTTTGTACTGAGATTGATGTTTCTCAAACTCTCACATCTTAGATCTGGGTTCATAATGGTAACATGGATTCTTTCAGGGAGTGGTGTATGAAAACCTTCCCAATTAAAGCAATATTTTTCTTAAGAATTGACATTCATAAAAGGATTGCATCAACAAGTCATCCCAACATCTCGTCCCTAAATTTACATGGGTTACAAAGGGAAAACAGATTCTATCCCTCACAGAGTTCAAGGATAGTCTCAAAATTGATGATAGCCCTTCTCAGGTTTAGGCTCCTAATGGAGGGCCCAATAATCATGTAGAGAAACCTAATAATGATAAGGTTTTAGCTATGGATGAGGGAAAAAAAATTAAATCCATGAGTCATTCACTAGAGGAAAATGATTTATCAGGTTTTTTGGATTCTTTCATCATTTTAAAGATGACATCAATTACTCTCCCATGGAGATCGGATATCAGGAGGAACATAGTCAACCTTATGTAGCGGTCCAAGAGGAAGATGAAAGTATCCACTCAAAGTGTAATGAGTCTTTACATGATAATGGTGACCAATATTGTTATATTGAAGAGAATTATTTGAAATCGAGTACTAGAAAAGTTAAAAACCCAATTACTAACCCAAATCGGTACATCACTCTAAATCTCAAGAGGACTCAAAAACATAGAGATTCTATTAACATAGAAAGGAAAATCTTCACTAAATCTTTCAATTCCACAAGGCATCAAAATATAGATCCCACCCCACAACCAATCAATGATAAACCATATTTCACTCCTTCTACGGAATTTGTTCTAAAAAGATATTTTTTTTATGAAGATGTTAATCCATCTACTAAGAATGCATATAGGGTCACCGAGGATCTAGGAGAGGAACTAATTTCTAATATTGATAAGAGAGATGGAATTGTTTTACAAAAATACAAAGATGGTGAATTCATTGCCAATTTTTATCTTCAAATCAAAGTACAAACAATTTCTTGAATGGAGGAAGAATTCAAACAAGATCTCAATTTTTAATACAATGACATTCCATCAAAATGGCACTTCTTATTTTTCATTTATGGCTATATTTTCACCTTATGGTGTTTCTGAAGAAGGGATATATCAGTTTTAATAGTGAAATAAGTATTAGGTTTCAATTTGGTTGATATATTATTTTTTCATTTCCATCATTTTGTGTCACTTATTCTACTGTGAGATATTAAGGATGATATTTCATATCTTTTTTTGAGCTCTTTGAACCAAATGAAGTTGTCGTTTTGGAAGAAATGCTATGTTTTGCCTCTGGTTTTTTAACTTTTCACAAGCTCTCCATTCAATTTCTGTGATTAGATACCCAGATCATGAAGAATCATTTCTCTTGGACTTTTTCAGGATGAGGGGATTCATTGACAGTTGTTTCATTTTTTCTAGAAGATTCTTTTCTTGTGTTTTGTTGACCATTATATAAGTGTTTCTCCTATGTATCATATTCCTTTTTTTCGATGAATTAGAGTTGATAGATAACAATACATTGGCTCCTATATGTGTAGTGTGTCCCATATTTTTTAATTTACTTCAAATATGAGTTCATGGTGGGAAATGGTCATGATGCTCTGTATGAAATTATCTTTAGCAACAGATATCGGGAGAAGTCAGTTGCCTGCCTTTTAAGAATTATAGATAATTAATGATTAAAAGGGGTGAAATTTATGAACCATCTGGATAAGATATTATCCATTCTTTGGAGTGGTTCATGTACACACGGTGAAGAAATATTTTTGGATATGGTGACTTTTTAATAAGTTGGTGCGATACTTGAAATAGGTTTTTTCAATGTGTTTTTGAAGGTTTTTATGTCTCTAAAAATATGAATTTCCTTTAATTTTTTGATGGTGTAAGCTTTTTACAACACATTTTTTTACTGCCAACTTTTAATTTTAATAAATTTCATTGATGAATGAATTGGGTGACCAATTCATGTCTCGCATTCTTCAAAAAAATTAAAAGAAACGTTCTTATAGATTGTATTCTTGCAACCAAACCTATAGATTAGTTTGGGTATATTTTAAAAAACATAAGCACCTAAGTCTATAAAATATTCATCTAACATGAATACAACTTATCATGTTCTTAAAGTGTCACATGTTCTACCCATACTATGCATCAACTACTATCATACATATTAAAAATTATTAAAAACTACAAGACTAATCAGAAATATTAAAATATAACTTACCAACAATATTAGAGTCTCCTCTGAAAGCTGTAGGCACTCCCAAGCATTCCAAGACAAGAAAATACCAAACCATCCTTGAATATAAAATGTAGTGGACATGAAAACTCATAAAATAAAAGTGTAATATAATGAAATAGTAAAAGAAGACGAAACGAAAAACAACCAGAACACAAAAATCCAATAAGAGAAGAATTTTCACCTAAGCCCGAATAGATTAGACCATCCCTAAAACACCATCTCTTCCAACTATGATCCCCTACAAAACACTTTTAGGGTCATTCCTAGGATCAAAGAATATATAATCCCTATAAAATATGTGGAATTTTAACTAAAGGGATCCTAAATAACTAAATAAAATCCATAGTGCTGAACCTGAGTCATACCGTATGGGTCTTGGCCACACTATCATTTTTTTTATGTCAGCATAATATCTTTTAATATAGTCATTCTTACCACACTCAAAACACCGAATGTTATTAAACTAGTTCATATCTTTTCATTCTTTATTATTATTTGGAATTTTACCATTAACGTGCAATAAATGAGGGTCACTCTTTACACCACTATGTTTTCCCTTAAAAATGTTGTTTGATGATCACGAGACAACACCGTAGAAATAACCTCTTTTAAGGTAATTGAATCCCTACCACACATCCTGGAATACATTAATGAATTAAAAGAATCATCGATAGAGGTTATAAGAATTAATGATTGATCTCCATCCTTATATTCAATATCTATATTAGCTAAATCCAGAAGCACTTTATTAAAATCATCAATATGAACACACACAGAAGAGCTTGAGGTCATTTTAAAAGTATACAAGCTAATTTTTTTATACAAATGATCTAGAAATGTTATAGTCATTAATAAATGTTCTAGTTTATGAAAAATGGATTTAATAATAGTGTGATGGGTGAATTATCTTAAGACTTTGTCTCCTAGGGTTAAGAGAGGCGCACAATAATCCTTTTCTAAAACACTAGGGATGACATCAACGTAGGTGGTACCTGACGGGACATTGATAGATATAGTCACTATTGGTTTCTAGAGGCCAATAAAAGTATCTGTTATCCCACCAGGGACTAAAAATACCCACATCTTAACTAACAAAAAACTTAAATCTTTATCATCATCCAATTTTTTTACTTCAAACGTAACAGATGACATATTTAAACAGATTACATGATATGATACCAATTTTCAAAATCAGAATGGGTTTAATGAAGACAGTCCAGTGATAATAGAAGTGAAGAAATTAATTGGTTTGATGATCCTAAAAGAAATACAAGAAGAAAAATCCAGACATATGTAAGACGAAAACATGAATGATCAAAAAAGTGAAAAAAAATTGCAGGAAAGTAAAGGAAACAAGGGATTTGCATGATTCAGATCTCATTGATCCTATGTTCATTGCACAGACACCACCAGAAGATTTATTATTATGAAAATAATATAAAAAAATATATAATAGATAATATAACGGTATAGAGACAACTACCATGGACTACATAAGCTATCTACGCATGATTTTTATTCCATTATAGGACTTGTTACGAACTTGAGATAAAGATTGAAGAATTTATTTCCAAGCAAGATGGAATTGCACACACAACCCTAAAACCCAGACTGTAAAGAAAAAAATAAATATTATTCAAATCTGAAATAAAAAAAAGAATAAATGCATAAGTTTGGATCCTAAATCTATAGTAGAAGAAATAACACTTCTAGGATTGTAAAATCATAAAGAAAATACCATCTAGATAGATCATGCTTGTACCAAGATCTCCATCGGAGATGATGAATGGAATAGAGGCTTATGAAATCATAGAATAGGACCAGCGGAACACCCTCTCTCTCAATCATTTGAATGGGCCAGGAGGAAATGGAGATGCATTGGACAGATAAATTGATGAGGAATCCTAATGATTAGATGGTGGCGAGGTGATGCATTTTTCAAGGATGGTGGGTGAGTTGGATAGGTAGACAGTCGAGTGTGCCCCAAAAGTTCAAGAAAATTAGATAGGAGGAAAAAATCACCTGAATTTCGGGCCACGTGATAGGAGATAAAGGTCATAAAGAAATGAGTGCAGATTTCCAACAAAAAAACACAAAAAAAAATCAATGCGAAAAGGGAGAAGGGGACACAATCAGGCGAGTGTCGATGAGCATTAGTAAAGAGGTGGGTGATCGAAACTGGACACGTAGACTAGGTGAGGGAAAAAACATGAGTAAGGAAAATTGTAAAGGATAAATAAAAAGGGAGGGGATTGTAGGTGGGGATATAATTTGAGAAAAATTATGTTTAGGCGGCCATGGATACTCTATATTCTATCACTAGACACCTTTTATATATTTGTTTTATATATTAAATCCCTTCATACATAGAAGATAGAAAGATAATGTATAAATAAATATCTAAAGAAATCTAAAAGTTCATCAAATTTCTGAAATAGTGAAAAAAATATCACTCAAATATTTTAACATGAATGGATTTTGTAGGTGATAGTTTGTTCATCATCAAATAAATAACTTAACTATGTCAGATATGATTCCAATAAATTATTAATACTAGAAAAATTAAAAATTTAATATAATACCTTTCTGAATACTTTATTTTTATTGAAAGGTAATTTTTTAAAAGAATTTTATTTAATTGTTTAAAAATACTATTGGAAATTTAAAAATAAGTCAAAATAAATTAAATAGATATAAAATATGAGTGTTAAATATTATTATTAACAAAAAAATATCTTCATTCATTACCACAATGAAATCTAGGAGGACTTGTTCCACATTTGTGTATCTTAATAATATGACCAGATCTACTATGTTAGTGATGTTTTGATAGAGCATGTGATTCAAAAGAAAGATCTTTTTCCTTTGTAGATACATCCTATGAATGTAATTAATAAGTCATTGCTTCTATGTCATCTTGGGTCATCAACAGGGACCTGCAATGACTTATCATGGACCTTTTCCCACATGGAATGTGACTGTCCCAGTATCATCATTACATCTAACAAGTTGTCAAAGTATAAAAATTAAGAGTTCTCAATCCTTTACTAAATTAATAAGACAATGAATAATGAAAGTCTAAGGTCGGTCCCATAATTAAGACATATGATCCTTAAGATCTTATGTGATATTGTTGTTAACCCACAATGTTATGAATTACAAGGATCGAATAAAAACAATTATCTAATGGATTGAATACAATCACTACAATAGACTGCGCTATAGACAACGCTAGAAAAAGCCTTTAACAGCACTAAAAAGTGATGTTGTCATATGTTCCATGAAAACAGGTATCCCCTTATTAGTGGTTTTATATCATTTATAAAGGAACATTTTATCACAGATATAAATAGCGATGATAAATGTCATAATGAAAAAATATTTTATTAAAATTACAGCTTATTGCAGCAGTAAAATAGGTAAATGGGGAATTTATAATTTAATTGAAATAAAAATTACATCCCAAATACAAGGAAAAAACACAATATTATAGACATTTCAAAAACTGTTCTGTACAATTACTTTAGCAAGTTCAATTTAATACAAACATTCAAAAATATCAATGGTTTCATTGTCTTTGGCACTCGACCCCCTCTAAAAAATCCTGATAATGGTATCAGTTTCTTAAAAAACCACACCAATTCAAGGAAAATAATCATCCTGTGTAAGAAAATATTTATTATGTTTTTAATAATACATATAAATAAATTAAACAGAAAATATGAAACAATATATTAATAAAATGTAATTTTTAAACTAAAATCACACAATTTGAGTCTTGTAGGTCACAACGTGTATCAGATTGAGGTGCGGATGATTCATACATTTCATGTCCCAATCCCTCCAAAAATACACTTCCTATGATTGTAATGAAGAAAGTGAGATAATGACCATAGTTTCCCACCTCTAGTAGGGCCCGGGTTGTCGATTAGCACCAAGGATGTATAAATATCACAAAATGGGAGATACTACCATTGTTAGGAAACAAGATCAAGAGATAACATGAATCATTCACAATTCAACCCGAAGACACAATATATATAAAAAATACAATAATCATCCCATGTGTATTTTTAAAATAGAACTGATACAGTACAAAAGTCTCCAAAGTAAAATACCAAATGTAAATCTGGGCAGCAATATGAAAAATGTCAAGATCTGAGCTAGTAAGGTTTAGCACGGTCTATGAAATCCTCCTGGAAAACTGAAAATAGTTTATATACATAGGGTGAGAATACATGTATACTCAGTATCAAAATCAAAGTCTCTTGTGTGCATATGATAGAAGTATACTAATGCTCCTGTGAGAAAACAGCAGAACCAAACAACACCTAAACAGATATACTAACCAACCCAACCTAACAAGGGCATGCTTTTCAAATAGTGCAAGTCATGTTATATAATATAAAGAACATCAATGATAGGGTACCCAAAAATAATTACCCATTGGTTATGATTCACTTTCCCAACATTGAATGTCATTGAAGTCTCATCCCCACCGTATATCACAACACATCCTGCCTGCACACACCTAGGCCACAAACCACATCACATCCCAACCACACACACCTAGGCCGAAAACCACATCACATCCCTCCTGTACACACCTAGGCCACAAACCACATCACATCCCACCCACACACACCCACGACACAAGCCACATCACATCACATATCATCTCGAAGACACTTAGGAATGCAAATTGCCTCGAATCCCGAAGACACCTTGGAAAAGCACAAACCACCTCGCCCTAAAACACCTTGGCCATCACATCTCACCCAAATACACTTGTGCCATCACAAAAACCATATAGGGAAACTCATAGACCTCCGGCCATCACATCTTGTTCTGTACCTACATCTCATAGAAGGAAGAATAGAAAAGAGAGGGTACTCATCCTTTTTTACTCCTCACTATATGTTGGGAAGGACACCCTCCCTTGTGATGATGGGGGTGGTCGTCACATAGTTCTCAAAAAGGGTGGGGTGTTTATAAAAATAAAAATGGAAATAAAATTATATACATATATATGATACCAAACACTCAATCCCAACCAATGAATTCTCAGATAAACCACCCAATCACAACACTATCGTCTTTGCTGCTACCTATAAAGGCACAACACCACACAACCAGACACACAACCAAATTCACATTCCCAAAAACTTAAATTAACCATTTCCATTCTTTATTAAATATTTCATTTATCCATTCAGTTACTTCCTGAGAAACTACAAAGCACAACACACAACAGAAAACATAGAAAAAGTCATACAAAGGATAAAGATATTTGATAAAAGAACACAGATCACATTTCCTGTATATTTAATATCCATTCATGATATATCATATATCAATCTCTAGATATGGGGTGAAGATTCCTGAATTTTATTAATGGTGAAGCATCCATACCAACCACTACCATCCTTCTTCAATTTCATCCATCCTAATCTATCTGTCAAACCAAAACATCCCCCAAATCACAACCACATCCAGTGACACACCAAAACCACAACAAGATCTGTAGCCCTGCTGCACATACACCCCACACCATATTACCATATTGACATAACCAACCCCCTATGCACAAATGTACCCACATCGTCATCACCATGAAAATGAATGAAAAACATATTCATATTTAACAAAGCATCCCATCTTTAAATCCACTTATTAATTCTTGGGTTATCATAGAAACTGTATAATCGTGGGGCATCCTACTATTAGAAGAATATATGTGGTTAATGTATTTTCATTTCTATGTGATACCAAACAATCTAAAATAGAGAAACAACCATAGTAGATGTATCTATCACAAACAAAGCCACCAATGATCATAATTTTCAGCGGGGCGTTTAGCCCGTGTAATCACAATATCAACAGAGATAAAAAAACTACAAGAACAAACATCACTTAATCCAAAACCCGTATAATGAATCTTAAGTATATTAAATTATCTTTGTTTATCATAATTAAACTATATATACAAAGGAAACATCCATACACCCACCTTACATGATGCACAATAAGGAGAAATAGAGGGAATCCTACCTCAAGAAAGATTTTCACACTACTAGGCATGGAAGGATGCTCGCGAACCGCAACCGTACCACAAGAACTATAGATCGACCAATACCACACCAAGGATCACTCAAAATGAAACCTGATGCACATCCCAAACTAGATAAGCATAACCACAACGGATCCTCAGAAGAAGAATAGAATAATACCAAACAAGAAAGGGAACATACCCCAAATGCACCAAAGAACATCAATGAACACCCACTGGGATCAACAGATCTAAGAGGCATGAAGGATGTCTCGAAGTACACCTTGAGGTGCTTAGGGTTCAACCAAAACTAGAAGAAAATGAAACCACAAACATATTAATGAGGGTTGAGCTGAAAAGGAATTTTTAGATAGCACATGATCCCCATTTTTTTATTTAATTTACCCCAATATCCCTTTCTTCATGATCCAGCCTTGGACAAGCCATGAAACTAACTTTCATGTCGTGTAATACAGTTACACGATGTGTAACTCTTGATGCCACCAAAATATCCTTGAACTCCCCTCAAACACCTCAAACACGGAAAACTGAAAAAGTAACGGACTGGGAGGACACAGACCATTACAATACATGTCACAAATGACTTATGGATTATTGTGATAAATTATCAAAAAAATAGAAATGTGTTTTATCCTTTTTGAGTTTTTCAAGTGTGTTTTGAACTAAAATGTCATTTTTAAACACAAAAAACACAATTTGAGTCATACCAGGCCCACCGTGTATCGAATTGAGGTGATAATTATTCTTAAGTTTCACAGATGACTTATGTACTATTTTCCTAATGCATCAAAACAATACAAATGTGTTTTATCATTTTTCTGAATGTGACATGTTTTTTGAACTAAAATTTCAGTTTTAAATAAAAAAACACCTAGAATAATACCATTCACATGGTGAATTTTATTGATGTACAGTTGATTCCAACACATAAAAACTTACATGAGGATCGTTTTTTCTAAAGTATCAAAATAATCCAAATTCATTTTCATAGTTTTGAGTATGTCAAGTGTCTTTTTTACTAAAATGCTATTTCAAATTGAAAAAATGAACCATATGTCATACCAGTCACATTATGGCTCAATTTTATGTGATAATAATTCATAGGCATCAAAAATATATTAGGAATAATTTGCCTAAAGTATCACAAAAATTTGAGATTTTTTTCATTTTTTTGTGACTGAAACACATTTCGAACTAAAATATCAATTTTAAATTGATAGTATACACTTTAAATCATAGTGGCCACACCATGTATTAGATTGAGGTTTATTTGATTACAAAATTTCAAAAATGACTTATGGATTATTTTCAAAAAGTATCCAAATAGTCCGAATTTATTTTTCTTGGTTTTGAGTTTGTGACATGTGTTTTGAACAAAAATTTCAATTTTAAATAAAAATACACACTTGGAGTCATACCAGTCACATAGTTCATCAGATTTATGTAATATTAATTAATATACATCATAAATGGAATAAGGATCATTTTACTGAATATTAAAAACAATATAAATGTCTTTCCTTAGTTTTGAATATGTCAGGTGTCTTTTTAACTAAAATATCAATTTAAATTGAAAACATGAACTTTAAGTCATACCGATTACATTGCATATTGGTTTCACATGAGATTAATTCATACATGTCAAAAATTAATTAAAAATCATTTTCCTAAAGTATCAACATAATCTAAGTTTGTTTTCTCAATTTTTGGTGAATGACATGCATTTTGAAATGAAATGTCATTTTTAAACTCAAAACTCACACTTTATGTCATACTGGATACACCATGTATCCGATTTAGGTTTCGAATACTCCTAGTCATCCAAAATTACTTATAGATCATTTTAATAAATTATTAAAAAAATTGAAAAGTTTTTTCTTAGTTTTGAGTATGTGACATGTGTTTTGAACTAAAATGTCAATTTTAAATAAAAAGACACAATTGGAGTCATTCTGATACCACCGTGCATCATATTGAAACATGGATAATTCATAAATTTCACTAATGACATAAGGATCATTTACATAAAGTATCAAAACAATATGAATTTTTTTTCTTGGTCTTGAGTATGTCACATGCCTTTTTTTAAATGTCAATTTAAACTGAAAAAACCCACATTGAGTCATACCAGTAACATTGTGTGTATGCGTGATGTGTGGATGATAATTGCATGTAAAAATGACTTATGAATCATTTTATTAAGGTAGAAAAATAATATAGGGGTGTTATCTTAGTTTTCAATTAGTGGAAGATGTTTTGAACTAAAATGTCAATTTTAAAATGGTAACATACACTTTTAGTCATATCAGACACATTGTGTATCAAATCTTGCTTTAGATGATCCCTACACATCCAAAATGTCTTATAGATCATTGTCCTAAATTATAATAACAATATGAATGTGTTTACTTTTTTTGAGTATGTGATGCATGTTTTGAACTAAAATACCAATTTTAATTAAAAAGACACTCTTTGAGTCTTAACGATCACATTGTGCATTAGATTAATGTCATATTGATTCTTAAATGTAAATAATTAATTAATGATCGTTTTAATAAAGTATTAAAACAATATGAATGTGTTTCTCAGTTTTTATTATGTCACATTTCTTTTTTACTAAAATGTCAATTTAATCTTGAAACATGAACTTTGAGTCATACTGGTCAAATCGTGAGCCATTTTTATGTGAGATTGATTTCTAGACATCAAAAATGAGTAGAGAATCATTTTAAAAAATATCAAGACAATAATATAACATTTTATTTGTTTTTAGTGAATGAAATGCATTTTGAAAAAAAAAAATTCTATCTAAACACAAAACACACACTTTGAGTCATACCAGGTACACTATGTATCAGATTGAGGTGAGACTGATTCCAACATGTCAAAAATGACTTATGGAACATTTTAATAAAGTATAAAAATAATATAAATGATTTTTAACAAGTTTGAGTATGTGATGCATGTTTTGAACTAAAATGTAAATTTTAAATAAAAAGACACACATGGAGTCATACTTATCACACCGTGCGTTGGATTGATGTGATATTGATTTCTCAATATCAAAAATAGCTTAAGGACCATTTTAATTATGTATCAAAACAATATGAATTCATTTTCGTGGTTTTTCATATGTCACATACTATTTTTTTTTAAATATCAATTTAAACTAAAAGCACATACTTTGAGTCATACTGATCACATCCACTGTCAGATTGATTTACGATTTAATACTACACATAAATAATGACTTATGTTTCATTTTCAAAAAGTTTCAATACAATCCAAGCTCATCGTATTAGTTTTTAGTGAGCATCACATGTTCTGAACTAAAATGTCAGTTTTATACTAATAATAGACATTTTGAGTCATACCGGGCACTCCATATATTGGATTGATGTGTGGCTAATTCATAAAAATAAAAATTCACTTATGTATCATTTTAATAATGTATAAAAAAATATGAATGAATTTTATTGGTTCTGAGTAAGTGATTCATGTTTTTGAACAAAAATGTCAATTTTAAATAAATGTCAAACTTTGAGTCACATTGATCATACCGTGTATCATATTGACGTACGGTTGATTCTAAAATTTATAAAATGACTTAAGTATTATTTTAATAAATTATAAAAATGATACAAATGTGTTTTCTTAGTTTAGAGTATGTCACATTTATTTTTTACTAAAATGTCAATTTAAACAAAAAACATGCACTTTGAGTTATAAAGATCACATCGTGTATCAGTTTAACGTGAGACTAATTTCTACACATCAAAAATGAATTATGAATCATTATTCTAGAGTATTAAAAAATATGATTTAATTTTCTTGGTTTTTGGTGAGTGACACATGTATTGAACTAAATTGTTAATTTCAAACTGATAACATACACATTGAGTCATACTGGGCACACCGTGTATTTCATTGAGGTGCGAATGATTAATTCACATCATAAATTATTTATGGATCTTTTTTGTAATGTATAAAAACAATACAAATGTTTTTTTATCAATTTTGAGTATGTGAACTGTGTTTTGAACTCAAATGTTATTTTTAAATAAAAACACATTTTGAGACATACCGGTCACATCGTGCATTGGATTAATGTGAGGTTCATTCCTACATATAAAAATTGACATAAGGGTCATTGTACTAAAGTATTAAAAAAGTAAAAATGTGTATCATTTTTTATGAGTATGTAACCTGATGTTTTTACTAAAATGTCAATTTAAACTAAAATTAGGAATTTGGAGTCATACCGGTCACATCATGTGTCAATTTTATGTGAGACATATTTCTACACATAAAAAATGATTTATGAATCATTTTACTAATGTATCAAGACAATATAAGTGTTTTTTCTTGGTGTTTATTTATTGAGTGATCATTTTCCAGTTCTTGATTTTATTTTTCATATGTTTGATCTAATACTATATGATTAAGTTTATTTTAAACTTCTATTTATATTGCTTGTTTTTTAGCATGAATACCTGATAAATAGACCGATCATATCCGGATTTCAGTAACCTCCATTGATGTTTAAATATTAATTATCTAGAAGAAATCATACTCAATGATTAATTTTGGTTCCTATAAGGGTTTTCTTTAGCCTGAGGGGATTGAGGAAAACCATGAAATAATTTAGAAAGGCATTTATCAATGCCCTATTGTGGTGATAAAAGATGAAATTTATCAACACTAAACTTAGAACTGGAAAATGTGAATTTTATAATAGTTTTTTTAAGGATGACAAAAAAATTGACTTTATCAATTTTATTTTTCCTAGTGATAATTGATTACACTTTTATAGATATTCCATTTAAAAGTGTGCCAAAATGATTTTAACGACACTGAGAAGCATTGTTAATCTCATCATTGTTAAAGGGGGTCCCCTTTATGAGTACTAAAAAAGAGATGATAAAGGGGGCCTTTGTCAGCACTAAAAAGAAACTGATAAAGGAAACACTTTATTAGCACTACATTAGCACTTATAAATCCCACACCCCCTTTATCAGTGCTTTCAAAATCACTGATAAAGACCCAACCTACTATAGGGTTCTACTTATATAATAGCACACCCATATAAAACCTATTACCAATATATGAAAAATATATAATTTAATTAAAATAAATTTTACATCATGAATTCAAAAAACAATACTATATAAATTTTAAACAATTTTTGTTTAATTACATTTATAATTTTACACAATCATTTAAAAACATTAATGTTTCATTTTCTTTGGTGCCTGTGACCCCCTCTCAAAAAATATCGACCATAGTATCAGTTGCTCAAAAAATCACCTCAACTCAGAAAATATAATCCACCTATATATGAAAACAAATATTCTATTAGTAATACTATAAATAAATAAGTTAAACATTAATATGAAAGAATACATTAATAAAATGTCAATTTAAAAAAAAAGACACAATTTGAGTTATACCAGTCACACCGTGCATTGTATTGAGGTGCAGTAGATGCCTACACATCAAAAATGTTTCATGGATTGTTATCCTAATGTATCAAAATGATCTGAATTCATTTTCTCAATTTTCATTATGTCACTTGTTCTTTTTACTAAAATTAATGTCAATTTTAAATAAATACACACACTTGTAATTATATTGGTCACACCAGGCCTTAGATTGAGGTGATATTGATTCCTAAAAATCAAAAATTACATATAGATCGTTTTACTAAAGTATTAAAACAATCCAAATGTGTTAGATTTGTTTCTAGTATGTCACTTGTGTTTTTCACAAAAATTTCATTTCAAATTGGAAACACGCACATTGAATCATACTGGTCGCATCATGTGTCAGTTTGATATGAGACTACTTCATACATGTCAAAAAAGTCTTATAAATTTCTCTCCGAAATTATCAGGACAGTTAGAGAACATTTTCTTATTTTTTAGTGAGTGATGGATGTTTTGAAATAAAATGTAAATCTTAAACTAATAACTGAAACTTTGAGTCATATCGATCACATTGTGCATCATATTGTGGTGTGATGGATTCCTATACATTAAAAATGACTCATGGATCATTTTACTAAAATATCAAAACAAAAAAAATGTGTTTTCTTAGTTTTCATTATATCCCTTGTTCTTTTTACTAAAACTAATGTCAATTTTAAATAAATAGACACAGTAGGAATTATATAGGTCACACCATGTGTCAGATTGAGGTTTGGATGATTCATAAACATTAAAAATTACATATGTAATGTTTTCCTAAATTAAAATAAACAATTCTAATGCATGTTAATAGCTTTCAGCATATCACATGTGTTTTTTATTAAAATTAATGTCAATTTAAAATTAAAAGACACAAATATAGTTATAAAGGTCACACTGTGTGTCAGATTGAGGTGGGGTTGATTTATATATGTTAGAAATGTATTATGAATCATTTTTCTAAATTATAAAAACAATCCAAATGTTTTTACTTGGATTTCAGTATGTCAAATGTTCTTTTTACAAATATTAATGTCAATTTAATATAAACAGACACACTTGGAATTATATCGATCACACCATGCGCCGGATTGAGGCGGAGTTGATTCTAACACATTATAAAAGACTTATTGTTAGTTTTTCTAATGTATCAAAACAATCCAAATAGTTTTTATCAATTTTGAGTGTGTCACTTGTGTTTTTTATTAAAATGTCATTTGAAAAAAAAACACATACACTTTGAGTCCCAATAGTCACATCATGTGTCAGTTTGACATGAGACTAATTCATACGCATGAAAAATGACTTATTGATCATTTTCCTAAAGTATAAAAACAATATGAATGTGTTTTCTTAGTTTTTAATGAGTGAATCTTTTTGGAATATACTGTCATTTTTAAACTGATCACAGAAACTTTGAGTCATATCAGTTATATCCTGTATTAGATTGATGTATGGCCAATTCCTAAAAATTAAAAATAAATTATGGATCATTTTAATAAAGTATCAAAACAAAAAAAATGTTTTTATTGTTTTTGAGTAATCCACTTTTCTTTTTTACTAAAATTTACTTTTTAACTGGAAACACACACTTTGACTCATAACAGTCATGTCGTGTATTGGTGTGATGTGAGACTGATTCCTAAACACCATATTTCATTTATGAATATATGTACTAAATTATCAAGAAAATTCCAGCATGTTTTCTTGGTTTTCAATGAGTGAGATATTTTGAACAAAAATATCCAATTTAAACTGATAACAAAAACTTTGAGTCATATTGGGAACCTCATGTATCAGATTGACGTGCGGCTGAATCCTACATGTCACAAATGAATTATGGATTGTTTTATTAAATTATCAAAACAATATGAATATTTTTCCTCGGTTTTGAGTTTTTCACTTTTTTTATTTATTAAAATTATGGTCAATTTTAAATAAAAAGAAGAACTTTGAGTCGTATTGGTCACTCAGTGTGTCGAATTTAGGTGAGGCTATTTCGTACACATCCTAAAGTCTCAAAAATCCTTAATATCAATGTTACCATGATTAACATTGGATTTTTTTAACTATCAACACCACAAATTGAGTCATTTTTCTTATCCAAAAAATTATTCTCATTTTTTAAAATTAGAAGAGTAAAAGAAGCTCTCCTTCCCATTATATCACAAGAATTCACCACAATGTGCCCAAGATATTCATCTAATCTTCTAGTTTTCATAAAAGAGATATGTTTTTTGGATAAGAACATCAACTCAATATGATTTTTTGGAAGTTCTACATAGAAAAGTAATATGACAATCCACCCTAACTCTAATAAAGTAATCCACTAGTATATGAAAAAATTATTTGGTGGGTAATAATAAAAATAATTAAATTAACACTAATAGAATATGGGGTTTTACCAACACTTATATACCAACGGTTTTCTTAAACTTTTCGTATATAATTTTTTTACCAATAGTTTGCTTAAACCTTTGGAAAAACTGGGTGTAGGACACCATTTACCAACGGTTCACTAGAACCATTGGTAAAGGGGTCTAAATTCCCACCCTTTACCAACGGTTCTTGAAAAATGTTGGTAAAGGTTTTCTGCAATAACCCCATGAGTCCCTTATCCTATCCCCCATTTGGGCAGAGCCCTAATTTGACAACAGCTCTCCCCCACGATCGAGAACCTCTACCCCATTTGGACAGCACCTCTCCTCTATGATCAGAGTACTTCTCCCCCATTCGGACATCACCTCTCTCGGGTTCATCTCGATTCCTCCAACCGAATGGTTGGAGTCTCGGCTTCCCCCATCCATGCTGCTGAATCATCATCTGAAACATCCCAAATTAGGTATTTTCATAAGTGGTACCTTATTTTTATTGTTATCTATATAATATTTATGTTTTATGTTGTGATTTTGATGTGTATCTGTTTTTTTTTCTATTTTGATTTATCCTGGAAAACCCTTTTTTATTTTTTTCTCTCCAACCATAGAAAAACCTTTTAGATTTTTTAGTTTTCACTTTAATTTATCATATCATTATATTAAAATGTTATATAAATAGATTGGATAATTATAGTCCTCTTGGTGGTCACATACATGAATTTTATCTCACACATTGTTAAAGATTCCATTGGGTACCCGGATAAACTACACTACATGATTATATGTTTAGATAAGGGGAATCACAATTTTATATATGCATTACTACTCACATGACATAGTATGGAACATGTAGCATATGATTGGGTTGTAGCTTAAGAAGCTAGGTTAAATTTTTGAATTTATTGAGCCTCTTGTATAGTACTACATCCTACTAGTTGTAACTTTGTTTTTTTTTCTTGATACATGACATACATTAGAATCATTTGGTTTATGATTGTGTTTTTATTTGGTAATACTGATTTGGTAATTTTCATCCATTTACAATATATTCTAATTGTTACCTTTCTTCTACTATTTAACTAATAATATTATAATTGTGCAACTTAGGTAATGAGGGAATAGTCTCCCCCAGACACACCAAAGGCTCTCACTCTTAGTCAATAACATTTGGACTATTGGTAGATGTGCTTGAGGCAATGTGGCCATCTGGGTTTGGGTCACTAATGAGTGGCATCATGGTTTGGGACATCACAATTCCAGAATATTCTTTTTATAGGCGTTTCTAATCAAATCCATACCTATTACTATTGAAGGTCCCTCTCCAAAATCAATTGGGACATGATTCAATGAATACACCCTACCAACCTACGATCTATGGCCCCAAACCTAGGATCCTTTAATCCATGGTTAAGGTGAATCTTGATGAGGCCATAACTACTTTTGATGTGATCCTCATCCAACTCCCCATCCTGATATCCCCGAAGAAGTTGAAGTATAAAACTCATGTACTCCCAACAAGACCCTTAAGGATTATGTCTTCCTTGATCCACTTCTGATATCTTACTGGGAAATCCTTGAATATAGGCATTGGAAATTTTGTATCTTATTTTCTTATATACACTGTATTTTGTTGTGTTTCTTAATATGATTCTCATATAGAGTAATGTGTTAGTTATGCTTTTATAAAAAGTAATCAATTTCCATTTACCTAAATATTTTTTTGATTGAAATCCAATATTATTTAATTGCTTAGAAATGACTTATTGCAATTTTTTTACAGAATGGATAGAATTTGGATGTATGAAACTGATTATATTTCAACCAATTTTCAAAATAATTTGAATAGCTTTTTAGATTTTTCATTTGACAAGGCTTCAGAAAGTGGTCACATATGATGCCCATGTTCAAATTGTGTTTGAAGACCTTGGTAGAGTTGTGAAGTAGTTAGCTATCATATAACCAAATATGATTTCCAAACAAACTATTATGTGTGGTATCACAATGGAGAGAAAATGGAATCTCAAAATGATGAGGATCCAAATGATAGGTCTGAATTGAAGAGTTTGATATATGATCAGTTTCCATTTATTCGGAATCATGAGAAGGAAAGGATGTCCAACCAACAAGATTTCGATACAACCACTCATGATGCATCCAAATAAAATGATGATGTTGATAGGGTGAAAAAATTGAATGATGCAGCGACGACTCCAGTATATTGGCAATGTGGTAAAATGAAAAAGTTGGAATTTTTAATCTGATTGTTTCATGGGAATACTATGAATGGGATTTCAAATACTGCAATTAATTAAATTCTTACCTTCTTGAAGGACTTAATTCCAGATGATGCAGATAATCCCTCAAACCACAATATGGTGTAGAAGTCAGTTGATGAATTTGGATTCTCAAAAAAAATTATGCTTGACCAAATGATTGCTGCTTATTTTGGGAGGAAATTGCTAAAAGAAATGATTGTATCAAATGTGGAACCTTCCGATAGAATCCAAAATATGATGGAACACCATCTCGTGTGCCAGAAAAATTAATGTGGAACTTTCCATTGATTTCTATATTACCGAACCATTTCATGTCTGATGAAATATCAGTAAAAATGTGATGGCATGATACTAAGATCAAAAAGAATAATAAAGATTTGGTTCAACCTGAAGATAGATTTTCATGGCAGATATTTGATGGTCGATATCCTGAATTTGCAGCCAACGTGCGTAATGTGAGACTGGGTCTTTCATGTGACAGTTTTAATCCATTTGGGAAGATTCTTACTTCACACATCACATGGCCAGTTATCATTCACATTTATAACCTTACCACATGGTTGTGTATGAAAACACCTTACACTTTCTTGAGTATACTGATATCTGGCCCTTCTGATCCTGGAAATGATATAGATGTATACATCCAACCTTTAATAAAAGAGTTGAAACTTCTTTGGGATGTGGGTGTTCCCACATACGATGCATGCTCGAAATACATATTTCAGATGTGTGATTTTCTTATGTGGATGATCAATGATTTTCTTGTTTATACAATGATGTATAGATGGATCACAAAAGAAAAATTGTCGTGTCCTATTTGTATGAAGAATACTCAATTGAGAAGACTAAAATATCATCGTATTTTTAGTTTTATGGGGCATCGATGATTATTTCTAATGAACCATCCATAGAGAAACAATCGTCGAAGATTTGACAATACCACGGAGACTGACGAACCACCACATTGTATATCTGGAACTGATGTGATTAATGAATTGTAAGATTTTAGTTATTCATTTGGTAATGGTGTAATTAAATTTATAAATAGGAAAAATGTTTCCAATGATACCTATTACAATTGGAAGAATAAGAGTATATTTTTTGAGTTTTCGTATTGGTCAAAAAACTTGTTACGACATTTCATAGACGTAATTCTCATTGAAATGAATTTATATGAAATGTTTATTTTTATTTTTTAAATGTCAATGGGAATAAAAAATATTATTTACGATCTCGATGTGACTTGGTAGATTGGGGGATCAGACCAAAATTGCATCCTGTATGTATCAGTGAAAATAAATGGCAAGTTCCATGTGCTTCTTATGTGATGACACCAGCTGGAAAAAATCAATTTCTGCTAGTACTAGAGACTAATAATGTTCCTGATGGCTATTCAAGTAATATATCGAAACGGGTCAATATAAAAGAGTTAAAGCTAAAATCATTGAAGACTCAAGATTATCACATCCTTTTTCATGAGTTTATTCCAAAAGAAATACACCATCTCTTGTCCAATAATGTAAGAGTATCATTTATTCGGTTGCGATATTTGTTTATAGATATTTTTTCTAAGAAGTTTTCCAAATCGTTCTTGCAAAAAATGTTGGCAGATACACCATTAATTTTGTCTGATTTAGAGAAAATATTCCCCCCATAATTTTTTACATGCATGTTTCATCTGACTGTCCATCTTCTGACCAAAAAACTTATTGGAGGACCCATTTCTTTCCGTTGGATGTATCCAACTGAAAGAAACACGTACATATTGAATTCATATGTTCGGAACAAGAATTATCCTAATGGTTCTATTGTGAATGGTTACTTGGCTCATGAATGTATGGATTTATGCTCAATGTATTTGTCTGATCTTACTACAAGAATAAACAGACCAATGAGAAATGAAGAAGAACATTATGAGAAAATTGAACCCAGATTTCCATCACTTCCTCAGACAAGAGGAATTCTAGGATCATATACATTGACGACATTAATCATTAAAGAGCGAGAGATGTCACATCACACAGTGTTATTCAATTGTGACTTGTTCGATGAGTATATCATGTAAGTAAATTGTACATGTATCTCTTATATTATCTCTTTTGATTTTAAATATTTGTTAAACTATTATTATTTTAATCTACAGGGAACATAAATAATTGATATATAGAAAGCATCGTTCTTTATCTTTGAGAAGGAAAGACAATTTTCATTGTAAAGAGTTTTCTGCTTGGTTGAAATTGAAGGTAAAAATATTTCTTTAATAACTAAATAAATATAATATTTAATTAAGTTTTCAATTTGTTTATATTTTAGGTATCATGTTTTCCTGCAGACTCTATTTCTAAGGAAATTAGAGCTTTGGATTTTGGTCCTAATACCATGGTTCATACCTGTAAATAACTTGTGATCAATGGATACAAATTTATTATCACTGAACGAGCACGAAACGTGAGAAAACAGCATGATGGTGTTATGTTAACTTCCACAATAGACTATTATGCCATTTCATCGGATAATAGAGCTCATTATGAAAATGTAACTTATTATCGAGTCATGAAGATAACTAATGTGTAACACAAGGAACCTTTATTGATGATTGGGGATTTCGATTTATTGACATGACTCGTACTCTTGCCACCAATGAACCATATGTATTGGCATCAATGGTGAAACAAGTTTTTTAGGTCAAATATCATCATCATCCTAAATTCAGTGTAATTATTGATGTAAATCCCAAACATGTTTTTGATGATGGTGATGATGAAGTTGACACTATCCCTACGGCAATTGAAATAAATCTGTTTATTACTTATGATGACTCCAATAGATCAATTTTCATAGTTGATTGTGAACCCGAAGTTGTGGTGGGAAATATATAGAATAATATTGTCGTTTTCTCACCTACATGTTTCACTTACATCATTTAGAGTGTGTAACCTAGTACTTACCTTCAAAGCACCATAAATTTTCTGTTTCTTTATTTTTTTATCAGAATAGTTTTTCTATATTTTTTTTGGGTTACACATTAGTTCTCTGTTTCTAATTACATCAATATTTGTTTTCATTGCAGGAAATGACACCCATTGAAGAGATGCGGTGGAAAAAGATGACATAAAATAATCATCGCATGACATAGTTGGGCGTTCCTCCAATCATCCCTGTTGTGAGTATTTTACTTCAAATATATATATTTCAATAACATATAATATCATGTGTTTACTTAGGTGTTAAACTATTTTTAGGATCCAACCCCTAAACGAGAGATATCTGACGAGGAGCCTGATATTGATCCTCGTACGGAGGCTAGCGGTAGGAGGGGGGGTGTTAGAGTTAGAAGACCATATGGTGGTCCCGGTACTGAGGCTGGTGGTACGAGGGATCGTGGTGCGAGAGTTAGATGATCCACTGGTCGTACACGATTGGACTATTCCCCTACCATAGACGTATATTCTACGCCTTATTTTGGTCCTGGTGTGTCTTTAGGGACACACAGGATATTTAGGCCTCCCATGTCTACACTACAAGTTCGCCAGATGGTTGTGAAATCATCTTTTTCTTCTATTTTATTATCTCTGAGCTATTATATTCCACCTTCTTTGAATCCTGCTCTGACACAGTATGTGGATGAGGAGTGTACACTAAGGGACACTCCACCTGTACTGGATATTCCTTCAGCTTCTTCACATCCAGTGATTCCCATTGATCTGACTACCACATGTATATTTATATAAATCTAAAAAAAATTATACTAAAATTTATTATTTATTATAACTTCTACTGATATTTTTTTTCTTTAATAAAAGATTCATATAATGATAGGAGGCGGGGTGGGGGCTTACTCACTTACATGCGATATAGAACTGCCAGACATAGTTGATGGTTGAATACAATGATTATGGAAAGATGATTGACAAACCCGGTTAGGAATGTTGGGGTTTTTTGGCGATGTTATCCAAATAATCCGACATAATTCCGGTCAGCCTTCACACTTGGAGACATATTCCACATGAAGTCAAAGATAATGTGTGGGCACAAATATGGGTAAAAATCAATTGGATTTAATGTAGTATTTTTTTGTATTTATATGAACTAATATATTGGGCGTCAGCTTTGGTTTAACTTCCCTAATGGAGAAGGTGCATGAACAACACGTTAAAAGAAGCTAGGAGAGCTTTGGGGAGATTATAAGCATGAATTTTATGTTGGTCGGTGTGAAAGATTGGGCATGGAGTTGGAGACAATACCTATCATGGATGACCGCCTGATAGAGCTATATCGACAAATGATTACCCGTTGAGCAACTACCAAATTTAAGGTATTAATCCCAATTGGGGTATTTAAATGAATGTTTTCAGATTTTTCATTAATATTATCTTTATTATTATTAATCATTATTTATAAATATTATGGAAAAAACAAAAAACCATTGATTCAAAGCAATACCTTCACAATTTAGGACACACTACTAAGAAAAATCGTAAGAGGCAACTGGTATGATATAGTTTTTTATAATTTTTCATTAGGACTTGCCCTTTTTATTGTTTCCTACTTAAATTATGTGATTTATTGAATATGGAATATATGATTATACTTTCACATTATATTGTTTCATTGTCATTACAGAAGCACAAATATAATATTGAACAATGTCTTCCTCGAGCAAAATTGTTTTGCTCGAGTAGAATGAAAAAAGATGGAACTGCGGTTAATAAACTGACACAAGAAAATATTATAAGTTTTAATTTGTTTATTTAAAAGTTAAATATCTATTTTTAAATTTAATAATCTATTAATATTTTTAACAAGATGCTTCAGAGGCCCTTGATGCCTAGGAGCCTGACAATTTAGGGTCACACGATCATTTATATCATGTTTTGGGAGATGAGCACTCTGGGCGAGTACGCTGCCAACTGAGTAAGAATATAGTCCCGACGAGGTATTGGTACACTCCAGGTATCCATTCTAGTACCACAGAGTTGGAAAAGGTCAAGGAGTAAGCAAGACAGTCTGATAAAAGGGTCACAGAGTTGGAAGAA
The DNA here is from genome assembly GCA_963277665.1 of Viscum album. Taxonomy (NCBI): domain Eukaryota; kingdom Viridiplantae; phylum Streptophyta; class Magnoliopsida; order Santalales; family Viscaceae; genus Viscum; species Viscum album. Next base: position 1,718,525,123 of record OY728136.1, on the reverse strand, counting down.
CATGTTCAAATAAGGGAGGAAGAATTTATGAAACTGATCAAAGAATTATCTTCATCACTTCCATAATAGGCCAGCGCGGATTATCAAACATATATGTCATAGATGGGTTCATTATCAAATGAACCAGGTGGCAGTTCTAGTGGCGGTCAAGATGATGATGTTTCTGGTGATGATGAGGATGTTGAAGAGGATGAGGGTGAGGATGAGGATGAGGACAAGGCCTAGGATGAGGCCAAGGGTGAGGATGGGGCCGAGGATGACCATGGGGATGATGACGAGGATGACGAAAAAGATATATATGGTGTCAAGGATGAGGCTGCTGATGATAGTGGTGATGGTGATGGTGATCAGTGTCAGATTGATCCATTACATTTTTGAATTCAGTATAACTCTTTACTTTTGAACATGGTTTTTCACTCTGGTTTGGATATTTTTTAATTCAGTATAACTCTTTATTTTTGACCAAATATGGAATGATAATGATGTTATAATGGATTATTGGGCTTCTGGGGCTTGTTCGGATCTCGGAACCCCGGTCAGCGTAGAAAAACACTATGCCTCATGGTTAGTAAAAAATTTAAGTCCATCCCACAAGGTATCTACTGACCATATAGGGCTATATATTAGAATAAATGTTCATTATTTTCCCTAACCATGCACTAGGGTATGCACATCATGCACAATGTCTATAGTTTTAGTATAAGATATTATCACTTTTATTGCACGATTTGCCTAACTAGAATACGGAAAACCTACCAAACGCATTCGTATTGTGTTGATACTTTAGGAAAATGATCCATGTGTCATATGTAATGTTTATGAGTCAACACCACCTCAATTAGAGGCACAGTGTGGCTGGTATCACTCAAAGTGTCTCTCTTTTGTTTAAAATGGACACCCTTTTAAGTAAAAACAACTGGCATACAGAAAACCAACCAAATGTATATGTATTGTGTTAATACATTATGAAAATGATCCATGGGTCATATGTGACGTGTAAAACTCAACCCCACCTCAATTTGAGGCATGGTGTGACTGGTACCACTCAAAGTGTCTCACTTTTATTTGAAATGGAAAACATTTTAAGTGAAAACAACAACCGAAATATGGAAAATGGACCAAACATATTCGGATTCTTTTGATACATTATCACAATGATCTATGAGACATTTATGATGTGTAGGAGTCATCCCTACAAAAATTTGAGGCACGGTGTGGCCGGTACCACTCAAAGTGTCTCACCATTATTTGAAATGATCAACATTTTATGTGAAAACAACAACTGGCATAGGGAAAACCAACCAAAAGCATTCAGATTGTGTTGATACTTTAGGAAAACGATCCATGGGACATCTACGACATAGATGAGTCAACCTTGCATCAATCCAAGGCATAGTGTGGCCGATACCACTCTAAGTGTCTCTCTTTTGTTTAAAATGGACAATGTTTTAACGAAAAACAATAGGCATACAGAAAATTGACCAAACATATTCAGACTATGTTGATAATTTCAGACAATGATCTATGGGACATTTGTGACGTGTAAGAGTCAATCGCACATCAATATGAGGTGCGGTGGGGCCAGTACCACTCTAAACGTATCTCTTTTCTTTAAAATTTACATCATTTTAATTGAAAACAAAAATTTGCATACAGAAAACCAACCAAACACATTCAGATTGTGTTGATACTTTAGGAAAATGATCCATGTGACATTTTCGATGTGTACGAGTCAACCCCGCGTCAATAAAAGGAATGGTGTGGCCGGTACCACTCTAAGTGTCTCTCTTTTGTTTAAAATGGACAATGTTTTAAGTACAAACAACTGGCATATAGAAAACTGACCAAATGAATTCATATTGTATTGATAATTTTGAAAAACACTCCATGGGACATTTGGGACATGTATGAGTCAACCTCACATCAATCTGAGGCACGGTGTGGCCGATACCACACTAAATGTCTCTCTTTTGTTTAAAAAGGACAACATTTTAAGTGAAAACAACAACTGGCATACAGAAAACCAACCAAACACATTCGGATTGTGTTGATAAATTATAACAACGATTAGTGGGACATTTTTGATGTGTATGAGTCAACTCTGCATCAATCTGAGTCATAGTGTGGCCGGTACCACTATAAATGTATCTCTTTTGCTTAAAATGGACATCATTTTAAATGAAAACAACAACTGGCATACTGAAAACCAACCAAACACATTCAAATTGTGTTTATACTAATGGAAAACGATCCATGAGTAATAGGTGACATGTATGAGTCAACCCCTCCTCAATCCAAGGCATGGTGTGGCCGGTATCACTCAAAGTGTCTCTCTTTTTTTTTAAATGGACATTGTTTTATGTAAAAACAACTGGAATACGGAAACCAAAAATATTCGGATTATGTTTATGCATTAGGAAAACAATCCATTGGTCATATTTGACCTGTGCGATTCAACCCTGCATCAATCCAAGGAATGGTGTGGCCGGTACCACTCAAAGTTTCTCACTTTTATTTGAAATGGACAACATTTTAAGTGAAAACAACAACTGGCATACAGAAAACCAACCAAACACATTCGGATTGTGTTCATACTTTAGGAAAAAGATACATGGGACATTTTTGACGTGTTTGAGTCAACCTCGTATCAATCCGAGGCACGGTGTGTCTGGTACTACTCAAAATGTCTCTCTTTTGTTTAAAATGGATAATGTTTTAAGTAAAAACAATTGGCATACGGAAATCCAACCAAATGTTTTCAGATTGTGTTGATAATTTAGGAAAACGATCCATGGGGAATTTGTGACGTGTTGGAGTCAACCCTGAATCAATCTGAGGCACGTTGTGTCCGGTACCACTCTAAATACCTCTCTTTTGTTTAAAATAGACATCATTTTAAGCAAAAACAACAACTGGCATAAGGAAAACCAACCAAACGCATTAGGATTGTGTTAATACTTTAGGAAAACAGTCCATGGATCATTTGTGACATATAAGAGTCAACCCCACATCAATCCGAGGCATGGTGTGGCCAGTACCACTCTAAGCATCTCTCTTTTGTTTAAAATGGACAATGTTTTATGTAAAAACAACTGGCATATAGAAAACAGACCAACGTATTCGGATTGTGTTGGTACTTTAGGAAAATGATCCATGGGAAATTTGTGCCATGTAGGAGTTAGCCTCACATTAATCTGAGGTGCGACATGGCCGATACCACTCTAAATGTCTCCCTTTTGTTTAAAATGGACATCATTTTAAGTAAAAACTACAACTGACATACGGAAAACCAACTAAATTAATTTGGATTGTGTTGTTACTTTAGAAAACAATAAATGGTAAATTTATGACATGTAAGAGTTAGCCTCGAATCAATCCGAGGAATGTTGTGGCCGATACCACTATAAATGTCTCTGTTTTGTTTAAAATGGACATCATTTTAAGAGAAAACAACAACTGGCATAAGGAAAAATGACCAAACGCATTCGGATTGTATTGATACTTTAGTAAAACAATCCATGAGTCATATTTGATGTGTATGAGTAAACATCGCCTCAATCCGAGGCATGGTGTGGCTGGTATCACTCAAATAGTCTCTCTTTTGTTTAAAATGGACATTGTTTTAAGTAAAAACAGCAGGCATACAGAAACCAAACGTATTTAGATTGTGTTGATACTTTAGTAAAACGATCCATCGGTTATATTTGACATGTATGACTCAACCCCGCATCAATCCGAGGAGCGGTGTGTCCAGTACCACTCAAAGGGTCTCAGTTTTATTTTAAATGAACAACATTTTAAGTGAAAACAACCACTACTATACATAAAACCAACTAAAAACATTAATATTGTGTTAATACTTTAGGAAAACGATCCCTGGGACACTTGTGACATGTACGAGTCAACCCCACATCAATACGAGGCACGGTGAGGCCGGTACGACTCTAAATGTCTCTCTTTTGTTTAAAATGGACATCATTTTAAGTGAAAACAACAACTAACATTTGGAAAATGGACCAAATGTATTCGAATTCTCTTGATACATTAGGAATATTATCCATGAGTCATTTTTGATGCATATGAGTCAACCCTACCTCAATCTGAGGCGCGGTGTGGCCAGTACCACTCAAAGTGTCTCACCTTTATTTGAAATGATCAACATTTTAAATTAAAACAACAACTTGCATATGGAAAACTAAACAAATGCATTCAGATTGTGTTGATACATTTGGACAATGATCCATTGGTCATTTGTGATGTGTACAAGTTAACCCCACCACAATATGAAGAACGGTGTGGCCGATTGCACTCTAAGTGTCTTCCTTTTGTTTAAAATGGACACTGTTTAAAGTAAAAACAACTGGAAATTGGAAAACCGACCAAACATAGTTGGTAGTGTTGATACATTAGCACAAAAATCAATGGGTAATTCATGACGTGTACGAGTCAACTGAGCCTCAATTTGAGTCCCGATGTGGCTGGTACCACTCAAAGTGTCTCACTTTAATTTGAAATGGAAAAAATTTTAAGTGAAAAGAACAACTGCAATATGGAAAACGAACCAAACGCATTCAAATTGTGTTGATACTTTAGGACAACGATCCATGGTTCATATTTGACGTGTAAGAGTCCACCCTATCACAATCTAAGCAACAGTGTGGTAGTTATGACTCTAACTATCTCTCTTTGGGTTAAAATGAACATAATTTTATGTAAAAACAACTGGCATACGGAAAACCGACCAAACGTATTCGAATTGTGTTGATAATTTAGCACAACGATCCATGGTCTAGCCTCACACAATCCACTTCTCATCTTAGGAACTCTTATCCCTATTTTAAAACACATGACATTTAATACGCCAACGAAAACAATATTACCTAAGTCACACAATCTCATTGATACACACCCATTATCTACATCACTATGTTCAAAGACACCCACCCCAATCCATGAAATTATATTTTTTTTTGGTTGAATTCATTTATTAATTTCCTTATTTTGGGTTATTAGCTTCTAATTTCTGAATTCAATCATGTATGTGTTCTAAAAAAAATTCAATTTTGTATCTATTCTTAATTCTATATCACATATATTTACATACCCAGTTTTTAATGTATTGTATTCATAATTGATTATTAAATTATATACACTTCTAATTATCAGTTTTTAATTATGTATCCTTATTATGTATTGTATTGTATGTATTCTGTACAATTCACACCACAGCACACAGAGCAGGCTGTTGTGTGAATTTTACTACAAAGCCTATACCAACAGTTTTAAACCATTGTTATATGTTCTGTATGTATTTTTTTCCAATGATTCAGAAACATTGGAACAAATCCATTAGAAACGGTTTAAACCATTTGTATAGTAGTGATTTAAGACTAAAAAATATATGGCAACGGTTTTGAAACCATTGGCATATGTGTTCTATAATAACTCTGTGCCAACGGTTTTATAAAACCATTGGGATAGAGTATATTTCTTCACATATACCAATGGTGTATCTCTACCCAGTGGTATATGTCTATTGTCATGGATTATTGGGATACAGTTTCTAAAACTGTTGGTATGATTTATACAAACGGTTCTCCAGCCTATACAATTGGTTTTCAACCTTTGGTATACCTTAAATTTCAAATAGTGTAAGCATAAATATGAAAAAATAAAATTATTATATGGACTATGATTTTATTGTAAAAACATAAATATTACCTCTATGATCAAGAAGAGGCTACGTCATTGCTCTTCCTATAAAGGCAGTGTTGGTAACATGAAGGAATGTGTTAAATTCCAACACTATAGGGGTGAAAAGGTTTCGAGGGAGAAAAAGACTATGGAATTTTTGGTGTAGAAAAGTATGAAAGATGGATAGACCACCCAACACAAACAAAGGAATACACGTGTACATGAAAGCAAATATTATTTAAAAAATACTAAAAAGAAATAAATTAATCATAGATATGAAAAAATATAGTAATTCTATGGACAATGATTTTACTGTGAAAACAACAATATTACCAGTATTATTGAGTATATGTGTCATAATGTTTCTTCCAAAAAAGGTAGTGGAGGGACTATGAGGGAACTTGGTATATTCCAACACTGCAGGGGTGAAGTGTTTTTGAGGTAGAAGAAGCTTGTGGTTGTTTTGGTGGAGAAAGGCATGAAATATGTATAGACAACCCCAACTCAAACAATGGAATCCAGCTGTATAAAAAAAACTAAATGTGAGTAATAATAAACAAAAATAAATTAAAAATAAATATGAAACAGTACATTAATTCTATGTACAATGGTTTGACTATAAAAACATCATGATTACCTATTTTATTGACCCAAGGAAGCATTTTTTATCTTCCTAAAAAGAATTTAGAGGAAACATGAACGAAAGTGGTAAATCCCAACACTGTAAGGGTGAAAAGGTTTTAAGGAAGAAGAAGTCTATGAATGTTTTGGTGTAGAAAGGCATAAAAATTGAAAAAACCTTCTAAAATAAATGAACTATATAGAAAATAATAAAAATTAACTCAAAATTTTAATATATAGTTTATTGTAAAAATAGAGAAAGTATATCATAACATTACCTTTACATATTCCCAAAGGGTTTCCTTCATTATAGTTTGTTCTTATGAGGGATTGGTAACATCATTATGTGAAGAAGATAATATTTGCATGAGTATTCAAACATTAAATTTTTATTAGGTTAATTTAGTTGAGAATAGATAATATTATAAGGAAAAACATACTACATAAAATAACACTTTTACCTTCTCATTATTCTCTTTTTTAAACAATGAAGAGATTTGACCCTTCTATCGAGTATCCAATCCATTTATTGTAGTCTCCTCTTACATAAAAAACCTTGTCTACATTAGGACCGCTATGAAATTATTATGACGTGCCAATGAAAGGTTCAAATTCAATTGAATCTTCATCTAACCCATTAATGGTTGTGGTCGATAACATAACAATTGAACACTTTTATTTTGTGGGATCTGGAACATAAAATACATGTATTTCATGTACTTCCATTATAAACCGTTCACCATTTAACCATTCTTTATTGAAATCCACTTTCATGAATCCCAATTCATCTATTATAACAACACTCCTATTATCAACCCAGTTATATTGAAAAATCATCACTTGTAATGTTGTCTAATCGAACACCCAGATTTGTTTGTTAATGCCAAAGTATGAAATATTCAAAAAAAAATTAGATTTCTATCCTTAATACTAGAAACATGCATTACATCGACCACAACTATAACTCCACTATCATTCATGGTACTTCCTTCATCATTTTCATTTGTATATAATATATAACCATTAATTACATAACCATTTAAAGATAATGCATACACACTTGGTCCTCCGGCTAACCATCAAAGTTTTTTTAAAATTGAATTAGAATTTTCATCTGACTCCTTAAAAATATGGTCTTAAAACCATTCTATAAACTATTTATTATGTGTATTTGATATCCATATTTCATCTCTTTATAGATTCAAATACCTCATAATTTCTTTGTGGGTTTCAAAATATGGGGAAACATCCAAACCATAATGCAAAACGTAAAGGTGGTCATTATACTGATCTGTAATATTGATTGTGACAACATATATTCTAGAAATTCCTTCACCCCCAAGGCACCCAGTGTGATGTGATTTTGTTAGACTAATGCTTTCCTCACTGGACATGTAGTCAATAAAAAATTCAACGTCTTCCACAAAAATATATCGCTATGTAATAAAACCCTCTGTCCTACTTTGATTGTTGACATGCCCTTTCAAAATATTCATATACCATTTAATGGGGTACATCCATATATAATGTATATGAACACATAGTTCAATCTCTCTCACTAATTGAATCATTAATTGAATCATCATATAAAATAACACTGGAGGGGAGAACATTTTCAATTCACATAATATAATGGTAATTTTCTTTTCCATAGTCAGCAATTTTTCAAGGCCTATAACTTTATTACATATAGATTTGGAAAAAACCAAAGATTGTTTAACGTATAATGAAAATTCTTCAACAAAATGAAATTTAAAGGTACAATAATTATATCTTGAATCAAAAAATGAATGAAATGTGATTTTAGACCATTTAACTTTAAATAATTCGTTGAAACAATATTATTTTTATTCAATGAATACCCTTATGAAACCTTTACATCATTCAAGAAGATTCAAAATAGATATCTCTCTTGTCTGGAAAGCGTGTAAGCAGTTGGAGTAAGAAATATTCATTTTTCATCCTTCATTGGGGATAACTATTCCCATATTCACATGTCGAACATGTACAACCAAGCTTTAAATACATCCTTTATTTTTTCAGGTGCATTTAGAAATATTCCAATTACATTATCACACACATTTTCTTCAAAATGAATATTATAATGAAAATAAATGATGTACAGGCAGTTCTAGTATGGTAATTTAAATAAACTAACTGTTTTTTCTAACTAGGTTTCATATGATTTTGTAAAAATATTTTACAAAAATTAGTGTCCACGTATTTTACTTTCTCAAATATTTGATATCTTGTTAGTGGAGATAGTGGTGTAAATTCTTATAAACTTTCATCAAATGATGTCTTCCAAGATCGGTACTTATGTTGTTGGGGTAGAAATCTATGATTCCCTAAAAACACAATTTTCGTTGAATGTTTCAACCTAATTGAATGTGTAGCTTATTCACAAATAGAAACTCTTCGGTTCATTTAGTGTTATATCCAAGGAAAATTCCATCATAAGGAAAGTCATTTATCATCCTCTGAAACATGGCTCTCAGTGTGAAATCTTCATTATTGAAAACATCATACAATGTAACACCTGAATCCCACAATAATTTCAATTCCTTAATCAATTCATCCAAATACACATCAATATCATTACCTATTTATTTGTCCTGATATAAGTATAGATAACAAGAATTATTTTTGTTTCATGCATAACCACAGAAGAAAATTATAATTTACCAACATAACTAGCCATTTACTAAGATTTCTACTTTGAAAACCAATAGGATTATCTCCATCAGTAGATAATGTAAGGCGAAGGATTCTCCACTCATTTACAATTTCAAGATACTCATGATCAATTTTCTTCCGCTAATAAGAGTCTGTCACGTGATGAAGTTTCCCATACTTATTTTCCTGTATCTACGTGTCATGTCAATCATCCTGTAGTCTTATCACTTTTGTATAGGCACTTAATCCTTATAATGATTGGAAAGTACCAAAAAACTTTCACAAGACCAGATTCATCTTCCTTGCATCTAGAAGCACCATACTTTGTGCATTCATTAAGTGATGTGTAGTGCTTGAGAAATAGTATAAAATCATTTGGGTAGGAATGTATTCATTTAGAGATCATACTCATTGAACATAACATTAATTTGGCATCGTATGTTTGGACAGGGGGCTCATTATCTTATAGGAGCATATCATTCAGGAGAGAAAGTAGTTTAGTAAAACTGGAATCAGTCCATCAATTTCTTTCTTTCAAATTATACATGATTATTATGGATAAAATTTCTGTATATTTAGTGAAACCATCATACAATGGTGTCTTTTCACAACTGTTCAACTTCTCAAAATGTTTTGGATAATCACAATGGTCATATTAAAAAGTCCATATCATTTCATCAATATGATTTTAATCATCATTCAATTATGTAATTACATCCTCGATATGGTATTCTTCATTTTCTACACCTGTAATCATATCAAATGATCCATAAAAAAAATTATCCCAATCACTATCTATATTCACTTTTTACCTATTTTATACCAACATTTATCACTTCTATTAATTCCATGACCAATCAAGTGGTCATCAAACTCATCTGGACTAGTTAGTCTTGAATAAAAATAGTTTAAACATGGAAAAATTATTTGAGAAGAGTCATATACATGATATTTTGCAAACTTGATAAACTCTTTCACTCCATTTCATATTATTTTATCTTTTGAATGGAATTCATCCCTTCAATATTCATATTCATCCTATTTTATTCACTAATATTAATATTTATCAAAATAAATACACAAAATATGTTTAATTAAAGATGGATCACATGAATTTCCTAATAGAAAATGGAATGAATTAAAAATGGTTTGACATCCCACATTATCAGAAATAAAAAATTATTGAAGGAAATTTATAAATACATATATGAAATATAATAATTGAAATATAAAAAATTTCATATTATTTGAAAGCCCTTTTCATAATAGAAAATACAACTATTAAAAAATGGTTTATCATCCCACATGACCTGAACAAATTTATTGATGGAAATTATTAAATATAATAGGGGATATTTAACTTTTAAAAAGTATTTTTCACTTTATATCATTAATGATCAAACCCATTTTTTATGAGTATAAATGAACTATAAAATCACGTTTACATTATAATAACCGATGAAATACAGCTATTGAATGTAATAATGGAAAAAAATAAAAGCTATATTATTTTAAGAACATTTTTATAAAAGAAAATATGGATATTGAATATAATAATGGTTGCTCAAATAATGGAAAAGAAATTATTATATTTTTTAAATTATTTTCAATATTAAAATTGAATATATGAAAGTATAAAAGTATTAAACTTTTGAAAAATTAAAAAAAAGGTATAAAAGTATATATTAAAAATGAACATATATTTATACTATTATATAAAATTGTAGATGTATATATAAGTATAAAATTAAATATAATTTATAAATTTATATAAACTTATAAAACTATAAAAAATCACATATATGTTATAAAGGAATACATAATTTATAGAGGTATATAGTTTTAAAAATTTATGAAAGTATAAAATTATAATATATAAAAGTAAAATTTAAGAAAGTATAAAAGTATAAAATTATTCAATTTTAGTCTAAACATGCTTTTTAAAAACCCACCGAGAGGCCGATTCCCTGTATAATAATTTCAAATCATTTATAAGACATTTCTTAAAAAAATATACTTAAAACACCAATGAAATAAATTTATAAATTATTAATTCTTTATAAAATCACTTAATTGATTAAAATTTTTCCATAATTGTCTTATCCAATAAACCAAATGGGTTAATAAAAGTCCAAAAATGTAATGGAAACTGTTATAATTCATGTATCCTATAAAACCAAGTCTATATACACCCCTTTGGAATATGTAGGGTGTGAAGAAAATTCTAATAAGATAACTTATTGAATCTAAAAAATGTTTTCCCCATGGAAACCATTTGTTCTAGTTTGATTAAATGACATAAAAACTACTGATTCATTAAAATAATATTTTTATAATTGAAAAAATGGTCATATAAATTAAAACCAAGGTTGGATGACTTTGAAAATATCAATATTCAATAATTAAGAGGGAAATAAATATATCACATCACAGGTAGTCAATAAGCATGCATCATATGATAAAACCTTTGATTCTGAGGATACTAAGACTGTCACTAGGAACACAAGATGGAATATATGAACCAAGTATTTCATATAAGGGAGATCATATGTCTCATTTGGGTATTAATAAATCCTTTAAACACCCTCATTTTATGTAGGACATTATCCCTTTCTAGAGAATAATACGTACTGGTGGTTGCATCTATATAGGTTACCAAATCACCGAATGTAACTATTTTAAAAATAATAAACAAACATATATAATTCAATTACCATAAGTTTTCAATTATAAAAACATAATTTCTATGTTATATTTCAATAATAAATTATATAGATGATTTATTTGAAACCAAACCATTCCATTGAATCACTTAATTGAGAACACAATGCACCCAAGACTATTTACCTTTAAAAATACACATGGGTTTTTTTAGAAAAAATTAGTCATTAAATTAAACAATAATACATATTTCTTCATCAAAAGAATGATTAATAATAATAACAAATGAAAATATCAAGAACATTAGTATTTCATAGGGAATACGAAAATATTTAGTGACACCTACATTAAAACTAATAAACGGTGTCACATTCATATAGAATTTCTAGAAATCTGATGGAAGGATCCTTAAGAACCAAGAAAGACATGAAATTTCATCGAGACCTCCTCCCATACCCTCAGTTCATCCCCATGGCCATCTATTGTTTCAATCACCCAGGAACAAGAATGAATATTTAAGAACAAGGGGAGAGGAGGAAAAAACATAAATAAATATATAAAAAAAGATTCCAATATCAGACCTTTAGTTTTGAGGGCCTTGATTCATTGAAAATTTTGTAGTAGTGGTGTTCGTTGAGGTGGTGCGGTGGTAGTGTAGTAGAGCGATGGTGGCGAGGATCGACAAGAGTAGTGGCACAGTGGTAGTCAACTTTAGTGAGAGCTTGAAGGTGTGCGAGAGAAGACATCTGGTTAGGGTTATTTTAAAAGAAGGTAATGTATTTTATCAGTTATTTATAAATAGTAATGATAAAGGAGAGTTTTATCATTGCATAAATAAAAAATGCTGATAAAGATGACCATTATTAGTTCTTTTTTAGAACTGATAAGAATACACCTTTATTAGCACTAAAAAGAACTGATAAAACCAATCTTTCTCAGCACTAAAATTATATATCTAGATGGTGTGAACCATGGGTTGGGCCATGGTTATGAAATTTATTGAAGAATGATAGACAATGTACAAAAGAAATGGGGAATGAAAAAAATTGAAAAGTAACTGCATAACACAAAATACTCATTTATGGAATCATCCACCACCTATACCTCTTGGGTGATGTCACCTTATCCATGTCTTAGGCTACATCTATGTCTCATCATCAACATCATCTGGTGGGGATGAATCATCATGTGGACTTGATCCTAATGTTGACTGGTCCATCGCAATTCTTTCACCTTGATGAGAATTACCGAATTCTTCAAAAAAATACCTCCTACTTATTGAACCTGTTCACGATGTCAAGAATGATAAGTGACCTTACCTGAGAACCTTCAGTTACATCACCCATTATAGATTTTAATTTCTTCTTACCTTTCTCTTCTTCAGAATATTTGGATGAAATGTTCTCTTTCCATTGGTTATCACCAAAAGGTGCAACATCAAGTTCATTGGGAGGAATCCGCTAATCAAATTTTGTCAATGCAACACTTTTTTCCTGAGATAAATTCAATGATAGTGCCTTTTGTGTGCTTAATTAAAATTCTAGAGTCAATATTAGAATTTTTTTCTTTTCGTTATAGTTAGAATATGTATCCATATTTTTTTCATGTCACAACTAGTCATCAATTTCAACCTGTATGACAATTTCATTTCAGGTTCGGTATGGTCAGAGTTTATTCCATCACTGGAGACCAATGTTACCCAAGAAACATCTGTTCTATTATACATATACATATGTCAACAGGGGAGGCCATCCTTATCACCAGTCTTATTCATCACTAAATCAGATCTGAGTTCATCAACCTGCAAGCATGAATCATTCACACCCTCCTGTTACACTGTCTTGTCACCCATGTTTTTCTCACAACCTATTGGTTCTTGAAACCCTATTTTTCCTCCTATAGCCTTTCATGAAGTAATTGAAGGCTCTAGAACCAAATTATTAACCCTCGTTACCTCCTTTTTCTTGGGAGTGTCCTGTTCTTCACCTGAAAATATTTCACAAGTCTGCAACCTCATACCATGTGACAGATCACCCTACAGAATTTATAAAAATGTGGAATTGATTGAAACTCATAATTAACCTCAAACCTCACCCTATTGATAGTGAGGATAGCATTATTTGGGAGAGGTTTTAGCAAATCAACATCCAACATCACCCTTTCATAATATCCGATATTTCATTCAATGGTATTTTCATCTAACTTCAATGGAGCACCAATGCAAGTGGCCATGTCGCTAAGAATCAGACTGTACCAAAAAAACCCAGCTAATACCATGCATCCTAACCAATATCTGGGCATTGGTGTGATTTTATTATAAGGATTGAAATTGAGATCCCAAGCAGAAACTTGAAAAACACCAGGATTGATGTTGGGAAAACTGAAGTTCCATGCAACTGAATGCTAATATTCAGATAGAATAACTAGATGAAAATATCCCTTACCTATTGGAGTAATTTTCCGGTCAACGAAACTCAATAACCTGGAGATTTTACATGAGTTCATCACAATTCAAAGGCTTATCGCCTTTTAGAAAAATCCAACGACCACAAATCCAACCTCTCCTCAGTTGCGGTCAGAGCATCGCTCTTACATAGAACGTCTACAAAGGTGAAACCCCTATTGGGAGGGTGATTAGACATGGAAGAATGATGATCTGAAGCCTACATTTCAAAAAGGAAAAACCCGATGAAAGATCATATCTCAAACTGTTGCAAATTTGCAGCACACGCTTGCACCAAATAAATATTTATTTATAATTGTAAAGTAATAATAAATATATTTATTATATTTATAATTATTTATACAAAATATATTTATTATCACATTATAATTATATATATATATACATATATTTACTTATTTAAAATTATAATTATAAATATGTGTATATATTTATAAATATATTTATATAATTATATAAATTTATCAAATGATAAATATAATAACTATTTTACTATAATTTTATGATTATTTAAATATATATATTTATTTATTTATTTATTTATAATTATAATTACAAATAAATATATTTATATATTTATTTTAAAAATATATTTATATCTAAATATTTATTAATATATAAATATATATATTTATAAAATATTATAAATATATTTATTATGATTTTATAATTATATCTATATTTATATTTATAATAATAAATAAATATATTTATAAATATTCATATATAATTTTAAGTTAATATTTACTTATTTATTTATAAACTAAAAATAAATGTATTTATTATAATTTTATAATTATTTAAATATATAAATTTATTTATAATTATATTTATGAATAGATATATTTTAAAATTATTTATATATAATACAGATTTTATAATTATAAATATAATAAATATGTTTATTAATTAAATATATTCACTTTAATTTTATAAATATTTATTGGAACATAATAAGTTAATGGGAATAACATGAATGAATCATACCTAATAAGGTATTGATTATAAAAAATGATTCATCAAACACACACACACACAGAGATATATATATATGGAAAATGTGAATAATAAGGGTGTCAATGTATAAATGAACATTCATGAGTCATGAATACATAACATATGCATATGCGTCATCATTAATATAAGTAATCGTAACATTTAGAACATAGAAACCCACAATCATGTTCACAAATAAATTTATGATCATATGACATCAATTATATTTACTCACACATCAATGTATGGATATAAATAACATCAATCATGTCATTGAATATCATCATTATTGTTGGGAAAGATGGAAAGCAATGAACATGAAAACAAAATTAAATCAAATGTGCAGTGGAAAATTAAAATCATTATCTACAAATAAAAGTGGATGTGAAGCGAACCAAAATTAAATGTATAGAATATAATGGTTGACACCAGAAAATTTTACATGGAAGAACCAATGAGAGAAAATCCATAGGACCTGGTCCAGAAAGAGGGATCCACTAAAATGAATAAGTACATCATAGATACTCACCAAAAATAGAAGGGATCTCATAATTATAAATCTCCAATGCAAAGGAAAAATGATTCTCTATGAAATGAAATCACTAAATTGGCTCTACTCTTGGTGTTGTGGATTTTGGTGTGTCCAAAAGGCTTGTCATTGCCTACTTTTTTAAGGAAAAATGTCCATGTGAAGATTTTTATCTCCAAAAAAGGTCTTCTTTGACCCACACTAAAATCATGTCTTTGTATGAATTAATTCACACAGTCTTCACCTTGATTATTTAGAAACCACATGGGCACCATTCGAGGAGGTACACCCAACAAAATCCTTCTCCGACTCATGTGGGGATCACCGCCAACCCTGCAATTAGTTGATAAGTATCAAATTTTCTTCTAGGTAAACTTTTGGTCAAGATTTATGACCAATTATCATCAGTGTGGATCTTCTCAAGCTCTAACTATCTCTAATTGAGGATGTTTCGGATCCAATGATACCGAACATAAATATTTTTCGACCAACCATGAGAATTGGAATTCATTACCAAACAAATATCACTATGACAATCACTAAATAAAACATACCTGTCCTAATTAAAATTGATTTCTCAAATAAAATTTTTCATCCACAACAATTATGGGTATGCCCCTATAGATATTATAAACTTTGACATTGTGGTAGATAAAGCAACACATCTTTATAATCGAGACAAACAATATATGACTCCCCATATAAAAGTGATCAAATATCCAAAAGTATACATCCTAGAATCTATATCTCCTACTATATCTGAAGTTGTAAAGCAAAAAAAGAATAGGTTCCCCTTTTCCAAAACACAAACTTAGGGTAGAAGTACCACCAAGATTGTTAAATATATACTTCACTGCTCTCCAATTCTCTCTACCTACATTATATAGAAAATGACTTACCAAACCAACTGCAAGAGCTATATCAGTTCTAGTACATACCGTTGCATACACAGAACAACCAACAATAGTTGAATGAGGTATGTGTTGCATCTTCTTTCTCTATTCATCAGTAAAATGTGACTAACTGGTTCTGAACATAAAATGTAATGCAAAAGGATTACTAACCACTTTATCTATATCTATAAAATATATCTAAATAACCTTCTCAATATATATCTCGTGAGATAACCAAAATTTCCTAGTCTTCCTATCACAGGAGATCATCATGCCAAGAAAACTTTATGTAGGCCCCAATTCATTCATCGCAAAATACTAACAAAGATCCTTCTTCAATTTTTCAAATATATAAGTATCATGGAAAACAATGAGCATATAATAAACTTAAAGAAATAGAATAATAAAATCATTATTTGTAAATTTATAATGAAAAACACAATGATCAAAAGATGTCTTTGTGAAACCATGATGAAAAATAACAAATTAAAACAACTTATACCACTACCTCAGACCTTTCTTCAAACCATACAAACTCTTCTTTAACTTGTAGAAATGATTTTTTTATCTATTTAAAAAACAACCCTATGGATTATCTTTATAAATATCCTCCTCTAAATCTTAATGGAGGAAAGTTGTCTTCACATCCATCTACTCAATCAGCAGATCCAAACTAGCAGTCAAACCATGAACAAACAGAATATAAGTCATTTTGACAAAAACTGAGAAAATTTCATCAAAATCAATACCTTTCTTCTGAAGGAAGCCTTTAACTACTAACCTTTCCTTGTATCGTGGATATGTATTGTATTCATCATTTTTAATCTGATAAATCAATAAATTGTTCAGTTCTCTCTTACATGTCGGTAACTTCAATAGCTCAAAAGTATGGTTTCCATGCAATGATGTCATCTCGTCATCCATTTTCAAAACCCACCTATATTTATGTTCCTTTTCTATCACCTCATAAAAACATTCTAGTTCTCCCCCTTCTGAGAGGTGAACATACTCATCATGTGAATACCGGGTAGAAATGGTACAATATTGAGATGACCTATAGAGTGGAACTGCAGGTTCATTAATAACCCCTACAACAAGACTAGGAGAAACAAAACGTGCATCGAGAACATCAACTCCAACCTATTCACCTTGAGCATCATTTTTTACATCAACATGATCATTAGAATCAGCAATATAATGTAAATGTGAATCAAAACCTGGATCAAGACTAACAAATCCATTAGAAGTTGGAGAAGTATACTTTTTCTCCCTTATCAATGTATGTAATAGTCTGATCCTCCTTAAACATTGCATCACAGATTCTGAAAAGTTTCTTCAAAGTAAAATCATTGATCCTATACCCAAACTCATCGTGTCCATAACCAATAAAAATACATTGGCATTTATTACCATCCATCTTGGATCTCCCATCTATAGGCACATGAACAGAATTATTGCAACTAAAAACACGCAAGTGATCGTACATGATCTCTTTTCTATACAAAAACATGTCGGGTGTGTATGTATGCAAAGCAACTGTAAGTGATAAATTTATAATATAAGAAATGGTAAATAAAGTCTCACGCAAAAAAATTCTAGTAATCATTTCTTCTAAAAGAAATCAAGGAACTCTTTCCAAAAAAGTCTTGTTCTTCTACTCAACTACACCATTCAGTTGATGTGTCTTGGGAGGTGTCTTCTAATGTCGAATACCTTCTTGCCTGCAGAACTGATCAAATGGATCACAATACTCACCCCCATTGTCAATGCAAATATATTTTAATTTTTTATTGGTTCCCTCTCAGAAGAAACTTGAAACAAATTAAAAACACCAAGCACTTGACTTTTGGCATTCAAAACATGAACTCAAAGCTTACATGAGTATTCTTCAATAAAAGTCCCAAAATAAACACTTACACTAAAGGTATTGTATTTCAAAGGACCAAAAACATCAGAATGTACTAATTCAAGTACCTATGACTTCCTATGAAAATGATGACTGCTAAAACATGCCCTTCTTTGTTTTCCATCCATGAAATGATCACATGAGTACAATTTCACACTATTCAAATCTTCAAGAAGATTTCTCTTTCCAAATAATCAGTCCCTTTATCAATAATGTGACTGAGACTCTTATTTCATAACTTTTAAGAAACACTACACTCAACTACCCAACCAATATCATAAGAAATAAAATCACTACTCCAATAAAAACATGACTACTTCTCCCCTTGATCCAAAATCAAAGATCCATTGGAATGATTCCACTGGAATTCACCAGAAGTATTGATAAATCTTTCATCATCAAGAATTATAGTATAAATATGATTCAAGTGAACCTCAGGTGCATGTAAAAAATTATTTAAAATCATATTACTTCATGTACGAGCCTCTCAACAAATAGTGTTGATACCTACAACATCAACATGACCATCATTTCCCATCTTCAAATTCCCAAAATTACCTAGGTTGTATGATATAAATAACTCCCTCTTTTATTTTGATACAGAAAAATTTTCACCATTATTCATGTGTTTTTAAATTATTTAATCCCTATAAATTAATCAATTTGAGCTTATTTGTATCATTATATGATTTCTGGTGAGTATTGAGCTCAAATGTCAAAACAGGTTAATTATGTAAATTTAACAGTTTACTTTCGCCTATATATTTAATGCATAACATTAAAAAAATGGATCCAATTTTTGTGATTAATTTTTCTTAGGATTCCATGGTTTGTGGTCTAAAACTTATTCTTTTAAACCATGATCTCATTCAAAATCCTATAAACACAAAAAAATCAAACAATGTGGACACATATTATGGACGATAGAATGGACATTAACTCATTTGAAGAGTCATATCTTGGGAGACTGAACACAAAATGGGGTTATTTCAGCTATTTTAGAAATCCAACTCCACAAGGCAGTTTAAAATTAAATTTTAGGTGGAAATTATTTCATTAAAACCACCCATGAACCAGTCAAAGTAGGGTTGGTGGAATAGTGTTTCGCATATATAAAAACTCCGGCCTAGTATTTCAGCCATACATTATTTCACACTACTCCAAATGATCTTAAATTTAAATGGTATATATACAACTGTATTTCCCACATATTATGAGAATGGATCATGGTGTGATTCGACCATATGGTAGGATAAATGAAGCTAAACTTCTGGAGGATAGATTCTAGAGGATATTTTTTCGGTTCTTATTTTTACCTCTTTTCATTATCTTAGTTTTGTAGTGTATTATTCTTCCCCATTCTTCTCAATTACCCTTACCGTGGTGGGGTAAATATTTTGAGTGGTTGGGGAAGGTTAGGTTTTCTATTTTTTAATGTTTGAGTTCATGCACTTAATGTTATAAAACATTTTCTCTATTCTGTGAGTTGGTTTCAATTTGTAATAATAGTTTATATTATCTTGAAAATTTTAATTTGATTTAATATTCAATTGTTATTATATCAATTTTTAAGGAAAATTATCTCCTCCACCTGGTTCTAGTCTATATACTATGGAATAGATCAGGGCTTAATGGTGATGTACATGGAGATTTTCAGTATGTGTGAGAGTTATAGTGCATATTCAAGATTGTTTGGGATAAACAAGACCCGATCTGGAATTGGATAAATCAATTGAGGATATTTTCTGAAACTCTATCACAAAATAAAATAGATTAGATAAAAATAATATCTTGTTAATGTTTACTCTCATCATCACTATTGACTAAATATGTAAGAGTATGTGATTATAGAATCTCACTTTAATCGGCTTAGAAGAAGATGATTGAATTAATAGGAACTATGATAACATTTCAATTGGAAAACTTACCTCTAACTGATCACGAAATTCAAAAAACTATTTTCAATCACTTAATTTTTTTAATTTGATTTCAATCTTTTACATAATTTCTTCCTTCAGTTTCTTTTCAGAATCAATCATTTAAAAAACATCCACCACTTCATTATCTAATTTTAAAGTGAAAAACATGATTTTCGAGCATTCCTATCTGGAGACAACCTAGTTTAACCGCTATACTAAATTTTAACTTAATAAATAATTTTTTCCACACACCACAATATGCACATATTAAAACATGACATTTTTTCTGGGGATGCAGTTCCTCAAAACAAAAACACTGAAAATTATTTTTGAATGACATGTAGTTCTAATAATAGTTTAATTGAATTTGATCTTGGAATTGAACTAACAATAACACAATTGAGAAATTTTTTTGAAAAGATCCTCACAGATTCATGTGAAACTTTCAGTGATCACTCTAAACCTATAGTAATGGATGGAAATCCTAACCAAAATTTATGTGATCATTGCGCACCACAATATTATAACCAACAAAATCAACAAGTTATCCCTGCCTTAGATAATGATTATGAATTGCGCTTTAACATGATTAAAATTCTACCTAAATTCCATTGTCTCAAAGGAGAAGACCCAAAACAACATATTCCGGTATTTTTGAATGTCTTCTTCAGTTGAAAACTTTGAGGAGTTGGGGAAGACCAGGTAATGTGGAGGGAATTCCCCTCATCACTTGAGTAAGAAGAAATGGAATGGTTATAAAATCTACCACCTGGAGAGGTCCAGGACTAGAAGGATCTGAAAATATGCTTTATTCAAAGGGTTTTTCCCGCATACAGGAGCAAAACTATATGAAAAGATATCTATTCTATTTGACAATCAAATATAGAGACTTTATGAGAATTGTGAGGGATTAAAGATTCTCTATGCCAACTACCCACATCAGACTCTGGGGGAACTTAATTTCCTAGTTTTATTCTATCAAGGAATTCTCGATAATGATCATAATTTACTAGATGCCTCATTTTAAGGAGCCTTGATCGACAAGTCACCAATAGTTGTCTGAGGTATGATTGAAAAGATTGTGAAAAACTCACAACAATTCATCACTAGAGGTACAAGCACTATAGGAATACATTAGGTAAGAACTTATGATTCATCCTCACACTTACTTGAAGAAACACTTAAATAAATGACTACTTTGATGAGATAACTTGCTGTGAGCAATGTTAAGGAACAATAAGGACTGACTCTAGTATGTGGTTTATTCTCTTCTACTTATCATTACACTGATCAATGTTCAGAAGTGCAGGGGACCGAATGTTGTGATTTTACATATCAAGAAAGGAAATTTCAATGGAATATACCACATCACCCCCTAACCCAACAAGGATATGAATTCAGATATAACTAGGAGGGCCTCCATTTCAAAATCAATACCAAAATCAACCTCCATTCTAGCAGCAATAATACTTGAACCCTTCTCCATTTTAATAACCCTATAAACAACGATATCAGAAAAAACCATATGAAAACCCATCAATGAGTTATCATAATAAACCCCATGAAATTTAGATTAAAGAGATAAATAATATAGTGAGAAATTTGGATAATAAATTTCATAGCCTTATAGACATTCTGACCAATAATCAAGGCAAACTCCCAACACAAATAATTCTAAATCCCAAGGAAAGTGTGAGCATCATTACAACATGAAGTGGAAACGATGTCACACCCCCTAAAAAAAGTGAGTATGATGATTTTAAGAATACTTCTAAATCTCAATCCATACATCCAAAAGAAGGGGACTGAAACAAAAATGGGGAAAAAATGACATTTACGAAGGAAATTCCAGAAACACCTTTGGAAAAACCAGAAAGGTAGAAAAGGTATATCCATGCACCATTTCTATATAAATTAATTAAATCTATGAAAGTTTAATAATATAATATGAAAATTGAAATTCAGGAAACTTTTGAAAATGTTGAAATCAACATCCAACTATTAGATTCAGTCAAAAAAAATCCCTATGTTTCCAAATTTTTTGAGGTTGTGCACAAAAAGAAAGCAGTTTGATGGAAATGATAGAATTATATTTCGAAAAAGTGTCTCAACACTAATCCCACCAATGAAAAAAATACAATATCCAGGGAAATTATCAATTCCCAGCACCATTGGTTCATTAAATTTTATAGATTCTCTATGTGATCCAGGAGATTCAATAAATGTTATGCCTCACTCGGTATTTTCATCCTTGAAGTTCAAAGAACTAAAACCAACTCGAGTGGTGGTCTAATTAGAAAAAATATCCATTGTTTTCCCAGATAAAGATATAGTAGATGTAACCATGGGGGTAAGAGTATACATCTTTCCAATAGACTTTTATGTCCTTACCATGGAAGATGACAGAGCACCACGCCACTCTCCCATCATCATAGGGAGACCCTTCTTGAAAACAGCTAGGACTATCATCAATGTTCATGAAGAAACTCTCACAATGTAACTGGGAGATAATATAGTGAAATTAACGATTATTGATGCAATGAAATGTCAATCTAGTAATAATTCACTTTTTGCAATCTCCCATGAAGAAGGTATAGAACCAATTGATGATTCAGGTATGCTTAGTGACTTCTTATCTTTAAGAGAACATTTTTCATTTGAAAATTACAACTCCCAAGAACCTACTAATCTTGATCTCATGTTAGAGTAGGAGGTAAAACATGACATTTTCAATGATTTATTAAAATAAAATGAGTTGATTCTAGATATTTCATCCTTAGAAGTGGGAAACCTAAATTTAATATCATCCCTTAAACAATCCCAATGACTTGAACTTAAGCCATTGACAAGTGATTTGAAGTATGAATACCTAATATATGGAGAGATATTTCAGGTTATAATTCCCAATAACCTATCCCATTCATAAGAACAAACTTTGATTGACCTACTCAAAATAAATGTCCAAGATGTAGGATGGATTTTAGGTGATATACCTAGAATCAATTCCAAGTTCTTCTCTCATAGAATATTTTTATAAAGTGATGCTCAAATATTTAGAAAAACTCAAAGAATACTCAACCCCACCATCAAAGATGTTGATAAGAAAGATTTAGAGAAATTTCTATTAGGTTATATCATTTTCCCAATCTCTGATTCTCAATGGGTCATCCCCATTCATGTAGTCCAAAATAAAACTGGCCTGACCACTTTTAAAAATGATAGAAATGAACTGATCCCCCGGAGAATACGAAATAGATGGAGAGTGTGTATAGATTACAGGAAGCTAAATCAAGTTATCTAAAAATACCACTTTACCATACCATTCATCGATCAGATACTAGAAAGTATAGATGGAATAACTCATTACCATTTTTGTATGGATTCTCAGGATACTTTCAGGTACCAATCTAACCAAAAGACCATGAGAAGATGACCTTCACCTATAAATTTGAATCATTCTCCTATAAAGGATTACTTTTTGGCTATGAAATGCCCCATGTAAATTTCAACATTGTATGGTGATTATTTTCTTAGATCATATTGAGGACCTCTTAGAGGTATTTCTGGATGACCTCACATTTTTTTAATTCAATTTATCATTGCTTAAGAAATTTGAAAAAAGGTTTGAAAACATGCATTGAAATGAATCTTGTCTTAAATTTTGAAAAATTTTATTTCATGGTTGAAAAGGGAATCGTGTTGGTGAAAATAATTTCACAAAATATTATTATGGTTGATAAATTGAAATTTGAAGTAAAAAATTTCAATCCATATACAAATTTTTTAAAATATATTAGATAATTTTTTACACATGTAGGATTTTATAGAAGACTCATCAATGATTTTAGTAAGATTTATCTTGCTCTCTCTAGAATACATCTAAAAAAATATGAATTTAATATTGATTAAGCATAGAAGAAGTCATTTGATGAACTGAAAAAAAAGGTTGATCACACCTCCAATAATGAAACCACCCAACTATGAGTACCCTTTTGAGATTATTTATGATTCATCCAACCAAATGGTGGGAGTTGCTTTATCACAATGAATTTACAACATGCCTCAAGTCATATCTTATGCATATATGACCTTAGATTTCACAAAAATTAATTACATAACCACCAAAAAGGAGTTTCTTTTAGTTGTTTGCACTAGATAAATTCTGATCATATCTTCTTGGCACTAAAGTATTTGTTTTTTTGGATCTTGCATCACTCTGGTATTTAATGAAAAAGGTGGATGAAAATCCAAGTCTAGTGATATGGATGATACTTTTACAAGATTTCAATTGGAAAATTAAACATTAAAAGCGAACTGGAAATTAGGTGGATGATCATCTAAGTCAACTACCCATACCGCTGAAGTAGAAATTCCAAACCAGAACCCACTTAATGATGAGATTCTTGGGAAAAAAATCTGGATCATCAATAGTGAAGTTCCATGGTATTCCAATATGGTAAATTATCTGGTAACATCTCAATTCCCATCTCTTTTAAATTCCCACAAAATTCAAAAGATGAAATCTGAATCTAAATATTATATATTGGATGATCCATTTCATTGAAAGATTTGCAATGACCAGGTAATAAGATGATGTTTTTTTGAAAGTTAAATTGACTCCACCGTTGAGTTTTGTCACACATTAGCTTGTGGAGGCCACTTTGTACCACAAAGGACAGCAAGGAAGGTTTTAGAATCTTGACTTTATTTTCCCAACCTTTTTAAAGATGCTCATAAATATTGAAAAAGGTGTGAAAAACTTCTGTTTTCTTGAAATATTTCAATGAGACAAGAAATTCTCAAACTAAAACATAATTTTTGTGAAATTTTTGAAGTCTAGGGGATAGATTTTATGTGCCCTTTCCCATTTTCATTTGGAAATTATTATATATTTCTTGAATTTGATTATATTTCCAAATGGGTTGAAGAAAAATCCACCAACACTGACAAGGCTAATGTTGTTTGTGATTTTTTCAGATCTAACATATTTTTAGGTTTGTAGTGCCTATAGAAATCATCAATGATTAGGGAACACACTTTTTCAATAGGAAAATAGAGGCATTGTTGAATAATTATGGGTTGCATCATAAAACATCAACTCCCTATCATCCATAGACTAATTGTTAAGATAAAGTGACCAATAGGGAGATCAAAGGATTTTTGGAAAATACTATTAATCCAAACATGAAGGATTGGAGCCAAAGGTTGGATGACACATTACGGGCTTATAAGATATCCTATAAAATTCCAAATAGAATGAGTCCATATAGGAAAATTTTTCGAAAAATTTGTCACCTACCTATGGAATTGGAACACAAGGAATACTGGGATGTGAGGAATATAAATTTAGATCTTGAAAGAGCTGGGAAGGAGAGAATATTATAGTTATAGGAGCTAGAAGAAATTAGAAGGGAAGATTTTAAAAGATAGAATATTTATAAAGAGAGAACAAGAGTGGATCCTAACAAGCTAATCAAACTAAGATACTTACATCTAGGAGACACAATGCTATTATTCAGCTCAAGACTCAAGTCGATGCTAGGTAGACTTTGTTCTAGATGAAAAGGACCATTTATAGTTACTCATGTATATCCTTTCTATTCTATGTAGATTCTTAATGATACAAAACAGAAGCCATTCACTATTAATAGGCATCTGCTAAAGAAATTCCTTGGGACCATGACATCAGAGCTAGTGGAGGAGATCACACTCCTCCAGCCTGTTTATCAATAAATCCTTCATATCATACCTCTACTTAACACTTTATTGTTTTCTGTAATTGAATTTCAAAATTGCTTATGTAAGAACCTTGTTTTTTACCCCAGTATGGAATTTTGCAGTCTAAATCTTTACATTAAACCTAATATGGATTCCCAATGATTTAGTAAGGTTCCAGGGGTGTTCATGACTTGTTCTAAGCCTAGAACCCATCTTTTTGGTGGAAAGTAGATTGGCACATGGTTTATAGTAAACTGGGATGAATTCTGCATGGTTTGAAAAACCGTCTAGATGCTGTTTTTTCAGACAGATCCACTTCGCACGGTTAGTGGATGTTCGTGTGTCCTAACTATGAATGCACTCCCTTTTTTAGGTAATCGTGTAGGGATTTGACATGGTTTGATCAAATTGTGTGGCCAAACCATTTGGACATAGCTGTCTCTCATGGTTTGCGCAGGGCTTGACAAATTGTGAACACAAACTGTGCACATGCTAAATTTCAGGGTAAATTTGATGTTTTTCCCTTAATGATCTATTTATCCGCCTCTTTCTTACCTAATCTAAGAACTAGTGGGATTAACCCATTTTCCTATCATTTTGGATCTTTTTTAAATCCAAATCTATGAATCAAGAGAGCGGTTTTGTCCAACATCTGATTGATCTTTCGTTCATCATGTTGGATGCACAATGGTAAGTACATGAGTCCTCTTTAGTCATTATTCTTCTCTCTTGATATCGACCTAGGTATCGTCATGTGATCCTTTCTCACCTTTTCATAGATCTACTATGATCTGAGGAAAATCAAGGGCCTATTCCAGAGGATAAGGATTGTACAACCCTAAGGTGTGTGGTTTATAACTTATCCCTAAAGCTTGTTGTTTTTGGAATGTTTGTGTGGGGCCTATTGATTTTATCGGGAGTTGTTTCTTAAATTTACATTCC
This sequence comes from Viscum album, assembly GCA_963277665.1. Lineage (NCBI taxonomy): Eukaryota > Viridiplantae > Streptophyta > Magnoliopsida > Santalales > Viscaceae > Viscum > Viscum album. The sequence continues at coordinate 1,718,498,104 of OY728136.1, read as the reverse complement.
ATGATTATACTTGTTAGAATCGTATGGGTATGCTCTTTAAAAATATGTTATTATTTGTTAGCGGTTACACCCACAACTTAATCCACCCCATGTTGAAGGTTATGCCACATTGGGGTTTTCAGTGTTTCGGCACATTAGATCCACAGTTCAGGTGTGACTTTTATTAACCTTCTTAAATGTGAGGATTTCCATAGTAAATGACTGGTTATTAAATATAATTTCATAACTACATGTACCATGAATTCTCACCACATGACCAGCCTAAGATAAGTGCTTTTAAATGATTATTAAATGTGAAATGTGGAATGACAAGTATACTAAGTATATAAATTGGCCTTGAAAATGAGATTGAATTTAGGCCACATGTATGTATCACCCATTTCCATGTAAATGGAAGGTATCAGTGGGAACCATTATAATTTTATATGCCTTAATGGTTAATTAAGACTTGATTAAATGGTTGCAATGCTTCTTGGCCTATCCTCACTAATGGAAAACCTGGCTTGGACCAATAAATAAATGGTTGTAACTCTACTTGACCTATCTAGTCTAATAGAAGGCATGAAATGATCCAAAATGAATTATTACACGAATAAAATATCAAATAGGAATAGACTCTCTCATTCTCGTCATGGATTCTGAGAGTACAATATACTAGGTCTTGGGAACCCATTCCAATTCAAGGATGTGGTTTTCGTAGGTTGATACCCACCTATACTCTGGATTTTTTCTATTCCTCGGATTCCATGTATACAACTGTAGGGTCCTTTACATTATTACCGGATACCTCGAATACACTACTTTGATCCAACATTGATTGGTTGGTTCCATGGTAAAATCTCATAGGGCCATATCCTTACTTAGCCATGTTTTACCTTTGTCGATCTCCTTGGACTCAGTAGTCCCCTTATTGTTGAATTCCTTGGATTATGCTCCTTGGATTATACTCTTACGCCTTAGATAGACTCAGATTCAACTGAATTAGCATTCTGTGAGATTTATGTTACCTTGGTTATTACCTTGGAACTCCCTCACTGGATATCCTTATCAGGTTTCCTTGTTACACCTTGGGACCTTCATTACTTATACTATCACAAGGTGCTATCAGTGTTTTCTATGACTCATGTGACCTATTAGAATTAAATGGAAATTACATTATAAAATTAACTAGTTACATGTTTAGACACCAGCCGAGGGATGATGTAGGTAATTGGGTATTTATTTATATTGTATTTCTTTCTTTATATTATATATACACGTCTGTACATTGCTATATTCCATTAACAAGGTTGGATGTTATAGACACCTTTGGTGGTGGCCCACTGATATTTATCTCACACCCTATGCGGGCATCATTTGGTACCCAGAGTAGATTACATGGTTGTAGGTGTTGACAAAGGGAAGCATACAGCTTCAAACACTTCATTTCTTACTGTTTAGGATGGAGCATAATAGTAGATAACCAATTTTGATCTCGGGATTCTTGGAGTAGTATTTTTTTTACCTTGTGGAGGATGTTATACCTATTGTCTCGTATCCATGTCTTCTAGTTTTCTAGTGACATGACAATACATCGTCACTTTTGATATAGTTATTATTATTCTTATTTATCTATTACATCAGTTTTCTTCCACTGTTTAATTATATTTACTCTGATGTTAATTTTTCATTAATATTCATTTCATTATGCTACACTATGCTAATGAGGGTATAGTCTTCCCAAAAATACACCCTAGGCCCTCACTGGTAGTTGGAAGCCTCTGGCGCTCAGGAAGACGCGCTTGAGGCCTTGTGGCCCATTGGGCTCAGGGCACCTATTAAGTGGAATCCAGCTTCGGTTCATCATAATGTGGTATTAAAGGTGGTTTATTTTTGTGATTTACTATTTGGTCACAATAGATTGGATAATAGGAATTCTTGGGACATGGTCTTAAGTCGTGCTTGGGAGTTGCGAACCCATGTTCAGGGTAAAAATCAAGTTGCTTAAATTATAATTGTTATTATTTTCTTACCTAATAGAATTGATATTATTTCACCACTGGGTGACAAACATGATGTGTGGTGTTGTTGATTATTAATATTTTGAGAATTTATTTCATCCCTTGCTCGATGATATGAGGGAAATGAGCATTGTTACATGCATTATTTTAGGCACCAAGAATTCACATGTCATTCATGTTTCCATGCCATATAGGTTCATTTCATTACTTTACATTTCTTGATATTCTTGTGAATGTTGAGTGATGTTGTGATAGATTACTTGTACTTGTATTACATTGCCTTAGATTTAGTTATTTCCAATATCAATTTAGGAGGTGTATGGGACCTAATGGGTTTGGATTAGTAATTTACCGAGTCAAGCCATTATGCTATAAGTAAGAGGGTGTTGTTTCTAGTGATAGGAGTGTGGGCACAGATTCATCGAAAATGGATATCTATTATAAATTGAATTGTAAAATCTAAAATGAATTGGTTTTACATCCTTATACATCCATTTCATGTCTATGAAAGGTAAATGAGTGAACCTATAAATTAACTTCAAAATGACATGAAACTTATACTAGAGCACTTGCTGATAGCTAGTCGTCTAAGCAAGTAGTTTGGGGTAGTATGCCTTGGGTAGTTATTTATTCATAATTTATGATTTTACTATTGATTCTATCTTATGCTCATAAGAATGTTCTAAGGTTTTTTCTTGGCATTTGTAGAACAATTCCACCACGATGTCCCCATTTCGTTCGCCGGGAGGGTGGTGATGACCATGCTCCAGACATGGTGGGCCCTGAACATCCAGCCTTACCTATGAGGGTGCCACTTGAGGAACCACATGTTGTACTTGATCCGAGAACTGATACTCATGTTCATGATAGTTTAATACGTCTGATGCTATCTATTCATGGTGCTCCACGGGTTGCACCTACGATGGATGATCTCACTCGCAAATTCATGTTGCATCATCCTCCTACTTTTCTAGGGGAGGGTGGTTCCTAGGCTACTCAGTCTTGGATAGAGGCCATGTTGTCTATCTTTGAGAATCTGTAAAGACCCCCAGAGTAGGGAGTCATGCTTTCTATATACATTCTTTGAGATTTGTCCAAGAATTGGTGGGATATGGTTACCTAGGCCAGTCATCATCAGAGCATGTTATGGGTTCACTTCCAGACTGCCTTCTATAATTAGTTCTTTCCTTGGGCACTAATATCTGACGTAGCTAGAGAGTTCATGCATCTCAAGAAGGTTTCTATGTCAGTTATGGAATAGTCAGAATGTTTCACTGATTTACAATGCTTTGCACCACTTCTAGTCGATGATGAACTTTCACATGTTAGACGTTTTGAGGATGGGCTCCAATATGCCATCTAAACTCATGTGAATGTCTTTCACCTTCCTACATTTTCTAACATATTTGATCAGACAGATATCACTAAGAATCACCTTTGGGACGCCACATGTACCGGGTTTAAAGGACCAATGCTGCGTCAAGCCACTAGTTCTTCTAGTGGCAGGAAACATTCCCTTAAGGTTTTTCATCAGGTCAGTGGTAGCCAGAGTCTCAACATTGATAGCTCTGTTGTGTGTCATCAGTGCGGAAGACTGGGGCATAAGAATCCCCAACATGATAGAGACCATATGAAGTGCTGGGCTTGTTGAAGTATGGGTCATCTTCAGTGCTTTTGCAGGACCTTTACAACAGATTCTTCTGAAAAGGGATCAATATCTGCTCCACCTACCAGAGTGTGTTATTTTGCACTGTTTTAGGTTGGGAGTTAGAATAGAACCAGTAGGACTAGATTAGGAGGAGTTCGTGGATGTTGTAGTCTGACCCCTAATCACCTGTAGCACCAGCAGAGTAGTCATGATCACAGTAGTCTATCTATTTCACTGGTTCTTAAATCAATCCAGTTTCATGCTTTATAGCTAATATCCAATGATCGGGTTGCGGGACTAACTACAGTACATGGTACAATTCCAGTAGCCTCTACCATTGTGTCTACTTTTTCGACATAGTTGCTTCAAAATCTATTATTTCTGTATCTATTGTGGAAATTATTGGACTAGAGATACATTATCCCTATGGTGTAATGACCCTAAATACACCTTTGGGAATACGGACAGAGGGAATATGCTAGTTCAAGGACTGTCCCCTTGAGATTCACAGTTACCCTTTTTTGTGGAATATCTTTGTTCTCAAGATGATGGGCTTCAATGTCATTCATGGGATGGACTGGTTAGTCCACTATCATGCCTTTGTAGAATTCTATATCCACAGGGTATTTTTTACATCAATCAAAGGAAGCCTTTATCTTTTAGAAGGTGAGTGGGATGTCCAGTCTAGGAGAGCTAGACTACAACATCATGAGCTAGGTGGATGGACTACCCCAATTGAAAATATTTTTTTGAATGATCAGGTTTTTCTTCAAACTTATTTCTCTATAGTATTTGATCATTATAGGAAAATCATTCTCAATGACTTTTTTGGCTTACCTCTTAAGAGAGAGGTATAGTTTACAATTGAGCTTGTTCTAGGAGTAGCTCCAGTGTCCATTCCTCTATATAGGATGGTACCTACTAATCTTCAATAGCTCAAGAGGCAAATATAAGTCCTAGAGGCCAAAGGCTTTATATGGCCTAGTACATCCACTTGGGGTTCACCCTTTATTTTCACCAAGAATGTGGATGGAAATCTTCGTTTATGTGTGGATTATAAAAGTTAGAACTAGCATACTGTCAATAACTAGTATCTAGTTCCTCGAATTGATGATCTCTTTGACCTGCTCTGAGGAGAAAATGTGTACTCTAAGATTGTCCTGAGACCACATTATCATCTGGTGCAAGTCAGACCATCATACATACCTCATACATCTTTATGTAGCAGGTATGGTCTGTATGAGTACCTAGTTATTCAATTTAGTATTACGAACATGCATGCTATTTTAATTTCTTTGATGAATAAGGTTTTCCTCCCCTATTTGGAATATTCTTTTATAGTCTTTGTGGATGACATCTTGGTGTATTCTCACACTCGTAATGACCATGCCAAACATCTTGAGATCATTCTGAGTACACTAAGAGAGCATTATCTTTATTCCAATCTTAGTAAGTGTGACTTCTGGATCAACAAGGCTCACTTCTTGGGTCATATAATTTTAAAATTAAGAGTATCTGTTGACCCTAAAAAGGTTAGTGCTGTAGTTTCCTAGGAGCATCCCAAAAACGTGCTTGATATCAAGAGTTTCTTAGGGATAATTGGATATTACAGGTGTTCTATACAAGACTTTTCTTGTCTTTTTTTACCTCTTTATGGTCTTTCAAAGAAGGGTGTCAAGTTCACATGGTCAAAAGCATGTGAGAAATCCTTTCAGGAGTCTAAAGGGAGGCTTGTGTCAGCACCTATTTTGATTCTTCTAGAACCAGGTAAAGGTTATATTGTCTTCTGTAATGCATCATATGTTGGCCTAGGAGTAGTGTTTTTGTAGGAAGAAAAGCTCATTACATGTGGATCTCGACAGCTGACGACTCATGAGAGAAATTACCCAACACGTGACCTCGAGCTAGTAGCAGTTGTCCATGCCTTACGTTTCTGGAGACCTTATCTGTTGGGTGAGCACTTTGTGGTGTATAAAAATCAGAAGAGCCACAAGTATATCTTTTCCCAGCAGGACTTGAACCTCAGATAGTGGATATGGGTCAAATATTTGGAATCCATTGATTTTGAGGTTTCCTATACACCAGGAAATGGAAATGTGGTCACTGATGCACTGAGTTAGAAAACTCAAACACATGCCCTAGTAAAATCCAATGATGAATAGAAGTTAATGGACATCATTTCTGATCTTTATATAGAGTTTCATGATAATCAAGAAATTTTTTACCTCTCAGCATCAACAGTTACCTCTTCCCTTCATGATATGGTGAAGAGTAGGAAATTTTCATATCCAAAAGGTTAGGTTCATCGTGAGAGTATATCAGAAGATAACCCACCTTTGGATTGGTCTGTGGATAGAGACAATGTCTTGCATCTACATGGAAGTATTTGGGTTCCTGTTGATATGAGGGAGGAGTTGAGGAAAGAGTCCCATGATTCTTAGTGGGAGTTCGTCTAGGCATCTCAATGATGTATCGAGATATGTGATGCCATTATTTGTGTCCTGGAATGAAACGTCAGGTTTTAGACAACATCACTAGGTGTTCCACCTATCAGAAAGTGAAGATGAAGCACCAAAGACCTCCAAACTTGTTACAACCACTTCCAGACCTAGAATGGAAATGGGAGAATGTTGCTATGGATTTCATAGTTAGCTTAGCTAGGTTGCTGAGGGGTAACAATTCTATCTAGGTAGTCATTGACTGACTAAAAAATCATCCCACTTTATTCCTATTTGGGAACTTTCTTAATTGATTAACATGGAAGACTGTATGTCTGTGAGATAATACTACTACATGGGGTTCCATGTACTATCGTTTCATATAGGGATTCTCGTTTCAATTAATGGTTTAAGAAAGGGTTTTAGAAATCTATGGGGACTTTTGTGACTCTAAGAACATCTTTTCTCCCTTATACTGATGGAAAATCGGAACTAACAATACATGTTCTAGAGGATATGCTCCAAGTATGTTTCTTTGATTTCATCGGTTCTTGGGAGAAGTTAATCACTCTCATCGAGTTCACTTAAAATAACAGTTTTCATGGGAAGATCTAGATGGATCGTTTTGAGGATTTATATGTTATGCCATTCCATTCACCCTTGTGCAGGATAGAGGCAAGTGAGGCAGCCCTACTAGGTCCTCATCCTGTTCAGGAGACTTCAAAATATGTTTAGCTGATCATAAAAGGTATGAATACTCCTCAATCAAGACAAAAATATTATGTCAAACACCATTAGTGTCTTCTGGAGTTTGAGGTTGGGGATCTTGTCTTCGTTTTGGTATCGCCCCGGCTAGGGCATAGATAGCTAAGGAAGCATGTAAAGTTTTCGCCTCATTACATCGGTCTGTTTGAAATTCTAGGTAGAGTTAGGCCGGTAACCTATCAGTTGATACTATCTCAAAGGTACCGTGTCATGAATGACATCATTCATGTCTCACAGATTCAACAATATCATGTAGACATGTCTCATACTTTTGATCTTGAGAATGTAGAGTTAGATTTTGATGCTACCTTTGCTGAATATCCAGTGCACATCATTGACCGAAGCACAAAGGCTCTAAATGGAAAGTCTATCCCTCTTGTACGGGTGTTATATCAGCATGGCCGAGAACAAGATGAGACTTGGGAGAGGGAAGGCAATGTATAGGCCCAATGTCTAGTGTTGTTCTTGGATAGTGTTTCTTTACCCTTGGAAGGAGAACTCATGGGGTGAGTTCTTTCAAGGGGGAAGAAATTAAGAATATGATTTTTTCACTTAGGTATGGATCCTTAATTTTTCAGTCTAAATAATTACTTTGGAACTAATATGGATTCTTAATGACTAAGTAAAGGTTCTGGGGGTGTCTGGGTAAGGTTCGGATCCTAGAACCCATCTCTTTGGAGGCAAATGTCATGGTTCATGGTTTGGAAAATTGTGCGGATGGTGCTTTTTCATACAGAGCCACCTCGCACGGTTGGCACACGGTTGTGCGGCTTAACTATGCGAGTGACCCTTTTTCCCAGTTACATGTGCATGGATTTCACATGGTTTTGTCGAACTATGCTTGCAATCATTTTAGGCAGAGTATTCTTGGAAGGTTTTCCCACAGTTTGACAAACCATATGGACAAACCTTTCCCAGGCTAAATTTCTGGGTAAATTTATAGTTTTTTCATTAATGATCTATTAATCATATTCCTTTTTCCCTAATCCTAGAACCAGTGGGATTAACCCATTTTCCTCTCATTTTTTAGGTTTTTGAAGGATAGATCTAGGGATCAAGAGATCAACTTAGTCCGACATCCAACCAATCTTCCATTCATCACGTTGGATGCACAATGGGAAGTGCTCGAGTCCTCTTTAGATGTTCTTCTTCTATCTTTCTCTTGACCTAGGTATCATCATGTCATATTTTATAAACTTCTGTTAATCTACTCTGATATGAGGAAAATCAAGGACCAATACTAGAGGACAAGTATCGTACAACCCTAAGGTGGGTGATTTATAACTTATTCCTAATGTTCTTTGTTTTTGGAATGTTCGTGGGGGGCCTTCTGTTTTCTTCGGGAGTCATTTCTTAAATTTACATTCCATGATTATACATCTTAGAATCATATGGGTATGAAATTTCTAAATATGTGATTAGTTGTCAGCGGTCACACCCACAACTCAATCCGCCCCAAGTTGAAGGTCATTCCACAATTGGGTTTTCAGTGTTTCGGATTGTTTGAGCCACTATTAAGGTGTTCCTTTGCTTGAACTTCTTAAAAGTGATCCTTTCCATATTAAATGACTGTTTAGTAAAAAGAAATGAATAATGGCATGTACCATGTATTCTCACCACTTGACCCACCTAAGGTAAGTTCTTCTAAATGACTATTAAATGTGAAATGTAAAATGGAAAGTATACTATGAATATAACTTGGACTTAACAAATGAGACTAAATAAAGGTCACATATCTATAGAACCTCTTTATATGTTAATGTAAGGTAGTGGAGTAAACCTCCCTAATTGAATATGCCTTAATGGCTAATTAAGACTTGATTAAATGGTTGCAATGCTACATGGCACATCAACACTAATGGAAGACAAGGCTTGGACCAAGAAATAAATGTTTGCAACACTAAATGACCTATACACTTTAATAGAAGACAATACTTGAACCAAAATGAATTATTACATGATTACAATATCAAATAGGAATGGACTGACTTGAGCTCGCCATGGATTCTGAGAGGATAATACACTGGGTCAAGAACCCCATTCCAATTCAAGGATGTGGTATGATTAGGATGATACCCACCTAGACTCTGGTTCTTGTATATTCCTTGGATTCTTGGTATATTACCGTAGGGTCCTTTAAATTATTATTCGATACGTTGGATACACTCATTGGATCTAGAGTTGACTAATAGGTGCCATGGTGAAAGCCCATAGAACCCTGTACTTTCTTAACACCCTTTTTCCATGGTCGATCACATTGGACTCGGTAGAAAACATATTATGGAATGCCTTGGATTATTATAATTTTATTATACTCTTACCCCTTAGCTACACTCAGATACTACTATGTTACCATTTCTTGAGATTTATGTTACCTTGGTTATTACCCTAGAACTCCCTCACTAGATATCCTCGTCATGATGCCTTGTTACGTCTTAGGACCTTCACTACTAGTACTATGACAAAGTGATGTCAATGTTGGCTATTCCTCACATGACCTATTAACATTAAATGGTAATTACATACTAAAATGATCTGGTTACAAGATCAGACACCGGTCGAGGGATGAAGCAGGTACATAGGTATTTAGTTATATTGTATTTCTTTCTTTACATTATATATGCATGCCTACACATTTCTATATTCCATTACACGGGATGTATTTTATAGACACCATTGGTGGTGGCCCACTAAGATTTATCTCATACCCTCTTCGGGCATCGTTTGGTGCCCGAAGCAGATTACATGGTTGTAGGTGGTGACAAAGGGATGCACATGGGTTCAAACACTTGATTTCTTGTTGTTTAGGATGAATCTTGATAGTAGATTACCGAGTTGGATATCCGGAAGCCTGTAGTAGTCTTTTATTTCTTATACCTTGTGGAACATGTTATTCTTATTGTCTTGAATCTATGCTTTCCAGTTTTCTAGTGTCATGACATTACATCATCAATATTCCAATTGATGCGGTTATAGTTATTCTTGTTTATCTATTGAATTAGTTTGATTCTTATATTTAATTATATTGAATCTAGTGTTTATTATATAATTATATTCCATCCAATATGATACACATTAATAATGAGGGCATAGTCTTCTGACAGACACACCCTAGGCCCTCGCTGGTAGTCAGCAGCCATTGGCTTTCAAGAAGATGCACTTGAGGCCATGTGGACCATCAGGCTTAGGGAACCTGTTAAGTGGAATATAGGTATGAGTCAACACAACATATTTATTAAATCTAATTGAATGCATTGAGGACACTGAATCATTTATGTGTGGGGGAGGGAAGTCGTATAGTTTAGGATTTTCATTTACTATTTTCTTTTATGTTAAAAAAAATTATTTAACATTTTTGTGTGTTTCTGAATCTTTTGAGCTAAAATGATTTTCAATTTAATTTTTGAAACTCGTGTCTAAGAGTGAACCAATTTATTCCATGAAACTGAGCTTAAATGAATGCGGAAAATGACTTTATTTCATGTTCAAATCATTAGAAATTTCATGAAAGGTACCCAGAATTTTTGAATCCCATGCCACATATCATTGTATTTATCATTGAAATCACTTATGTGTGAGGATTTTGAACCATTTCATTCATATTATTTACATTCTCGTCGCTTCTTGACTGCTTGATGTAACCATAATTAGATTTATTTTTGTTAAAACTTGAGGATTTGAGGTACTTGTGTTTTAAATGGTTGAGGAAATTATTTGGTTTTAAGGCCACTATTAAATAAGAATCCTTTTTATAATGTACTAACTTGGTCATTTAATCCTTTAATCCCATAGAAGCTATGGAAAACTTGTTAGGTTAGCCACATTACAATCCATGTTTCGCTATCCAAACTGCTCCTGAAGTGAAATTGCATAATCTAGTTGAACATAAGTATGGGGGAAGCTATATTTTGTTGTGATACCACATTTGGTGAAACATTGGGTGGAAAATCAAATATTTAAGAGATTTGATTGCTGTAAAAAATCATTATTTTGAAAGTTGTTCCTTATATGGGGATTTCTTGTTGGAGATGTTGTGCCTTTATAGATCTTCTAATGAAAAAAAAGTTGTGCCTAGCTGGAGCTTTCAAGAGAAATCATGATTGAGATGATTGAATATTTTTCAACTAAAATGATGAATGGTGTGAAATTTAATTGATTTTTAATGATGATGGAGCTGAATTGATTCTAACCGGATTGAGGAGGAGACCACACTTGAGTAAAAATTTGAATAATGCAATTTTTCTTCAAAAATATCCAATCCCTCCCCATTCAGCCTCGAAATTTTTCACACCTAAATCCTACCAATCTAAATCCACAGAAAAACCATGACAAGTCCTATTGATAAACATATGTCCTTGATTCACATTAGGTGGGGATGTTGGAATTTATCAAGCCTATGGTGACCCTTTTATGAGTTTGGATGAGAAAGACACTACTAAAAAAATTAAAATTTGTGTGATGAGAGATAATTTAAGTTAGGTAAGTGTTTTGTGTGCATGGGAGGAGAAATTAAGAGGAAATATATTGATGGATATTAAATGGATAAATTTTTAGAATAGTTTTTTATGAGGCATGATATTTTTTATTTCTTGGAGTTAAATTGGTGGATCCCATGGATATGTGTTTTAAATTTGCTTTGATTTGATTTTGATGTTTACTTGTCCAAGATTCCAAGTGATAAATGTGGAGGAATTGATATAGAAATTATATTAACCATTATTCAAGTGTTTTAAATGATTAAATCCCTAGAAATTAATCAATGTGAGCTTATTTGTAACATTTTATGATTTTTGGTGAGTTTTGAGCTTAAATGTCAAAACTGGTTAATTCTATAAAATTAACAGTTTTCTTTCACCTATGTATTTCACACATAACATTTAAAATATGTATCCAATTTGTGAGATTCATTTTTTTATGATTCCAAGTTTCGTGGCTACAACTTATTCTTCTTGACCAGGATCCCATTCGAACTCTTACAAACCCAAAAAAAATCAAACAATGTGAACACTTATTTTGGCTGACAGAATAGACCTTACCTTATTCAAAGAGTCATATCTTGGGATACTTACCACTGAATGGGGTGCTTATAGCTGTGTTAGAAATCCAACTCTACAAGACAGTTTCACATTAAATTTTAGGGAGAAATTATTTAATTATGGTCTCCCTTGAACGGTCAAATTAAGGTCGGTGGAATAGTGTTTGGCGTCCATTAAAAAGTCAGGTCTATTATTTAGGACATAATTTACTTAAAACTACGCCAAATGATCTGAAATATCAAGGATATCTGTACAGCCCAATTTATCACATCCTATAAGAAGGTACGATGGTTTGATTCTACCATATGGTGGGAGAACCGAAGCCAAACATCTGGAAAAACGATTCTACAGGATATTTTTTATGTTATTTTTTTACCTCTTTTCATTCAATTAGTTTTGTAACATATTAATCATCCTCATTCTTGTAAATTACCCTGACCATGGTTGGGTAAATCTTATTAGTGATTGGGGATGGTTAGGTTTTCCATTTTTTAATTTTTGAGTTCATGCACTTAATGTTATAAAATGTTTTCTCTATTCTGCGAAGTTGGTTTCAATTCGTAATAACTATTTATATTATCTTGTGTGATGGTATTTTAATTTATATTATGTTTTTATTATTGACTTTATTAATAAAAATTACTTCCTCTATTGGGTTCTGATCTATATATGATGGAATAGATTAGGGCTTAGTGCTGAACTATTTGGCGATTGTCTGTACGTTTGAGAGTTGTAGTGCATATTCAAGATTGTTTTGGATAAACAAGACCCGATTGAGAATTGCCTAAATAAATTGAGGATATTATCTGAAAATATTTCACAAAATGAATGACAGTATACCAAAATAATATCTTGTTAAGGTTTACTCTCACCAACACCATTGACCAAAGATGGGAGAGGAAGTGATTGTGAAATCTCACTTTAATCATCTTAACATAAGATTATTGAATTAATCAGAACTATGAGAACATTTCAATTGGGAAAATAACTTCTACCTAATCACCCAATTCATATAACTATTTTCAGTCACATCATTTTTCAATTTTATTTCAATCTTTTACATAATTTCTTCCTTTAGTTTCTTTTCAAAATCAATCATTTAAAAAAACCACCATTTCATTATCTAATTTTAAAGTGAAAAACATGATTGTTGAGTACTACTCTCTGGAGACACCCTTGGTTAACCACTATACTATATTTCAACATAGTAAATAGTTGTTCTTTTCACACCCCATGATAGGAATGTGTTAGATTTCACGTGAAAACATGAACCACTGTCAACAACCAAACAAGAATCTTGAGAAGTGATATTAATAGAGTCATAAACAATAACAAGATCACCTCCTATAGTGGTGGCGACAAGATCATATTCATCGCCATTTTTCTTCTATGAAATTTCATTCATTATAGTTTGTCTTTTCAGCTGATAACAAAACTTCTTAACATGTCCCTTCTTACCATAATGATGACATACAAAATATATTTGCTTTGAACTAGATTTGCTTCTACCTTTGCTCTTACCTTGACCTCTTTGTCCCTAGTCTGGAATTATTCCCCTGTTTTCTATGACTAGAAGCTATGAAGAGGATTTCTCCTAAGTATGTCTCTTGGCCTCTTCATTTAAAACTACACACATAACAAAACTAAATTTCATAGCACCATTAGGAGCAGAACCGGTTAGAGTAACAAGTAAATTCTCCTAAGAATTTGGTAATGTGTTAAGTAACAAAAGAGCTAAAACCTCATCTTTAAAATTGATACACATACTAGAAAACTGATAAAAACATCCCTGATATTCACTCAAATAGTCCAAAATAGACGTACCTTCTTTATACCTAAAATTAATCATTTGTTTGAGAAGAAACAATTTATTTTTTCATGTCTTGGATATATAGGTAGTCTTGAGCCTCTCCAACATTGTTCTGGCATGAGAGATGTTGACAATGGTGTTCATCATGTTGTCCTCATCCCATTAGAAAACAAAACCACAAACCATGTCATGCTTGAACTCTTATTCTTCATGTAAAATTCATTCTAGCTTCTGGGTACTAAACATTAGAAGATGCATTTGCTTGATGAAAAGAAAATCCTGAATTTTTAGTCGACACATATGGTAGTTGGTACCATTCAACAAATTATCTGACTATAATTGGCTTCCATAATAAATATGAAATAAAAATCAATTTATTTTATACAAGATGTTGGGAAAGATGATAAGCGACAAAAGTGAAAACAAAATCAAAGAGAACGTGTAGCGGAAAAATAAAATCTTTCTATCCAAGTAAAATTGGATGCACAACAAACCAAAAGTTAATGTGCAGAATATGAAGGTTGACACCAGGAATTTTTACATGAAAAAATGCAATGAGAGAAATACAATGGGACCTAGTCTAGAAAGGGGGGGTCCGCAAAAATTAATAAGTACATGGTAGAGACACCTCAATAATAGTAGGGATCTCAAAAGTATAACACTCAAAATGCAAAGGAATAATGATCATCGTTGAAAGACGATCACCAAATGTGATCTGATCTCAGTGTTGTGGATGTTGGTGTGTCCAAAAGGCATGCAGCTGCCTCCTTTTATAAGGACAAATTTCAGCGTTAAGATTCCTAACTCCACAAAAACACTTCTTTGACCTGCGTTAAAATCGTGTCTTTGCCTGAATTAATTCACACGGTCTTCACCCCCATTTTATTAGAAACTGCTTGGGCACTATTTGAGGAGGCGCCCCCAACAACTATCTCTTAATATATATGTTTATTGAACAAATTCATTGGAGCCATATATTTATTTAAATATATATATATTTATAAATATATAATTATAAATGTAATAAATATATTTAAAATTTTAAAAAATTATTATAATTTTATAATTATTAAAATGTATATATTTATTTGTAATCTCATAATTTTTTTATTAATTTTAAACAAGTTTTTTTTATTTAATGTATATAAATAAACACTATTTTTTATATAAATATAATAAATTTATATAAATTAATAATATATTTTTATCAAAAAAAATTATATGCGCTAAGAATAGGTCTGTTAAATATACCCTTTATCATTAAAAAAACTCAGAAAAAGGATCAATCTTTATCATTGTTTTTTTATAGCTAATAAAAATTATCTTTATCAATGATTTTAGCTGGCACTGATAAAGGTGAAGCTTTTATTGGCACTTTCTGCTTAATGCTGTAAAAATTCGGCGCTTCTCTTGCCCGGATTTGTGGTAGTGTTGTCACGTAGTAGTGTTATAATTTTAAATGTGGTCATTCATTATATATGGTGCGTGCTCATCATTCCATGACCCTATAAATATAACTCATTTTATTTAGGATTTAGATGATGTTGAGTGACATTGGATATTATAATTTGGATGCAATTTGACACTTTCACTAGCGTTCTGGGATTATGGTGATCGTTGTTCATTTATGGAGTTCAAACAAGTTTGACATATTGGTCCCAACTATTGTATAAAAATAATTTGACGTTAATGTTAAATTAAATTAATTATGACCAAATAAGAAATTTTAATCACGTTGTATATTTTGGTCAAAATGCTAACTGATAATGGTAAAAGATTTTGTAAATAATTCAAAATGTTGCCGCACGGGAGATGGGGACACGGTCCCTGAAGTAAATTAAATTTGCAAGGAATCCCATCGTAAAGGTTTAGTTGTAGTTTGGCCCCTAGACCCAGGGCACAGTGTTTGGTTTGTGAAGCCCGGGATGGCTATTTATACCCCCGCAATCTCCGGAGTAGAAGAGTGCAGCCTATGAGCAGTGCTGTAGTGTTTGGGTACGGTGCGGAACATCCCCCTCACACTGCTGTGGAAAATTCCAGTGCCAATGTGACTGCGACTGCAACTTGCTGGCATCGCCCTTGGCCCCAAACGACAACCATACTGAAAGTAGGGTGGGCATATTTTCTTAAAACCAAAAACCCTTAGTCTAAAAATATTCACCCAACATGAATATCACCCAGAACGTGCCGATAATGGCATATGTTCTACCCATACTACACATCTTCCACAAACATACTATAACATGCTTTGAAAATAAACTATCTAAACAACCGCATTAAAACAGAGCTTACCCCCACCTTACCTTTATTTTATCTGAAAAAAACAACTCTCGATAATTCTAATTCCTGTAATTCAAAAAATAACTTCCATGAGGTAAAATAAACTGAAAAATAAAAACAATGAAAATCTCTTAATGTCCTAGTAATCAAAAGCAGTAGAAACAATTCACTGCTACCACAAAATAGGAAACATACAAGAAAGGAATACTTTTCCACCTAATATCACTTGCTGGAGGAAGATCTCAGAACAACAAGGGCCTTTTCCCAGAGCTCTCGAACTCGTAGGTTGAAGACGAAAAACTATATAAAAAACACCCACACATCGTAGCAAATAATGGCACCGTAGACCCGAGGTGACTCCTTGAAAAGCGTAACAAACGAGGAGCCGCACAGCAGGTGGAAGGCGAGTCAAAGGATCAAGAGAGCCAGGTGGTTAGAAGAGATTCCGAATTATCTGGGAAACATGAATGGCTGAGGATAAATGAAGAAAATTTGATAGTCTTACCAATAAACACAAATCAGCGAACTAGGATCGCCAGAACACAATTTACAAACAGTCAGGATGAGGTGAGATAGGAGGATCGTAGTGGTGGCATGCAGCGGAGGTTAGATGAGCCAACGAAGTAGACCTCAAAACAGATGTGGGACCCAATCCATAAATAAGCCCAGTAGAACAGAACTCCACACACTAAGGCCCAATAACACATGCAGCCCACATAAAAAATAATTGCACAATAATAACAGAAAACACTTGTAATATTTTCCATGAAAACTAAAGACGATTTTAATATTGAAAATTGAAAAAAAAAATATTTGGGAATTGCAACTTTCATTAAAAAAATATATTTGGATAAATTATTTAATGTGTTTTTAAAAAATATAAATTTATATAATTTTTTATTATGTATATATAAACATAACAAAATATTTTATTAGTAAGACAAAAACATGATTAGTCATAACTATTGGTTTTGGGTTTTTTTTGAAATCTGAATGGGTGCCCCTCATCAAGAGTTATCTCATTTTGATCCAACCAAGGTGTTCATTAAATGAAATAGTAATCTCAAACCGGTGCGATTCACATTGATTTCGTTTTATAAAAAAGTGACGATGAGATCAATTATTGGTTTTATTATTCTTCAATCCCAAAAATTCCCTAGATATTTTTTCCAACATCAATACTGCGAGGCAATTGAAAATTGGTGTTTAGTTTTCCCCAAATCATGGTGAAATTATCAAGTGATGCTTCCATTGAAAACTCTACACCATCAATGTGGGGGTGGATCAAACCCTTTTGGATAGTGAATTAAATTCACGTATCTATGTTCAATCGGTCTTCTTCATCTACCTACATAATTTTTTTACAACAATCAAAAGGGTGGATACCCAAGCTATTACCTAGAAGATGGATTCCAAATCCCTCAAATTGATAAACCAAGACTTGATCAAACGTGACCATTTCAATGAAAATATCTTCTCCCTGCGGCACGACAAGATGATGTTTCTTATTACAGTGTTGATGATTTTTAACATAGTGGAACTGAATCTTTCCCTCATTCCTGAGGAGACTACTTCATATCCTTATGGTACCCCCATTGATTTGACTAAAGTCGAGAACATTCAAGTAATGATGATGAAATGTGAAGATGATGATGTTTTATGTCGAGGACATATTCTCAACACATTATCGAATTGTACTTATGACTATTTCCACCAAATGAAGACCACTCGAGAGATATGGGATGCACATGAGTTCAAGTACAAAGCCGAGGACGAAGGTATTAATAAATTTTTATTTCAAAGTATCTAAACTATGAGATAGTTGATAACAATCCATCATTGGAGCAAGATCCAGGGCTACAAGTTATACCAAATAAACTTATTTCCCTTAAAATTAATATATCATAAACTTTTCTGGATGGTGCAATTATTTCTAAATTACCACCTATGTGGAATGATTATTGAAAATAACATATTAAAAAGAGTGATTATATTTCCTTAGAAAAATTTCCCAAGGTTCTTCACATTGTAGAAGAATCCATGTTGAGAGACATGAGTATGACGTCACAATTCAATACCAATATTAATATAATTGAGGAAAAGGAAAAACAAAACTCATACAAACATTTCAAAAAGAAAATTCAACAATTAATGAAGAAATACAATACTTCCAAGAGGAAAGGAGAATGATTTGTCTGTGGAAAATGATGGTATTTTTGCAATGGAATGTTGCTATCAAAAGAATGTTCATAAACCCATTGAAAACATACTTAATAAAGAAAATATAGTCATAATGATATCATTACTATAAAATCAATTATTTGTGACCACCAAAAGCGGTTTCAAATAGTCTTTATGGACTACTACTCAGCCGCCTTTGGAGGTCACAGTTGCCCCGTCGATATTGGGCATTAGCGACTGCCAAAAGACAGTCACTATCGGGTTTCCTAACCCAGTCGGGGTAGCATTCACTAGGAAGGATATTTGAGACCGTCTATGAAGCTGCTATTGATTTGAAAGAAATTGATTTAGCGACTGTCATTTACAGTCTCTAATGGTTTTCAAAGATAAACCTATAGTGACTGCCATAAGCAGTCGTAAGTCGTGATAATTTAAAAAAAAACTTGAATTCCAATAGGTGGAATGTAGTAACAAAAACAAAAGAAAGATCCCGCAAAAAAACCTTCATTCGATCAACTGGAATGCAGTATTATAACCAGAACAAAAAAAACTGAAATGCAATATTTTAACTAGAAAAAAAAACAAAAGAAACAACCTAGAAACAAAAAATTAAAATCACATATCCTGACAAAAATAGCAATCCAACTAGCTTCAATTCATCTCCAATCATCTACCACAATCATCCTACCAATAAGATACAAAAAATATTAAACAAGAAAAATAAGTATATATATATGAATATTGATGGGTGATTCAATGCATCAATTCAAACATTAAAAAAATAATATACAAACCTGATGGGTAATATATGGAGGAAGAGTCCGGATATGAACATAAAGTGAAACAAATGAAAACCAAAAATTACCTCTAGATATTATAAAAGACATGTGCTATATGAGTAATCATGACAGCTAGTTGTGCATTAAGTTTAAAACTACCTTGTTTTCTGATGAAGTGTGGAAAATAGAGACTCTTTTGAATATATAGATTCACTTATCAATGGGATTTTTCATTGTCCACCATGTAAATAGTATGGACAGACGAAAATACACCAATATAGTTGATCAAACCAATGTATAGATAGATGGATTGATAGACAGGCTGGTGAATGAGGGATGAAGGAATAGATAGACCAATGAACTAGTGGATGATATTACATAAAAATTGATAGAGAAATGAGTGGATGAGAAAATTTATGGGAAGATAGACACACACACATAGATATACACTCACTGTGAGAGTAAAACAGAATCCTTCAACTATAATCGAATAGAATGATGATGTATATCATTTTCCTATGTCCTAGAAGAAACCTTCCCCCTTCAATTTTTTTATTAAAATAATCAGTGAAGATCCAACATATCCTCAAAGATTATCATAATCAATTAGGGGTAATCCACCCATTAATGTGGGTTACATCACCAGAAAACTTCCCTAGATAGCCAAATAAACATATCAGATCCGTAAACACACATATTTACATCCATACTTCCCACTCAACTATTGATCAATTATAATGATGGAAAAATATTAGTTATTTAACCTAGTAGGTGGCATCAGGATTGAATGGATGTTGACATATTAGGTCTATTGGATATATACAATATTCAAGTCGGAGCTAAAGGTGGCCTCTATTTATGAATCCATCAAGATATACTTGATGTACATTAATAACATAAACTTGATCCCATAACTATTGATCGCATAGATCACATAGAAAAATACATTTCACCATGAAGAAGATAAATTAAGAATCATCTTATGGGATGCAAACTAGGCCTATGGGTAACCAATCTATGGTGACCTGTATGAAAATACCACCATCACAAAGGCTATCTAGAGAGATATTAGGTGAACACCCTCATTATTCCATGAATAATTAAAGGATGTCATGAAATACATGAGTAAGGAACCCCATCGACAAATCAATGCTAGCTTTGAGACATGAATAGAAATCATTCAAGGTCCTTATGGGAGTGATAAGACCTATAAAAATTAAATGGGGTTCACTTTAATTAATAAAGAGGTGTCTCAAGGCACGTTCTAAATAGAGCTGGAATGGGGTTATTATGAATAATGGGGTTAGAATGTCAATCCAGACATCCCTCCACCAATTCATCTAATAATATTCCTGGTGATGTAATTAAGAATCTACCAACACCAGATCTATGACACCCACAATGATTTCAAGCCATCTTCATTTAGCATGTAAACTATGCTAATAGAATAGGATCTTATAAGTCTCTTGAATAAAGCATTGGTGAAGATGCACTAATTCTTACTACATGTCTATATGGGGAAGGTTCTATTCTTATTTTGGGTCCATTCAATGTGACATAAATATTTATAGATACTGGTTAGGAGAAACATTTTTTAGTGTTGTGGCGACCCTAAATGATGATGGACCATTAAATAATTAATACTGTGAGAAAGATACCATTACCAGGTGATTTTATAGGGCTAATAACTTTTCTTACCTACACCTGGATATCTTTATACCCTTAAGGAATACTACTGAGCAGTGATCTCAAAGTCACTATAGGATCGACCCTTCATAAAGGGAGAGGGTTACTAGAAATCCACATAAAATACCAACAACCCCCAATGTTCCCAAATCATCATATCATCCATGACCATCATCTTCATAGAAACTAAAAATTTATGATATAATGAGTCAAAAAGATGTTCTATAATTATCCATCCAATGATGTTGAAGAGAGGACCTGCCTAATGATGAGAAGCATTAAAAACATCCTAAATCACTAATTCCTAAGCCCTATTAGATACCTAGTGGAGGGTATAATGACAACTCCTAGGAGTATTAATTTCACACACACTAGAGAATAAATGAATGGATGGATGGAAAACCATAAATATTGGCATATGGGTGGAAAAATGGTTGATGGATAAATGGACCAATAAAATAATGAAAAATTGACAAAACAAGTTGCAAAAAAAATGTTGAATAGAAAAGAACGACAGTCCCATAGATGGGAAAAAACACACACATACTCCGATAAAAAAATTGAATGAACAGAGGAAAAATTAAATGTACACACAAAAAATGAAAAATGTATTGATATAAAAATATAAATAATGATGATAGAAAAATAGACCAATTAAAATACACTTGGATAGTTAGATATACATGTCATTAGAAAGACATGTAGACAGACTAAGAAACAAAAAAACCTTTGGATAAACCTTCGTGTCATAATTTATTCATAAATAATAACAAAAAAGAATGAACTGTTTTGATTGGGATGCAACAACACAAGAAGGCCATAGAAAAAAATAATTGCATAATAATAACATAAAAACACAAAAAATATTTTTCATGAAAACAACACATGATTTTAATATTGAAAACCCCAAAAAAATCTACACCTATTAAATATTAAAATAAAACAAAATGATGGTGTTCTTTCAAAAAAATAACAACCCTTAACTGGTAAGTAGGGTGGGAAAATTTTCTTCAAATCAAAAACCCTAAGTCTAAAAATATTCACCTAACATGAATATCACAGAACACGTGCTGGTAATGGCACATGTTCTACCCATACCACACATCTACTTCTAACATAATATAACATGCTTAGAAAATAAACTATCTATACAACCACATTAAAATAGATCATACCCCCACATTACCATTATTTTATCCAAAAATAACAACTCTCGATAATGCGAATTCCTGTAATTCAAAAAAACATTCATGTGGTAAAATAAAGTGAAAAATAAAAACAAAGAAAATTTAATAATTTCATAGTAATCAAAAGTAGTAGATTCAATTCATAGGAACCACAAAATAGGAAGCATATAGGAAAAGAAAACTTCTCAAACTAAGCCCAAATGGCTTAGACCAGCCCATAAAACAAAACCTTTTTCTCAACCGCATTTCCTACACCATGACAAGTAGGAATGCAAGAAAAAACAATACAAAACCATTGTCTAGTTCTAATGAAGGGGATTTAAAATAATGGACTTATGAAGTGTAAAAATTGGGACATACCACATGTGTTTGGGCCATACTATCTATATATTTTTTAATAGGATAATAACATTTTATGTGGTCTGTATTGTGACACTCAAAACACCGAAAACCCTTAGACTCGTTGTAATATTTCCCTCCCTTATTTTGTAATGGAGT
Source organism: Viscum album (assembly GCA_963277665.1). NCBI lineage: Eukaryota > Viridiplantae > Streptophyta > Magnoliopsida > Santalales > Viscaceae > Viscum > Viscum album. Next base: position 1,718,475,796 of record OY728136.1, on the reverse strand, counting down.
CTTAGTGTACAAAATCTGAGGTTCACTTTTAATAGTGTCCATCTCTTCCTTCAAAGCATGTGTTTGAAGATCACAGGACAAAACAGCCAACTTAACTTCCTCTAACATAATGGAATCCCTACCATACATCATTGAGTCTCTTAATGATTTAAAATAATGATCAAGAGAAGATAGCAATTTTAAAGCATGATCCTCATCTTTAATATCAATGTAAATATTATCTAAATCTAACAAAATTTTATTAAACTCATAAGTATGGACTAGCACAGAAGACCAGGGGCCATTTTAAAATTATACAACCGCATCTTTTTGTATAAATTCCCTACCAAAGATTTAGTCATATAAATGTGTTTGATTTTATGCCAAATAGATTTAGAAGTGGTTTTGTGTGTAACTTCCTGATATACCTTATCACCTAGGCTTAAAAGAAGAGTATTGTGAGCCATTTCAAGCATACTAGGATCAACATCAATAATGTTGTGGAATGACCATCTGTAGGGATGGTCACTGTGGGATTCTAGATACCATGTAAAGCATCAGCAAGACCACTGTGAACTGAAAAAACCTGCATTTTAACTCTCCATAGATTAAAATCATTTCCACCATTAAATTTTTTAATTTCAAACCTAACCGACATTATAAAATAAAAATGAATACAAGATTTGATACCACATGTGGTGGAATTGGAATAGGTATACAAAAGCGTGTTCAATGTAAACACAACAATTAAGAATTGTTTTATTATCAATGTCAAAAGAACAAAAAATGAAAATGAAGGAAAGTAAATAGAACCCAAGTATTTATTTGGTTCATAAATTTTGGTCCTACTCCACGGCAAGAACCCCACTTCAATTTTCCTTTTATTATGAAAAATGAAAACTTAGCCCATAAAAGATGAGAAGAGCAGTAATGAAAGACCACACAAGCATACCTGAGAAGCTATCTGAGAATAGGGACCTTGTCGACCTAAGAGCCAGTGATGAACATTGGCTCGGAGTTAGAGAAGAACTCCCCCGAACTGGAAAGACTCTCCCACACAACTCATTCACCAAATACCAGACCAACAACGGAATAAATAATGTAAATAATGAAATGTATACAAGAAAGAAAAGATAAGGATCACAACAATGAATCACTGATGAACACATGGCTCCACCTAGGTCAGATGTTCTCAATTATGATATGGTCTCCTCAAAACTTGTGAGAGTCGAGTTCTCCACCCGAGATCACTAGAATGGGGTTAGGATGGTGACATGCTGGCGGTGGATCTCAGATCAACAAGAAACTTATCTCAGTGCTCTCGAACTCATAGGTTTAAGACGACAAACCACACACAAAAAAACACCCACAGACCGCAGCAAATAATGGCACCGCAGACCCGAGGCGACACCTTGACATGCATAACAGATGAGGAGCCACATGGTAGGTGGAAGGCGAGTCGAAGAATTGAGAAAAACAGTTGGTTAAAAGATATCTTGAATTATTCGGGACACGAGAATGGCTGAGGATAAACAAGCGACAATGGATAAGCATACCAAGACACACAAATCAACGAAGTAGGATAGCCATATCACAATTCAAAAACAGCCAGGATGAGGAGAGATACGCGAATCATCACAGTGGCATGCAGGGGAGGTCAGGCAGGCCAACGAAGTAGGACTGAGTTAACAACCTGAATGAAGAAGACTTCAAAACAACTATGGGCCCCAATCCTTAAACATGCCCAGCAGAACAGAACTCCAAACACTAAGGCCCAACAACACAAGATTCCCTCATAAAAAATAATTGCATAATAATAACAGAAAACACATGTAATATTTTTCATGAAAACTAAACATGATTTTAATATTGAAAACCAAAAAAACATATTGGAATTAGAACCCTCATTTAAAATATATATTTGGATAAATTATTTTAAAGTGTTTTTAAAAAATATAAATTTAGTAAAATGTTTTATTATATATATATATATATAACCAAACCATATAAAATATTTTATTAAAAATACAAAACCATGATTAGTCATAACTATTGGTTTTTTCTTTTTTGGAAATCTGAATGGGTGCCCCTCATCAAGAGTTATCTCGTTTTGATCAAACCAATGTGTTATTTGAATGAAAAATTAAGTTCAAACTGGTGCGATTTACACCGATTTCATTTTATAAATAATTGTTGATGAGATCTATTATTGGTTTAATTATTCTTCAATCCCAAAAATTATATAGATATTTTTTCCAACATCAATATTGTGAGGCAATAGAAAATTGGTGTTCGGTTATCCCCAAATCTTGGTGAAATTATCAATTGAAGCTTCCATCGACAACTCTACACCATCAATGATGGGGTGGATCAAACCCTTTTGGACATTGAATTAAATTCAAGTACAAATGTTCAATCAGTCTTCATCATCTTCCTACATATTTTCTCACAAAAATCAAAAGGGTAGATACATATTTCAAAACCTAGAAGATGGATTCCAAATCCCTCAAATTAATAAACCAAGACATGATCAAACTTGACCATTTCGATGAAAATAACTTCTCCTAGTGGCATGACAAGATGGCGTTTTTTCTTATGGTGTTGAATATTTTTTACGTAGTGGAATCGAATCTTCCCCTCATTCCTGAGGATCCCACATCAAATCACGATTTTACACTTGGTGATGTGACTCAAGTCGAGAACATTTAGGTAATGAGGAAGAAACATGAAGACAATCTAGTTTATTTGTTGAGTAAATATTCTCAACACAATATCAAATTGTAATTATAACTATTTCTGCCAAATGAAGACCACTTGAGATATATGGGATGAACTCGAGTTCAAGTACAAATTTGAGGAAGAAGGTATCAATAAATTTCATATTACAAAGTATCTAAACTATTAGATGGTTGATAACAAGTCATTGTTGGATAAATTTCAAGTGCTACAAGTTATACCAAATAAACTTATTTCCCTTAAGATTAATATACCATAAACTTTTTATGTTGGTGAAATTATTGCTAAATTGCTTCCTATGTGGAAATATTATGGAAAATTAATTATTAAAAAGAGTGATGATATTTCCTTAGAAAAATAATAAAAAGCTTCCTAGCATTTAAGAAGAATCCATTTTTAGAAACATGAGTATAACTTCACAATTCAAAACCAATATTAATATAATTGAGGGAAATACGCAACCAAACTCTTCATTACATTTCAAAAAGAAAATTCAACATTTCAAGAATAAATAAAATCCTTCCAAGAGGAAAGAATAATTCATTGTCTATGGAAAATGATGGGATTTGTGCAAGGGAATGTTACTAACAAAAGAAATTTGATAAACCCATTGCAAATATACTAGCTGAATAAAATATAGTCATAATGAAATAATTAAAAGAAAATAAATTATTACTGACAAGCAATAGTGGTTTCTAATAGTCTTTAGGGACCGCTACTCAGTTGACTTTGGCGGTCGCAGTTTCCCCATTGATATTAGGCATTAGCGACCGCTAAAGATAGTCACTATAGGGTTTCCTAACCCGGATGTGGTAGCTGTCGCTAGGAATAATATTAGTGACCATCTATGTAGCCACTAATGATTTGAGAGAAATAGATTTAGTGACTTTAATTGGCAGTCGCTAATAGTTTCTGAAAAAAAACCTATAGTGATAGCCCTAAGCGGTCACAAGTCTTGATATTTTTTTAAAAAAACTTGCATTCCAAAAGGTGAAATGTATAACTAAAACAAAAAAAATAGCCCGCCAAAAAAACACGCATTCCAACAATCAAAATTCAGTATTATGACCAGAACGAAAAAAAGAAATGGAGTAGTATAACTAGAAAAAAATAAATAAATAGCATGTATGCAACAAATTAAAATCAGATATCCTGACCAAAATATCAATCCAAGTAGCCTCAATTCATATCCAATCATATGCCATAATCAAACTACAAATAAAATACAAAAAAAATATTAAACAAGAAAAATAAGTATATATATATTAATATTTTTAGGTGATTCAATGCTTCAAAGCTAACTTTAAAAAAAACATATACAAACTTAATGGGTAGTCTATGGTGGAAGAATCAGGATATAAACATAAAATGAAATAAATTGAAATCAGAATTTACCTCTATAAATTATAAAAGGCATTTTCCACATGAGTTATCATAATAGATAGTGGTGCATTAAGTTTAAAACTACCTTTTTTGTTTGATGAAGTGTTGAAAATAGAGGCTCTTTTGAATATATAGATACACTTTTCCATGGGTGTTTTCATTGTCCATATTGTAAATAGTATGGATGGATGTAGCTACACCAACATAGTTGATCATACCAATGTATAGACAGATGGATAGATAGACAAGCTGGTGAATGAGGGATGAAGGAATAAATTTACCAATGAACTAGTGGATGAGATTACATAAAAAAGTGATAGAAAAATGAGTGGATGGGAAAATTTATTGGAAGATAGACACACACACACATAGATACACTCACTGTGAGAGAAACACACAATCCTTCAACTAAAATAGAATAGACTGTTGATGTATATCATTTTACTATGACCTAGCAGAACCCTTTCCCCTTTAATTTTTTGATTATAAAAATCATAGAAGATCTAACATATCCTAAAAGATTATCATAATCCATTTGGGGTAATCCACCCATTAATGTGGGTTACATCACCAGAAAACTTCACTAGACAGCCAAACAAACATATCAAAGACGCAAACACACATATATACATCCATATTTCCCACTCAACTGTTGATCAGTTGTTATGATGGAAAAATAATCGGTATTTAAACATGGAGGTGGAATAAAGATTTAATAGATGTAGACATATTAGGTCTATTAGACATGTACTATATTCAAGTATGAGATAAATGTGGTATCTATTTATGAATCCATCATGATATCCTCGATGTACGTCTATAACATAAACATGATCCCATAACTATTGATCTAATAGATCACATAGACAAATACATTCCACCTTATAGAATATAAATTAAGAATCATCTTATGGGATGAAAATCAGGTCTACGGGGAACCAATCTATGGTTCAATGTATGAAAATCCCACCTCCACAAAGGCTGTGTAAGGATATCTTAGGTGAAAACCCTAATTAGTCCATGAATTATTAAGGGAAGTCATGAACTCCTTGAGGAAGGAACCCTATAAAAAAATCAATTCTAGCTTTGAGACATGAACATAAATCATTAAAGTTCCTTATTAGATTGATAAACCATATAAAAACTCAATGAGGTTCTCTTTAATGAATAAATAGGTGTCTCAAGAAACGTTCTATATAAAGATGGAATTGGGTTATTATGAATAATGGCGTTAGGATGTCGGTCAAGACATTCCTCCAACAATTCATCTGATAAGATTCCTGGTGGTGTAATCAAGAAACAAACTACTCCTGATTTATGACACCCACAACATTTTCAATCCATGTTCATTTATCATGTAAACTATGCTAATATAATACGATCTTATAATTCTATTGAATAAAGTGTTGGTGAAGATGCACTAATTATTAGTACATGTATTTATTGGGAAGGTTCTATTCATATTTTGGGACCATTCAAAGTAACAGAAATATTTATAGATATTGGTAAGGTGAAACATTTTATAGTGTTGTGGCGACTATAGATGATGATGCACCATAAAACAGTTAATACATTGATCAAGATACCTTCACCAAGTGATTTTATATGGAAAAGAACTTGGCATTCCTACTCATGGATATCATCATACACTTAGGGAATACTACAGAGCATTGATCTCAAGGTCACTATGAGATCGAACCATCACAATGGGAGAGGGTTACTAGAACTCCACATAAAATATCAATAACCCCTAATGTTCCCAAATCATCAAATTGTCCATGACCATCAACTTAATAGAAATAAAAAATCTATGATATAATGAGTCAAAAAGTTGTTCTATAATGATCTATCTGATGATGTTGAAGAGAGGACCTGAACTATGTTGAGAAGCATAGGAAACATCCTAAATCACCAGTACCTAAGTCCCCTTAGATACCTAATGGTGGGTCTAATGACATCTCCTTGGACTATTAATTTCACTCACATTAGCAAAGAAATGAATAGATGGATGGAAAACAATACAGATAAGCAGATGGATGGACAAGAATATGGATGCATAAATGGACCAACGAACTAATGAACAATTGATAATACATCTTCCAAAAAAATGATGAATAGAAAATAAATACATACACATAGATGGGTCCAAAAATACACACATACACTGATAATAAAATTGAATAAACAGAGAAAAAATAATATGCACACATGAAAAAATGAAAAATGGGTTTTTATAAAAATATAAATAATGACGATAGAAAAATATACCAATGAAAATTCACAAGGATGGATGGATATACATGTCATTAGAAAGGCATGTAGACAGACTAAGAAAGAAAAAACATATGGATAAACCCACTTGTGAAATGATTGATCATTAAACATACACTATGTGATAAAAAACAAATAAATGTATAAATAGATAGATGGTTTTGTTATAAAATGGATAGATATATAGATTGAAAAACATGCTGATATTTAAAAACGCACTCCAATGGACAAACATAGGGAGAAATACTTACATATAGGCTAATCATATAGACAAAAAAGGGATACAAATAGATAAAGAAAACATGACACGCACACACACACAATGACATACTATAAGACAGGCAGGATAGGAAATGATAGGATAGAAAATAAATAAATACAGACCATGAAATTAGACTACATCATGAGAAGCGGGCTGGGTGGAAGGTAGAGGATGGTCTTTTATAATGGGGCATACATTCTGACCAAATTTATTTGTCAGGGGGTCCTACATAGGAGAATAAGTGACGGAAATACTATTATTAAAGGGGAGGGATGAAGATAATGGGTCTTAATGAGAATATTCTTCAGTTTTTTCGTACCATCATACTAGTTTATGTGAGAGAGCAAGAAACTATGAATTACTAAAGACTACCTAAGGTAACTATGACAAACTAGTACTAGAGCAATGGTAAAAATTTATTTTTACCCATAAAAGATACAAAAAAAGCGAAACAATCAATTTAAACAAGAAAGAAAAAAGATAAAACAAAACAAACCTCTTAAATATGATACGTCATCTGGGGCCATGGTTGAAACATCCAACTGATGCGGAAGGGGACGACAAAAAATAAAAATTATAAACATAATATTAACTAATTTAAAAAAATCAATAAATAAATTTAGTATAAAACCACATCATAGGATCACTTGCACTATCACCCTGATGCACATATTCCTGTAGTGCTCTAAGATCAGCTACCAGGTGTACTTTTACTTCCTTGAAAACATGCACTCATTCCTCCAATTTTTTCATCTTCAATGTCATCCCAACAATAAAAAGTTCCACATCCTCTACGCGTGAATATACAAAATACAGAATCCCTATTTCATAGGTCAGACTATAGCCATGTCCACCACGAACAATAATGTGATTGAATATTTCATCAATTCGCATGAAAATTTGTCGCTGGTCCTCTCAAAACTGTGCTAAATCAACCTAAAATTGAGCCTATGTAATATGGAAATATAAATATATATTTATTTATAGACGTATGTAATAATTTTTAATTAGTACAATAACTTACTATAAGAGCTGCAACTTTTGGATCATTTCGATCATGAGTCATCATCCACACTGACATTTCGTCAGTCAGTACACCTTTATCCTATAACAATATATTAATATGATAAAAATAAAAACGCAAAACCATATTAATTAATTAATTTTAGAAAATTAATAATAATAAAATCATGTCAAATCTGGGACACATGACGAGTCCCAAGCCTTTGAGGTGGCCCCTACAATGAACTATTTTTGGAAAGACATTCTACCACCTATTACATTCGATAAATTCAAATATAACACATGTAAAATTGTAAAAATTCATATAAATAGATAAAATATTATATGTAGAATCACCATGGAAGCCTCATTAGACCAATATGAAACTAACTCACGCCATTTATATGGGAGATCCCCTCTTGGGACTATATCCCGAATGTCTGGGGCACCAACATTTGATACCTAGTGATCCCTCCTAACTCTACCTTTATTATATTTAAACATTTAACAATATTTGGATATACGGACTGGCCGATACTCATTTGGGAACAAACTTATATTATTCTATTTAAAAAAATTATCATGTGTTAGTATTTTTTAAACATAGTCGAGAAACTAAAATGATCCTCTTACCTAAACTTCCACCCATAACAGATATAATGTATCATTGGAGAATGAAACCCATTCACATGTAGTCAGTGAAAACATGTGTGGGTTCTGTATGATATGAACCTACATGTGAATAAATGTAGGGGTACCCAATCCCATAGGATTGTATCTCTCGTCAAACAATACATCACGGGTCGTGTCGGAATTCCAAGATGAAATACCACAACCAGGGCCTATCTTATGAAAAGAAGAAGAGATCAAGAATTATCCTATTGAAAAAAATTTCCTACATAATTAGACAGATGTGAATATATATGTTTAATTCCTAATTAAAAAATAAACACATTTACATCTGTACATACCTCAACCCTCAGATGTAGAGGGCTCTTCCGAATGATGTGGATATAGTTCTTGTTCCCCTAACATGTCTGCAGTCATATAAAACATTAGTAAAAATTGGGATATATATACAAGAAAATAAAATATGTTTAATGTTTCCTTCCACTATAAATAATTAAATATCCTCACTATCATAAAATCTAGAAGAGGAATATACACGCTTTAAAATAAAATATGATTTCAATGTCCATTCATAAAGAGAGGCATAAATAAAGGACAACTATACATTTTGTTTAATTGGTTGTATTATTAGGTGGATTAGAAGTGTTATGAAGAGGTTATGAGTGTTTAGTGTAGTTTTTGGAGTACAATATTCATGAGTTTATATCCATTTTAACCGGTATATATATGTTAAAATTGTATAGGTGTTTTGTTATGATGTTTCATTCTACATGGGGGTGTGGTAGGAATGATTAGCAAATAGATATTTGGAATTTGGATTTTTATGGTTATTAGCATGATGGGTTATATAGGCATATCTATATGATAGAGTTGGATGTTGGTTACAATTATTGATGATATTACTAGTGTATACTTTTGTAGAATATGCAATGTTTGGTAATTTTTCAAAACATGTTGTTGATCAATATATTTGGAAAGCTATGTTGGGAAATTATATGCATCCATAAAGTGAATGGAGTGAATGAGTTTTTTCCATATCTACTCCCCATGAATCATGGAATTAATAAGGAATATTGAATTGTGGGAGTTGTGGCATAGGGTTCTCCAGTGAAGTTGTGAAAGGGTGGGTGATTGAGGAGTTTACATATTGTTGTATTCATGTTGTAAAAATCATGGTACCACACTAGGAGGATTTATTTGAAGTGTAAAGATGGTCATAGTAATTTAGTTGAGGTTATTTTCATTTGTAAATGTTCTTGAAAGAATAATTATTGTTAATTTGTGTTTTTTGGATTTATTTTAGGGAATGGAGGAATGTTTATGAATTTTTTGATACTCTATCCTTTCATCACAAAATGTCTTAAGGGATATTAATTTGTTATATAATGAAATGGGAAATAAAGATGATGTGGTTTTAAATAAAAGAAATAATGTTGATTCTATGGTGAATAAGAAAACAACATTGGGGTCACATGATTCACAAAAAACAAATTTAACATATACATTGCTACCAAAACAACATGATTTCATGTGATGAAACAAGGATTCATGATTTAAATTGGCTAGCATAGCCACAACACACAACAATATTTCATTCAGTTACTAATCCATGTGATGGAATTTTTATAGCATACACACATTCAATTAATTGTTCAATAATGAAGTATCCAATTGGAAAAAACAGATAATATTATTTCTGATTCTCTCCATTAAATTATGAGCGTCATGAACTGCCTATTAGTGGAAAATATTTATCTTAGTGGTGAATGATCCTCAACATCCTAAAATGAATACATAAACTATCTTCTCCCAGTACACCCTTTATCACATCATAGTGAAAGAACATACACCACATAACGTGTATGTGAATCCTCAAGAGTGATCTAGGATAATTTTCCCTTTAGATTACCTAATCCTTCAATGAAAAAGATTGACTTCATGGTTCTTACATTATAGGTATTTTCATTTTTCAATATTATGAATATTTAACCTACCATGGTTTGATTGGATTCTACTTTGGATTGAAGCTATTGATTGGGGTTATAGAATATATTGATCTCATAAATCCCACCAGTTATTTTAGATACAACTTAATTAATATATTATCATGTTTGATTAATTGTTTTAAGAACATGTTTTATAAATGAAAAAAATGTTTTTTCCATGATTTATAATACATTATATGATAAATTTTTTTTGGGTTCACTAAAATTTTTTTATAAGTTGTTATCATAATGTGGAGTTCAATGTGACAATATGTTAATCTATTTACATAATGTGCAGTGCAAGGCATGTCTTAAATTATCCTTTTAACATAGCCTATGTTACAACATTAGGGGGACACATTTATAGTAATAGAGGGAAATAAACATCAATGGTATGACCCAACCATAGAAACAACATGAGTTCCAAACAACACCAACTGCAGGAAAACAAATAGAAAATTTAAAACAAAAATAATAATGAATTAATAAATAAAATAATTAGTAAATGATATTCCATGAAATAAATGTTTTGATCAAATATATATTGGTGAGAAGAAATGGGAAGCACTAAAACATCTAAAAACAGTCATACCTTTCATTAAACATGTAAATCAACCGTTTATCCTACAAGGTTCTCTCTAACCCAATGAATATCTTCTTCACGTTGTACTATGGTGTGTTGATCATGTTGTTGTGAAACAAAGAAAATAGTATCGATTTCATATAATTCAATTAAAAACACACATTGCCCTGATATTTTCATAGAAACTTTTGAAATTTTATTAGATGGAAAGGTAATGAAGAAAACATGTTCTTCTTGTGATGAAAAAAATGAATGGTTCTTTACAAACTTGTTCATCTCTATATAACATGTTGTTAAAATTCACCAACATAAACTAATATTGATCGACTTCACATCCACATACTAGATCAACCGAATCAAACTTTAACAATATGTATTTCAACTCATTTGTGTATATTTCCCCAATGATCTCTTTAAATTGACTATATTAATAACCAGAATCAATAGATGGACATCCAATTCCACTATTTTGTGATTCTCATTTATCATTGACGTCTTTAATGTAAAACTAAAATCGATTAGCATCAAAAGCATTGTAACGAGTTGTTGTTATAGATGGACCCTCAACTAGTTAGTTGAATTATTCAATTAGTGTACGGTCACCTAAATCCAACATGTTATGGACCTATATATTTCATATATTTCAATAAACATTTATTCAGAAATAAAATATTATTATACTTCAATCACAATGAAAATACATTAATACGTACAAAATCCTTGAACCAATCATTAAATGATTCATAATGGGACTGTTGAATTTTATAATCACTCATACGAGTCATCTTTTCTTTTAACTCATTAATGTGTTTCCAACAATTGATAACAACATGTTTAAATTAACACCTTTTTTATACAAAAAAAATAAGTAAAAGTTATAAAACCAAAGTGATAAGACACTTACTGCATCAATGGTGCAACTAATGGATTGTTGAACAAGATATATCAACGAGATTATATCCACATGATTTTTTCCATATCAAATATTGTTCTTACTCCAATAAGACTATCATGAATCCGAGAGGTCTTATGTTATTTTGTTTCAACATCCATAAGATATTCTTCACAAAAAGTAGTAAACTCATCCATCAAATAACCACTGGATATTGATGGCTCGAGATGATCTCTATTACATAAGAATCATTTCAATGTATTCAGATACCGCTCAATAGGATACATCCACCGGAATTGCATTTGATGAATAGTCATTACTTCATCAGTTAAGTACAGTGTCAGGTGAACCATAACATTGAAAAAATATGGTGGAAATAGTTTTTCCAAGTAAAAAATGAATGTAAAATTCTATCCTATAAATTTTTTAAATAATCCATTTTTTGTAACTTTTGAAAAAAATTATAAAATAATTACTCATCTTAATCAACTGTTGAACAACACTGGGTGATAAAAAATCACAAATTGAAATTGGAATCATCTACTGAAGTAGTATGTGATAGTCATGACTTTTCAACCTATGTAGTGTCCTACTCATCAAATTCACACACTTGTAAATATTAGAAGAGTAACCATTAGGCACCTTGAATATCTTCAAAATGGAAGGAAATATATCGTTAACTTTTTTTCTCATCATATTCTGTGAATTAAGCATGTATGCCTTGTTTCCCTCAACCAACTGTAAATGCAATTGTTTCCCTAAACCCATTTTCTCTAAAAAACATATTGAATTTACATGGTCCTTTTATTTTCCACTAAAACCTAAAATGGCCCATAATATATTATCACAAACATTGTTTTCAATGTGCATGAAATATAGATTATGCCTTAGAAAGATAGTTTTCTAGTAGTGTAGATAAAAAAACTTTTCTTCATCCAATTTTGACTGCACTACCTAACTGCACCACAAATATTGGGTAATGGATGAGATACCAAATCCTAAAATTCATATACCATGTGGATGTTTTCTTCCTCAATATATGACAAAATTTCTACTCTTGTCCTGACCTTTTGTGCTGGCCTGAATTCTATAGAACTATCAAATTCCACTTTGTCCTATTTGTGCATGTGCTGAGGGGGAAGAAAATGTCTATTGCCATTATATGTCCACTTTTTACAATTATTAAGCCATGTATAATTTTTACTTTTATTGCAGCAAGGGGATGAAAATTCCCCTTTTGTACTCCAACCTGAAAAGTTTGCATAAGCTGGGAATTCATTGATTGTTCACTATAATTTGAATATATCATTTGTTTAAAAGTTGTAAGCCAACATGCCACCACCACAAAAATTCATTCCACTTATCAATTAATGGGAGAAGGTAAACAATAATATTATCCCCTGGACATTCAGGTCCATCAATAAGAGTGGAAAGAAATTGATATTGTTGTTTCATACAAATATATAGAGGAAGATTATACTAAACAAAAACCATAGGGCATGGGCTATGAGTTACACCATGCATAGACCTGATTGGATTGAAATCTTATATTTCCTATCCCAATAGGACATTACGACTATCTTTAGAAATGTCTGGGTATCATTGATCAAAATTTTTCTAATCCAGAGTATCTATCGGATGAGTTAGTGTATCAATTTGTTTATTTCTTTACACATTCTTCTAATTAATTGAGAAACATTAGATGACATAAATAATATTTTCAACCTTGGCTTGAGTGGAAAGTAACACATTTACATCATGGAAATCAGTTCCCACTATTTTTTAGTCTGACTTTTATTATTCTGATTTCCCATTTTTCATTCCACCTTGAAGCGTAACAGACCGTACAATTATCCAAATGCACATTTTCATTTCTAACTAGAAATCAAATTTTTAAAGATGCATCTATAGCCTCATATGCGAAACATATGTTCTCGGAAAACTTATGATCTTGGTAATATGACTCATGAATCCTTGCATCAATAGGACATAATTTTTTCAATCACACCAACAATAAGTCGAATGATGTATCTGAACACTAATTCAAAGTCTTCAAGTGAAAAAATCCATGATAAATGACAATTTACTATAAGTAGTACACCCAAAATATAATTCTATTTTTGCATCATCAAGTATTTCATAAAACTTCAAAAAATCATAATCTCCACTAGAGTGCAAATTGATCTCACTAGTCTTAAAATTCCACATGTTAATTCCTTCATGAGCCAGCCCAAGTAAAATTTCAGTAATAATTTCATGAAACAAATTTGTATCCCCCTCATCAACATCCATCTGAATAGTTCCTATTTGGTGACAATGAATACTTTTTTTCTAAGATGAGCCAACTCTTATAATTTTTCAAAAACCCATTCAAGAATAGGTGCCCTCTCACGGTATATCATATGAATTGATATCTATTTGCACATTTTATACATGGGAAAAATATTTTCACATTGAAATACTTTATATAAATAAATAAATTTTATAATGCCTTAAAAATATTCTATAGATATTCTATTTGGAAGACCAATCCAACTCTTATCCATATCCGTATATGTACAACAAGCAGCAACGTTTATACAAGACTTCATATTGCATGCATTTTAAGAATTTCATATCACAAAATACATTTTATATAAATACTAACCAATTGCATATGGACTAAAATTCATACTCATCCAAAATAGAAAAACAATTCACAAATGACATAATCGTTACAATATATTTAAATAATTAATCATTTTATTTTCAAAAGACTTTTTTGTACTTGAATAAATATATTTTGGGAGGCTTATAAAACATGTTTGGATAAAAAAAATATTTTTAATAGAATTAAAATGTTGATGAAATGAATATATAAAATAAAAATCAACTAAGATAATTTTTTTACGAAATGATGATTTTTTTGTTAAACTTTTTAAAAGGTAAGGAAATCCGAATATACAGTTAAAGAACATGTAAATATAAAGACAACATTCAGTCTCAATTATAATATTTAAATAAAAAAAATTTCATGATTTTTTTTTTTCAAGAAACACATTTTCATGAAATTTGAAAAGACTTTCACAAAAGTGTTATCAAAATGGATATGTACTCTATGGTGATTTTAAGAAGTACTACCAAATAGAGCATAAATATTGATTTTTTCCTAAATGTAGTTTCACATAATTTGGATATAGGTTTCAAAAGAGATCAACTTAATTAAAAGAAACACATTTCCTAAGTGTGTTATTAAGAAACGTACATCCACATGAGTGGTTTTATCAAACCAATTAATATTTTCTATCCTTTTGAGAAGGAAACATTAGATTACATTATAATTTTATGATTAATAACATTTATTTATATATTCCAAATCCTCTATATAAAATAGTTAACAATTAATTTTATTTAATTCTTAATAGTAACCTAATATCTACACTAAATAGTTATATAATGAATACATTATACACCATTAATAGTTGTGTAATGAATTACTTAAATAATAAATTCGGTTAAATGGGTTGTTTCAATTGGAAGCAGACTCTATTTGAGGACATGGTGATATCATCACCAATTACTATCATGTGTATATAATTATATGGATGTAGAAACTAGTGACATGATGATATTTTAATATATAACACACAAAAAAATCAATTAAAATAGACATCACACACAATAATGATCCCATGAAACTGACTGTCATTCAACTATGGAATACGATAGATACATCTTATTATCTAAGACGGATAATGATAGCTTTAATTAAGACATATTGTTGGGTTGTGGTAACAAAAATCACCACGGGGATACCAATCATCATTTATGAATTCGATATGAAATGAAATAAAATTTTATCATCAATTTCAAAATCTATATCGCTGCTAGTCCAAAATGGTTTTTTGGGGGAGATATTACTTTATAGAATCCATGAAGTGAATTATATTTTATGAACACAACCTATCTCTTTCAATTATTGAGGTGGTGGGATTATCAAATTTGATTACATTTTATCATTTATATGACATGATGGACATAAGGATTTCATGTAAATAAAATTATCTATTTCTAACTATGAAATGTCAATATTGCCAATTATAATTTAATTTTTGGAGATGACATACACATATTGTTTCCCATGATGATCACGAAATATCTACTGCTACTTATTATGTCTAAAAATTAATGAATAATATAGGACAATTACATTATACATAATTAATATCTCTATTATGATTCCATATATAATAAACTATGCAAAATTTCTATAAAATATATCATATTTATTATAAATCCTTTAACCCAAGACTCAAGTTCCCTGCTAATGATTCTATAAGAGGAATGATTCTTAAATATGTTCAATCCAAGCTAGATAAGAATGATTCCATTAAGTAGGTAAGGTTAAAATTTTTCATACATTCACACACCCAAGAGAAAAATTTAGTTTTAATGTAAGTTTTATAACTAAATTAGGTAAAACCTTAACCAAAAAGTTGAATGGATGTTGGTCAAAAAAGAGGAGGTGATAAAGTTTACTGAACCCCATATTAATATATGTATATGGTAAATAATATAAAGGGGATATAACCCTTTATAAAAATAAATATTTTATAAATTATAACTTCCTATATTACTTTTATTGAGATTTCATTTTGTTTTTTTGCTATGTTTTCCTCAATTGAAACATCTTTACACTATTTAATGGATAATCCTCAATGTATTTTTAAATTAGATATTTCCAGTGATATTTTCCATTATATTTGAATATATATTTCTTTTTATTAATCTATTTTCACTCTATATTACTTAATTGTAAAGTTAAACTAGTTGGGTGTTTTGATGGATCCTCTTCACTGGGATGCTTATCATATTATCCTCCAGTAAACATGATCATTGGTTCCCTTCAATATATTTTTCTTCATATTATAGATTTGTATAGATCATTGGCCATATATAATGGGATTACATCACTCATTTGATCAGATTGGTTGTGGAGTCAATCAGTTAAGAAACAAAATATATTTTACTGGGCATACTAAAACATAACAATCTAACATGGAAAATAAGGAATCTGTGATCCACTAATATAATAATGCATAAAATTTGATACTCAATAATCCAAAAATATAAATAAACTATAACTATAGATAGAGATTTGCAAAATCAAAATAAAAAAACAAAATATAATAACCTGTATGGGCATGTGGTACATGAAAAAAATCAACAAATACCAATCATGGACTATAAAACTAAGAAACTAAGATTAATCCTCCCAATAAATCAATAAATATAATTTGTGAAGTGGAATTTTTTTTGGATGGATGTTCCCCAAATCAAAACCCTAAAATGGAAATCAGGGATTATCTGATAGTGATAAAAATCTGGAACCAAGTGGATGTAGAGGTGGACTCGGAGGGCCAGAGAGACATGGGGAGAGGCAACGGTGAGGGTGGATGGGTGGCGTGCGTCTCTACGTTGGTTGTGGCAATGTGCCAAGTGTGAGAAGAGGGAGTCAGGGTGAGGGAGGCGGTGGTAGAAGTGAGAAGGAAAGTCAGGGAGGGATAGGGTGCCAGAGCCTATAGTGAGGGAGAGGATGGGAGACGGGGACACAGTCCATGAAGTAAATTAAATTTTCAAGGAATCCCATCTTAAATGTTTAGTTGCAGTTTGGTCCTTCGAACCCAGGGCACAGTGTTTGGTTTGTGGAAGATGTTGGTATGCTACCGTGATCTCTTCTCCTCTTTCATATTCATGGGCGCTTCACATGATGCTCAATGCGGGGAGGACATGATTCCCCAAGTAAAGTCTGCCATGAAGAGTAGTGATACAAAGTTTGGGGGTGGTGCGGCACATCCCCCTCACACTGCTATGGAAAATGCCAGAGCCAATGCGACTGCAACTACAACTTGCTAGAATCGCTATTGGCCCAAAATGATAACTGGACTGAAAGTGCAGGGGTAGGCAGAGCTGCTTCTCGCTATCTCAAATAATTCCCCATCCTCCTCATGCGCCCAACCGCCATCTAAATAATCATATTGATCTTCATGCATATTGTGTGTATTTTGTGTACTATGGGGACAAACATATCTAAATAATGATATTTATCATGTCATAATTTATTCATAAATAATAATAAATAAGAATTGACTTTTTTGTTTGGGTTGAAACTACATAAGCTGCCACATAAAAAATAATTGCATAATAATTACATAAAAACAAACAAAATATTTTGAATGAAAACAAAACACGATTTTAATACTAAAAACCCCAAAACAACAAATCTATACCTATTAAATATTAAAATAAAACAAAATGAAGGTGTTATTGCAAAACAATATTAACTACCCTTAACCTGTAAGTAGTGTGGGTAGATTTTCATAAAACCAAAACCCAAGGTCTACCAATATTCACCCAGCACGTGCTGGTAATGGCACATCTTCTAACCATAATACAATTTTCCTACTCCATGGCAAGAAGACCACCACAATCTTCCTTTAATTATTAAAAATGATAACATACCACATACAAGAAGAGAAGATCTCTAAAGATAGACCACGCTTGCGCACCTTAGATGATATCCGAGAGTAGGGAACTCGTTGACCCAAGAGACAATGATGAAATATGGCTCAAAGTTAGTGAAACCCCCCCCCCCCCCAAACTGGATAGACTCATGCACGCAACTCAGTCACTGAGATCCAGAACAACAAGGAAATAAAGAACATAAAACAAAAAACTATAAATAAGAATGAAAAAAGAGAGATCAAAACCAATAAGCACCAAAGAACACATAGCTCTGCTGAGGTCAAAAAATTGGTGATCAGTTTTCCCCAAATCATTGCGAAATTATCAAGTGAAGCTTCCATCGACAACTCTGCACCATCAATGTGGGGGTGGACCAAACCCTTATGGATAGTGAATTAAATTCATGAATCTATGTTCCATCAGTCTTCTTCATCTGCCTACATATCTTCTTACGACAATAAAAAGGGTGGATACCCATGTTAGAACCATGAATATGGATTCCAAATCCCTCAAATTGGTAAACAAAGACATGATCAAAATTGACCGTTTCGATGAAAATAACTTCTCTTAGTGGCATGACAAGATGAAGTTTCTTCTCATGGTGTTGAATATTTTTTTACATAGTGGAATCAAATCTTCCCCTAATTCCTATGGATCCCACTTAAAATCCCAATGTTTCACCCATTGATGTGACTCAAGTCATGAACATTCAGGTAATGCAGAAGAAACATGAAGACAATCAGGTTTTTTTTGTCGTGGGCATATTCCCAACACATTATCCAATTTTACTTATGACTATTTCCGCCAAATGAAAACCACTCGAGAGATATGGGATGCACTCGAGTACAAGTACAAAGCTAAGGAAGATGGTATCAAAAAATTTCCTTTGTAAAGTATCTAAACTATGAGATGGTTGATAACAAGACGGTGGTTGAGCAAGTTCAAGAGAAATAAGTTATACCAAATAAACTTATTTCCCTTAAGATTAATATACCATAAACTTTTCTGGTTGGTGAAATTATTGCTAAATTTCCACATATGTGGAAATATTATAGAAAATAACATATTAAAAAGAGTGATGATATTTCCATAGAAAAATTTCAAAATCATCTCCGTATTGAAGAAGATTCCTTGTTGAGAGATGTGAGTATGACGTCAAAATTAAATACCAATATTTATATAATTGAGGGAAAGGAAAAACCAAACTCATCCTTACACTTCAAAATGAAAATTCAATAATTCAAGAAGAAATACAATCCTTCAAAGAGAAAAGGAGAATGATTTGTCTGTGGAAAACGATGGCATTTTTGCAAGGGAATGTTGCTATCAAATGAAATTTGATAAACTTGTTGAAAATATGCTGACTAAACAAAATATAGTCCTAATGGTATAATTACTATAATATCGATTTTTAGGGACTGCCAAAGGAGGTTTCTAATTTTCTTTAGGGACCGTTACTCGGCAGCCTTTGGCGGTCACAGTTGCCCCATCGATATTAGGCATTAGAGAATGCCAATGATAGTCACTATTAGGTTTCCTAACTCGACCATGGTAGTAGTCTCTAGGAATGATATTAACGACCATCTATGTAGCCGCTATTCATTTGAATGAAATAGATTTTGCAACTATCCTTGGCAGCCACTAATGGTTTCCGAACAAAAACCTATAGCGACTTCCATAAGCGGTAGCAAGTCATTATTTTTTTTATAAAAAACCGACATTCCAAAAGGTTAAATGTAGTAACCCAAAAAAAATTGCCTACAAAAAAACCCTGCATTCCAACATCCATAATGAAGTATTATAACCAGAATGAAAAAATTGAAATACAATGTTATAACTAAAAAAACAAAAGAAACAGCCTATAAACAACCAAATAAAATCAGATATCCTAACCAAAATAGAAATCCAACTAGATTCAATTAATTTCCAATCATCTACCACAATCAACCTACCAATAAGATACAAAAAATATTAACCTAGAAAAATAAGTAGATATATATATGAATATTGTTGGGTGATTAATTGATTCAAATATAACATTAAAAAAATCACATACAAACCTGCTGGGTAATCTAAGGAGGATGAGTCAGGATATGAACATAAAATTAAATAAATCAAAATCAGAATTTACCTCTAGATATTATAAAAGACATGTGTTACATGAGTAATCATGACAGCAAACTGTGCATTACGTTTAAAACTACCTTGTTTTTTTTTGATGAAGTGTTGAAAATAGAGACTCTTTTGAATATATAGATACACATTTCCATGGGTGTTTTCATTGTCCATCTTGTAAATATTATGGACGGACGCAACTACACTAGTATAGTTGATCAATACAATGTATATATAGATGGATAGATAGACAGGCCTATGAATGAGAGATGAAGGAATAGATAGACCAATGAACTGGTGGATGAGATTACATAAAAGGTTATAGGCAAATTAGTGGATGGACAAATTTATGGGAATATAGACACAACACACATAGATACACTCACTATGATAGAAACACAAAACCCTTCAACTATAAGAGAATAGACTTTTGATATATATCATTTTCCTACGACCTAGCAGAATCCTTCCCCCTTCAATTTTTATTATTATAATAATCGGAGAAGATCCAACATATCCTGAAATATTATCATAATCCATTGGATGTAATCCACACATGAATGTGGGTTAAATCACCAAAAACTTCCCTAGACATCCCAACAATCATATCAGAGCAATGATAAAAGGGGTGTGATGAAGATAATAGGGATTAGTGAGAATATTCTCCAGTTTGTTTGTACCATCTTACTAGTTTAGGTGAGAGAGAAGGAAAATCGGAATGACTAAAGGCTACCTAAAGGTAACCATGACAAACTAGGACTGAAGAAATGGTGAAAATGTAGTTTTACCGCTAATATATACAAAAAAACAATGTGAGTCAATCAATTTAAATGTCAAATAAAATATATAAAACAAAACACACCTCTTGAATATGATTCGTCATCTTGGGCCATGGCTGCTACACCCATCTGACACAGAAGGGGACTACAACAAAAAAATTATAAATATAATATTAACTAATGTCATAAAAATTAAATAAATTAATTTAGTATAAACCTACGTTATAGGATCACTTGCAGCATCACCCTGATACACATATTCCCGTAGTGCTCTAAGCTCATCTATCAGCTGTACATTTACATCCTCGAAAGCATGCACTCATGCCACCAAATATTTCATATTCTTTGTCATCCATGTAATAATAGGATCTATAGCATCTGCATGTGAAACTAAAAAAATAGGGAATCCCTATTTCATAGGTCAAACTGTAGCTATGTCCACCGCGAACAATAAGGCAATGAAATTTTTCTTCCCTTCGAATGGAAATTTTTCACTGGTCCACTAGAAACAGAGCTAAATCAACCAAAAATTGACCCTATGTAATATATAAATATAAATATATATGTATATATAGATGTATGTAATAATTTATAATTAGTACAAGAACTTACTATAAGAGCTGCAACCTCCAGATCATTTCGATTATGAGTCGTCATCCACACTAACATTTCATCAGTCGGTGCACCATGTTCTCATAACTATATATCAATAAGATAAAAATATAAACACAAAACCATATTAGATAATAAATTTCTAAAAAATAATAATAAATACATCATGTCGAATTTGGGACACATGATGAGTCCCAAGCTTGTGAGGTGGTCCCTACAATACCCTATTTTTGGAATGACATGCTACCACCTCTTACATTTAATAAATTCAAATATAAAAATGTAAAATGGTAAAAATTCATTGAAATATATAATCCAAAATATGTAGACTCACCATTTCAGCCTCAGTAGACCAATATGAAACTAACTCATGCCACTGAGAATGGAGATCCCCTCCTGGGACTTTATCCAGAATGTCTGGGGCACTAACATTTGGTACCTAGTGACCCATCTTGACTATAACTTTATTATATTTACACATTTAACAACATTTTTACATACACTCTAGCTGAAAATCATTTGGTAACACTGTTATATTATTATATATAAGAAATAATTATCACATGTTAGTATTTTTTAATCATAGTCGGGAAGCTAAAATAATCATCTTACCGGAACTTCCCTCCATAACCTATCTAATCTATCCTTAGGGAATGATTCACATCCACATGTAGTAAATGAAAATATGTGTGGGTTTCATATGATATGACCCAACGTGTGAATAAATGTAGGGGGTACCCAATCCCATAGGATGATATCTCTTGTCAAATGATACGTCAAGGGTCGTGTTAGAATTCCAAGAAGAAATACCATGACCAGGTCCTCTCTTATGATAAGAAGAAGCAATCGAGTCTTATCCTATTGAAAAAAAATTCATACATATTTATAAATATGTGCATATATATGATTAATACATAATTAAAAAATAAAAACATTTACATCCATGCATAACTCATCCCTCAGATGTAGAGGGCGCTGCAGAATGATGTGAATCTAGTGCTTGTTCCCCTGAAATGTCTACAACCATAGAAAGAATTAGTAAAACTTGGGATATATATGCATGAAAATAAAATATATTTAATTTTTCCTTCCACTATAATGAATTAAATATCCTCACAATCATATACTCTAAAAGAGGAATATACATGCTTTAAAGTAAAATATGATTTCAATGTCCATTCATAAAGAGAGGCATAAATAGAGGACCACTATACATTTAGTTTAATATGTTGGATTATTAGGTGGAGTATAAGTTTGATGAAGTGGTTATGAGTGTTTAGTGTAGTTTTTAGAGTCAAATCTTCATGAGTTTCTCTCCATTTTCACTGGTGTATATAGGTTCAAAGTGTATTGGTGGTTTGTTATAATGTTTCATTCTACATGTGGGTATGGTAGGGCTGATTAGTAGATAGATATTTGGAATTTTTTTAGGTTATTATCTTGAAGAGTTTTATAGGCCTACTTATACGATAGTTTTGGATGTAGGTTACAATTGATAATGAGATAACTATTCTATACTTTTGTAATATATGTAGAGTTTAGTGATTCTTCAAAACATGTGATTGATAAATAAATTTGGAAAGCTAAGTTGGGAAATTATATGCATCCATATAGTGAATGGAGTTTCAGAGTTTTTTTTCCATATCTAGTCCCCTTGAATCATGCAATGAATAAGAAATATTGCATTGTGGGAGTTATGGCATAGTGTTCTCCAGTGAAGTTGTGTAAGGGTGGGTGATTGAGGAGTTTACATGTTGTCATATTCATGTTGTTAAAATCATGGCACCACACTTGGAGGATTTATATGAAGTGTATTTTTGATCATGGAAATTTATTTGAGGTGACGTTAATTTGTAAAAGTTCATGGAAGAATATTGACAGTTAATTTGTGTTTTGTAGACCTATTTTAGGGAATGGCGGTATGTTTATGAATTTTTTGGTACACTATCCTTTCTTCACTAAAAATCTAAAGGTATATTAATTTATTATATTATGAAATGGTAATTACACATGATGTGGTTTTTAGTGAATGAAATAATGTTGATTCTATGGTGAAGAAGAAAACAACATTTGGGTCACATGATTCACACAAAAAAAAATTAACATATACATTAATAACAACACAACATGACTTCATGTGATGAAACTAAGATTTAAGATTTAATTTGAATAGTATATCCACAACACACAACACTATTTCATTCAGTTACAAATCCTTGTGATGGTTTTTTTGTTTAATGCAGACATTTATTGAATTGTTCAATGATGAAATATCCAATTGGAAAAAATATATGATATTATTTCTGATTCTCTCCATTAAATTAACAATGTCATGAATTGTCTATTAATAGAAAATATTTCTCTTAGTGGTGAATGATATTTAGTTTCCTAAAAAGAATATAGAAACTATCTTCTCCCAGTACACCCTTCATCACATCATACTGAAAGAACATACACCACATAAAGTGCAGGTGAATCCTCATGATGTGAACTAGGATAATTTTCCCTTTAGATTACCTAGTCATTCATAGAAAAGAATGATTTCATGGTTTTTACATTATAGGTATACTGTTTTCTTCAATTTTATATACATTTAACCTACCATGGTTTAATTTGATTCAATTTTGGATTGTAGCTGTTGATTGGGATTATAGAATATATTTATCTCTTAAATCCCACCAGTTATTTTAGATACTACTTCTTGAATATATCATCATGATTGATTAAATGTTTTAATAACATGTTTTATAAATTAAAAAACTGGGTTTTCCCTCATTTAAAATACACTATACAAGAACATAATTTTGTGTTCTCTAATAAACATTTTTATAATTTTTTATCATAATGTGGAGTGCAATGTGACATTATGTTAATCTGTTTACATAATGTGCAGTGCAAGGAACATCTAATGTTAAACTTCTGACATAGCTAATGTTGTAGCAATAGGGGGACATATTTATAGTAATAGGGGGAAATCAGCATCAATGGTAGGACCCAAACATAGGACCAATATGAGTTTCAAACAACACCAATAGTAGGAAAATAGTTAGAAATATTTAAAAAAAAGAATGAATAGAAAGAATAATTAGTCAATGTGATTATAATAAATAAATGTTTTGATCAAATATATATCAGTGAAAAAAATTGGAAGCACTAAAAAATATAAAAACAATCATACCTTTCATTAAACATGTAAATCAACTGTTTCTCATTCAATGTTCTCTCTAACCCAATGAATATTTTCTTTAGGTTGAACTATAGTGTGTTGATGAAGTTGTTGTGAAACAAAGGCAACTATCTTGAGTTCATATCATTCAGTTAAAAATATTCCTCACCTTGATATTTTAATAGAAACATTCCAATTTAGATTTGATTGCAAGGTAATAAAGAAAACATGTTCTTATTTTGATGAGAGAATGAAAGGTTCATTACTAACACTTTCATCTCTATATAAAATGTTTTTAAAATTCACCAATGTAAACTAATATTGATCGACATTACATCCACAAACTGGAAAAAACTAATAACACTTTAACAATATGTATTTCAACCAGTGCATGTATACAACTTCAATGATATCTTTAAATTGACCGTAGTAAAAACAAGAATCAATAGATGGTCAACGAAATCTAGTATTTTGTGCTGCCCATTTATCAATGACGTCTTTAATGTAAAACCAAAATCCATTAGCATCTAAAGCTTTGTAATGACAAGATGTTATAGATGGAACCTCCAATAGTTGGATGAATTCTTCAATTTGTGTAGGGTCACCTAAATCCCACAGGTTATGGACATATATATTTCATATATTTCTATAAAATGTTATTTTGGAAGAAATTATTATTATACTTCAATCATAATGAAAATACATTTATACATACAAAATCCTTGATCCAATAATGTAATGATTCATAATGGGACTGTTGAATTTGATAATCACTCACTCGAGACATCTCTTCTTTTAAATCATTAATGTGTTTCTTGTAATTGATAACGACATGATTATATGATCATCTTTATATATAAAAACAAAACATGTAAAAGTTATACAATAAATGTGCTAAGATAGTTACTGCATCAATGGTGAAAATAATGGATTATTGAACAAGATATATCAATAACCTTGTATCCACATGATTTTGTCCATAAAATATATAGTTCCAACTCCAAATAGACTATCATGAATCTAATAGGTCTTATGTAATTTTGTTTCAACATCCATAACTTATTCTACATGGATATTAGTACATTTATTCAATAAGCAACCATTGGTTATTGATGGATCTAGACGATCTCTGTTACGTATAAATTGTTTCAATGTATTTGTATACCACTAAATAGGATACATCCACATGAATTTCATTAGACCAATAGTAATTACTTCATCGGTTAAGTGCACTATTAGGTAAACCATAACATCGAAAAAATAAGTTGGAAATAGTTTCTCCATGTAAAAAAAAGAAAGTACAATTCTATCCTACAAAATTTTTAAATCATCAATTATTTGATTTCATAAAAACAATTCTAAAAAAATTACTCATCTCAATAAACGGTTGAATGACATTGGGTGATAAACAATCAAAAATTGAGATTGGAATCAACTACTGATGTAGTAGGTGATAGTCATGCCTTTTCATCCCTTTTAATGTCCTAATCATCATATTCACGCACTTGGAAATATTAGAAGTGTAACTATCATGCACCTTGAGCATCTTCAAAATAAAAAGAAATTTCTCATTCTCTTTTTTTCTCAACATATTCTGTGCAGTAGGCATGTATGCCTTGTTTCCATCACCCAATTATAAATGCAATTGTTTCCCTAAACCCATTTCTTCTAAATCACATAGTGAGTTGACATGGTCCTTTTATTTTACTCTAACACATAAAACGGTCCCTAATATATTATCACAAGCAATTTTTTCAAATGCATGACATCCAGATTACAACTTAGAATGTTAGTTATCTAGTAGGAGAGATTAAAAAAATTATTCTTTAAATTTTGACAGCACTACCTATCTGAGCCACGAATATTGGGTAATGGATGGGATGCCAAATCCCAAAATTCACATACCATTAGGATGTTTTTTTCCTCAATCTATGATAATATTTCTACTCCTTTCATGACCTTTTGTGATGGCATAAATTCTATAGAACCATCAAATGCCACTATGTACTTTCTGAGCCTGTGCTGAGGGGGAATAAAATTTCTATGGACATTATATATCCACATTTTACAATGCTTAATCCATGTATACTTTTTTACTTTTATTGCATCAAAGTGAAAAAATTCCCCTTTGGTAGTCCAACCAGATGAATTTTTATAAGATGGAAATTCATTGATTGTTCAAAATAATTTGAATATTTCATTCCTTTCACAGTCATAAGTTCTCACACCACCACCCCAAACTTCATTCAACTCAATAATTAATGAATAAAGGTAAACATCAATCTTATCCCATGGACATTCAAGTCCATAAATAAGAGTGGAAATCAACAAAAATTTTTGTTTCATACAAAGAAATAGAGGAAGATTATACAGAACAAAAACCATAGGTCATGGGATATGAGTTGCACCAACCATAGAACTGAATGGATTGAATTCATCTACTTCATATCCCAATATGAAATTATGAATATCTTTAGCATTGTCAGGGTGTCTTTGATCGATATTTTTCCATGCAAGACTGTTTTTAGGGGGAGTTAGCATATAAATTTTTTAATTTCATTCCACATTCAATCTGATTAATTGAGAAACTATAGATGACTTAAATAATCTTTTCAACCTTAGCTTCAGTGGAAAGAAACAAATTTACTTTACGGAAATTAGTTTCCCCTCTTTCGCAATCTGAGTTTGGTTAGTCTGATTTCCCATGTTATCTTCCCACCTGGAAGAGTAATAGACTATACAATTATCCAAATGCACATTTTCCTTTCTACGTAGAATACAATTGTTTACACATGAATCTATTGTCTCATATGTGAAACCTAAGTTATCTGTAAACTTATGAACATGGAAATATGTCTCAGGAATCTTAGCATCAACAAGAGGTAATTTTTTTAATCACACCAACAACATGTCAAACGAAGTATCTGTCCACTGATTCAAAGTCTTCAAGTGAAAAAACTCCCCGATAAAAGGAAATTTACTGTAATTATTACACCCAAAATATAATTCTATTTTTTCATCACCATGTATTTCACAAAACCTCAACAAATCATGAACTGCACTAGAGCGTGGTTTGATCTTACCATTCTTAACATTCCAAATGTTAATTCCTTCACGATCCAGCGTATGTGGAATTTCAGTAATCATTTCATGCATATGATTAGTCTTCCTCTCATCAACATCCATCAAAATAGTTTCTATATGGTGAAAATGAATATATTTTTTCCATGAAGAGTCAAAATCTTATAATTTTTCAAAAACCAATTCAAGTATAGGTGCTCTTTCATGGTATATCATATGAATTGATATCTATTTTCACATTTTCTATATGGAAAACTGATATTTTCACATTGAAATCCTCTATTTAAATAAATAAACTGCATAATGACTTAAAAATATTATCTAGATGTTCTATCTGTATGATCAATCCAACTATTATCCTTATCAGTATCTATATAACAAGCATCAATGTTTAAACAAGACTACATATTTCATGCATTTTTAGAATTTCTTATCACAAAATAAAATTTCTATAAATATTAACCAATAGCATATGGACTTAAATTCATACTCATAAAAAAAATCACAAATAACACGATCATTGAAATATATTTAATTAATTATTCATTTTATTTTTAAAAGACTTCTTTCGTACATAACTAAATATTTTTTTGAGAGGCTTATAAAACATGTCTAGATAAAACAAATAATTTTAAAAGAAATAAAATGTTCTTTAAATGAATATATAAAATAAAACTCATCTAAGATATTTATTTGTTACGAAATGATGATTTTTTATACACATTTGAATATGTAAGGAAATCAGAATATACAGTTGAAGGAAAAGTAAATATGAAGAAAACATTTATTCGTGATTATAACATATAAATAAACACATTTTCATGATTTTTTTTTTCAAGTAACACATTTTCATGATATTTGAAAACACTTGCACAAAAGAATCTATCATAATGTATAAGTACTCTATGATGTTTTTTAAGACGTACAACCAAATAACACCTAAATATTAATTTATGCCTAAAAATAGTTTCCCATAATATGCATATAAGTTTTAAAATAAATATACTAAAATAACAGAAACACATTTTCCAAGTGTGTTAATAAGATAAGTATTTCCACATGAGAGGAGATATCAAAAAAATTAATATTTTCTATCATTTTGAGGACACATTAGATTAAATTATAATTTTATAATTAATAAAATTTATTTATAGGTACCAAATCATCTATATAAAATTGTTAACAATTACTTTTATTGGATTCATTATGGTCACCAAATATATACACTAAATAGTTATATAATTAATACGTTATAGACCATTAATAGTGGCGTAATGAATAACTTACAATCATAAATTCTGTTAAATGTGTTGTTTGAATTGGATGCAGACTGTATTTGAGGACATAGTGATATCATAACCAATTACTATCATGTGTACAGAAAAATATGACTATTGAAACTAGTGACAATATGATATTTCAATCTATTATACAAAAAAATAAATGAAAATAGACATCATAGACAACAATGATCCCATTCCATTAACTGTCATTCAACTATGTAATACAATAGATACATATTATTATCTAAGATGGACAATGGTATCCTTAGTTCACACATATTGAGGGGTTTCAGAATCAAAAATCAAATGGGTTTGTCAATCATCATTTATGAATTCCCTATGCAATGAAATAAAATTTTATCATCAATTTCAATATCCACATCGCCACAAATCCAAAATGTTTTTTGGGGGAGATATTACATTATTTCATCCATGAAGTGAATTATATTTTATGAAAACTACATATCTGTTGCAATGATTGAGGTGGTGGGATTATCACATTTGATTACATCCTATCATTTCTATAACATGACGGATATAAGGTTTTCATCTAATGAAAATTTTCTATTTCAAACTATGAAATGTCAATATGGCCAATTATACTTTTATTATCGAAGATAACATACACATATTGATTTACATGATGCTCATAAAATCCCTACCTCAACATATGATATCTACTAATTAATGAAGAATATTGGATAATTACATTATATATAAATCATATATCTATTAATATTTCATATATAATAAAAAATAGAAAATTTCTCTATGTTATATCATATCTATCATAAATACTTAAAACAAAGACTCCAGTGCCCCCCTTATGATTATATAAGAGGAAGGATTCATAAATATGGTCGATCCATACTAGCTAATAAATATTACATTAAAGAGGGATGGTCAAAATTATTTCTACATGCACACACCCATGAGAAAAAATTATTCTTAATGTAATATTCATAACTAAATCAGGTAAAAATTTACAAAAAAGTTGCATGGAAACTGGTCAATGAAAGAGGATAAGGTGATAAAGGGCACTAATCCCAATATTAATATAAGTATATGGTAAATAATATAAAGGGGAGATAACTCTTCATAAAAATAAATTTTTTATATATTATTACGACCTATATTTCTTTTATTGAAATTGCATTTTGTTTTTTTCCTATGTTTTCATCCATTGAAATATCATTACACTATTACATGGATAAACATCAATGTTGTTTTAAAGTGGATATTTACAGTGATATTTCCCTATATATTTCAATATATCATTCTTGTTCGTAATTTATTTTCACTCTAAGTTTCATAATTGTAAAGTTAAACTAGTTAGGTGTTTTGAGGGATCATCTTCCCTTACACACTTATCATATTATTCTTCAGTAAACATGATCATTGGTTCCATTCAATATATAGTTCCTTATAATATAGATTTTGGTAGATCATGGTCCATATATAATAGGATTACTTCACTCATTTGATCGGATTGGTGGAGGAGTTAATCAGTTAAGAAACAAAATATATTTTTCTAGGATTACTAAAACATAACAAGACAACATGGATAATAAGGAATCTATGATCCACTAATACCATAATGCATAGATTTTGATACACTATAATCAAAACATATAAATAAATTATAACTATAAAAAGGAAAATGCTAAATCAAAATAATGAAACGAAATGTAATATCTTGTATGTGCATGTATTACATGAAAAAAATGTCAAATACCAATATTGGACTATCTACCATAGCAACTAATATAATGCATCTAAATAAATCAAAAAATATAATTTGTGAAGGAAGTGGAAAAATCCAATTATTGAAGGAAGTTCCCAAATTAATTTTTTGATGGAAGTGCCAATTTGTGATGTAAGTACCCCAAATCAAAACCCTATAACAGAAATCAGGGATTACCTGATAGTGAGACAAGTCCATAACCAAATGAATGTATAGGTGGAGTCAATGGGCCAGAGAGACATGGTGTAGATGCAATGGTGAGGGCAGATGGGTGGCGTGAAGCTCTAGGTCGGTTGTGGAAACGGGCCAGGTGGGAGGAGAGGGAGTTGGGGCGAGGGAGGCAGAGGTAGAGGTGAGCAAGGTAGTCAGGGAGGGATATATTGTCAGGGCCTAGAGAAAGGGAGGTGATAGGGTGGAGATGAGCCAGAGGTAGAGGAGGGTGTGGCGAGGGAGAAGAATTTAATGTCTTGGAAATTCCGTATATTTTTATTATTATATGGAATTATTTTGAGACCGCAAAATCTTACAGTGCCTGATTCCGAGGCCCGGAGTGCCCAAAATGATCCATCAAAGTTTTGTTAATCTTTTATTAGTGCGTGTAGGAAATTTTCCTGAAAAATTGGAATAACTATTAAATAGTTACTCAGATCAGACATCCGAGGGCATTTTTGCGCTCAAAATGGTGGGTTTACCCTAGGCACGACTTAAGTTTAGTCGGCATGGGCCACTTGTGATAAGACCCAAAAATAGAATAACTATAAATAAAATAATTAAATAAAGTTATTTTTATTTATCAAATGCTTATAACTCACTAACGGTAACTTGGATTAAAATTACGAGACCGCCGCTAAACTCATGAGGGTATGATTTCTTTAGGCCGAAACAAACATTGGCCAGCACGGGCCACCAGTGAAAGTTAGTTTTTGGCCATAAATAAAATAAAGAAGTTACAATTATTTTATTGTAAAATTCAAAACTTTTAAATTGTAACTCGGATTTGAAATCCTAGAGTACCTTTGAGTTCTTTGGGGAATCTTTCACTAAGGCATAGCCTAATCTCGACTGATGTGGGTTGAGGGTGACTATAAATAATTTTCTGAACTTTTTTTTGGGTACGTTCAGTAAAAACATGTGTGGTGTTTTGTAACTTTTAAACCAGTGCTCAGAATTGAATTCTGAGGACACTGTTGAACTCAAAGTGCCGATATTCACTTAAAGAGAACATCACCTCGACTACAGTAGGTCAAGGGTGAATGTTAGTTTTTGTGATTTTCGTGGGAGAAAATAGAATTAACTAGATTTACTTTATTTTTTAATTTTAATCCTCCCAATTTGTTTTTAGTGGTGGGGACCACACGAGCTTAAAAACCCCCGATTTGACTTTAGTGGTGGGGACAACCCGACCCTTGAAATCCTTCTTTAATTAGGGAGATGACTCTTGGTTTCTTTTCCAATTAATTGTTCCAACATCAAATTAATTAATGTGAAACTCAAGTTAAATTAATACACATAATTTAAAAGGTTGGATCCTTATTTTCTTGAGATTGGGAATGTGTTGGAAAATGAAGAATTGGGGAGAGCATTGGAGAACATTCTTTAACAAATAACTTCCTCCAAAGAACAAAATTTTCCAGAAATGAAGAGGGAGGATCCAACCATGGAGCCTCTTGCGGGAGTAACGAAGGCCGACTCTTCAACAACTTCGTCTCCTTCTTCACGCCACCTCCAATGAAAAATTAAGGTAGGGGTTTTATTTATGTTTGAATTTACATTATTGATTCTTCATATCCTAAATTCACGATGACGATGGCCAAATGAACAGATTCATTGTACCACACATAAACCATGCTCCTCTTTCCTTTTATTCTTCGTGAGTTCTCCGTGCGTTCTTCAACACCTAATATTTTTAGATGCTGGAAACATGGAGTTTTGTTGAGTGCGATATATGGACATGGAGCCCTCGACACAAGGATCATGAATATGCGATTGTTTAATTTTATGGTCTTGGAATGAATCCGCAGTGACTCAAAGAATAAGGCAGTGGCCGACCCCCATCCGATCGTGAGGAAGGAAGGGTGGCGCGCGTCTGCGCCACTAGTTGATGAGGAGGCAACAACCCGTTGGCTGGGGTGGGATTGGGTGGCGGCTGACAACTTTCCGACCGTGTGGTGGAGCGGTGACACACATCCATGCCACCGGTGGTGTAGGGGGGCCATGGCCGCTCGACCATGATGGAGGCCGAAGGGTGGCCAACCTTCTGGCTGGCTGTGCTGGAGCAGCGGTGCACGATTATGTCTCTGGGAGGAAGACCGTTCGACCTTCCTGCTAGCCACGCCAAACTGGGAGGGAACCCTCCAGCGGGTCCCACGTTCCACCCAGTAGAACGATTCGATTGAACATTTGGGAAAACCAGAAGGTGTGCGCTCCTCTTTCGGCGCCAGCTCAGGCAGACCATGCACCTAGAGGGCTGGTCCCACCAGGCCGTGTGGCAGCAGGCCGCACCCATCGAGCCATGCCACCGAGTCATGCCTATGGGCTATGCAACTGGGCTCGGCTAGGATTCCCCTTTGTGGGCCGGGCCGAACCACGGACCTGCGGGCCAGGCCCTCCGAGGACCAGGCCCACCGGATCGGACCTGAACCCGGTCGGGTTGGACCAAACCCGAGCTCATCCGGACTCAGTTTCTTATTTTGTCCATAAGCTGTGATCCAGATATCAGTTTGACAAACCATCTATGGAACCATAATCCTTGGATCGATAATGTCATTTTGGTATAATCCACATAAGATTTTGATGTGGTTAGATTATGGCCGGGTTGGATCGGACCTCGAATCCTACCGGGCCCTCAGAGAAAAAATGCTAATAACATACATACCGGGATTCTGATTGACGCGCCGTTTGCTGCGTTGGGTCCCTTTTGACATGAAAGACTGTTGAGATACTTTTTTTGTAAATCTCCAGGGTGTTTGAGGTATGAATGATGTCTTGGGGAGCGGTTCTCCCAAGCGTCCTATTTACAGAACCCTGTGAATTGCTGAGACTTGATGACTGATGACCGTTTCGACTCAGAGTGCCTCGACAGGATCAGTGGGGAGAACCTCTGTGTGGTGTGACAATCCCATCGTGGGGAGATCCTCTATGTGATGTGGCTGACCCGCAACACTCGATAGGAGAAGTACCTCAGCATGCCATGAGGGAGAGCACCTCTTTGTGACGCGGCATAACCCCGGTGTGGAGCGCCTTTGTGTGAAACGGAAGACCCAATTTACATGATATAGGAGGAGTTATCCAGTAGCTGAGGCGTTTGAAGTTTTGACTGGGGATGTTATTTGTTACTACCCCTAGAATAAATCCTGGTGTGAGCTGTTTTTAACTTGTGCTTGTGATTGATGTTTTTCTAGGTGGTACTTTAATTCTGTGGTAATCTACCTTCATGGTGTTACCTTGTGGTATTCTTCCCTCATGTATGAGATGTGTATATCTTAATAACTTAGGTGTATGTATGGGAATCTATCTAAGTAGAGTTGATGTCTTTATTTGTGGTTTTCCTTTGTGGAATAATAGGAGACCTACAGGGTCTAGGTGTCCCTACTAATTCTCATTATCCTCACCCCTGCACAGGATTCACCCGCACCTTGTTGTTTCTTGTGCAGAAGATATACAACACTGATCGAGGCTAAGGGAGCGAGGACTGGATAGTGTGCGTAGGTGGACCATTCAGTGTGACGTGACATGGAGGAGACAGAAGGACGTGGAGTGCTGAGGAGGTGATCTGTACCTACCCTTATGGTAGGGACCTCAGAGGATGACCTAATATATGTTTTCCTTTTTAATTCAGTTGTACCATTACAGTTGGGCTTGAATTCTATCCCCTTTTACATTCATCACTCTCCTACTACAACAGTTTACTTCATAGTTTTTTCTTTCCGTTCTCTACGGCCATGTGTTTGTATAGGATTAAAGTCAATACCTTTAAATTTTAGGGACTATGCCTTTTAGTGCTAGTTTCTTGCACCTGGAATATATGAGGCAGGCTTGGGGTATTTACGACACGGGCCCCCGAGGATGGGTCATGAGAAATTGGTATCAAATGAGTTCGGTTCTACAAAAGAACCAGGACTCGAATATTTTCTATGAAGTAATAGTGTTAAGTGTTTTGACTATGGTTTTTAGTTCGAGGAGTCCAGTGTTGGTGCAGCGGCCGATATATCCAACACCAGGACCCTAGATTTTGATTTCCGACTCAGCACATGAAAACATTGATTGTGTGTGTTTTTGAAAAGTTTTTCTTTTGATTTCATTAGACTCATCTCACCAGGTATAACTTAATAACCATGGAACACCTGTTCCCTTTCAATTTTCCGGAACAAAGACAACCACCCAGGTTTTTTGAGAGAGTTCGCGATTACGGCTCACTGAGTGATGAGGCCTTGGTGTAGGTCCCTCTTATGGCATTATCACTTTCAGGTGGTGTACCAGTAGCACCAATACCCATTGGACGAGTGTAGACACCATCCACACCAAAAGAGGATGCATGTTGACTGGGCACATTGCACGAGTTCCAGCGACCAAGGCCTCTAAGGTTTCAAGGTGAGACAAATTTATAGGTAGTTGAGGACTTGATGGAGGCTGTGTCTAGATTTTTCTACCTAGTTGAGACACCATTAGAGTAGATGGTGATCTTAGCTTCTAGTCTTCTCCAGTGTGTGACCATGAGGATGGTCTGCATAGTGATGAGGCTTCGGTATGTGAACTGTTTCCTAAGATAGAACCTTCGAGTACTGTGTCAGCTACATCAGTACCTATTGGGAAGCAGTTACAACCAGCGGTACCGGTAGAGGTCACTTTTAGGCTTATTGCCATACCCGAGTTTAAGCATCAGATACCCCTCAGGTTCCATTGAGAGCCTGAATCACAGGTGGCTTAGGAATGTCTTGAGGAGGTGGCTGAGTGTTCTCTAGAGCATTTACTACATCATAAGGACAACATGTCAGTATCAGAGTATTCATCGAGGCATACCGACCATTCCTGGTATTCGATGAATTCGATACAATCAGTGCTTCGGGGAAAGAACATCCAAGAGCGCTATGTTTAAGAATGTCTTAGACAACACTATTTCTCAATGCATTCCTACGTATGTTAGGGTGATAGAGGGAACCTTTGCAGTTGAATGTTCTTTGGATGAGCAGATATAGATAGAGAATGTTAGTAGTGGGAAATCAGGAAATGGGGGCCAGTCACAGATATTTGGGCATGTAAAAAATATTTTGGGAAGTAGACGTGTTAGGGACAGATGAATCTGCAGGGTTGAAGATCTGGAAGCATATCTAGGAGAGAAGTATGAGGGGGTGTACATTTTCACATGTTACCACCACCCCGCTTTTTGGACCCCACCAGGCTCAGGGAGATTGAGGATAGGGGAAGGGAGTAGTTTCATATGGTCAAGTAGTACGACCCAAGGGCTCTAGGAATGATTCGATGAACGAACTTTTTCTACTACTTGTTGTTGTATTAATAGACATAGGTACCAATCATTCCTTCCTTCCATGAATCTTTTCCAAGACCTAGAGTTTCTAGTTAATCTATTGAGTTGACCGTCACGTCTGGAGATAACTTTTGGAGGAGACTCGATAATCACACTTACGCCAACGATGTGATCTGACCCATGAGGTGAGAGTTTTGGTTGGAACCTCTTGGTGGTAGCGTCGAGGCCTTATAACGTTTGTTTGACTATGGGCTGGATATCAATAGTTCATAATCAATTTGAATGTATAAGGAAAAAGTTTTGTGGTTTAACTACAATATTGGAATGGGATTTTCCTTTGTCGGTGAAAAAGGAAACTCGGGTAGAATAAGATAAACTCATGCATAGGAGGGTGCAATAGATCACTCTTTTGTTGGCCAGACTAAACCATGTGGCAGCATGAGATTTGTTTTTTTAGTTCCAAATAGGAGTGATAGAGCATGGGGAAATATTTTCAAAATTGGTTTCTAGGATTACCTCTCTGAAGGGAGAGGGACGTCTACTTTGGCTTGGTACTACTAGATATTTGTACCCAACTTCTCCAGGGTAGCGACACCCTTTTCATCTTTGAAAAAAAAGGGCGATCACTTTCTGTGAATAGAGAAGTGTCAGTAGAGCTTTCAAGAGTTGAGATAGATACTAACAAGTAGAACTATGCAACCCACAACCTGGAGGTAGCTGTAGTGGTATTTTTGCTAAAGATGTGGTGGCACAACTTCATGGGAGAATGTTTTACAGTCTACTCCGATCACAAGTGTCTCAAGTATATCTTCTATCAGAAGGACTTGAACCTGAGACAATGACGATGGATAGAGTTCCACTAGGAATATGAATTTGAGATAGTCTACACTCCTAGGATGGGGAACGTGGTATAAAATGCACTCACCAGAAGCATTGGTCTGTAGTTGCTGAGTGAGGCAACATAGCAGTTAGATGCGTTGTAGATATCATTCATGGATAGAGATGGAGAAACATATCTTTAGTCTCTAACAGTCACTCCCCCACTTCATCAGCTAGTCAGGGAGGCACAGGTTGGGGACGCTGACTGTGAGGCTCGATGTGCTCAGATATCCTCAAGGGAGACACCTGATTTATTTTCTGAAGGTGGGGAGCACATCATTATCTTTAGAGAACGTACCATGGTACCAATAGCGCTATATGAGGAGGTGTTGAGGGAGTTCCATACGTCCCCTCTGGTGGTACATTCTGGAGTGGCGAAGATGTACCAGGACCTTTGACATTAGTACTGATGGCCCGAGATGAAGGAAGTAGTGGCAGAGTTTGTATCATGATATCTCACTTTTCTGCAAGTGAAGACTACACATATTTGGAAGATGTCTTTTGCCGAAATGATACGGAGACCAGTGGAGTTCCAGGAGGGGGACCACATATTCTTGTGTGTCTCTCCTCGATGGGGACTACAAAGATTTGGCAGAGGTAGTAAGTTATCACTGAGGTCTATTGGTCCTTTTTTGATACTTCAGAGGATAGGAAAGTTAGCATACCGCTTGGCTCTTCTACCACAATTGGAGAGGGTTGATGACATTTTCCACGTATCCCAGATAAGGAGATGTGTACATGATCCTTCACACATCATTGACTGGGGTAAGAAAGATATCAATGATAGGGAGATGTATTCAGAGGTTCTAGTGGTGGTTGATGATCTATAGGAGTGGGTCCTTCATGGGCGGTCGATACCTCTAGTGCACGTTCGCTGGCAGCACAGGTTCCTCCAGAAGAGCAAATGGGAGTAGGAGGCTCAGATTTGTGACCAATACCCTAATATTTTTCCTTAGTCTATGTTGTGGCTTTCGGGGAAGTAAATACCCATGGTGGGGAGAATGTAATGTACTAGAAATTCCATATAATTTTTTATTATATGAAATTATTTCGAGACCACAAAATCTGATAGCGCGCGATTCCAAGGCACTAAGTGCCCGGAATGATATGTTAACGTTTTTAAGCTTTTAGTACCGTGGGTAAGCAATTTTCCTTAAAAAGTGGATTAAATCATAAACGGTTACTTGGATTGGAAATCCGAGGGCACTTTTTCACTCAAGTTGGTGGGTTTACCCTTGGTGTGACTTATGATTAGTCAGCGTGAGCCACCTGTACAAAAACCCGAAAATGGAATAATTATAAATAAAATAATCAAATAAAGTTATTTTATTTTTCAAATGATTATAACTCAAAAATGGTAACTCAGATTAAAAATATGATACCATCGATTAAATTGTGAGGGTATGATTTCAATAGGCAGATACTAAAGTTGATGGCGTGAGCCACTAGTGAAAGTTAGTTTTTGGCAGTAAATAAAATAATTAAGTGACAATTATTTTATTGTAAAATCCATAACTTTCAAATGATAACTTAGATTGTAAATCCAAGAGTAACGTTGGGTTCATGGGGGAGTCTTCCATTTAGGAAGAGCCTAATCCTGACCGACGTGGGAGGAGGGTGACTCTTCGTATCATTCTGATCTTTTTTTGGGTACGTTCAGTAAACGCGTGTGCACCATTTTGTTACTTTTGAACCGGTGCTCAGAATTAAAATTTGAGGACACCGTTGATCTTATAGCGCTTATACTCACTTAGAGAGACTTTCACCTCAATCGTAGTATGTCGATAGTGAATATTAGTTTTTATGATTTTTGTGGGAGAAAATAAAATAAACTAGCTTTATTTTATTTTTGAAATTTAATCCTCCCAATTTGTTTTTGGTGGTGGAGAGCACCTGAGCATGAAAAATCCTGATTTGAAATCAGGGGTGGGGACCACCTGACCCTTGAAATCCCTCTTTAATGAAGAAGGTGACTCTTGGTTTCTTTTCAAATTAATTGTGTCAACATCAAATTAATTATTGTGCCAACTATAATTAAATTAATAAACATAATTTAAAATGTTGAATCCTCATTTTTCTGAGTTTGGGAAATTGTTGGAAAAGGGAGAATTGGGGAGATCTTTTTTGAACATTATTCAACCAAGGAAGTCCTCCAACGAAGATCATCATCCAGAAATGAAGAACGAGGGGCCTACCTTGGAGCATCTTGAGGGATTGACGAATGCCTACTCTTCAACGACTTCTTCTCCTTCCTTGGGTCATGTCAAATAGAAAATATTGGTTGGGGTTTTATTTATGTTTGAATTTACATTATTGATTCTTCATGTCCTAAATTTTCAATGTCAATTGCTAAAAAAACATGGTCATTTTCCTGCACATTAAACTTGCTCCTCTCTCTTTTTATTTTTTGTGCATTCTAGGTGCGTTCTTAAACACAGAAGATGTACTGAAACTAGAAACACAGAGTTTTCTTGAGTGCAATATATGGACATGGATCCCTTGACACAAGGATCACGAATATGCGATCGTTTAATTTTTTGGGATTGGAATGAAGCCGATGTGACTCGCTGAAGAAGGCGGCGGCCGACACCCGACCAACGATGAGGAAGGAAGGGCGATGCACGTCCGCACCACCGGTTAATGAGGAAGTCATGACACATTGTCCGAAATAGTGAAGGGTGGCTGCTGGAAATAGGATGGCCGTGCGGTGGAGCGGGGGAGCCCGTCTGCGCTACCAGGGGAGCAGGGGGCGCGACCGCTTGGCCGCGTCGGAGGCCGAAGGGCGGCTGGCCTTTGGGCCAGCTGTGGTGGAGCAACGGCGAGCGACCACACCACTATAAGGAAGACCGACTGGCCTTCTGGCTAGCCATGCCAAACCAAGAAGGACCCCTCCAGCGGGCCCCGAGTACCACCCAACCGAACGGTCCAATGGGCCATTCGGAAAAACCAGAAGGGAGAGATCCCCCTTCGGTGCCAGTTTAGGCGGACTGCGTGCCCATCGGGCCACACGACAGTAGGCTGGACCCTGTAGGTTGCACTGTAGTGGGCTGCACCCTGCAGGGCGCGCCTTAATGGGCCGCACCCCCTGGCAGTGCCCCCGGTCCGCCCCAGCGGGCCGCGCCAGTGTGCTGGGCCAGGCCTCCCCTTCGCGAGCTGGGCCGAACGACGACCCAACAGGCTAGGCCTACCGAGGCCCATGCCAACGGGACCGGACCCGGACCAGGTCTGGTCGGGTTGGGTCAGACCAGCCCCAGGCTCATCCGGACCCTATTTTGCCATTTTTGCCATAACTTGTGATCCAGATGTCCATTTGAATAATCCGCATGCGGTGCCAAAATATTTGGATCGAGAAGGTCCTTTTGGTATACTCCACTTGAGTTTTATATATGGTTGGAGTATGGCGGGGTTGGATCGGACCCTGAATCCAACCAGGACCTCAGAGCAGAAACCCTAATAACTTATAGGCCAGACGTCCAATTGACGTGCCGTCTATTGTGTTGGGTCCTGTTTGATGTAACAGACATTTGAGATACATTTTTGTGGAACTTAGGGGTAATTGAGGTCTAATTTATGGCTTGGGTAGCGGTTCTCCCAAGCGCACTACGTACGGAACCCTGTGACTAGCTGAGACTGGAAGACTGCTGACCGTTTCGACTCGGAGGGTCTCGACAGGACTAGTGGGGAGCACCTCTGTGTGATGTGGATGAACCACAGTGGGGAGAACCTCTATGTGACACAGCAGACCCATGGTACTCAACAAGAGAAGTACGTAATCATGCCACAAGGGGGATCACCTCTGTTTAACGTGGCATACCCACGGTGGGGAGAGCCTCTGTGTGACAAAACAGACCCATGATACTCAACAAGAGGAGTACCCCAGCAGTCCAAGGCTAGTACGAAGCGCCTCTGTGTGACGCGGTAGGCCCACTGTAATCGATAGAGGAGGATATTTCTAGAAGTTGAGGTGTTTGACATTGTGGTTGGGGATTTCAGTTGTTACTACCCCTTGAAAAAAAATCCTAGTCTAAGATATCTTTAAATTGTGCTTGTGATTGAGGTTATTCTATGTATTACATTACTTCTATGTTAATTTTCCTTCATTGTGTTACCATTTGATATTATTACCTCATGAAAGTGATCTGTATATCATAATAAATTTGGTGTATGTATGGACCTATATCTATGTAGATTTTATGTCTGGATTTGTTGTTTTCATTTATGGAACATTAGGAGACCTATGGGGTCTTGGGGTACTTACTGAGTATCATTATACTCACCCTTACACAGGCTTCACTTGCAACTTGTTTTGTCTTTTTCAAATGACGTACAACTTTGATCGAGGCTGAGAGAGCTAGATCTGGACATTTTGCAGAGGTGGACCTTTTAGCGTGACGTGACGTGGAGGAGATGGACAAACGTGGAGTGCTGAGGAGAAAATCTGTACCTACCCTTCAGGTAAGAACCTCAGTGGATGACCAAATATATGTTCCCCTTTTTCATTTTGTGGTATTGTATTTTCTATTGTACCTTTATAGTTGGGCTTGTATTCTGGCCCCTTTTACTTTCATCACTCTTTTACTACAGCATTTTACTTCACAGTTGCTTCTTACTGTGCTCTTGGACCGTGTGTTTATACAATATTAATGGAAAGGCCTTCCTGTTTTAGGGACTATGCCTTTTGGTGCTAGTCGCCAGCCCCTAGCATGTGGGAGGAGGGCTTGGGTATTCATGGAATAGGCCCTGGGGGATGGGTTGTGACAAGGACGGGTGACTAAGGTTAGCCAAAGGTAGTGA
Source organism: Viscum album (assembly GCA_963277665.1). Classification (NCBI taxonomy): domain Eukaryota; kingdom Viridiplantae; phylum Streptophyta; class Magnoliopsida; order Santalales; family Viscaceae; genus Viscum; species Viscum album. The sequence goes on along the minus strand of OY728136.1, from coordinate 1,718,433,631 downwards.
AATGCGGGAGAGGAAGAGCGACATAACTGAGCTGGAGGCAGAGTCGGGTGTGGTGAGGGAGAGGAAGAGCAACGTCAATGAGCCAGAGGTAGTGGTGGTGTGATTGAGGTGGTGTAGTGTGGGAGGGGACGAGCGTTGTAGGGTTTCTCGAGGGAGAGCTCGAGAAAATAAATGGTGGGGGGGAGGTGTGCTAATTTTTTAAATCCCTGTCACTGCCTATGGAGGTCTCTATTGATACCAAATTGCGATTTTCATTAAAAGTCACTTATTCCAAGGGCCTCCATATGTAACACCCCATGATTTTATTAGATAGATTATTTTTAATTTCATTGATGCCTTGTGTTGAACACTACACTAATATTAGCTTGTGCCATATGCAACACCGTATACGCTTGCAATATATGCAACACTATTCTTGGCTTGTGTTGCACACAATTTCATATTCTTTTGATAGAATTCAATTCACACAACACCTAGTATAGATTTTTTTCACTGTATAAGTGAACTTATTTTTGATTATATTATATGAAACACCAAAGGAATCTTTCACTACACGTAATACTGACTTGGCTTGCGTTTCACGCAACAACGTCCTTCCTCCAATGCTTGTGTTGTACGCAATATCAAGTTTCAATAAACAAAGATATAGTATTAAAATAAAATTATTTAATGGGATATAAACAATAAATTATGAATAGTATTATCTATATTTTTATTTTTATTTTTCTAGACATGATATAAGTACAAGTTCATTTTGTTGGATAAAAAAAGTATTTTTCAAAAAATGCAGTTTTGCCACCTTTTGATGGCGCACTCATTTATAATAAAGTTTTATTACATTTATATGTCAAATTTGACACAATAAACTTTTATTTGTAAGTGGGATATAAAAATTTACTTTGGATAAATTTTTTATTTTTTTCTAATAACTTTCATATTTCGATGAATAGTAAAAAGACGCTAAATTTTATCTAAGATCAACTATTTTCATTTAGATAATTTATATGGTCAAATTATAATATTTAATGGTTTTAAATTATACATAGAATAATTTTTGAAAATTTAATTTAATTAATGTCATTAGCATTAATTTTACATTGAATTCATAGGTAAAAACATTTCAATCTTTTTCAACATGTTAACTTTTAAAACCCATTTTTTTAAAAACGAGATTAATTTTAAATTAATTACTTCAAGTAATGTGTTTTTAATTTTGAAAAATTGATTCCATATTAGTAATCAGTAGTTAAAAATTATGTTAATGGGGTACATTGATTTTTTGGGCATTATGAATAGTAACTTTTGTAATTATTATTACTACCATAGTTAAAGGTAAATTGAGTAATTAAGGGTAAAAATAATATTATAAAATTACTATAACACCTTAAAAACTTCTATTGGATGGATTAATGTCGACACATATCACCTAAGGGTCAGAATAGATTCATTTCATGGATTTTTTCCATGAAAATGATGTAATTAATATTAAAACAAAAGAAAGTGACAACATGTCACTCTCTTATATCTTATAAGTGTAATAATTTTAATTTAGTGATAAACATCATAAAAAATAAAAAATAAATAATCTATAGAAATATAATTAAATTAATTAAATAATTTGAATTTATTTAGTATTTTTAGAGATTAACTAATTATAATTAATGATTACACAATAGTGATGTTAAAATTATTTTATTAACAAAGGTTTCAAATAAATGGTTTTAAAATTTTAAAAATTAATAACATATTAACTAATTGAATTGATCCAAAAATTTTCTAGGTGAATATGACATGTTATTAGTGTATTAAATATTTTTATTCTAATTTATCTTTTGTGAGGATATTTTTAATGTCAAATAAATTAATAGTGTCAAAATCGACACTATTGGTATTTTAAAAAATAACATTTTATTATGATTTTTAAAAATTATAAAAAATATTTAAAATTACAATTTGATAATTATAAGATCTAAAATTTCATAAAATACCTATTTATGTTCTATCAACACCATATATGTAAATATTTATAACCATTAATCCTTTATAATTCTATTTCCAAAATTAAAATTTAATAGAATAATTAAGTGGTAATTAAAAAGAAAAGGTTTAAATTGATAATATAATTTATCAAAAATTTATTGGATGATTATATTAGAACCCTATCTCATATCATATTTTAATTTGGGACACTTTCTAGGTTTTTGGGTAGGGTTTTATTTTATTATAAATTACTATTTTTTTGAGTTTCCTGAAGTGCCCCTTTCATCTCTTATAAAAGGGCACATCATCCCTCTTCTCTTCACTCCATTTTAATCCCTCAATATCTTCCAAAACCTGAACATATAACTTCTCAACATACTTAGTTACATTATAGTGGTTCTGGTATTCTCAAAAGACCAACTCTAGTGCCCTAATATAAATTTTAAAGGAGGCATGCTGAGGAAGAGGTAATCTCTTCTAACGATTCTTTCAAATTTATTTATTATTCTACATCCTTGTCTTTAGTTGTTTCATTATAATGTTATAACATCAGTATTTACTATATAATGATATGTTATAATAAATATTAAACAAACCTATTTAACTTTCTAGCCATCCTATGAAAAACGAAATCATCGTCTGTGCGTACGTACGACTTACCGTCTCCACGCCGTGGTGTAATCTGTTTTTCACCACCACCTTAATTGGATGGGTATAATGGTGGAAATAATAAATATAAATGATTAATATAACATGATAATAATTCTGGGATACTATAAACCATCCACTACAACACCATTCAACAATTATGGGAATGATATAATCGCTCGGGCGTACGTACAACTTACCGTTTCCACATCACGATGAGATTCATTTTCCACATTAACCATTCAAGAATGATTATAGTGTATATATAATAAATAATCATGAAATATAAGACACAATAATTCTACTTTATTTAAATATATACATATTTCATTTACCTTCTTCCATTCGATTTAATAAGGAAACGAAAACAACATTCATGCGTATGTACAACCTACCATCTCCATGAACGGTGTATTCCATTCCATTTATCTATCGATTATTTATTTCTATATATTGAATATATATGATATATAAAATATTTTTTACATTTTGGAATTAAATAAATAATGATCTATGTAATAATATCAAGAATAACAAGTCCAATCGTGTACGATAAATAAAACGATTATTACCAAAATGTTGTCATAAAATGAATTGAGAAATGAACGGGTAATAAAATGTCGTATGTGAATAATATATGATATAATTAATATTATTATGGTTTGGTTACAAGTTAATAATATGTTAAATCCAACTATAAATGAGTTTGGGACTCATACAGAAGAATTTGGACATAAGGTAAGGGATAACTTTTCCAATCTCATTTTTATCTAAGATTGTTTATTCGTAAGTATTTACTATGGATATGTTTATCACCCACGTTGGTGTTTTCTAATTTTTTTTTCATAAATTTTTTAATATTCTTCTATGTATATTTAAATTCATTTTTACCTCTTTTAACTTTTATTATGTGGTATGGAAGGAATCTTTCTTTTTTTTACCATACAAGTTACTTTTTGATTATTCTAAAAAACGTATGAGGAAAATGTTTTTTTAAGTTATACAACTTGAATGAGTTTTTAAATTCATAAATCCTTAATTCCATAAAGATTACTCGTCATGATTACATGTGTATTTTTATCTATATTATTTTCTTTTAAAATTTTATGAAATTTTGAGGAAAGAAAACCTTTTTAAAAAATAATGGATATTTTCATCAGGAAGAAAGTTCAAGTGTTTTATCAAAATTATTTTCCATATAATATGACATAGGATTATGTTTCTATACCTATTATTACATTGATTTTATTGAGTTTATGATGGAATCATTTTTATGAATTCCATTTATCTTATATGGATTATATTATGATGGAATGATGTTTAAGAAACCCATTTTATTTCATGGGTTATGCAATGATGAATGATTTATGTATTGGCGGCACATGTAAGAATCATTTTAGTACGATATGGGTGAGACCTATATCTTCATATAATGAATTGGGTAAATATTTATATCTCAAGAGATCGACATGGATGGAATGAAAAGTAAATCCAGTTTAATAATGCAGGGCTGGAACGACATGTAAACACGGACCAGTAATGTAATTTTTCGACTATGATGGTCTTGGAAAAAATGACTTGGAAAATATGGAAATCATATTATCTGATCAATGGTTTTCCACAATTACATGTTTTATTCCTGTAAAGACCCGTAAAATTCAAGGAAAATTTTTTCTTAATTTTCTTTAGAATTTTACAAGAGCGCGGTTTCAGACGGCACCTGATTCCGAGGCCCGGAGTGCCCGGAATCATTTTCTGAAGTTTGGCTCGGGTACGTTCAGTGAACGAACGAGCGGGAATTCCTAACTTTTGATCCGGTGCTCGGAATTGAAATCTGAGGGCACCGATGAACTCGCAGCGCCGTTTTTCGCTTAAAGAGACCTTTTCGGGAGTTGCGTTTGTTGCGGGTTGAAAGTTAGTTTTGGGGATTAAAAGATAAGTAAAATAAAATTTGTGTGTGAATTTTATTTTATTCGAGGTGGTTAGACTCTCTCATGGGAAGTTGTTTGTGGGGCCCACAACCACCCAACTTCCCATGTGTGGTTATGAGGGAGGTGGGGCCCACACGAACCCCCACCTTTTCAAGTTCCCTAACTCCCCTCTCTCCCTCTTAATGGCTTGACATCTTAACTTCTATTTAATTATACAACTCTTGTATATTAAATAAGGGAGTTAATTTTGGAGTTATCCATTTTGAATTTCAAACCTTTGAAATTCTTTGTTACGTTTTTGATTAAATTAAGCTCTTCTCTCTTTTTGTTGGGTTAGAACGCTTTGGCCACCTTGAGAGCTTTTGAGAGCTTCTTCTTCATCTTCAAGCTCTGACGAAGAACACGAAGAACTCTCAAGCTCCGACGAAGAATGACCCCTCTCTTCTTCGTCCTCCGTGTCAACGAGAGGGAACGCTTCCTCCTCGGACCTTCTTCGTCGGCATACGAAGATTCGCCAACGACGTATCTCTTCGGGCGTATCTCTTCGTCAACGGATTTGACGAACGACGACCGCGACGCCCGACCACCGCGACGTTGTCTTCCGCGGGACGTTGTCAAACTTCGATCTTATACCCGAGGTAGGGGTTGTTGAATATTGTTAATTTATTCCATTTCTTGCTCGTGGATCGCATGTCTACGTGAGGCTTTTGAATATTTTATATAAGTGTTATTGTTTAACGTGAGGGGGGCCGGACCGCATGAACACGGCCGAACCCCCCCTCCATTGTTCACGTTGTTTATTCTTGCGGGCGGAAGCAAGGTGGCGTGGTGCCGACGCACCACGCGGATAATTGTACTTTTAACTTACGTGATGCCGTCGCGCGCGCACCATGGTAGAAACAACAAGAACGCGACGCCGTCGCGCCGCGTTGAATGAATATCAAAGCACGGCGAAGGGGCGCGGTGCCGTCGCACCGCGCCGGACGACGAACACCGCGGCCGGTTCCGGGCCACGGCGGGACGAGGAGACCGCGGCCGGTTCCGGGCCGCGGCGGAAGAGAAGACCGGCTGCCGGGCCGCCGGCGTCGGAAGCCGAAGGGGGGACCGGAATTTCCGGTCCCGTTGGAGAAAACCGGCCGGCCAGCTGGCCGGCCGGAAGGCATTAAACCGGGGAAATTAATTCCCCGGCCAACACCCAAAACCCCCCTCTTTATGAGGGGGGCGTTTTTTTTAAAGGGAAGGGGGCAGCAGGCCTCCCCTCCCCGTTCCGCTCAAATCAGGCCCCCCACGTGTGGGGGGCGTTTTAAAAATTTTGGGCGCGGCACAAAGGCCGCGCCGCCTCTTCCAGGAAGCGGGGCTTAGCCCCCGCGTGCGGCTCCTCGCGGCACCCCGAGCCGCCGCGGCACCCCGCGCCGCCGCGCCGCCGCGCCGCCCAGGGGGGGGTCGGGCCGGGTCGGCCCGGACCCGGACCCCCCCGTTTCGAACCAGAATTGGTTTTTGGACCATATATTTAGCCTCGGACCTCCGATCGACGAACCGTTAGCGGCAACACGATCCTTGGATCGAGACGGTCGTTTCGGTATATCGCACTCAAGGTTTTGGGTTACTTTGAGTTCGGCCGGGTTGGTTCGTTGACGAAACCAACCGGGCCTTCGGAGCGGAAACGCTCATATCTTGAGCTACGAACGTCCGATTGACGTGCCGTCAGTCGCGTTGTGTTCCTCTTAGTGAGACAGATCTTTTAGCATACTCCGCCCGAGGTTTGGACGCAGGTGGAGTATGGTCGGGTTGGTTTTTTCTTAAAAACCAACCGGGCCCCGGAGACGAAAATGCCAATAACTCTCAGACCGGGTGTCCGATCGACGCGCCGTCTGTTGCGCTGAGTTCCTGTTGGCGATACAGAACTTTTGGATACATCAACTCTAGTCTTCGTGACAGTTGATGTATCATCCTCTCGGCTCGTGGAGCGGACCCTCCGAACAAGCTTGCTGTGTGCGGGAACCCTAGTGCTGGCTGCGACTGCTACTGTGACTTCGACGACGACAGTACAGAGATCCTGTGTGGATTCGACGACGATGACTACAACACTCAGCGATCCTACGTAGAACAGTGCTACCGAACCTGTGTGAGCTGAATCTTCTGTTAACCTTGGGCGGTGGAGCGCTTGGGTGTAGCGGCGGACCCGTGGTACTTGACAGTGGTGGTGCGTTTGGATGTAGCAGCAGACCCTTGGCGGTGGAGCGCTTGGTTGTAGTGGCGGACCCGTGAAACTCTACGGAGTGTGTGCGCTTGGTTGTAGCGACAGACCCGCGACGGTGGAGACGTGCGTACGGAGTACGGAGACCGTGTAGATGACTGAGACCTGACGACTGCTTGACCGACTCGACTTGGAGTGAGTCAACTAGCCCAGTGGACGGAGCGCCCAGTAGTTGGCAGCAGACCCACGGCGGACGGAGCGCCTGGTAGTTGGCGGCAAACTCGCAGTACTCGACAGGAGGAGTACCTCAGTAGGCTATCTGGGTGAGCGCCCGGTATTTGGCAGCAGACCCTCAGCGGACGGAGCGCCCGGTAGTTGGCAGCAGACCCGCGGTACTCGACAGGAGGAGTACTTCAGCAGTCTTAGGTTAGTGAGCAGTACCTCGAAGTCGTGACAGGACCACTGTACACTCTAGAGACGGAGCACTTCAGTAGTTACGGTTTCGATCATAAAAATCCTGGTTTGAGCTGAGTCAATGATCTTTGTGTTTCCTCGTGATTGAGATGGGTCGCTTGATAACTTAGGTATATATATGGGCATATACCTGGGTAATGGTAATCCGTTGATTTCATAAACTTGTTATAACCTGTGTGGATTTACTGTTACTCTTCTTTGTGGATTGGGTTGTTCTTGGGCTCGGTGTTGGAGCCGAGCGGAAATTGATGACATAGGTATATGTATGGGCATATACCTAATCAATACTGTATGTTACTTCGTGATTGTATCCTTCATGTGGTTTATCCTTTGTGGATTTTGGGAGACCTTCTAGGGTCTCGGGGTCCCTACTGAGTATCTTATACTCACCCCTGCACGGGTTATGCCCGCACTTCGTTGTGTTGGTTGCAGACGACGGACAACGCTGACTGTGGTTGAGGCTAGCGGAGTAGGTCGGTACCCGGAGGAGGACCACTGAGCGGGACGTGCTCGGAGCGGACAGTTGGACCCGAGGAGTTGTGGAGCTATCTGTACCTACCCTTCAGGTAGGATCCGTGGTGGACGATCCAGGAGCTGAGCCATCTGTACATACCCTTCAGGTAGGAATCGAGGAGGACGTCCCAGGAGCCGCTTGTACTTTCAGTTGCTGTTTTCCCTTTCGAGTTGTACTTTACTTTACAGTTGGGCTTGTATTTCCGGCCCTTTTCTTCAGCACAGTTGTTCTAGTTTTGTGTACTGCTTTTCTTCCGCTTGTTACTCTGAGGTGCTTGTTTACTTTATAAAGGCAATGCCTTCCCTTTTTACTGGGATTTTACGCCTTGGTGCTAGTCGCCAGCCCCTGGCCTATGGAAGGCGGGCTTGGGGTAGTCACGGCACGGGCCCCGAGGGCGGGTCGTGACAAATCGGTATCAAAGGAGTTCGGTTCTACCACAAACTCTGATCTTTTCTATGTGAAGCAATAATGTTTAGCGTATTGAGTGTGGTTATCTGTCCAGGGAGTCCAGTGTTGGTGCGGCGGCCGACGTATCCGTACACCAGGACCCTGACTTCTGATTTCCGACTTAATACACGAAAACATTGATTGCGTGTGTGTTTCAAAGTTTTCTTTGTGATTTCTTTGTGTCAGCTCACCAGGTATACTGTTTGACCGTGGCGCACCTGTCTCCTTTCAGGATGGCCCCACGACGGCAGCCAGCCAGGGTTCCGAGAGTCGAGCGAGACGACAGCCCACCGAGCGAAGAGGCCTCGGTGCAGGGCCCTTTTCCAGTAGTGGCACCGGCGGTAGCTTTACCCGCCGATCCCCCGATGCTTCCAGCAGCAGCCGCTGACGATGCACGTCGCCTCAGCGCACTGCATGAGTTTCAGCGCCAGCGACCGCCCAGGTTTCGCGGGGAGACGGATCCCCAGGCAGCAAAGGACTGGCTGGAGGCAGTGGTTCGAGTGTTTAGGCTAGTGAGGACACCAGCAGACCTCATGGTGATCCTCGCTGCGAGCCTACTACACGCAGCAGCAGGACGATGGTGGAGCTTGATACTCCAGGTGCACGATGAGGCATCTCTACTTTGGACGGAATTTGAGAGCATTTTCCGCTCGGAGTTCGTCCCATCCACCCTTCGTGCGGTGCGTATCCAGGAGCTTCTAGAGCTGCGGCAGGGCAGCATGACGGTCGCTCAGTACGCGGCAAGGTTCACCGACCTTTCTCGGTACTCGACAGACATGGTACGGGACCCCTTCTTCCGGGCCCGGACCTTCGAGCAGGGTTTGAGACATGAGATCAGGGCATCGCTGATCTCCCTCAGCATACCAACTCAGACAGGAGTACTGGAGCGGGCACTTCTGATCGAGAGTTTCCTTGCTGAGTCTACACCAGCACAACAACTCACCGCAGGGCGGCACGTGGCAGAGTCATCTGCAGCAGGTAGCCGACGGATGACTCAGGGTTCCAGGCAGACCAGACCTACCGGTGGCCGACTGCACGACTCAGGCTCAGTTGTACGGGGAAGCCGGGGTGGAGTCAGAGCCAGGCGTGCCGAGAGTGGACAGTGTTACTCCTGTGGCGGGATTGGTCACATGGCTCGTGACTGTCTGACCCGCCATGCTGATGATCAGCAGTTAAGTGAAGAACCTCCCAGGCAGAGGCAGAGGTTCGACCGTGGCGGTCCGCAGGGAGGAGGCGGACGAGGCAGAGGAGCTGGACGAGCAGCCGGTGGTGGGCGACGCTTTGAGGCTCTTCCACCACCACCACTAGGAGGTCCACCCCGACCACAGGGAGTAGGTGAACATGCGAGAGCTCAACTTCAGGCAGCCGAGGCCTTCGATCATGGAGCTCTGGGAGCCGATGGACAGGAGCTGAACTAGTGGATACATCCTTGTACTTCTGGTTCCTTGTTGCATTTGTGTAGCGTCATGTATTATGAGCTGCAATAATAAAAGACGCATACCTTTGTGATATTTTCGTTCTTGTCCTCTTTCGTGATGTTACTAAGAGGTTCCAGTTTTGACTGTTGACTTGACCCTCACTTGTGAGACATCTACTGGAGGAGACCCAGTTACCACACACTGATGCCGACAGTGTGACTCAACCCTTGGAGGCGAGAGTAACGGTTGAATCTCTTAGTAGTAGCGTCGAGGCCTTACGACGTCATCCTTGGTATGGATTAGTATCATCCATGTTAGGATTGACCGTTTTAGGCAAAGAATGTGGTTCATCCAGGGGATGAGACCAGATTTCTTTTTTCGGCAATGAAGAAATCTTGCAACTCTGGTGGGACCGGAGATGGTCCAGGCCACGACAGAGAAGGTCCGGGTCATCCAGGAGCGGATGAGGACAGCACAGAGCCGGCAGAAGTCATACGCTGATAGGAGGCGAAGGCCACTATAGTTCGAGGATGGTGACCACGTCTTCTTGCGGGTCTCACCTCGACGTGGTATTCGGAGATTTGTCCGAGGCGGCAAGTTACCTCCGCGCTTCATCGGACCCTTCCAGGTCCTCAGCAAGGTTGGTGAGGTGGCTTATCGTCTGGCTCTACCACCTCAGTTGCACCAGGTGCACGACGTCTTCCACGTGTCTCAGCTGAGGAGATACGTGCACGACCCGACACACATCTTTGATCATGGGGAGCTTGACGTTGACGATGGGGCGACTTCTACGGAGGTCCCGGTGGAGATAGAGGATCGACAGGAGCGGGTCCTGCGTGGGCGATCGATTCCTCTTGTGCGCATCAGATGGCAGCACGGGATTCTCCAGGAGAACACATGGGAGCGGGAGGCTCAGATGCGTGCTCAGTACCCTCATTTTTTCCCTAGTTTTTGATGTAGCTTTACGGGGACGTAAAGCCCTGAGGTGGGAGTAATGTAAAGACCTGTAAAATTCAAGGAAATTTTTTTCTTAATTTTCTTTAGAATTTTACAAGAGCGCGGTTTCAGACGGCACCTGATTCCGAGGCCCGGAGTGCCCGGAATCATATTCTGAAGTTTGGCTCGGGTACGTTCAGTGAACGAACGAGCGGGAATTCCTAACTTTTGATCCGTTGCTCGGAATTGAAATCCGAGGGCACCGATGAACTCACAGCGCCGTTTTTCGCTTAAAGAGACCTTTTCGGGAGTTGCGTTTATTGCGGGTTGAAAGTTAGTTTTGGGGATTAAAAGATAAGTAAAATAAAATTTGTGTGTGAATTTTATTTTATTCGAGGTGGTTAGACTCTCTCATGGGAAGTTGTTGGTGGGGCCCACAACCACCCAACTTCCCATGTGTGGTTATGAGGGAGGTGGGTCCCACACGAACCCCCACCTTTTCAAGTTCCCTAACTCCCCTCTCTCCCTCTTAATGGCTTGACATCTTAACTTCTATTTAATTATACAACTCTTGTATATTAAATAAGGGAGTTAATTTTGGAGTTATCCATTTTGAATTTCAAACCTTTGAAATTCTTTGTTAAGTTTTTGATTAAATTAAGCTCTTCTCTCTTTTTGTTGGGTTAGAACGCTTTGGCCACCTTGAGAGCTTTTGAGAGCTTCTTCTTCATCTTCAAGCTCTGACGAAGAACACGAAGAACGCTCAAGCTCCGACGAAGAACGACGCCTCTCTTCTTCGTCCTCCGTGTCAACGAGAGGGAACACCGCTTCCTCCTCGGACCTTCTTCGTCGGCATACGAAGATTCGCCAACGACGTATCTCTTCGGGCGTATCTCTTCGTCAACGGATTTGACGAACGACGACCGCGACGCCCGACCACCGCGACGTTGTCTTCCGCGGGACGTTGTCAAACTTCGATCTTATACCCGAGGTAGGGGTTGTTGAATATTGTTAATTTATTCCATTTCTTGCTCGTGGATCGCATGTCTACGTGAGGCTTTTGAATATTTTATATAAGTGTTATTGTTTAACGTGAGGGGGGCCGGACCGCATGAACACGGCCGAACCCCCCCCCTCCATTGTTCACGTTGTTTATTCTTGCGGGCGGAAGCAAGGTGGCGTGGTGCCGACGCACCACGCGGATAATTGTACGTTTAACTTACGCGATGCCGTCACGCGCGCACCATGGTAGAAACAACAAGAACGCGACGCCGTCGCGCCGCGTTGAATGAATATCAAAGCACGGCGAAGGGGCGCGGTGCCGTCGCACCGCGCCGGACGACGAACACCGCGGCCGGTTCCGGGCCACGGCGGGACGAGGAGACCACGGCCGGTTCCGGGCCGCGGCGGAAGAGAAGACCGGCGGCCGGGCCGCCGGCGTCGGAAGACGAAGGGGGGACCGGAATTTCCAGTCCCGTTGGAGAAAACCGGCCGGCCAGCTGGCCGGCCGGAAGGCATTAAACCGGGGAAATTAATTCCCCGGCCAACACCCAAAACCCCCCTCTTTATGAGGGGGGCGTTTTTTTTAAAGGGAAGGGGGCAGCCGGCCTCCCCTCCCCGTTCCGCTCAAATCAGGCCCCCCACGTGTTGGGGGCGTTTTAAAAATTTTGGGCGCGGCACAAAGGCCGCGCCGCCTCTTCCAGGAAGCGGGGCTTAGCCCCCGCGTGCGGCTCCTCGCGGCACCCCGAGCCGCCGCGGCACCCCGCGCCGTCGCGCCGCCGTGCCGCCGCGCCGCCAGGCCGCCGGCCGCCGCGCCGCCCAGGGGGGGGTCGGGCCGGGTCGGCCCGGACCCGGACCCCCCCGTTTCGAACCAGAATTGGTTTTTGGCCCATATCTTTAGCCTCGGACCTCCGATCGACGAACCGTCAGCGGAAACACGATCCTTGGATCGAGACGGTCGTTTCGGTATATCGCACTCAAGGTTTCGGGTTACTTTGAGTTCGTCCGGGTTGGTTCGTTCACGAAACCAACCGGGCCTTCGGAGCGGAAACGCTCATATCTTGAGCTACGAACGTCCGATTGACGCGCCATCAGTCGCGTTGTGTTCCTCTTAGTGAGACGGATCTTTTGGCATACTCCGCCCGAGGTTTGGACGCAGGTGGAGTACGGTCGGGTTGGTTTTTCCTTAAAAACCAACCGGGCCCCGGAGACGAAAATGCCAATAACTCTCAGACCGGGAATCCGATCGACGCGCCGTCTGTTGCGCTGAGTTCCTGTTGGCGATACGGAACTTTTGGATACATCAACTCTAGTCTTCGTGACAGTTGATGTATCAGCCTCTCGGCTCGTGGAGCGGACCCTCCGAACGAGCTTGCTGTGTGCGGGAACCCTAGTGCTGGCTGCGACTGCTACTGTGACTTCGACGACGACAGTACAGAGATCCTGTGTGGATTCGACGACGATGACTACAGAACTCAGCGATCCTACGTAGAATAGTGCTACCGAACCTGTTAGAGCTGAATCTTCTGTTAACCTTGGGCGGTGGAGCGCTTGGGTGTAGCGGCGGACCTGTGGTACTTGACAGTGGTGGTGCGCTTGGATGTAGCAGCAGACCCTTGGCGGTGGAGCGCTTGGTTGTAGTGGCGGACCCGTGAAACTCTACGGAGTGTGTGCGCTTGGTTGTAGCGACAGACCCGCGATGGTGGAGACGTGCGTACGGAGTACGGAGACCGTGTAGATGACTGAGACCTGACGACTGCTTGACCGACTCGACTTGGAGTGAGTCGACTAGCCCAGTGGACGGAGCGCCCAGTAGTTGGCAGCAGACCCACGGCGGACGGAGCGCCTGGTAGTTGGCGGCAAACCCGCGGTACTCGACAGGAGGAGTACCTCAGTAGGCTATCTGGGTGAGCGCCCGGTATTTGGCAGCAGACCCTCAGCGGATGGAGCGCCCGGTAGTTGGCAGCAGACCTGCGGTACTCGACAGGAGGAGTACTTCAGCAGTCTTAGGTTAGTGAGCAGTACCTCGGAGCCGTGACAGAACCACTGTACACTCTAGAGACGGAGCTCTTCAGTAGTTACGGTTTCGATCATAAAAATCCTGGTTTGAGCTGAGTCAATGATCTTTGTGTTTCCTCGTGATTGAGATGGGTCGCTTGATAACTTAGGTATATGTATGGGCATATACCTGGGTAATGGTAATCCGTTGATTTCATAAACTTGTTATAACCTGTGTGGATTTACTGTTACTCTTCTTTGTGGATTGGGTTGTTCTTGGGCTCGGTGTTGGAGCCGAGCGGAAATTGATGACATAGGTATATGTATGGGAATATACCTAATCAATACTGGATGTTACTTCGTGATTGTATCCTTCATATGGTTTATCCTTTGTGGATTTCGGGAGACCTTCGAGGGTCTCGGGGTCCCTACTGAGTATCTTATACTCACCCCTGCACGGGCTATGCCCGCACTTCGTTGTGTTGGTTGCAGACGACGGACATCGCTGACTGCGGTTGAGGCTAGCGGAGTAGGTCGGTACCCGGAGGAGGACCACTGAGCGGGACGTGCTCGGAGCGGACAGTTGGACCCGAGGAGTTGTGGAGCTATCTGTACCTACCCTTCAGGTAGGATCCGTGGTGGACGATCCAGGAGCTGAGCCATCTGTACCTACCCTTCAGGTAGGAATCGAGGAGGACGTCCCAGGAGCCGCTTGTACTTTCAGTTGTTGTTTTCCCTTTCGAGTTGTACTTTACTTTACAGTTGGGCTTGTATTTCCGTCCCTTTTCTTCAGCACAGTTGTTCTAGTTTTGTGTACTGCTTTTCTTCCGCTTGTTACTCTGAGGTGCTTGTTTACTTTATAAAGGCAATGCCTTCCCTTTTTACTGGGAATTTACGCCTTGGTGCTAGTCGCCAGCCCCTGGCCTATGGAAGGCGGGCTTGGGGTAGTCACGGCACGGGCCCCGAGGGCGGGTCGTGACAATTCCCATGATATTTTATCATCAGTAATGTTCCTTTATGATCTATGCTTTATGTACTGCCAAGACTTATTTCACAACTCACGATTTTGATTTTAAACATTATATTCATGTTTTTACATTCAAATGTATATTTTATGTTTTATTTTTTTCATGGTTACCCTTATTGAGAATTTAATCTCTCCATTTTTTTGTTTTCCATTCCCCAGGATTTAAAGAAAGGTTTTAGGTTGAAAACAAAAAAAATGGAAGATCTTTGTGGGAGATGTTTAAGATCTTTCACCATGATTAGAAGAAATGTTCCAAGTTTCCAAAGACACTAAACTAATGCAGTCTTTGGGAGTCTGTTTGTGTCGTATATTATGTATTCCACAAAAGAAATGTAATGTCCATGTATATCATTCATGGGTCTGTACAGTTGGTATCTGATAAATTGTTTAGTCAACCATTGGAAACTAGGATACAGAAACATTATTGAGATCCCTTGAGATATTTATAAGGATATTTCTTAGGATTTCCTAAGGAAAAGTCATGTATATGTCACAACCCTAGGGTTTTTTTGATAATAATGACTAACCTAGGGTTAAACTAAATATATCATAGATTGAAATATTATACGTAATTTTTCGTACTTATGTGTTTCTAATCTATGATATGTATTTCTCACACTTTTCTTTCTAATATTATTCAATATCTAGAACTACATAGAACATAGTTAACCCTTGAATTTTTCATATGTGAAAAGTATGGGAATTGTGAAGATCTATTTCCTAAGTGGAATTTCATGGAGAGAATCATGAAGATGGAATGATTATTGGTCATACTGTTGAAGATAGAGAGACTGTAAATGACATGTGAAAGGTATGTGATATTCTTCCAGTATTTTTAACATTAAACCTAAGATTTATGAGGATGAGAACCCTCATGAAATGATTCATGTTTTTTTGAAAAATTATGTTTATGTATCCTGAGTAATGGTTTAAGAATAATGTTGGGTGATTGAGGTGTATACGTTTCAGAATTCTAAGATTATGTTACATGAATTTTGAAATATATAAGTGTTTTCAGTATAATTTTTTCATTAATGATCAGAAAGGATATGTTGAATATTTCTGCGGATCCAAAAGTGATTTATGGGTAAGGTGATATACATGGATAAAACTTGATTAATCGAAATACAACCCTTAATTTATAACGTATGTTATGATATTGATGTTTGGATAAAAATATGTTGGATTTGAATAAGTAAATTGGATGATGCTAGTTTCTTGGGATCTCTTTAGGGAGTTTTTTACAAGAGTGTTATGATATCATGGATGAAGTATAAAACTTTTTGGTACTTAATGAATATATCCAATATGTTTTGGAATAAGGGAACACACATTATTCCAATAAGGATATCTGATAATTCATGTTGTTACCATGACTCAATAGAATACATGGTTAAGGTATTCAGAAATTTGGAATGTGACCACCAAGTATTTCCAAATGATATATGGGAGAAAAGTGATACTCTATTTTAGTTTACCTCTCTCTAAAGATTTATATTTTCAATTTTTAGAAGGAATGTAATGTTATCCATTTGTGGATAGTATAAGTTATAATATAGTTTATGTTTGTTAGATTAATGTATTGTCTCACTATAGTTAGACTTATGAATATTTGATAACATATTCTAACCTTTTTGTTGAGACAGATGGAATGAACTATCATTCTATCACATGATCTGATAACACTTCAAGAATGAAAAAATCAACTTTAGTTCATTAAATAAGATATTAATTGGAAATTTTTCAAGGCATGACAAACGATGAAATTGTACTGAAATCAAGTATATACTTCTTCTCATGTTGTTGAACATTAGGAAAAGAATCTTGAAAACCAAACATGTTATCGTATTACCTTAATATCTGATGAATCAGATGGTACCTTATATTATCACTGATTTATGGATTTGTGA
The DNA here is from genome assembly GCA_963277665.1 of Viscum album. Classification (NCBI taxonomy): domain Eukaryota; kingdom Viridiplantae; phylum Streptophyta; class Magnoliopsida; order Santalales; family Viscaceae; genus Viscum; species Viscum album. Next base: position 1,718,417,152 of record OY728136.1, on the reverse strand, counting down.
TTGTTGACTTTTTCCTTTCCATGTTCTCTACCACTCTCCATCAGAACTTGATAGTTATATTTCTCTTCCATATCCATGTGTTCACTTTCCACCTATGATCTCATATAAGGAAACATAACCAATAGTTACTTTGGGTAACCGTTATGTTTTTAACATTCCTTTTTGAAATGATTTTTTAGTATTCCTTTTGATGATAAGGGTTTTTATGAATGAAACATGCAACTAGTAAACCATTTATAACCCCGATGAGTTTCGAGGGTAAAATTCAGTTTAAGGGGGGTAGAATGTAACACCCCAAGATTTTTTGTGATAGATTCATTTTAATTTCTTTGATGTCTTTTATTGTATGATACACCAATAATATCTTTCACAATATGCAACACCGTATTGGCTTGCAATATACGCAACACTATTCTTGGCTTGTCTTGCACAAAATTTGAGGTTCTTTTGATAGAATTCATTCAATGCAACACTGAGTACATATATTGTGAAATTTATAAATGAACTATGTTTTTATTATATTATAAGAAACACAAAATTAATTTTTCACTACACATAATACTAACTTGGCTTGCATTACACGCAAGGGTGACCTTCCTTGATACCTTGCGATTTACGCAATACCAAGTTTCATTAAACGATGATATAATAATAAAATATTATTATTTCATGGGATATAAACAATAAGTTAGGAATAATATTAACCATATTATAAATGTTATATGTATTTTCTAGACATTATATAAGGACAAGTTCAAATTTTTGGATAAAAAATGTTTTTAAAAAAAATGCAGTTTTACCGCCTTTTGATGGAACACCCATTTTAAATATATATTTTTTCATATTTATAAGTAAAATTATATAAAATTTAATTCTTCTTTGGTGTAGGGACATATAAATTTTCTTTGGATAAATTTTTGATATTTTTTTGAAAATTTCATATTTTGATGAATAGTAAAAATATGCCAAATTTTAATGAAAAACAAATTTTTTCATCAAGATATTTTCTATGGTAAAATTATAATATTTTATGGTTTTAAAGTATAAATAAAATATATTTTTACAATTTAAAACAATTAATTTCATTAGTATTAATTTTTCATTGAATTCATAAGTAAAAACATTTAAATCTTTTTCAATTTTTGGCTTTGAAGACATGTTTTCTCAATAATGAGATTGATTTTAAATTAATTATTGAAACATCTGTGATTTGAATTCTGAAAAACATATTTCATATTTGGAATCATTAGATCCAAATTATGTTTATGGAATACTTTTATTTTTTGGGTATTATGAATAGTAAATTTGGTAATTATTTTTATTACCATAGTTAAAGATAAATCGAGTAATTAAGTGTAAAAATAATATTATAAAATTACCCTAACACCTTCCAAAATTCTATTGGATGAATAAAATTCGACCCATGTCACTCAAGGGTAGTAATAGATTCATTCCATGGACTTTTCTCCATGAAAATGATGTTATTATTATTAAATCAAAAGAAAGTTACAATATGCCACCCAATTATATCTTATAAGTGTAATGATTTTAATTTAGTGATAAACATAATAAAACATAGAACATAAATAGCCACTAGAAATATAATTAAATTAACTAATTCTTTCTAATTTATTTATATTTTTTGGAAATTAATTAATTATCATTAATGATGACACGATAATGATGTAAAAATTAGATTATTAATAGAAATGTCAAAACAAAAGGTCTTAAAAATATAAAAATAAATATCATATGAAATAATTCAAGTGCTCCAAAAATTTTATAAGTGACTATCACATGATATGAGTGTATTAAATATTCGGTTTGGAATTTATCTTTTGAGAGGATTTTATTTAATGTCAAATAAATTAATAGTATCGAAATTGACACTATTAATATTTAATAAAAATAACATTTTATTTAATTTATTAACAATCATAAAAAATATTTAAAATTACAATGTAATAATTATAATATATAAAAAGCAATTAACTACTGATTTATTGTCTAATAACACCATATATGTAAATATTTATAACCATTAAGAAATTAGAATGTTAACACCAAAATTAAAATTTAAATGAATAACTAAGTGTCAACTTAAAAGATAAGGTTTAAATTGAACAAATAAGTTGTCCAAAACTTAATGGATGATGCTATTACAACCCTATCTCCTATAATCTTAGAATTTGAGACTCTTTGGAGGTTTCCGGTAGGGTTATATTTTATTATAAATAAATATTTTTGAGAGATTCCTAAAGCGCCCCTTTCCTCTCTTATGAAAGGGAACCTCATCCCTCTCCTATTCAATCCATTTTAAGAATTCAAGCTTGTCTAAACCCTGACCATTTATCTTCTCAACTTCCTATTCACATTATAGAGGTTTTGGTAATCTCAATAGACCAACTCTATTGCTCGAATAAAAAATTTAATGGAGGCACGTCGAGGAAGAAGTGATCTCTTCTAACGATTCTTTCAAATTTATTTCTTCTTATACATAGTATTCTTTAGTTTTTTCATTATAAAGTAATAACATAATTTTTAATTATATAATAATATGTTATTATAAATATTAAACTACCTTATTTCACCTTTTATCCATCCTACGAAAAACTAAATCATCGCGCATGCGTACGTACGACATACTGTCTCAACACCGTGGTGTAATATGCTTTTCACCACCACCTTAATTGGATGGGTATAATTTTTAAAATAATAAATATATAATATTAATATAACATGATAATAATTTTGATATACTATAAACCATGCACTACAACACCATTCAACAATTATGGGAATGATATCATCGCTCGTGCGTACGTACGACTTACCATCTCCATGACACGATGAGATTCATTTTTCACATTAACAATTCAAGAATTATTATAAAGTATATATAATAAATAATCATTAAATATATGATATAATAAGGCCAATGGATTTACATATATTGATATTTCATTGACCTACTTTCATTCAATTTAATAAGGAAACAAAAACAACGTTCATGTGTACGTACAACCTACCATCTCCATGAACAATGTATACCATTCCATTTATATATCTATTATATATATTTATATAATGATTATATATGATATATAAAATATTTTTTACATTCCTGAAGTAATTAAATCATCATCTGTTTAATAATATCAAGAATAATAAGTCTAAACACGAACGATAAATAATATAATTATTATCCAAAACGTTGTCTTAACATGGAATTGACAAATAAAGGGGTAATATAATTTCATATATGAATAATATATGATATAATAAATATTATTATGGTTATATTAAAATTTAATAATATTTTTAAACCCAATATACATGATTTTTTGACACATACATATGAAATTAGACCTAAGGTAAGGGATAACTGTTCCAATCTCATTTTTATATAAGATTGTTTATTCATAAGTATTTCTGGGGGATATGATTATCATCTGTGTGAATTTTTTCTAATAATTATGTCATAAATATTTTAATATTCATATATGTATATTTAAAGTAATTTTACCCATTTTTTACCTTTACTACCCGGTATGGAAGGAATCTTTCTTTTGTTTACCATATGAGGTACTTTTTGACATCTCTGGAAAAAGTATGATAAGATTGTTTTTATGTTATATGACGTGAATGTGTTTTTAAATATTCATAAATCCTCAATTACACGAAGCTTACTCTTTTTTTTACAAGTGTAATATAAACTAAATATTTTTCTTTTAAAATTGTGAATTTGTTTGAGAAAAGAAAATGTTTTTGAAAAAGAAATGATATTTTCCTCAAAAAGTAAGTTCAACTGATTTATTAAAAATAGTTTCCATCTAAGTTGACATAGGTTTATTTTTATATCCTTATTATAAATTTGATTTTATTGAGTTTATAATGGATTTATTTTTGTGAAGTCCATTTATCTTATATGGATTATGTTATGATGAAATGATGTTTAAGAATACCATTTTATTTCATGGGTTATGCTATGATGAATGATTTATGTTTTTGTGGCACATTTATGAATGATTTCATTATGAGATGGGTGGGAACTATATGTCCCTCCAATTCATTGGGTAAATATTTAAATATCATGAGATAGATATGGCTGGAATGACAAGTAAATCAAGTTTAGTAATACAGGGCTGGAACGACAAGTAAACCTAGATTAGTAATAGACTTCGTCCACTATAATGGTCTTGGAAGCAATGTATTGGATACTATGGAAATCATATTATGTGATTAATGGTTTTCTAAAATTCCATGTTTTATTAACATGCTATTTTATAATTATTAATGTTCCTTTATGATCTATTCCTTATGTACTGCCATGATTTATTTCCTAACTCATGATTTTGATGTTTAAACTTTATGTTCTTGTTTTTACGTTCAAAGGTATATTGTATGTTTTATTTCCTCCATGTTTAACCTTACTAATCATTTGATCTCACCCTTTATATTTTTTATTTTCTCTTGTTTATAAAGAAAGGTTTTAGGTAGGGAAAAAATGGAAGATCTTTATGGGAGATGTTGAAGATCTTTCACCATGATTAGAAGAATATGTTCCGAGTTTCGAAAGACACTAAACTAATATGGTATTTCGGTATTTGTTTATATCATGTATTAAATATTATTTAAAATAATTTTAATGGCCATGTACGTCAAGCTTGGGTCACTATAACAAACCCCCAAATTCTAGTAGTGTATCTGATGTCAATATGACATTGATGAATATGGGATGGTGGCTTGATTCTAGAGCAATAGTGAATCTATGAAAGGATCATTTGATGTTCCAAAAATTTTAATATTGTACTCTCACAAAGTAAATACACATTAGAAATAATTCATGCATCTATGTTAGTGGGAATGGAATCATGGAGATAGACTTTACTTTTGGGAAGAAGTTTACTCTTTTTAATGTGTTGTATGTACTCAAAATTTGAAATAATTTAGTTCTTTTTGATCTTCTTATTGAGAAGGGATTTCGGGTTTCATTAGAATCTGACAAGGATATCTTTTATAAGGGAGACATGTTCTTTGGGAAAGGGTACTCAAATTATAACATATATCAACTACCCATTAATAATATGATTAAATCTTCTACTTACTTGATAGAGTGTTCTAATTTGTGGCATGATCATTTAGACGTTGTTAATTATAATTCATTAAAAGTAATAAATAAGTTAATATTAATTATCTTTTTAAATGGATTTAATAAATGTGAAATATGGGTAGAATATAAAATAGTTAAGAAGCCTTTTCATAGTGACAAATGAAATTTTGATATATTAGAATTAGTACATTATGATATTTGTGAATTAAATGGTTTATTAACTCATGGAGGAAAATGATATTTTATTACTTTTTTTAATGACTGCATTAAATATCTATATATATATCGTCTTAGAACAAATTATTATGAATTTAATATGTTTAGGAAGTATAATGTAGAAGTGGAAAAAAATTAAACAAAAAGATTAAAGTATTACAGTCAAATTGATTTTAAGGTGTTCTGTGAAGAAAGTGGTATAATTCAAAAATGTACTACTCCTTACAGACCTTAGAAAAATGGATTAACTAAAATGAAAAATCATACATTAGTAGAAATGTTAAATTTCATGATTAAAAAATCTACGTAACAATTAAATTTATGGGGTGGAGCATTGTTGGATGCATGTCATATTCATAATTGGATTGCCTCTTTAAAAACTAAGTTACCGCCTTTTGAAATTTAAAGGGGTAGAAGATGATGTCTTATCAAATACACTCTCTATAATGATGGGATTATTGAAACTTATATAGTAAAATAGATATAAAAATATCACTAATATGATTTTACCAATGTTTCGATGTAGTATAGCCTTCACCACGTACCGTGATCCTCTTGTGAACCGTTTTCTGTTTGCGGTCCATATAACACCATTCTTCCTTTGTAGTGGTTTATGTATTCCAAAAACAAATACCTCTTCTGATCCTAAAAGCAATACCTCCATTTCAAAAAAAAGATCCATCCCGCAAATTATTTTCCTCCATCAAACTGTAAGTCTTGTACAAATCATTTTCCCTACGTGGTCCGCATACTGTGATTCGCGGTCTGTATAATACTTTTATAAGGAAATACCATTCCACGTACTCCATTTTTTGTCTATAAACTATGTTTTGTGGTCTATGAACAGTTCACTCCTTAACTAAAATCATTTCTTTTCCAAAAACAAACTTTCGATTTTGAGTGCAAAAAAGGTGGCAAACATTGGGAAACAATGCCGCCTTCAATAGTATTTTCAGCTTAAACTGTAAGATCCTTTTCCTCAAAAACTCACTGATCTTACATGTGATGGTTTTCAATAAACAGAAACCATACCGAATTTATAAAAAAGAACATCCTTGGTTCCAATAATATAATTGTTGATTTGGAATCTAATATAATTATTTAATTAACAGATGCGAGTTCTTTGGAAATATGTTTTATACAAACTATGTTGAGGAAGTTA